>OW026413.1:23620000-24220000 GCA_932274075.1 Diarsia rubi | reverse complement strand
GGTTCAGCAGTCTATAAATGAATTAATAGAAAATAAAATTATTGTAGGTAAAATTACAGCACTGCCTAGAAATCGTATGCCCGTATGCTATATATTTTAGATTTTTTTACTAACTACTTAATTTATTAGACCGGGTTGTGCGATCGTTAGGCTATTATTTTGCGACTATCATTTGTTTATTTAAATCTACGAATTGCGACTTACTTATTTTTGTTCTGTTAGAATTTCTGTTTTAGTTACTTTATTTAAAACATAATTATGTATATAAAAAGAAAAAACTATGAATTAGATTTTTAATTTATTTTTATAGACTTACTTATTTTAATTCAGTTAAAATTTAATTATTAAAATATTATAACATAATTTACTTAAAAAACTATGAAATTATTTATTTATTTATTTTAATACTGACTTACCTAGTTTCAATAATTACAAGATGAAAGTCAGTTGAGTAGACAGCCAACGCTCTACTGAACTACCTCAATCCCCAAAATAATTCCTCCATGGAAACTAGTTACGTACAAGGACAAATCATTCCTTCATCGAAACCTTAACAGTAAATTCTTTGTACGTAACCATTGTACATAACCGTGGTTTCGTACAAAGACAAATACATCCTCCATCGAAACCAGTTACGAAACTACGGTTTCGTAGACGGCCGAAACCATATTTACAAGGCTTTATTGTATATTGTTTTGGCAGCAGTGGTGGCCCAGTGGTGGCGGCCCCGACTTACGAACAGTTGGTTGTGGGTTCGAACCCAGGCAGGCGCATTACTTTATGTAATTTATTTCATACCACTCCTAGAGAGGAGGCCTGAGTCCCTGCAGTGGGAACAATATAGGCTGATGATGATGATGATTGTGTATTTAACAGTAAGAGATAGGTAGGTACCTATTTATTTATTCTCACTTTGATAATGTAATCTAAGGTTCTGTCTAATATTATAGAGAGGAAAGATTGTTTTTTTTTGTTTGTTACGATTTAACTCAAAAATTACTCGGACGACTTTGAATATTTTTTAAACATTAGAAAGCTAATTGAAAAAATACTACTATGTTGGATAGTCGAACAATCGAGGAAGGTTGTAAGCTATATATTATTGTGACGCAGACGAAGTTGCGTGGGTCAGCTAGTAAATAATAATAAGGTACATCAGTAATCTCGTTCGTGACGGTAACCGCTGCCGGGTAGTCCCGACTCTGGCGTGACTGGCACAACCTTTGACTACTTCCTGGCATGCGGGTAGGGATATGACATTCTTGGACATATTAAATAACAATCATATAGTATTTAACAACAAATTAAACAATTGACTTTTAATTAGTCCGACGCTATGTAACTCGGCGACTTATGTCATCTAGGTCCTTCTGTTGTCGCACTTTTCTTATCAGGTTCAGTAAATTAGCGTACGTTAGGTACTCAACGCTTGTCTGCTGGCAATCTATCTAACTCAAAAGCGATGAGTCTTGCGAACGCCGCATTTCTTGGGTCGCTAGGTCCTGGTTGTTCAAAATCTAACGGAGGTAAATTGGAAACATCACACTGCAATTGATTCACGTCCCGTTCTTCGCCCGCTACAACTCTATTAAAATTATCCCACGGGAAGATAACATCGGGATAAAAACTATCCTATGTGTTAATCCAGGTTATAAACTCTGTGTGTACCTAATTTTATCCAAATCCATTCAGTAGTTTTTGCGTGTAAGAGTAATAAACATTGATCTATCCATTGATACATACTTACAAACTTTCGCGTTTATAATATAAGTAAATGTCTTGTTCAGTATAACCGACGAAAACATTATAAGTAAACGAAGCCAAAAAAAACGGACATTATTTGGGTTTTCCGTACTCCTGGGAAACAAAGGCAGAAGCCAAACCCGATTACTGGAATTTATCATTTTGGCAAGCGCGTCATTAAACGTTGCTACAACTTTCATTTAACGAATAACTAGCGACCCGTTCCAGCTTCGCACGGGTGTATTATACATATAAACCTTCCTCATCAATCACTCTATCTATTAAAAAAAACCGCATCAAAATCCGTTGTGAAGTTTTAAAGATTTAAGCATACGTAGGAATATAGGGACAGAGAAAGCGAGTTTGTTTTATACTACGAGTATGTAGTGAGCGATGCCAACTTTAAGTTTACTCGAAAGCGAGTTTGTTTTATACTACGAGTATGTAGTGAGCGATGCCAACTTTAAGTTTACTCGAAAGCGAGTTTGTTTTATACTACGAGTATGTAGTGAGCGATGCCAACTTTAAGTTTACTCGAAAAGCTACAATGCGATATAGATTTTAAGGGATCTGCAAGTAGCCTTAGCAGAATAATTAAGGAATTAGGTTTTAAATAAAAAAACCGAAAGTAATAGAAAGGTGCTTATAGAGAAAAGCGACATAAGACTCAAGAGGATTCAGTACCTTAAGCAAATAAGAAAATATGGGGATGAAGGGAAAAAATCGTCTACACCGATGAGACATATGATCATTCGTCGCACACGAAGGGCAAGGCGTGGTCTGATGAGTCAGATAAAGGCCTATTATTTTTTATTTTATTTAAGGCCTTTCGAAATAGGAGCCTTCAAGGCTCCTATTTCGAAAGGATAAAGAATAATGATCGACCACGCGGGGTCCGAAGATGGATTTGTGCTGAATAGTGAATGGCCTATTAATGTTCAAATCGGGGATAAAGTCGGGTGACTCACGACGACATGAACTTCGTAAATTACGAAAAATGGCTAAGAACCAGACTTATACCAAACTTAAGTCCCAATTCAGTCGTCGTGATAGACAATGTACCCTATCACAACAAGTTGAGAGACCCTGCCCCAACGTCTAACTCTCGAAAAGGGGACATGGAATCGTGGCTAACTGAAAAAAGCATTCCTTATGATAGAAATATGCTGAAACCCGAGCTTTATCAACTAAAAGCGCTCGCAAACATTTTGTGATTGATCAAAAGTTCGCAGAGCATAATCACACTGTTCTGCGTCTACCGCCTTATCACCCAGATCTTAACCCTATAGAGATGGCGTGGGCGGCTATTAAAGGTCACGTTGCCGCGCAACACATACACTTTAATGTTACCCGGGCAATGGAATTGGTCGAGGAAAAGGTCGGTCTTATGGGACGAGAAGAATGGATGGCTTTGTGGAATCACACTAAAATAATTGAGGACCAGTACAGAGCCAGTGACCATGTTGTAGATACTGTTACGAGCTGGGTATGGGATAAATAGAAACACTACCAATTGAACACACGAAATAACTTTATTACTCGCAAAACACTTATAGACAATCGCAAAAAACTACTGAACACTTTAGCGCACTTGAAATCTCTTCGAACCGTCCGTTGTCTCGCTTGAAAGTAGACTGACTCGCTGCGTCCTCTCTCTGTCCTTTTATACCACTAACAAACAAAAGATATTCGAGAAAATTCGCTACTATTCCATAAAGCCTCCAAAAAAAAACATTAACAAAAAAATAAACTTAAAGATAAATTAACCAACAAAGAAGAAGTTACTTTACGACGTAGGCATACGGTCGAAATTAAAATGCAAGTACCGCGACGACGGGTGGCGCGCGGTGGCGGTAGTTATGCCTACAGAATGGAATTAGGTACCTACTAGAATTCACGCGTACTTCTCAGTTATTAGCGAGGTTTCTCGAAGATTCTAGATGACAGGCGTAACAATACCATGACAGACAACTTATTATTTATACCAGGGACAGCTCGGAATCAGAAATGGAGTCTGAAAACGAGGTTTCTGATGTGACGGATACTGACTGGATCCACTAGAAGACCTATCTAGCACGAGCACCATTAGGGGTCCTGTTACCACTAAAAGTTTTTTCGAAGGAGTTTTACCAATGGACAGTGATAGCGACTGAATCATTTTTGTGTTGTGCCAAATAAACATATTTTCTTTCTTCTTTCTTTCAATTCACCTGAGTTCAAAATTACGTTATCTAAAAATAGTATTAATTTTGTTCAAAAATTTTTCTACGTGACTGCGCGATCTTTGCAAATGGCTAACTTCAGAGGGGCAAAGTTATTTGACGGGAACTGTAACTTGAGTTTGTTTTGTTGCGTACGTTTTCTTCATCAATTCATCATCCTCTTCGACACTTCCTAATATTCGAAGGAGTTCTTCAGTAGTCATATTTTGACTGCTAGCCATTCTTGTAATCAATTTCATTCACTCGCATAATAATAATTTCGTTACTATTATTACCACCGGTTGTAATAATGAAGGAAATCATTAGCAGTCTCCCGTAGCGCTAATAATGTCACCGTTTGACGTGTCGTAGGGATGAGCGAGAGTGGACAGAAAACTATTGATTGATAAATAGTAATGACGAATTTGTTACTACCGACCGCAATTTAATATTATGATAAAAGGTAGGAATATTCAGATATGAATAATTATTATTTAAAAAAATATTATCGAAGTATCTTAAATCCTACTTTTTGTAAAATATTTCATAGATTTTAAATATAATTTTCCTTACTTACCCATCGCTAGCTGTCGTGTCCTGCCGACTGTGGCGTGAGGAAGAACACTTTTTTAAGGATTTCGATTAGCAATTTTTGATGATTGTTTTTTCTAGTGTAATGTAACTAATGGTATGTCCATTAGTTATGCCATTTGACAATATATCATTAATATAATTTTAAATATTAGGAAAAAGAACTTACCAATCACTCACTCACTTAATTTAGTATATTTATTTTGTACTTAAAATGTCGTTTTCTTGTCGGCTGTAGACGACGGTGGGGTGTTGGACACGTTTTTGTTTGTCGTCTATACCCGACCGTGGCGTTACAAATGTCTAAAATCTGAAATGGATGAATCACAATCCACTTTTTGTAAGCTCGTTCTGGATTTTATTACTAATCAATATTCGTCGTTAGTTTAGTTAATTTTTCTTTTCCTCAAATTCATAGCGCTCAAGTTATTAAAACAGTAACTCATCACCAGTCGCTAAGTTTATTTTATTCGCTCGTTTTATAAAAAAGTAAAGTAATCGTTGTGTTTGCAGGACTCGCAGTGGGAGCGCGACGGCAACCTGTCGCGGTTCCAAGGCAGCACCAGCATCTCGTCGGCGGAGTACTTCGGCGGAGACGGCGCGCGCCAGCTGCCGCGCAACTCTGCCTTCAGCGTCTCCGCGCCCGACCTCGACGAGGTGATAATTGTCTATTACTAGCTCAACTACCATTCAAAATGTGTCTCAAAAGCAGTATCTCACACATCATACAGTGTGATTCTTTATAATGTGCACATATCGAAATGAGGGAATCTATGCTTAATTTTATCGATAGAAAAAATATTTAAAAAAATCTAAATATTTTTTAATATTTTTTATGGAATTTTCAAAAATGTTGTCCGCTGTTGTGACCCCAATGTAAACAAAACGGTGTAACTTTTAAACTAAATTATCTATCGCGATGAAACAATTTTATGTAAAAAGTTATGAAAAAAAAAAGTTTTTTTGATCAAAAAACGTGTTTATTTTCAATTGAGGGTAGTTTTTTTTCCACAATTTTCATTTTACGAGGACGCCTAATTGCTTCCAATCATTATGGAGTTTGTTTCATCGCGATAGATAATTTAGTTTAAAAGTTACACCGTTTTGTTTACACTGGGATCACAGTAGCAGACAAATTTTTTAAAAATTCCATATAAAATATTAAAAAATATTTAGATTTTTTTTAATAATTTTTCCGTCGATAAAATTAAGCATAGATTCCCCCATTTCGATATGTGCACATTATAAAGAATCACACTGTATATCTTGGATGTGGTGTGTCAAGCGTGGTGGTTCCAAGCGCGACTGCTGACCATGTGGTTCTTGGTTCGATTCCATTCGAAGTGTTTCTGGGTTGTCCCATCAGGAATTTCTCAGTAGCAGCCTCGGAGCCTGGCTTTGTGCTCGTTTGATGGTAACAGGTTCACCCCTATTGCATGGGACTTGAACAAAGCGAAATGTTGGAGAACTATCAGGCAGTATTAAGTACGTCTGTCGTATTGCCGTGCGGCGTGCACATAGCGAGTGTGTGTGTGCAGGTGCGCGAGTCCGTGCGCATGGGCGTGACGCGCGTGGCGGGGCGGCTGTCGTCGCTGGCCAACGGCGTGGTGTCGTCCATACAGGAGCGCTACGGGTACTGACTGCAACGCGCAGCGACGCTGCAGTGCCGCAGCTCGGCATCTCTCAGCAAACGTTCCATTGTGTGGCGCCGCCGTGGCCGCGTGGCGACCTCGCTAGTGGCTTGACAATAACAAAAATGCCAGATTCTCCACAAATATAAGTTTTTTAACCTTACCCTTACGAATAAGTTCCTGGCCACTAATTAGGTGTATGATCCATCAGCCATCAAAATAACGTATTGCTACAATAACTGTTTGCCGCAGCCCCTCGGTGACGAGCTCTTACAACTCACTTCTAAATTATTAAAACAATCTTCTTTCCTGTTTATCATGTTTTTTTTATAATACTTATACTAAAGTAGACGACGGGCAAATGTCAGCATGTTGTTGAAAGTTGCTTTCTCTTGACATTCGAAACAGGTTTGTAAATCTTTTTGATATATATCAGTATGAGCTGTCAGAGCGTGTGAGTGCGACCACGTGCACGATGAGCCAATGTTCGGATGGACTACTGACTTTTGTGATGCGTATATTGTAAACTTGAGTTTATATTCAAAGTTATAGGTGTCTGATGCAAGTTGATTTTGAAATGTATAACATAAATCTTTATATAAATATTGTTATTTGTGTAAAACTATTAGATAAATCTGTATGATGAGCATATCTTGACTACTTATTCTTTCATAGAACTGTCCACGTTTTCGTTTAATGCACTATCGTAACACTAGTTGTTCATGATGTGTGTCTTTCGTGTCCTGTACTACGATCACTATACTAGGACAGTCGCTCATGTACAAGTAACGCACGTGTGTGCATGTAAATATTGTAACATAATTATAGTGAATTGTATAGTATACGGTGCTGGAGCTCCACTCATACATATTACTAGACTACCTACATATAGCAGCATACAGACGCGCGGCGCCGCCTGCCCCACGCAAGCTACACTTTTGTATGACATCTTTATATTGTATCCACACTTCTATTATATCCACTATTTTTCTTTATTTCTGTTATTTACAATAAAAAGTATTTATAGAATGTATATTGTAACCATATATACTACGGCCGTTCAGAGAATGCGTTCCTGACACCTATCAGTTAGTCACGACTAGTGATGGGCACAACATAACACTGAGTTCGTTACCGTTCCTCCAAAATGAACCGCCGCATTATTTTCGTTTTAAATTGGCGGAATCATTTAAAATTTATATTTTAGTTATTTAAGTGGAAACCAAAAAAAGGTAATATTCATATAATAAAATTGTTTTATTTATTCTTTGTTACAAAGTTACAATCTGTATTTCTATGCAATAATAATAATAATAATAATAATATATTCCACAACTATCACACAACGCCATCTAGTCCCAAGCTAAGCAGAGCTTGTGTTATGGGTACTAGACAACTGATAAACATACTTATATATTTCTAAAT
Source organism: Diarsia rubi (assembly GCA_932274075.1). Taxonomy (NCBI): domain Eukaryota; kingdom Metazoa; phylum Arthropoda; class Insecta; order Lepidoptera; family Noctuidae; genus Diarsia; species Diarsia rubi. Next base: position 24,212,409 of record OW026413.1, on the reverse strand, counting down.
ACATACATATTATAGATAAATTACACCCAGACACAGAACAAATGATCGTGCTCATCACACAAACATTTGTCCTGGGTGGGAATCGAACCCACGACCTCCGGGATAGCAGTTAGGGTCACTAACCACTAGACCAACAGGCCAGTCAAATAAATTAAGCAATAAAGTAAGCACATTGAATTGAATGTGCGTACAGAATATTAATCAGACTCCGATTCGCTTGAGGAGGTGGTGTCTTCATCATCTTCGCCTACATGTATAATTAGTTTGGTCATAGTTTTATTTTTATATTTCATAAAAGTTATTTTATAGTCCATTATTTTCAAATTCTTAAAAAGAAAAACAAAGCGTATTATTTTATATTAAAATATAAGTATAACTGTATAAGAACAGATTACGATACTTGCCTGTTATTTTTAGCACAGCACTACAAATATAAAGCGCTGACATAACCTTGTAATAGCGCAGTATAGATTTAGAAAAATATTGTTTACCAAGTTTTTTGACACTCAGCTCGGCACAAAATTATAACATTCATTGATTATTGATATAATAATGTTGTTTTAATGCTCATCAATTGTTAAAACGGTAAACAACCAGCAAAAATATTTTTATCGTAACTGCAACGCCATTACAAAGTTACGTCGTCAGTTCAATCGCGACGTGTCAGGAACGCATTCTCTGAACGGCCGAACTTTAACTATTTTTGTGAACTCTGAACGTTGTACTCGCTACTTCGCTATCACATTCCAAATTCGAGTGTTTTCTTTTGTAAATTGAAGGTTGCTTTAAATTCAAGGTTGAAACCTTCGGTTAGTGCCGGTCAGACTGCCCACACTATCTAACAAGCCGTACTTTATATACCATGCGAGTCTGCATGATTGCAATACGCATTGACAATCTGACGTGGCACGCGGAGTAGTCTGCCAGTAGCGGAGCATTTAACATTTATTTATTTTTATGTAAACGTTTTTGGTGATAGATAATTATTATTTTTATAGTAAGTTTGGTTAAGTTGATGTTAGTACGAAAGAGTCGGCCGCTGTGTCACACAGACGTACGGCCGCGCACAGGTACGCGCAGAGCGGCCTGTGATCTGTGCGACCAGCCTGACGCGTGTGTAAGCATGTTTATTTTTAGAGGTTATTTTACCATCGACACGTAAACTTTGTTGCGAATTATATTAAGATAACTGTGGCCGAAAAGCCTAAGTATAACGATATGTTTAGTGAAGTTCAACCCAAATTATATGAGACAGAGAGTTGGTGTTCGCTTCAGACGCGACGCGGCCGCTTGCCGCTCCTAGGTTCATTGAATATTTGTATAGTAATAGAACTTTGTTTATAGATAATAATTATTGATATAAATATACAAAATTATATTTGCTACTGTTTTATTTTATTTTCACCCGCTTCCTTGGACTAAGATTTTTGTGTTAATAGGGGATCGGACTGAGTCAAAAAATATGATTCTAATTAGCCCTTCAGTTAGATTACCGAAAAATATTTTTGATACTTGTTTTTTGTTTTATCAAATTAATAAAAATTAACGGAGATAAAACGCCTCAAAGATCATGAGTGGGGGTTGTGGCGTCATTTGTGGGTAAAAAATGTACTGAAAAATGTAAAATGTAAAAAATGTATTGTGTCGTTTTCGAGGAGTTCAGGAGTTTTCGAAGCACTGTATCGTTTTAATTTTTTGTTTAAGTGAAAAAAATATGTGTTCAATATTTTTTGGAAATGTATCTGACGGACTAATTAGTTTTTTTTTGCGCGATCCCCTTTATTGGCATTTTGTTGGGTGAAAAGACAAGTTTAAAATAAATAGCTGTAATCTTAACAATAATAGATTTCCATAATAACACTATAATATCATAATTTTTTAAAGAACATCACCAGTAAAGGCAGTGCTAATCAAGCATCATTTCATTACCTAATGTAATTATTTCACTTTTTCATTCTGTGAGAGACGGTTATTTAGTTAGTACACTGTATGTGAATACAGCGGGTGCAGCATCAGCTGAGCTTCTTAGCGACGATACACACGTTCTCCGGGGACACGGCGGCGGGCACGAAGTAGCACAGCCGGGCGTCGAACCCGCGCCCCCTTAGGTGCAGCACGCGCGCCCAGTCCAGCAGCTGCTTGGCGCGCCGCCCTACTCTCTGGCGCTCCGCTACAGGTAGCCCCACTCTCTGGCGCTCCGCCACAGGCAGACCCACGCTCTGGCGCTCCGCCACAGGCAGCCCCACGCTCTGGCGCTCCGCCACAGGCAGCCCCACGCTCTGGCGCTCCGCCACAGGCAGCCCCACGCTCTGGCGCTCCGCCACAGGCAGCCCCACGCTCTGGCGCTCCGCCACAGGCAGCCCCACGCTCTGGCGCTCCGCCACAGGCAGCCCCACGCTCTGGCGCTCCGCCACAGGCAGCCCCACGCTCTGGCGCTCCGCCACAGGCAGCCCCACTCTCTGGCGCTCCGCCACAGGCAGCCCCACGCTCTGGCGCTCCGCCACAGGCAGCCCCACGCTCTGGCGCTCCGCCACAGGCAGCCCCACGCTCTGGCGCTCCGCCACAGGCAGCCCCACGCTCTGGCGCTCCGCCACAGGCAGCCCCACGCTCTGGCGCTCCGCTGCCTGTACGGCAGTGCCCGACTGGCGACTGCGCCCGTCCCCACACGTGGCCCACGACACGATGCCCAGCAACACGTTGAACTGCTCGCTACTTATGCCCATCTCCTGCAAATATTTACTAAGTTTTAACATTTTCAAATCGTTATCCGGAGCTCATGGCTAAATCAGTGTTGAATACGAACGCACCTGCAGCTGTTGCGTGGCGACGAAGGCAGGTCGCTCGCAGCGGTGGTGGCAGCACGTGGCCAGCACCACGCCGCGCGTCTTGTGCACCACGCCCTCTGACGTCACGCAGCGCAGCGCGTAATCTTAACACCGTAAACATATTTACAACTTTTCATTTTTTTTTTGTAAAAAGACCGCGCCGACCCCTAAACCCTCGAATACATTGGATTAAGGTTGATGCGGGCTCAAGACTACTTATTTCATGAAAAAACCATTCTTGAAACTTTTATTAAATGAACTGAGACAGTTGTACTGGTGATTTAAATCACTATTACTTAGAAAATAGACATTTGTTACTGCCGCGAATCTTATTTTATTTAACATACGACTTGACACTGACCGGCAAATTACAAAAACCGTAAGAAAATTCGAATTTCGCGGGCTACCTTGTCGCCTTCACCAGAGGCTGCGCGTCCACGCTGCTTTGTTGTGGACGATATTAACGATAAAAAGCGCATCGGTCGTATCGTCCGTTGTGTCTATGTAATCGAGTTGGAACCTGCCACACGACACAACTGTGCATGTGTGAAAGGTATTACCTATTACCTTTCACATTATTTTCTTTTATAGGAAACAATTCGGATAAGTACACAGTTCTGCCCACTCACAACACAACGCAATAGTGTCAGCGTGTCGATGCCTCGATGGTAGAGTAGCTTGTAAAATGACGGCACAGTTGGCGCAGTGGCTCAAGCAGTTGACTGCTGCACTACGTCGCGGGTTCGATCCCCGCACGGAACAAATATTTGTAGGACCTACAGATAGTTGTTTCAGGTCTGGGTATTTGTGTATGTGAGTTTAAATGTTTGTGAACGCACCCACGATACAGGAGAAATTCCTAGTGTGATATACACACATCAAAAGTGTCTAGGGATCAACATATATTTTTGCAATAACTTTTCTCCTGATTGATATTAATTAAAATTTTCTTTAAGGATTCATCAAATAAAGTGTTTTCGTTTGTCACAGTAACGATAAACCAAGTCACCTTTGCATTAATAAAGAAATTTGCCATTTTCCTAATAAAGGGATTTTTGACATTTGAACCACTAACATTAAAGTTCGAAAAAAAGACTGAAATAACAGTTTTCTTTAAAATTTTATTGGGTAACTTAAACAATTAATAATCCGTGTTTCTACCGCGAACACTAACAACACAAGAACATCGGTTTGGCATACTCAAAATGAGTTCATCCAAATCACGCTGTGGAATGGCCGCCCATGTTCGTTGCAACAACAAAAAAAGGTCTTCTTGCGACTGGATACCCTCCATATTCGGCAGAGCTCTTCTCTGTAGCATATCCCATGCATGCTCAATCGGGTTCAAGTCTGGCGACTGAGCAGGCCAGGGCAGGACATTGATGTTAGCTGCGCCGAGAGTCTGTCTTACAACTCTTGCGGTGTGCGGTCGTGCATTATCATGCATTAACTGAAATAAGGGACCGATTTGCACTTGTAGAGGAACGATGACGTCTGATACAATCGTCTCAGCATAAATTTGAGCGTTGAGGTTGCCTCTGATCCAAATCAACTCAGTTCTTCCGCCGATCCAAATACCCGCCCATACCATGATGGTTCCACCACTATAAGGATGGACTTCCTGGCAGGATTTTAATCGCTGTTGGCGTCCAGGGGTTCTCCAGTGTCGTATACGTCTTGTATCCGGTCTCATACCAAAACGAGACTCATCAGAAAAGCACACGAAACGCCATTGTTCTTCTGCCCAATTTCTGTGTTCAAGAGCCCATTGATATCGAATCCTACGATTGTGCATTGCTATAGGTGGTACCCGTAGCGGTCTTCGGGAATGAAGGTTCACTTCATGCAAGCGGTTTCTGACTGTTTGGTCGCTAATTAAGTTCCCTGAAGAGTGATGAAGCCTCACGGCTAACATCATGGCGGTTATTGTTGGAGCTCTTCGAGTTAAGATTTGAATGTATCGGTCTTGTCTCCGTGTGGTGCAGCGATACCGTCCTCCATGGCGCTCAGCCACGGTACCAGTGCTTCGGTAACGTGTCCAAAGTCGACTGATAACACTCTGACTTGTATTCAGAGCTAAAGCCACAGTACGTTGCCGGGAACCAGCTTCTATCATTCCCACGGCTCTGAGCATTTCTTCCCTGCTTAAATGACGTCGCCGCTCCATAATAACGTTGGTTTTAATCAGTAGTAGGGAAACAGTAGCACTAATAATGTCTTCAATGTGTTGTATGTTTTTATAGGGAAAATATTGACAGCTGATTTTCATCTTTTACTCGAATTTGATTCACAGTTCCTGATTCAAATTATGAAATGCACCAAAAAGGATCCATATAAATTTATAAAATCATAAATTTATTACAAAGCCACATCTCAATCTCAAGAAATCCGCATAAAAATGCTTGATCCCTAGACACTTTTGATGTGTGTATATATATAATTATGTATATAGAGATAGGAGTGTGTTGGCATGGGTACGTATGTAAGGTAGCATAGTCACCGGTGGCCACGCCGCACAGATGCTTGGCGAGCCCCACGACGTGGTCGCGCTGCAGCACCGCGGGCACGCGCTGCAGCGCCACGTGCGCCAGGTCGGCGCGCAGGCGCGTGGCGCAGCGCCGGCGCAGCGCGTTGTCGCGCTTGTGGCGCAGCGACGCGCGGTCCAGCAGCAGCGCGCACGAGCGGCCCGAGCACCACGCCGTGCACGAGTAGTACGACACGTGACCTGCAGTATCACAACCTAACTACCTGAAGCCTTACAAATATATAATTATGTACGTATGTATGTCTTTTGGCAGAAAGTGAGGTGAAGGAGCTTGTGGCTTATTAATAACTGCCGCTCGGGTCGATCTTTAGTTTAACCAGTGCTTGCCTAGGTTGGTCCGTGGATGGGTGACCTGTGATAGAAATATAAAAAACAGGAGAAGTGGCAAGGGGGCGTGTCGGTAATGTCGCGACTGGTGCAAAATTGCATGTTGGATATGTATGGACGCCGCCGCGACTAGTGTGCTTTCGACCGTGATGGTGACAAAATAAACGAATGCCGTGTCGTTCAGTGGTTTCTTGGTAAAAACGAAATATAAACCAATAATTTGTAAATCCGAGAATCACTTACCATGAGCATTTTACTATATATAAAATCATGAAAAACATAAATCGTAAAATATTTCTTGCTCTATTTCTTCTTTGTTTTCAAGTATTACAACAACTGTATTATTTTTGCCATAAATACACTGCTTCTTCACACTGATCCTGCCTTTCAGTTGTGACCCGAGATCGTGGCCTTCCTTGGCGACGAACAAAGCCGCCAGTCTCTAGGTACCTCCGATAAACATTTCGGACCGCAGATCGACTTAAATTAAGTTGAGCACTCACGTTTCTTTGGCTGTGTCCGGCCTGAATAAATGCCACAGCTTGGGCGGCGACTTCAGGTGAAGTATCCATAGATTATTGATAGAACCTCACCTTAATGTTACGAATAAGTAATGTTTGTTGCAAAACCAAAGATATCAATCACTTTTTCAAGAATTAAATCCAAGTAAACCAATAAAACCAAGTTTTCTTAGTATTCGATTGTTTGATATCAACAAACAGGCACTAAAAAAAAAAATTGTGAATGTGCCAGGTTCAAAACTGCATAAAAACTTTTTGCTCGACCTAATATAAAATTTTAGCTAGGACCAAACGAAACTGAAAATACAAGGTGGGCCAATAGATGTGTCCAGAAGTGTATAACTACAATGTAGTTTATTTTTCTATTTGTTGACCGGTTGGAAGATCGATGTGATATAATAGTTTTACAGCGTAGTAGAGCAACACGTAACCAATGTTCATAAAGTAATTACAAGTTAAGTTAACATCGGTGGAGTATCATGGCTTTAAATTATCGTATATTATGCCTTATACTAGTCTTATTTTCTTATTTTTATGGTTTTGAATAAATATCAGTTAAAGCTTTAAATACGTCATTGTAATCCGCATGGTTTAGAAAATATAATCATGAGTTTTGCTTAGAATAAATCAACATAATATGAAATCCGTTAATCATGACAACAATAGGTAACAGATTTCATAAGAATGTGTGTGTTTAATTTCATATATTTAACAATGTCTTTACATACTATGGTTTAAAAAAAAACAAAAATTCTCTGCATTCATGCATAACTTACAGTAGGAATCAGTAAAAGCTGATTTTTTTAGAAAATGAATAGTGTCAGAAATACAACAACAGAAACGCAGAGAACTTTGCAAGTATTAGAATTATTTTGTTTTATGGTCTTTTACTTAACTAAGTATAAATAAGTTATCTGAATTTTTAGAAACAACGATTCGCGCATTTTTTTACATTATCTGGAAAACTCTTTTTGGACTTAACGGCTTTGTAGTGAAACGACAGCAATATGTCAGTTCAACAACATTACGGCGTTAGTTACTTTATTGAACAGACCTATTTTTCAAACACATGAAGCAGATATCTTTGTTTTTTTACCTAGACTGCTCTTTCCCACTCTAGGGCCTTTACTTTTTCGCCTTCTTCCACTCTTTCACGAACCGTCAAAATTGGAAGAAGAACGGACGTCCTCCTTCCAGTTTTGACGGAACCTGTCTAGTTCTTCCCGCCATGTCCGTGGCCAGCCGCGACCCCGTCTCACTGTGGCAGGGCACCAGTTTTCCGCTATTTTGGCCCACAGTTGGTCTAGCATACGGCAGACATGTCCTGCCTAGTCCCATTTGAGTTTTGGCAGCCTTTTGGGTCACGTCAGCTATTTTGGTTTTGGAGCGTAGTATTGTGTTTCGAACACAATCCGTTCAACCAATTTCAGCAGCCCCCACTGAATTATCAATAATATATCTAATCAAAGCAGTAATGGAAAAATATACTTATACCTTCGAATTAAAGATTACACTTTCTGACCCAAAAATGTCACCCCAGTAATATTGAAGTGTCAAGTACTGCAAAAATACCTCCATTTTACAGATCAGTAAATACTAGAACAGGGTTTACTGACCTGTAAACTGAAAACCAATTGATTTGTTTTACAACAATGCCTACTGTTTCAATATTATGCTATTACAGCAAAAACCAATATCACCAAATTTTTTATAATTTTAATCTATTTAAATAAAAATTAATTGCTGTTTGTTAGTCTCGCTAACACTCGAGAACGGCTGGACCGCTTTGGCTCATTTTGGTTTTGAATTATTTGTGGTCCAGGGAAGGTGTAAACGGTGAGAAAGTAGGTAGGGTAGTAGGTAGGGTAGTAGGTAGGGTAGTAGGTAGGGTAGTAGGCAGGTAGGTAAAAGGGCATTGCAACGCATGCCGGGTACAGCTAGTATAATATATTTTCAGCTAAATATTGTTTATTTTTAATATAATATTTTCTGGACATGTCAATTTTAATTTATTTTTATTTTCTGGACTCCATATGACTTTTGGTACGATAAAAAATCGCGGATTCGATAACTTAAAAAAAAAATCATTGTGGGCCATAACAATATCCATAAAAAGGATGTTAGAAATCAGTGTAGTACCTTTCCCTGCTCCCAGTTCCACATAGCAAGTGTTGTCAGCAACCAGTCCCTCCTCCTCAGCCAGCCACAGCAGGCTGGACACCTGGCGCAGGTGGCGTAGCGAGCTCTCGGTGCGGTCACTCTCGGAGAACTCCTCCATCACGCTACTATGAATGGGGTAGTCAGGGGCTGTTGTTATGCTGTCCTTTACATGTTCTGTGTAATCATGGAATCTGTCATTAGTCATATCTGAATAATTGAACCTACCTACCTTTAAGTTTCATATCTCTGTTTATTTGGGGTGCATAGTAGCAGCTAAAAGTTTTGAACATTTCACTAAATAATAGTAGATATTTAGTGTATGACATCATAAAGTAACTACAGTGCATCCAACCATGGGCGAGCTATACAACAAAAACGGTGTTGTATGTTTGTGTCATAATGCTGTGTAAAAATAACATTTGAAATAAAATACTCACTTTCATATAAATAGTTAACTTGGTCTATGACTTGCATGACTGTTTCCTGAGGCAGTTGACTGAGAGGCTTTCGAGGGCTTGTGTCTACCTCTGTGGGAGCATTGATGTTGGGCACTATGTATGGCGGTTGCTCAGTCGCGCGGGCGTTGCAGATCTTCATGTGCTTCTCCAGTTTACTCACATAAACAGTGCTAAAACACAAATGGTTGTGGCTGGTACTTAATAGTATATTTACCCAAAATACACGCTTTGGACGTGGAGTTGCAAACACCACCCCGTTATATAACAATAGTACATATAACTAAAACGAGAAGGAAGTCAATATGTTTATTCTACTCACTGTTTAGGATCATTAGGACATGGTATTCGTTTGTCGTCCTAAAACATAAAATACTAATTATGATACTGCTTTATCTTTAAAGGAACAAGCTTTATGATTTCTCATACTGAAAATGGGGCAAGTTGGTTGTGGTAGTGGCTCGTACCTGACCATCAGCGATCTTCGGCTGGGGTTCATGCTCGCCGCAGTACTGTCGGCCTGGTCGGACGGTCATCCGGCACAGCCGCTTTTTCCTCATCACAAAGTATTGGCATTGAGGCTTAATTATGCCGTTTAAGGTCTGTTGTGGGGAGGAATCCGTCATTTTTGTTTTGTTTACAAATATTTGTTGTACCTACTCAAACTTTTGAGGTTAGCTTATCTATATCCCTCGAGATGTCAAACCACAGAACATATACTCACCTACGGGAGAAGAATGTCAACTTCATACAAAAAAAATGCGGCAAGAAGCGATTAAGATGCCACCTATTGGTCGCCCCCTATAAACTTCTAGTGGCGGCAATTCTAAATATGTACTTACAGGTTTTAGTTTTTTAAAGGTTTTAATAATAAAATAAGGAGATGATTTAAACAAAGTTTATTTAAAAGTTCAATTACAATCAAACCAACATCAATTCAATAAATATAAACAAACATCAAGAACAGAACTAAGTCTAACAGAAAAATATAGTTGCTTAAATCAGTTCAGATTCAAATTTTAGTTCTAATTATACTTTTTACTTATTTGTGTGTATAAATTACAATAATATACTATTTAAAATAATTAATCTAGATGGTGAAACCAATAACAACACTACCTATTTTACAATCATCTAAACATAATCCTGAGTATATTTTACACTAATGTCTAGAGGTACTGATTTCTACTTTTTACAATAAGCTCACCATGTATTTTATAGAATAGAATACCACCACCAATCACCAATTTAATATTGCAACAGTGCTTACAACTACAATTTGCAACGAAAAGTACAGTAAAACTTATGTATATTATTACATTTACTGACCTCAAGGGTGATTGACTGTCAGGATAATTTTCCAATAAAACAGCACATTCTATATTTGTTTATTGAAAAATCAAACATGCTTTAAAATATTAATTTTCTATAAAAGAGTATATGTACTGAATAAAATGTGCTGTTTTATTGTTTCGAGATATAACATATTAAGTATGAGTTTAAAAAATAAAAAAAACTAGTGGGTCTTGCTGCAATCTTCGCGTGGCTAGGCCTGGGATATAGTTCAGTTAACTTTAAAAAAAAAAACTACTGCATATATCATCCACACCCAACCCTCAATAGCTGGTGGTTTAGAGCGACATCCAACTATCTACAATGATTGGAAAACAATTTCATTTCCTTAAATAATTTCAGGTGTGCTGTTTTTCCAGTAAGGTTTGTTGAATGTTGTTTCCCTTTTCTCTAGTCTGGAGTGTTGCTGTTAAGGCAATCAAAAATGTTATCCATGTTTGCCACAAGAGAGTAGCTGTGACAGCAGCTTCCGTTGTTAGTTCACCTGAAAGATTATTATTAAAATTTGTTATTTTGGTCATAATTGCGATTTTGATGAATAATTGAGGCAGTTAAGATGAGTTTTATTTATTCATGTTAGTTACATTTGATGTTGTGATACAATATTAATGTAGATTAGTGATTAGATTACCTGTAGATATTTTACAATACATTCCAGCTGCAACAGAGTGACTTAAAACTTGAGTATTCATATTCGGGTTTAAGTGTTCTTGCCGCAAAGTAGGAGCAAACACGAAGTTGGGTTTACATTATCCAGCTCATAAAAATTCTTGATATGCAAACATTTAGCAATGCCTGTAAGTAAATGAAAATATAATTAATATACAATGCAGAACTTTTGAAACAATCAATTTTTATTTAATTAAACTGTTATTCATACCTTTGCCAGTTTGATCACAACGTGTATAACTTCATGATCAAATTTCTAAAACATTTTAGTAGATGCGGTAGATCACACATTGATGGAATTAAGTGATCCTAAATTTCAAAGGTTCTGTGAAGTGGCTCTATCCATGTTACAGACAGATGCAGATATAATTAATCCAATATCAAAACAATTATATACAACCTGAAAAATAGAAAATAATAATTATATTTCTTTTTTTGTATTGTATGGACGTAAATTTAAAATGTTTGTATCGTGCGGTGTTAGTTTCGCTAAAACTCTAGAATCGGTGGACAAATTTCAATCATAATTTCTTTGTTTTTTTTAATTAGAAGTAAAAAAAAATGGGGTGGAATGAAGTCATAATAACTTGTATCATGATACTTGGTATGTTTTATTACCTACAGTTTTCACTTATGATTAAACGAAAAATGAAGTATTAATACCATCATGACATCATGGAGCTATACATAATGATATCACAATCACTCTTTGCAGCGGAAAAAAGATGGCTTTACACAGTACCTTGTCTGTAAATTATTAGTGTGTCTGATGAAAATTGTTCAATTTATGAAAACTTTAAATACTAGTAGGTATGTTTATAAATTACCTTAATTTAATTAATATCCTCTGGCACTGCATCTTTTTGCAACTTTTTAGTTGAAAAGTTGACGAAGGACATCCTATTAAAGTGTTAGTCACACAGCATTCTGTGTTCAGCATTCAATTTAATTGAAAGTTGTGTAGAAATCTCGTCGTTGGGCAAACAATATTTCGCCCATAACTCGCAACTGTAAAAGAATTGATGAGATTGATTAGAAAGGCAATAGGTACTTTTAAGTGTACAGCTAAAGTGACTTTATCTAAAATATTGGTCAGTGGGTCGTCTTAGGGGCGGATTTAGATTGTACATACCGAAGGCTATTCCGTATTCCAGGTTTAGGAAATCGGAATAACTTTACACCCGGGTCGTCACGTGGCGAGCGCTCGCATTTGAAGCATTTTCTCTGATATTCCTTCATTTCTTAGAAAATGAAGTAGCCGCCATCAAAGGCTAGGCAAGGAAACCTAAAAAAATACAAATATATAGTATAATCTATGAGAAGATGCACTGAACTTATAAATGCTTTAAGAATCTCAATCTCGAAATCAAGTCTATATTTGACTTGAGTTAATCCCTGTTAAACGGAGGAGCAGCAGCTCGACTCGATTTAGGGAAATATAAACAACGAAATATCAAGGTAAGGAATATCAAGGAATTAGGAAAAAACGCAACAGGCTGTTTTGAAATTGTTTTAACTTTGTCAGGGAATATTTTATTTACGTTGATTTAGTTGCCATTGTGCAAAACCTTTACTTCCCCAAAGGTTTGTTAAACCGTATTCAAGTAATCTTGCTGAAGGTTTATGCAAATTGTAATAGCAATTTAATATAATCTACCCAAATTAATAGTTATGAATACTTCAAACTTTAATAAAATAACAATATAAAAATTTCGCCATTAAAAGAATGTCCTCGAAACAGTTTTTGTTATTATGTCAAGCAACACATAAATATGTCAAGTTTACAATATTGCTAGGGCATAAAATATATGTTTTTTTTGTAATGGTAACATTTCTTACGTGCCCCCTGTCATACTGCCGCATGATTGGCTAACTAAATATGACGGACGGGCGTAGGTAGGTAGACAAATTGACAAATGACACATAATCATACTCTGTGGACTCTGTGGTTGAGTGATGACTTTTTTTTGTAACTTTTAATAACCATGACACAGCAAAATGTATGAGAAATAATTAAAACATTGAATGAATACTTTATTATAAAGAAAATTAAATGATCAAAACGAATGAACTAAAAATTATGCACAGCCTTACAAAACTGTGCAACATCACATTTTATTTTTATTTTTTAACTGGCCATTGTAATGATTTGGACGTCAACAAAATTTTAGGTTAGGCGTCGCATCATATTGGTTTCGTTTTGTTTTTCTTTCACGTATTATGTAGTGCTGGTGGTGCAAAATGAGTTCGCCTAGTAAAGACAACGAAGAACCGTCGCCGAGCACGACGCCGGCGGACGATGACCCGGGCGCGAGCGCCGGCACCGCGGACGCCCGGCCGCCCGCCAAGCGCAGGCTCTCCAGCACAGTGATCGAGATCTCGGACACAGAGAGCGATGACTCGGACGTGTGCGCCGTCAGCTCCTACCAGGCCTCAGCTGATGAGGTCAAGAGGATCCGCGGAGGTCAGTACTCATACGTTTATAGTTTGCACCAGTTTACGCGGGAAACTTGAATTTTCAATAGGAATGCAGTCTACTTGATGCATGTTTGTAAACTTTGTAATTTTTTTGTAATTGTACTGTATGCGATAATCGCTCACATCTCGTTATATCATCACCCTGCCCTGATGTATGAAAGTGTACTACACATTATACTGGACACAGATATTTGACCAACACTTGTTTTGGATTCCATGTTTGTTAGCTCAAGTTGACCAAGTTGTTATAGTAGTGGAATATCAAATGTTATATTTTTAACCGACTTCTAAAAAAAAGATGGAGGTTCTCAATTTGGATGTTTTCGTATGTTCTTTCCTATTGGTCTCATAGTCACCAGGTCTGGGTCAGATGATGGAATCTTGGCGAAATTGGGAGAACTCGAAAAAATTTACAGTGATTTTGGTATTTTCTCTCTAACAGGCTATTATGTCCATTAAAACACGAGATTTTGGTAAATCACTTTATTGAGCTGAGTAGCATAGCACGGTACAAAATGAATGTGTCAAATAATAACCTACCCTCGACTTAGCGAATATTTTTAATAAAAGAATATTTCACAAGTATTAACGTATAAATTCATTATTATAATTCATTCATAAATTCACGGTACCAACGTTTTTCCATATGTGACATACCTTCCCCCCAAGTATGTAAAACACAATAAAAATATGAAAACAAATACCTATGTATAAACTTTATAACATACACAAAATTAAAGTCTTATTTTAACCCTTCATCACATAATACTAAACTTAAAGATACCAATTAATCCTAATTTTTGTAACTATGCATTTGGCAATATGAAAAAGTATTAGGTTCCAAAACATGTATTTTTATTAACTACAACATAAAGTTATAATTTGGAGCTGGTTTAGTATAGGGAGTTTTTCCATGGATAGCAAGTTTATTCCTAATTTTACCGCCTGAAAAACTGGGTTCTGACTCCAATGGAATACCTAACATTTCAGCCCATTTTTCCGAACTCGGTATTTCTATAATTTGCTCACTTTCCTGTATATCCGATTGATCCTGATTCATTTCCTGATATTGTTTTTTCCCATAATTTTGTTATACCGCGTCCCTTTTCTCAGTCTGTCCGAAGTCCTCATTAGCAATCTGTCTTTCGGAATTTAGTACAGTCTGTTGTCTGACTAACTGGTCTATATGTCTATTGACTACCGATCCATCTCCAGTTTCAACTCGATAACTGGCTGGACCGTCTTTGTTTACAACAGTACCTGGTAACCAACGAGGTCCACTGCTAAAATTCCTGTACATAACTTTCTGCCCTACTTCTGGCTGTCTGTTCTTCTTTTGACTATTTCTTACGATTTGATCCTCCCTCCTTTTACGTTTCTGATCATGTGGATTAATAGTGTCTAGCAATGTGCGGATCCGTCTGTTAAACAAAAGCTCTGCTGGACTTTTGTTAGTAGCCGCACATGGGGTTGCCCTTAGTCCTAAGAGCATGTTTGGAATTTTAACATCCCAGGACATACCGTCCATTTTACGAAGTTTATCTTTAACTGTCTGTACCATACGTTCTGCCAATCCGTTGGTGGATGGATGAAAAGGTGCAGAAGTAATGTGTTTAATCTTGTTAGCTTCTAGGAATGTTTTCATCTCAGAAGAAACAAAAGGAGTACCGTTATCTGATACTAATGTCTCACACAGTCCGTGGATAGAAAAAATCATTCTCAAGTGCTTAATGACGGTGGCTGAAGTCATATTATTGACAATGAACACTTCTGGCCATTTCGAATATGCGTCAACTAATATAAAAAAAGTTTTGTTTTGGAAAGGTCCAGCAAAATCCACATTTAACCTAGACCAAGGCTTCCCTGGCATCACCCACTCATAACTAGTTTTTGGTGGCATATGCCGGTTTTCAGAACATTTATTGCATGTCTGTACCAAAGTCTCAATGTCGTCATTTAACTGTGGCCACCAAACATAACTTCTGGCGAGTGATTTAGTTTGAACAATGCCACTGTGCGTTTTGTGAAGAGCATGCAGCACTGTTTCACGAAGCGGCGGAGGTATTACTACGCGGCAGCCTAGCAGGACACAGTCCTCATGCAACGACAACTCAGCCCGATGCAACCAGTATGGACGTAGCTGATCATCTGATATTTTGGCTGGCCATCCGCATAGAATGTGATGACTTACTCGATTAAGAACGTTGTCTTGTTTTGTAGCATGTGCTAGTTTGTCCACATCAATCGGAAAGTCATCAGGGGCCTCTGCCATTAGCAGTATGTCACAGAGCTGTGGTTCAGCTTGTTCAGGAACAGGCTGTGGCCAGCGACTCAGTCCATCAGCATGACCTATCTGTGTTCCTGGTTTATGTATAATGTCGTAACTATAGGAAGTTAATATTAAAGCTATTCGTGTCAAACGTGGTGATAAAACATGAGGTATGGCCCTTTTGGGATCAAAAATTCCTAACAATGGTTTATGGTCCGTAATTATCGTAAAAGACCTACCCATTAAGTAATTCTGGAATTTATTTATTCCAAACATTATAGCAGTCGCTTCTTTATCCAGTTGCGAGTAACGACGCTCGTGCGAATGCAATGTCCTAGAGCCCATGGCAATAAAGTGGCCTGAAAGTCGTGGCTGAGGACCCGAGAGCTCCTGTGCTGAGGCATTTCATGCGGAATCATTGTCCTCACGAAATGCCTCGTAAGTACATGACTCAATAATTATAATTTTGGTATATTCCAATTTGTTACTAACCCTAGTGTGTAAGTTGTTTACTAACAAAAATGGTTCCTATGTTGTCCCAAATAAAGAAAAATATTATTATTATTATTATTATTAATAGGATGCTCATGTCCGTCCTCCATGATGTGGGACAAGACAGCTCCCGCTCCGTACTCTGAACTGTCGCAGGTGAGGACCAGCGGCTTGTTCAAGTCATAGTGTACAAGTGTGAGATCAGAAGATAGTAGACGCTTAGCAGTATCGAAACTGGCCTGCTCCCGGTCAGTCCACACCCACTTCTGCGATTTGTCGAGCAATCTATGTAGAGGCTCTAATATCGTGGCCTTATGGGGTACGAACCTCTCATAAAAGTTATATAACCCAAGAAATGCTTGTAATTGTTGCACATTTTTAGGTTCTGGAGTATTGAGTATGGACTCAACCTTACTCGGTGCCGGGTGAATCCCGTCAGCATCGATAATAAAACCCAAAAATTCCACTTGCTCCTTCGCGAACTTACATTTGTCCTTATTGAGACGTAAACCTGCCTTTTCAATACGCCCTAATACTGCATCAAGACGCTGCGTCATCTCTGCCATGGTGCAGCCGCTGACGATGACGTCATCAATCAGTACGGCGACACCAGGCATGCCTGCCAGCAACGCTGTCATCAGACGTTGAAAAATGCCGGGGCACGCTTTCACGCCGAATGCTAACCTATGTACCGTATATAGACCTTTGCATGTGTTTAGTGTTAAAAGGCGAGACGTGTCTTCTGTAACGACCACTTGTGTGTATGCGCGATCAAGATCTAATGTCGTATAAAATTTTCCTCCAGATATAATTGCGAAAATTTCACTAGCTGTAGGCATGGGGTAAGTATCGGTTTCCGTAGCCTGATTCACCGTACTACGATAATCGCCGCACAGACGGACCGCACCGTTCTTTTTTATTATTGGGACTACCGGAGTGGCCCATTCTGAATATGATACGGGTTGCAAAACATTTTCACCTACCAATCGATCTATCTCTTGTTCAACCCTAGCTTTAATAGCGAACGGTACCGGCCTAGCTTTCAAAAACTTAGGCGTTGCATTCGGTTTCAAATGAATCGCGACGGGGTCTCCCCGGTAAGTACCGAGTTCGTCCTTGAAAACCTCCCCATACTTGGTTAATAATGCATTCGTTGCTGACAAGTCAATATCTAAAATTTTATTAAATTTTATAGAAATTTCGAGGGGCTCAAACCAATCACGTCCCAATAAGTTTGGCCCTGAACCTCTAGCCACTATTACGTATAATTCAGTTTTAATGTCCTTATACATGACCGAGACCGTTGCGTGTCCAATGACCGAAACCTGTGAGTTATTCCAAGTGCGCAGCCGAGTGTGCATGGGACGCGGCGCGGCAGCGGCGCGCGGTTGTAGGCGCGCCCACGTGCGCTCGTTGACCAGTGAGAAAGCGGCGCCCGAGTCCACTTCCATGTCCACAGGCACGTCGTTCAGCAACACGCGTAGCTTGTAGGCAGGAACGCGCGTGTTCGCGCCCTCCACTTTGTAAATTCCGTTCAGCTGCGCGTCAGGCTGCACCTCTTCAGCGTAGTTTACTTTTCCTGATGTACTTTTCTTTTTAGCTGTGCAGATTTTCTCGATATGACCCTTTTTCTTGCAAAAATGACAAACTGCATTGATAAAACGGCATTCACCACCGTGACGATCACCACATCTGTAGCAAAGACGAACGTTTGTTTGTGTTTTTAACGCGTTGACATCCATCGGCTCAGGCGGGGCGGCGCGGCGGCGGTCCCGGCGTGTGGCAGCGTGGGCGCGCGCTCGGCCTGCTGCATCATGCGCGCGTCCCTGCCCGCGGACTCGGCAGACACCATGGCGTCAACGACGTCCTTGTACTCGAGATTGTCCTTCTTCAACAGCTCGTACTGCAGTTTGCGATCGCTCATGCCACACACCAATCTGTCCCGCAACATGCGTTCCAGATTTGGAAAATTACAGTTGGTACTGATTTTTCTTAACTGAGCGATATATTCCGTCGCTGTCTCGTCCTTTGTTTGATCACGATGGTAAAATTTGAATGACATTGATATTTCATTTGGTTTTGGACTATAATGTTTGGTCAACACATTTATAACTTCCGGATAAGTCACTTCACTTGAATTTTTTGGAGTGATTAATGCAAGAACAGTATCGAAAGTCTGAGCACCACAAATCGTAAAAAAGTTAGCTTTTTTTATCGAATCGAGGACGATTCCACTAGCTTCAAAGCAATAATTGAGTCGAGTTACGTAACTGTCCCAATTGTCTGTTTTCACATTGAATTCATGAAATTTCACTAATTTACGCTCCATAGTTCACAATTAACACTCGTCGCCACTATTATGTCCATTAAAACACGAGATTTTGGTAAATCACTTTATTGAGCTGAGTAGCATAGCACGGTACAAAATGAATGTGTCAAATAATAACCTACCCTCGACTTAGCGAATATTTTTAATAAAAGAATATTTCACAAGTATTGAAGGTACCAACGTTTTTCCATATATGACACAGGCTATTCTGATGGAAGAATGGTTCTTATGGAACAAACATCAATATGACCTAGCAAACTTCGGGGATTACAGGCGTGATGTTTTGTTATTCAACTAATAAATACGAAACTTTGAGAGGTCGTATTGATGTCTAAATGATAGCAAATGGATTAGGATTGCTAAAATCCCATGTCTGTCTATTGTTTACAACAGTTCATAACATAACATCACGCCGGTATGTTGTGAAGGGGTAAACACATGTGAATCACTAAAAAGTGTAAAAATAAAAACTTTTTAACAAAAAATAAAACCAACTGCGACAAAAAATAAAACACACAAAAGTATAAACTAAAAAAAAGTAAAAGTAAAAAAAGTAAAGTATAAACTTTAGAACAAAAATTTGTTTCTGAAGGCGGTGGCAAAAAATAAATCAAATAAACAAAAGTCACCGACTTCAAAAACAAATTTTCATTTTTCATTTTTTTGTGTTTTATTTTTTAAAATAAAAAGTTTTTTTATAATTACCATATCATGCAAAACATCTTTACTAAAATCCTAGTTTAGTTTTACTGGGCTTTATCCGCACTTAGCCTGTCGGCCATTGTGCCAAGCGCCAAGGTAGTAAGAGGATGCCCCCAAGGATGCGTTCTATCTCCACTCTTCTGGAACATAGTAGTGGACAGCCTCATAAAGAAACTGAATGATAGAGGATACACTACTATTGGTTATGCAGATGACCTTGCTATACTGATAAACGGGAATGCTGAAGGTATGCTGTGCAAAGTGTTGCCAATGAAAATACCAGAATTACAACTAACAAAGCTTTTCAACACCAGACTCTCCCTATCAACACAAGCGGATAAAAGCCCAGTTAAACTAAACTAAACTGGGCCATTGTGAGTGATGTTCAAACATACCTACTCCAACCAACATAGGTCGTCCCAGAGTTGTAGCTGGCTTCCCAGACTGCTGCAGGCTTCCGGGAGAGTTAATGGGGATCGTAGAGTTTGTGCCCGGTGATCTGCCACGCTCCTGCACTCTAGGAGTACGTGCCGTGGGGTTTCCTCCTCCTCCAGTCTGCACAGTGGGCTGTCTGTTACACCTATGTTATGTAGATGTTTGTTAAAGGAACGAGATGAGATTGTTTAACTTTTTTTTTTTTAAACATTCTCCGACACTAGGAATTTCTCCTGTATCGTGGGTGCGTTCACAAACATGTAAACCCACATACACAAATACCCAGACCCGGAATAACTATCTGTAGGTCATACACATGCAGCGCAGCAGTCCATTGCTTGAGCCACTGTGCCAACCGTGCCGTCGTCAACTGCATCTTTTTGGTTGCCTGCATCCTTCACTGTTTCTCCATTCGGTGAGGTGTTTTTCTGTGGTTCTTGAATGCAGTCATGTTTTATTTGGGCCTGAGGTATGGGCAGTAGTGGTTCCGGTCCAAATACTGTATCACTTGAGCCTCTCTTGGCCAGCTCATCTGCTGCATCATTACCCAGCAAGTTGCTGTGTCCTTTTATCCATTGCAGTTTTACACTATTCGTGGTTGCAATGGATTGGAGTGCATTGTGGCATTCCAGTTTTAGGACAGAGGTAATGTTTTTTAGGGCTTGAAGCACCGATGCACTGTTCAGACAGTGATGATCTTTATTTTAAAATCTCTGACGTCTCTGGCTGCTGCTATCCTAATATCCTTACTATATGTATAATAATATTAATATTATAAATGCGTAAGTCACGCACTGTCACGGTAAAACTAGTGAACTGATTTAAACGAAATTTGGTACACAGATAGTCTAGAGCTTGAGAAAGGACATAGGCTACTTTTTAATACTATAAAAGGGTTGTAAGGGTTTGAAAGGAGGGATGAAAGGATTACTTTTGGTTGTGATAACCAACATCAATATTGCGAAAACTGACATCCACGCCACAGAAAGCCCCCGTGGCTTTCTGCGGCGTGGAGGTCGTCAGCTAGATGATAAAATAATGAAATTCTCACAAATCTCTGAAATAACACTTTACAGTTTAATCCTGTTATATAGTAATGTACATTACAATCTGTTTCCAGAGGACTACTCGTCGTCCTCCTCATCCTCAGACTACAGCTCCGACTCGGAAGCTTCCGGGGAAGATGACTCTGTTCTGATAGAGGATGGCAAAAGTCACGTGAAGGCAGCGAAAGCCCAACTTAACCCTCGCGCCAACAGGATGGATGACCCAAAGTTTAACCCTAGCATTAAGGTAAAATACAACTCTATTACTGCTTCCTCATGAGATTTGCATCCTGCTCATCACTAACAAAACATTTCCTCTCCAGTCCCCAGAATTAATTGAGAGACTACAGACACACTGGTTAGAACAGAAAAACTTGAAGACTCCCGAAGTGACCCTGACATGTGAGCCATTCAGACTGTGCCTGTTACATGACTTCCTGGCCAATCCTGAGATGATCAACAACATTGTAGACGACATGAACACACTGGACTGGTCACGTAAGAAGATGGACCTGTTTGAGTTCCACCAGACGGCTGACCTGGCCAGCCTCACCTGGCAGAGAAGTATCAGAGGCATATATGAACTGCTCAAGACTGAAGTTATGAGTTGGGTAAGCTGCACTTCTACAACTCCCTGATTTATTGAGAACTAAGGTTAACTAGTTTTGTGATGTTTTCTACACTTGTTAGGATACTAATATTTGAAAGACAAAGAGTTTGTTTGTTTGGTTGAAACCATTAGAATGGCTGGTTCTCAACTATGGCCAAAAGGAGTATCAATTAAACATGTGGCAAAAACAGGGGAAATTTATACCTTTTGAGAGTTTCCATAGCGTAAATGGTTTAAGTTGCGCAACAGTCTCATATAGTATGTTGGTTGATTGCTCCTCGACTTTTTTAACTTTATAAGAGTCATTATAACTTTCTTTATGGTAGTCAAATCCTACTTCCTACTAATAATATAAATGTGGAACATTGTGAGAATGTCAGGATGTATGTTACTTTAAAAAAAAAAAAACCGGACAAGTGCATGTCGGACCACACACAAATGTAGGGTTCCGTAATTGCCCATCAAAATATGTGAACTTACTGAACTGATTAACCCTGTCTACCTGCCTCCGAAGTCTGAACAATGATTTTTATGGTAAAAATAAAACAAACTTACATTTGCAGTTTTGAGACCTGCACTCCCAAATATTTTTCTATACATAATGTATAGGAAAATATTTCATACAAGTACATTTTATAAGTTGGTCGACTATTACTCGTAAACTTGTAAAGCCTGCTTAGCTGTGATAGTTTTCCTTTTATTTTCGATATATATATGCTACTACCATGAATTTATTCACAGTCCCAAACACAACCTGTATAGGTGGTTTAGGTTGGCACACTTGAGTCTACCAAAATTCGCACTTTAAGCTGAATATTTCACAAACGTACTTATCCCTTAATCGAAAAAGTGTTTAAGCAAACTCGCAATATTGTTAAAGATCTATTCAACGACATCCCACACAAT
Organism: Diarsia rubi; assembly: GCA_932274075.1. Taxonomy (NCBI): domain Eukaryota; kingdom Metazoa; phylum Arthropoda; class Insecta; order Lepidoptera; family Noctuidae; genus Diarsia; species Diarsia rubi. Next base: position 24,190,287 of record OW026413.1, on the reverse strand, counting down.
GGACTTTGCGACAAATCAAAAATCAACCCCACTTTAATGTGTAGGTACTGGAGATATCCTAAAAAAAAATCGATATTGTACTTTAGCACTTTGTCAGCGTAACTCATTTATAAAATTCATGCCAAATTACAGCTTTCTGGTAGGTACTAAGAGTCTCTGAGATATAGTGCGGACGGTCAGACGGACTTGGCGAAACTAGGGTTCCATATTCATTACGGAACCCTAAAAACTAAACTGATTTGGAACTCAGACTCGATTAAGACTAAATGGGTACCAGTAGTTTCATTATTATAATGTGTAATTTACCCCACCGAAAGACAAGGACGGAATCGATGGGGTGTATGAGCTATAGGTCGCTTAAGGTATAAGCTAGTCATAGATAAGTGTGTGATGCGTGGTGCGGTGTGGCAGGTGTCGGCGGTGACGGGGCTGACGCTGCGCTCGGTGTCGGCGTCGTGCTCGCTGTACGGGCCCGGCGACCACCTGCTGCCGCACGACGACCTGCTGGCCGACCGGCGCGTGGCCTTCATCCTCTACCTCGCGCCCTGGCGCCGCCCGCCGCAAGCCGCGCCCCTGGAGAACGGCGACGCAGACCACCACGAGGTATAGCCGATCTGTTCTTCTCTAGTCTGCACAACTCGCAACTAGGTCTTACTTATGACAACCTGTTCATCTATAGACAATGCACCTGGGTTGTCTTTGGTACTCTACAAGTAGATATTTGTAGATTTCTAATGACGATTTTCATCGGATACATTACAATCTGTGTAGTTGAAAGTAGTGTAAGTATGTTACTCTCGGTGTTCGCGGTGTTCCCAGGAGGCGGAGTGGGGCGGCTGGGCGGGCAGCATGGGCGGCGCGCTGCAGCTGCTGGGGCGGGACGAGCTGGGGCCCACCGTGGTGCAGCGCTCCGTCAGCCCAAGGAACAACATGCTCGCCTTCTTCAAAGTCGGCACCGATTCCTTCCACCAGGTGAGGATTACCTCAGATTCATTTTATTTCCTTTTCTATCAAATCGAAACTCGTCGAGCACAGATGTACCTTAAGGTGGAAGCTCACATCTGGCCCGCGAAATTCTAATTTTCTTACGTTTTTGGCAATTTGCAGGCCAGTGCTTGGTTGTATGTTTATGAAAATTTGATTTGCGACTGTAAGACGTATGAAGTTACCGAATTATAACCATCAAAATTACTAACTACTAAAGAACGACGACTAAATTACTAAAGAATGACTTTTACATTGCCAAAAACGTAAGAAAATTAGAATTTCGCGGGCCAGATGTGAGCTTCCACCTTAAGGACAAGACTATTGTCAAGAGTAAGCCCATTTCATATAAAAAACTGCTGTCTTCATCGGCACCCTTTTACAAGCCGTTGTTTACTGTGGGTACTGTACACGTTTTGTCTTCGAAGAAACCAGGCGGTACGTAATGTTGACCGAGCTGACCGGCTGACCGGGTGGTGTGTCGCAGGTGGAGGAGGTGCTGTCCCTGGAGCTGCCGCGGCTGTCCATCAACGGCTGGTTCCACGGGCCCGCGCCGCCCGGCGAGCCCGCCGAGCCCGAGCCCGCGCCCGAGCCCGCGCCTGAGCCCGAGCTCAACAAGCCGCACTCCGACATAGTACGTACCCACGAACTACTCACACATGACAAGCGCCTTGTTTTGTCACCCTCCCACGTGTCGCACGTTGGAACAAAAACGCCTCCGCTTTCTCCTTCCAGGCGGTATCCATGTTCGCCCGCAAACAAGATAGCTACTTATTCACAAACAATCAAATCGAAGTCCAATCGACCTTGACACTTTTTCAAATATCAGATTTTGATATGTAAACACTTGGAAAAGTTCAAACGCGAATATTTTGTAAAATAACGACCTTTATAATAATGTGGATTCTAAAATTGTGTTTCAAAAATCAAAATCAAAATATTTTTATTTCACTTAGGCCTACATGGGCACGTATAAAACTTCGATAAAAAGGGGGCACGGTTCGGTGCATTGGTCGATTCCTAAGGAGAAGAACCGGCAAGAAACTCCAAAGGTTACTCTTTTAGTCTTTTAAAATCGTTTGGGTTAACAATAAGGTATAATACACACATGAAGATCATGCAGATTAATGTCTGAGATGGTCTTTTGAAGAAAGCACCTCACAGATTTGAGTGGACCCGTCCAGTCAGTGCAAGCATTTGTCAGTTATCGTGGAACTCGACTTATAACTCAAGGAGCTCAACGTCACGACGAACAATACCAAAGAAAGGACATTTGGGTGGGTCACTTAAAGTACTCAAACTGCCAGACAATCACAACAATTAAAATTTAAGAAAGACCCACATGGTCCTCACATTCACAATATCAATTTTTTAAATATTTATCATATTGAATAATCATTTTACATTAATAAATGTCAAAAAAAACACACAAAAAAAATATTTAAAATTTTCGTAAACATAAAAATTAAATCAATACAGTAGGCGGAATTTGCTTCTAAACGTTGCTAAGTGTACACATATTGGTGCTGCTGACTGTCCATACAACACTTGTGGTGAAACATTTTATGTAGCCAATCAATTATCTTCAATAAGTATTTCTATTAGTTTTACTATAGATTGTACGGAATATCCGTCGAATAACTAAAAATATTTATAATTAAAAACAATTTGATAAAAATGATTTTTAGAATTATTACGTAACATCTCTTGCCAAATAGCTGTCGGCAGGATTGATATCTTCATTTCGAGCCACAATCGAATCTATTGGGCCTATCACACGCTCATGCTTCACCACAGTCCCGAACTGCGCGAGCTTCTCGCACGAATAACTGAACGCGGTCGGCGCTACCACACGCTCAGTTAAGTACGCGCAGGCCTCATTTTTGTCGAAATCGTATAGTATATGCTATATTCCTACTTATCATTATATAGTATATCACATACCATTTATCATCCTTTTTATAGTTTATCCTTATTTATACTCGGCGAAACGTTCTAAACGATTCGTTTCCATTTAAATTGCTGAAATTAAATATTAGTTTTCATATTTTCATTGTTGTGACATGTATGTCAAATGTGCCAAACTGTCAGTAGGTACTTTTCTTTTTGTCATAGTTTCTTTCTAGTTTAGTCTAAGAAGGTCACTTTTTGGTTTATATAACTTCATTATTTTTTATCATTGCTAAGCTGAATAATTGTATTTTATTAATTAATAAAAATAACTTTATTTTAAATTATAATTTTAAAATTCTAAAAGCACACTCGGAGGTTCTATTACGTCTTGGTGGAATACTCCTGGCTGGTTATATGACTGGCAGGTGACATGTCATATTTCAATTCGAAATTGTCAAAGAATTTTAGAAGAGAAGAAAATGGGATTTTTGTATAAAAATGGGCAGCTGATGCTGACCCAAAAACTTTTACACTGGATTCCACGCCGCGATTATGTCCGGTTGATTTTACGTTTTATTTTACGATCGACTCTACGCTGAGAATCAACGCTACTCGTTTCTGTCGAGATTCAGTCAATTACACCGGAATCTACGTCGAGGTTGTCCTGTTACTACGTATGGATTCTGCATACATATAAATCTACGAAGTTCTACTGTCCAGACCAACTCCAAAGTGGAACACCATCATTCATTACCAAAAGTGGATCACCATCTAAGAAGCGGATCTCTCTTCTCTCAATAAAGTGGTTCACTAACTAAATTTTAAAAACCTCCGCCGCCTGAGTGTGTGATAGGTAGGAAGGTGTTTTATATATTCTTTTGTATTTTTTATCTTAAAAATTAATATTTATTGTACAATCTACCTTAACTCTTTTATTTTTATTAAGGATCGGTAGATTCGTTACAATCGTCGACATGTAAATATTGTTGCCCAGTGAAGAATTATTTCTTTAATCCGCGATTTAATATTCCAAATTGCAGGCAGGGATTTATATTCAGTTATAAAGTCGCGATCATACGTACGTAGGTCCGCCATTTTTAAATGACGGACGACCACTACGATAAAACGTACCTCATCGGCCGACGACTAGCCCCGACTGCGGTGTGAACACTGAACGCGCAACCACACGCACAGACAAGTACGCGCAGGTCATATTTCTAGCAAGTCCAATATTGGTCCCTCGTGGGGTTTGCTCGTGAAACAGTTTTTCCAACCACACGCACGGTATTCCGTGTTCAAGCCAGTTTGTGAAAGTCAATATGTCATTACGTATGGATACAAGTGTGAGTGTGTGTCGGCAGGTGGTGCTGAGCCAGTGGCTGGAGGCCACCTACATGTCGCCACGTGCGCGCGGTCAGATCCAGGCGCAGATAGAGCGCGAGAGCGAGGTGTGCCTGGCCGCGCTGCTGCTGCCCGACAAGCTGGCCGCGCTGGAGCAGGCGCTGCAGGAGCCAGGTACCACGCCACGTGTTATATTCAGATCCAGGTGCAGATGGAGCGCGAGAGCGAGGTGTGCCTGGCCGCGCTGCTGCTGCCCGACAAGCTGGCCGCGCTGGAGCAGGCGCTGCAGGAGCCAGGTACCACGCCACGTGTTATATTCAGATCCAGGTGCAGATGGAGCGCGAGAGCGAGGTGTGCCTGGCCGCGCTGCTGCTGCCCGACAAGCTGGCCGCGCTGGAGCAGGCGCTGCAGGAGCCAGGTACCACGCCACGTGTTATATTCAGATCCAGGCGCAGATAGAGCGCGAGAGCGAGGTGTGCCTGGCCGCGCTGCTGCTGCCCGACAAGCTGGCCGCGCTGGAGCAGGCGCTGCAGGAGCCAGGTACCACGCCACGTGTTATATTCAGATCCAGGTGCAGATGGAGCGCGAGAGCGAGGTGTGCCTGGCCGCGCTGCTGCTGCCCGACAAGCTGGCCGCGCTGGAGCAGGCGCTGCAGGAGCCAGGTACCACGCCACGTGTTATATTCAGATCCAGGTGCAGATGGAGCGCGAGAGCGAGGTGTGCCTGGCCGCGCTGCTGCTGCCCGACAAGCTGGCCGCGCTGGAGCAGGCGCTGCAGGAGCCAGGTACCACGCCACGTGTTATATTCAGATCCAGGTGCAGATGGAGCGCGAGAGCGAGGTGTGCCTGGCCGCGCTGCTGCTGCCCGACAAGCTGGCCGCGCTGGAGCAGGCGCTGCAGGAGCCAGGTACCACGCCACGTGTTATATTCAGATCCAGGTGCAGATGGAGCGCGAGAGCGAGGTGTGCCTGGCCGCGCTGCTGCTGCCCGACAAGCTGGCCGCGCTGGAGCAGGCGCTGCAGGAGCCAGGTACCACACCACGTGTTATATTCAGATCCAGGTGCAGATGGAGCGCGAGAGCGAGGTGTGCCTGGCCGCGCTGCTGCTGCCCGACAAGCTGGCCGCGCTGGAGCAGGCGCTGCAGGAGCCAGGTACCACGCCACGTGTTATATTCAGATCCAGGTGCAGATGGAGCGCGAGAGCGAGGTGTGCCTGGCCGCGCTGCTGCTGCAGGAGCCAGGCCCCACGCCACTCGATAGCGCTCGGAGTGACATGGAGGTCTGCTGCCCACAGAGCTGCCGTGGCAGGCGGCGGGCCCGGGCAACCGGCGGCGCTACCAGCGCGTGTGCCCGGCGTGGCTGGCCGGCGCGCCCGCGACGCACCCGGTGCGCGGCGCGCTGGCGCTGTTCGGCAGCGCCGCCTTCGTGCGCCTGCTGGCCGACTGCACGGACCTGGCGCTGGCGGGCTACTCGCGCCTGGAGCTGCAGCGCTGGGCGCCGGGCGACTACTCGCTGCTGCCGCCCCACGCGTGGGCCACGGCGCGCCTGGACGCGCGGCTGCACGTGGGCGGCGCGGGGCTGGCGGGCGGCGCCACGCTGTACGTGGAGCCCGAGGAGGAGGCGGCCGGGGCTGCGCTGGTGACCGTGCCGCCCGCGCACAACGCGCTGACGCTGGTGTACGCGGACGCGGGCACGGCTGCCTTCACCAAGTACGTCAGTCGCCTCACGCTGCAGCCCGGGCGGCGCTTCTACGTGCTGCAGGCCACCTACCACGAGTGACCGCAGTCCATGTCCGACTTTATATTTTGTTACGAGACTCCTTCCACCCACGTCAGTCCTCAGTTCGGTTATGACAAAGAGAAAGTGTACGTTGTCCTACCGTGTTCGGTCACAGCTTCTCGTGGATGAGCGGCGTTAATACGCATTCTAACCTCAAATGATTTTACAAAGATAGATTAGTCACTATGCGATACACGAATTATGTTAGTTTGCCTTCATTATTCATCATATTCTTAAAAGTAGAAAAATGTATAGAATTAATATAATGGCGAAACTCATGCTTAGCAACAACATTTTGTTTGCAGATAATAGTAATTTATATTCGTGTGTCCCGCTAGCGGTACTATATGTGATGGCGCGCGGTTGCACGCCTACTGGTTTTTACTTAATTTTAATAATAATTCAGATTGATGAAATGTAGTTGAATGTATATATTATTAATATTTTTTTATCAAGTTGTGAAACTAAATCGAGTTTTGTGTGTACCGGCTAGTAATATCACCGTTATTAATTTATCATCTTAAAGTTGTTTACAATTATTGACGGTAAAGCACAGGCGACGCTTAACATGTAGACAATTAGTATTAAATACATGAGTTGTGCCGCCCGAGCATGACGTCACGCGACAGGTCGTGACGTCACCGCGACCACGTGCGACGTGCGGTAGAGGCGACCAGTTAACTTGGTCGCGAGTACTTAGTAATGGATGATAATATATTTTTGTAATTCACTCGTCACATGTTTGTACGCGAATCAATTAATTGTTCGACACGCTAGACTTGTAAACAAATGATGGAACGTGTGTATGAGATGTGTTCATGTTCAGTTGATGTAAGATTACAATTATTTTGAGTAATTTTAAAGGTAATGATAACATTGTGTTAGTTATTTTTTGTACATACTAGACATATTGATTAAAATTTAAGAGTTCCAAATCATGTTTCTTTTATCTCCCTCATTTTTTCCATACAATAAATTATAGAGCTTTCAAGTGAATAATGTCAATAGTCATGTCATGAGATCATAGTGTCCAAGTTGTACGATCGGGAATGTGGAACGATACTCACAAGTATACCAGAACATGCAAACATTACAGCAGATCGACGCGGACGAATCGTATTAGCTCACTTGTAGTGCGGAACAATTCAAAAAGTGCCATCCCTTTTTTTATTTGAGGGTGGAAAATCATCAAATGATAGAATTCTACTGACTAAAAACCACTCATGTTCCTTCTTAGCCATTCGTGTCGAAGCCGCGGTATCGCTTTCGAACAACCCGCAACCCCAGCGGGAAGGAGCCATCCCTTACAGTTACAACAAAAAATCAAAATCATACCCCTCTTGCCATAGTCGGGTAAAAAATGACATCACGCTCAACATGAAATGGTAAATCGTCAACGTAAATGACCGCGGGCCGCACGTCTTGTCACTTTATACCCAGCTATAGAACTGTGTAATGGGTTTTACCACACGCACAGGCTTCACCACAGTGTTGCCTGCGCGATTACACGGTGCACACAGTACATTGCGTGTGTGGTTGGTAAAACTGTATTACCATTACGGTATAGGCCCATTAGATCTACTGCACACTAGATCAGTAGCTCCTACTAATGTATTGTGCAGAAGATCTTTCTTACTAACTTGTATGTAAAGCACAGCTTATGACTTAACGGGAAGCAAGGTGAATGAACGATGAACGGGATGATTGAACTAAGTTCTAACGCTCGATACGCTCACCTCTGTAGAATTTGAAACGAACAATTTTAATCTTCAGCTATAAAACTAAGTACATAGTTACATTAGTGTGTAGGTACCTAACTACCTAAGTAGGAAGTAAGTACTGATATCGTGGAAGTGTGCGTCTCATTGAATGGCGGGCGTGGGTCAATAGCGCTGCGCTGATCCGCGGATATTGAATGCTCAACTAATACGGACAGCTTTCACCTCCCGATCCGGACGTAATCCGATATTACGCGACGAGGGCTACTCGCTGGCGCTCCACTTCATATTTCTTAGTTAATTTATTACACACGTAGTCTGTGAGTCCAAATTAACTGGAATTTATGATCGTTGTAAGGAGGCTGCTCGACGGGCGGCGATTGGGCTCTCCCGCAGGGAAAACGTTTGTTTTATAACGGTATGAGGTACCTCATTTATTTTCGGAATAAGACACCTGTTATCTTAAAAAATGGATTTGGTTTATTGTATGCGGAGTTCACACGAACGTCTAACAACCTGTGTCACCAAGGCGTATTGTATCGTACTTATTACCCCAGGGGGTCTAAAATGGTCACTTGGTCAGATCATAATATATACATATTGTGTTAACAAGCGTAAAATGGATCTAAACATAATAGTGGGTAGGTAACTGTTTGTGACCATGTTACGAATTTTAACACAATTCAAATTGTTTTCTTAATATTTTCCTAAATGGCACTTAGCTCCGCGAAATAGAAAATTACAAAGTAATTCAGCGTGTGTTGAAGATGTTTCTCGTGCGGTTGTATTGCGTCACGTGCGGGGTCTCGGCGGAGCCAATCAGCGCTCGACGACACGGCGACGACGCGACGTGACCGCGCGCCGCGTGACGACGCGACAGCGCGGCGGGCACGTGACGACCACGCGGGACCTACGCGCGCCGCGGAATTACATCACACGAACAATGTTCACGCGCGGCAACTTTATCATTATTGTACACATTGTATTGCAGAGGCATTTAGAACGGTGTATCAGGTAAGCATAGGGTATGTTTATGAACGCCGTGTCAACCACAAGTAGGTAGGTGTCGACATACTTTTGATTGGCCTGTTGGTCTAGTGGTTAGTGACCCTAACTGCTATGCCGGAGGTCGTGGGTTCGATTCCCACCCAGGACAAATGTTTGTGTGATGAGCACGATCATTTGTTCTGTGTCTGGGTGTAATTTATCTATAATATGTATGTATTTAGAAATATATAAGTATGTTTATCAGTTGTCTAGTACCCATGACACAAGCTCTGCTTAGCTTGGGACTAGATGGCGTTGTGTAAAAGTTGTGGAATATTATTATTATATTATTACTTGTTGTAGGTACTGGTGTAATGACATAGGTACTTGTGGTAGGTATTGGTGTAGTGACAAATTTCAAGAGTTTTCGTCACCCACGCATTAATTTCAATTTCTTCCGTGTTTTTTATTTTTTACCACACCTGTCTTAACCCCCCTATAAATATTGTTTTTTGTTGCATTTTGCAGTAGGACCTACTTATATCTCTTGGCGTATTGTATGTTTGTGATCTAATAGAGTGTCACGACAGCAGACCGTAGAACAAACGCGAGCGGGCCGCGGAGGCAGCGGGGCGGCTTGTAATGATTGCATAGTTACACGCTAAATACTGCTATTCAGGTGCATACGATTTACATTGGAAACCGATCACAACGTACTTCGGGAAAAGCTACGGAAATGAGGCAGATTATTGCCATTAGTAGCTCAAAAGTACGTAGCTTTTTTTTTGGGGTGGGAAATCATCAAATAACCCCTCCCGCTATTGGGCCGAGCCAGAGCAAAAGTGAGTGTCAGACTTCTACTGACTAAAAACTACCCATGTTCCTTCATGTCGAGGCCGCGGTATCTCTTACAACATCCCGCAGCCCCGACGAAAGTACATAGCTTAATCATGAAAAAAACTATCTTTTCCATTTGGCATGATGATTCGGCATGAAATATGGTAGATTACTAAGTATTTACCTAACTTTATTTTGGTAGGTGTGAACTCATCATATGACTCCTCCCGCTCTGGAGGGTAGGGAGTGTCAGACGTCTGCACTGACTTGAAACCACCATGATCCTTTTTAGCCCTTTTGCCCTTTGTGTCCGCGCCGCGGTATCTCTTTTGAACAACCCGCAGCCCCGGCAAAGTACCTACCTACCTAATTGTCGATAGTGTCGATATATAAAACTAGCTGACCCACGCAACTTCCTATGCGTCACAAAAATATATAACTTACAACCTTCCTCGATAGATCGACTATCCAATATAGTAATATTTTTTCAATTAGCTTTCTAATGTTGTAAGAATTTTCCAAGGCGTCTGAGTTTTGAGTTAAATCGTAACAAACAAAAAAGCTAATCGTTCTTCTCTATAATATTTGATAGAACCTTAGATTACATTATTAAATTGAGAATTACTATAGGTTTACGTTTTCTATTTTTTTACCTACCTATCTCTTGCTGTTAAATATACAGTCATCATCATCATCATCAGCCTATATTGTTCCCACTGCAGGGACTCAGGCCTCCTCTCTAGGTGTGGGATGGGCTATAATCCACCACGCGGGCCCAGTGCGGATTTGTAGATGTCACAATCTTCAAATTTTTGGTTTTAAGAGCCGTTTTGAGAGCAGTGGTGATGAAATAAATTACACAAAGTAATGCGCCTGTCTGGGTTCGAACCCACGACCAACTGTTCGTAATTCGGAGCCGCCACCACTGGGCCACTACTGCTCACAAAACTATATACAAAAACACCTTTTAAATATTATGGTGCAATAAATAATTTGAATTTGAATTTCCCGGAGACCAGAATCTCCACGTATCTACATCGGGACGCGATCTCCGGCGGACCGCGTAATTATTTTGGCGCGTGCGCGTACATTTTAACATTGCGATATCTTCTAAGATATTTGTTTAAACTATATAGAGCAAAAGGAACAAATATTCTATATTAAATTTCCTTTCTAACAAACATATTTATTTAGATATAGATTAATACCGTAAGGGTTAAATAAGCTACGCAAAACATAATTCTATTTAAATAGAATTAACCTAACATTTCGATAGTAAATAATGGTTACAGTGAGTCAATCTTAGTAGATAGATAAATGCTATCGCGGTCTTATTTGTAGAACTTTTAAAAAGGAACATTTCTTTCAAATGTATGAAAGAAATGTTCCTTTCATAACTTAAACCATTTTCGCAGCGCACGCAACGGAAGCTCTCAAAAAGGAATATCGTTTCCCGTTTTTGCAACATTTTTCATTTATGCTCCACTCCTATTCGTCGTAGCGTGATGTTATATAGCCTAAAGCCTTCCTCGATAAATGGACTATCCAACACAAAAAGATTTTTCAATTCCAACCAGTAGATCCTGAGATCTTAGCGTTCAAACAAACACAAACAAACTCTTCAGCTTTATAATTTTAGTATAGATAAGCGAATTGTTGTAGTAAATCAAACAAAAAAAATCCAGTCAAAATATTCATCACCGAAAAAAGGAGGAAGAAGTGAAGGAGAAAGTGGAGGAGGAAGTGTAGGTTTGAGTTTGTGTAGGTTTGAAGTGTAGGTTTTTCAGCAATGAGATGAAAAGTTGTCATCTCATTGCTGAAAAGACCTCATAAGTCAATAAAATACCTATAAGAAGAGCCAGTTAAGAATATGATACTTATCGTAGCGGCGAAAAAGGTCTCTCTATGAGAGGGAGTAATCCATCGAGCGGGCCCAGTGCGTTGATAAATGTCACTATTTGTCTCGAAAGTTTTTAGACTTGGGACACAACGAAACAAAAGGGCTCAATACGCCTGCCTGTAGGTTTTGAACCCATGAAGTACTCTTCTTAAGACGGGGCCGCTGCTCGCTACCACTGCACACTGGCACTGGGCCAGCCCCTGCTCTGGTCTGTTCGGTCTGTTCCTCATACGACTACGATTTATTCATGATGTTTATTTATCTTCTCGTAGGTACGTAACTTATCATTTCGACTCGTACGTAGCGACAGCTACAGCGTTCCACGCATGTTCCACGTTATGTGATTAAATTGTTTTTGAGTCAGGAATAGGTACTTACTCTATTAAATTCTACTTATACTGCGCCTCATGATACAATTTACCATATCATCGAATGATTTTCTTCTAAACTCCATTCAAAGCTGTTTGCACAGTTATTTTGTGTTTGCGTGGACATGTTTGAAAGAAATTAGTCTCCGCTATGAGGTCGTTCGTCAAGATTTAGTGTTTAATTAATTTAGGGCGATAGTTGATGAAGTTGTCGCGCGCTATATTGTTACTGTCTGTCACAGACGTCACTTTGGAGATATTGTTTTGAGCGAAGTTTTCAGAAAGTAAAGAAAAGTGGAAACTTGTAAGATTTAAAAGATTTTAAATCATCGTAACATAACGTTATATTGTGTGTTGAATATTGTAATTTGTGTCATAGCTTACCTACTCTTATGTATACATCATTATGTAGGTACCTACTTATTGACCTTTAAGTCCCTACTAATTTTCGTGCAATCATACAATACGATTTCATACAATTATTAGGTCTTATACATTTTACATTTTAGTGGCAACAGCATTTCGCGACAAACAATCATGGACACAAAGCTTAGTAAACGTGACCTCTGTATTTTTAACCGACTTCCAAAAAGGAGGAGGTTCCCAATTCGTCTGTAAGTATGTTTTTTTTGTATGTATGTTTCCGGATATCTCCGTCATTAATGAACCAATTTTCAAAATTATTTTTGTATTCGAAAGAATATACTTTCGAGGTGGTCCCATTGTCACCAAGTCAGAATCTGATGATGGAAACCCTCGAATTTTATAGGCACACATTACTTTTGTCATATATTTTCTGAAGCTGTTCAAGTAGGTATTTGCGTCTGATAATCGTAATCTCATGTGGCTGCGCTAGGGATTGAAGGTAGGTACAACTCCTCAACGGTTTGGAGTTGTTAGAAAATTACTTCAAAATTATACGGACTTATGGATCGATTATTGTATTCATTCAGCTTATTAGGTTGACCCGATAAAAGACGGTAAATCTCATAAACCGAATTTAAAAAAAAGAGGTTCTCAATTCGTTGGAATCTTTTTTATGTATAATCACCGATTACTCGAAAATTCATCTTTTGTTGGAAAGCAGTTATCCCAAGGGTAATAAGTACCATGATAAAGTAATCCGGATCTGATGATGGCATCCCAGAGAAATCGATGGCAACCTTCAAATTTTATACGCACTTCGTGTTTTGTGCTTTTTCTAAAGTTTCTCAAGTATTCGCATCTAGCAGTCATCATTTCATGTTGATGAGCTGATGATGGAAGGTATAACTCCTCAACGGTTAGGAGTTGGTGGATAATTCTTTAATAAAATATTATGGGGACGTATATATCGTAGTATTCTTTCAGTTTATCTAGGTGAGCTGACTATGGAAGGTACCTACTACCTACTCCGCAACGGTTACGAGTTGAAAGAAATAATAAGGGAATCTTGGAAGGTTAAGGGTAAGGTATTTTGGTTGAATGTTAAATGTAGGTATAGTAAATATTTGTATCTGATACCTATTACAACTAAAAATGGAAAAATTAAAACCTTTTCTGTAAAAAAAAGACCGAAATTTAAAACAAAAAGTAAAAAAAAAACACAAAAAAGTGAAAAATAAACCTCAGACGAAAAATTAGCTTCTGAAGTCGGTGGCAAAAAATGAAATTAAACAAAAACGGTCACCGACTTCAGAATCTGATTTTTCACTATTTCTGATTTCGTTTTTTTTCACTTTTTGTGTTCTTGAAGTCGGTTTTTTTGTGTTAAATGCTTCATTGCAAAAACGATACACTATAATAACGTTGCAAAGAAGTTAAAATGAATCCTTCAAGATTTAAAATGATTCCTTCAAAAAAACTGCAAAAAAAACGAATTTTTTTGCTTGTATGGTATGGTATGTTAAATAAAATAGAATTCACTACCGCGACAAATGTGATTTTACTGAGTAATAATGCTTAAAATCACCAACTGGTTGTAGGTACCTACTTAACACATATTCATATTTCTTCCATGAGTGACTATTTTAATGAAAAATGTTTTCAAAAGAGTTATACATATGAACTGATCTTACCTTGAATAGAACTACATATATTACCTAAGTTATTTTTTAATAGTTACTTCAAGGAATAGACACCACACACAATTTAGGGTTCCGTAATTGCCAATCAAAATATGTGAACTTACTGAACTGATTAACCACCCTGGCTACCTGAATCCGAAGCCCGAACGATGATTTTTATTGTAAAAATAAAACAAACTTACATTTGCAGTTTTGAGACCTGCAAATGTAAGTTACCATAGAAATATTTTCCTTTAAGTACATAATGTATGGCATTATGTATAGGAAAGTACATTTTATAAATTGGTCGACTCGTAAACTTGTAAGCCTGCTTAGCTGTGATAGTTTTCCTTTTATTTTCGTTATATATGCTAAGCATGATTTTTTCACAGTCTGAAACATAACCCGTATAGGATGGCACACTAGTCTAACAAAAATGTGCACTTCAAAGCTGAATATTTCACAAACGAATCCCTTAAACGAAATAGTGCTTAAGCAAACTCGCAATATTGTTAAAGACCTATCCACCGACATCCCACCAATGATATATTAAAACTATAGATACGTTGTCCGCCCTCAAAAATGACAACATAAAATGAAGCCAATTGGCCACATCGCGCTTAGTTACGCACCAACCTCTCGCGCGATGCTACGTTTGTTCTTAATTTAAATCGTGTGTGTAAACCTGCGCGAAACATAAAGACAACAGGCATCCCGCTGTACGGTGTCATATTTTCTTTCCCTTTATTGACGCGTAAAAGTACACACATCAAAAGTGTCTAGGGATCAAGCATTTTTATGCGGATTTCTTGAGATTGAGATGTGGCTTTGTAATAAATTTATGATTTTATAAATTTATATGGATCCTTTTTGGTGCATTTCATAATTTGAATCAGGAACTGTGAATCAAATTCGAGTAAAAGATGAAAATCAGCTGTCAATATTTTCCCTATAAAAACATACAACGCATTGAAGACATTATTAGTGCTACTGTTTCCCTACTACTGATTAAAACCAACGTTATTATGGAGCGGCGACGTCATTTAAGCAGGGAAGAAATGCTCAGAGCCGTGGGAATGAAAGAAGCTGGTTCCCGGCAACGTACTGTGGCTTTAGCTCTGAATACAAGTCAGAGTGTTATCAGTCGACTTTGGACACGTTACCGAAGCACTGGTACCGTGGCTGAGCGCCATGGAGGACGGTATCGCTGCACCACACGGAGACAAGACCGATACATTCAAATCTTAACTCGAAGAGCTCCAACAATAACCGCCATGATGTTAGCCGTGAGGCTTCATCACTCTTCAGGGAACTTAATTAGCGACCAAACAGTCAGAAACCGCTTGCATGAAGTGAACCTTCATTCCCGAAGACCGCTACGGGTACCACCTATTGCAATACACAATCGTAGGATTCGATATCAATGGGCTCTTGAACACAGAAATTGGGCAGAAGAACAATTGCGTTTCGTGTGCTTTTCTGATGAGTCTCGTTTTGGTATGAGACCGGATACAAGACGTATACGACACTGGAGAACCCCTGGACGCCAACAGCGATTAAAATCCTGCCAGGAAGTCCATCCTTATAGTGGTAAAACCATCATGGTATGGGCGGGTATTTGGATCGGCGGAAGAACTGAGTTGATTTGGATCAGAGGCAACCTCAACGCTCAAATTAATGCTGAGACGATAAATTGTATCAGACGTCATCGTTCCTCTACAAGTGCAAATCGGTCCCTTATTTCAGTTAATGCATGATAATGCACGACCGCACACCGCAAGAGTTGTAAGACAGACTCTCGCCGCAGCTAACATCAATGTCCTGCCCTGGCCTGCTCAGTCGCCAGACTTGAACCCGATTGAGCATGCATGGGATATGCTACAGAGAAGAGCTCTGCCGAATATGGAGGGTATCCAGTCGCAAGAAGACCTTTTTTTGTTGTTGCAACGAACATGGGCGGCCATTCCACAGCGTGATTTGGATGAACTCATTTTGAGTGTGCCAAACCGATGTTCTTGTGTTGTTAGTGTTCGCGGTAGAAACACGGATTATTAATTGTTTAAGTTACCCAATAAAATTTTAAAGAAAACTGTTATTTCAGTCTTTTTTTCGAACTTTAATGTTAGTGGTTCAAATGTCAAAAATCCCTTTATTAGGAAAATGGCAAATTTCTTTATTAATGCAAAGGTGACTTGGTTTATCGTTACTGTGACAAACGAAAACACTTTATTTGATGAATCCTTAAAGAAAATTTTAATTAATATCAATCAGGAAAAAAGTTATTGCAAAAATATATGTTGATCCCTAGACACCTTTGATGTGTGTAGTTAACTAATATTATCGCCGTTTTGAAGCGCCGCCATGTTAGTTCATGACGTGTCTATATATAATACGTCATTGCATCCCACACAATGGACTTTGCGAGAAATAAAAAATCATCCCCACTTTAATGTACTGGAAATACCTACCCTAAAAAAAAAACAATATTTTACTTTAGCACTTTGTCGGCGTAACTCATTTGTATATTCATGTCAAATTACAGCTTTCTGGTACTAAGAGTCTTTGAGGTAGGAGGACATACTGACAGACAGACAGACAGACGGACATGGCGAAACTATAAGGGTTCCATATTGACTACGGAACCCTAGGTACTTATAATTAGATACTTGCGTGAGTTACCTGAGATAGGTACTGGTTTATTCCTACTATAGTTACTGCATAGGGTATTTCTTGTATTGCAATTATTTCAATAAACATTTACAATGCAAAACTCAAGTGGTATGCGTCGCCCGTGCCTTTTAATGCAAATCACATTATTTCAATAATAATATTTAGGTAGGTACTATTAGATAGCGTCTTGCCAAAGTTCAGGCAAGCTGTCGCGGTTGCGTTGCGGCGCGTGGCGTGCGGCGCGGCTCGATGCGGTGGCGGTACAAAGTTGTCGTTTGCGGTACGGCGCGGCGCGGTGAGATGCGGCGGCGGTACAAAGTTGTCGTTTGCGGTACGGCGCGGCGCGGTGAGATGCGGCGGCGCGGGCGGCACTAACTTGTCGCTGAAGTGCTCGGCTGCGGCCGCGCGCTGTCGTCTGTGCTTACCTACTTATTGACTGCAGATTATCTGCTCAGTGAATGGAGAGGCAGTTATTTATTTATCATGCTATGAAAGGTGGGATGCCTAAAACTGTTGGAACACAGAACCCAATGCTCGGTAGTGAATGGTAAATGTGATATACACAGCCTCAGATTATAAGTATTATCTTGTTTTTCAAACTAAATGAAAGACAAATAAAAAGTGTCTCTAAGATCTCTGTTGTATTGACTAAAAGCGTTTATAATTTTCTTTTAACAGGCATTGATTAAATAATACCCATGAAGATAGTGAAGTACTCAATGGAGTCTAGCCGCGATCTGCCAAGTAACGCACACTTGTACTATTGTCTAATGTTCGCGACTAACTCTAGAAGTTCCATGATCGTCGCTGACGGTTCACTACCCTACCAGTTACCACAAACCGCTATGCACAACATTGGTAAGCATAATGGTATTGTAACTCATCAAACTCCAGCTCACAACGATACAACAGAAGGTTTCGAGGTGTCGGATTTTATCATCAGTATCTATGTGATTAGTTAAAAAATGTAAGTAAACTTAGGTATCCCTTTGTTTTTAAATGTTTCTCACTGTCCAAGTGCCATCTGATTAACGTAGTAGGTACGTGAACAATAAAAGTCCTCTTCTCACAATAAGTAACTTCTAAAGAAACTCATTTTTTGTTGCGGTTTTTATTTGATTTAAAAAAAAGTTTTGAGACCGTGACTTCATATTAAATGACTGTGAATGTCATCTCAGTTAAATGAGCGGATACTTAACATAGGGCTTCCATTAAGAAACAGTCATGTACCTACTTCGCAAATCACCATAAGTATATAAACTTGTGGTAAATGTTTGTACCTATAATGAGTGTACGGCTAACAACCCCGTTCTATATAATAAGTGTACGCCTAACAACCCCGTTCTATATAATGAGTGTACGCCTAACAACCTCGTTCTATATAATGAGTGTACGCCTAACAACCTCGTTCTATATAATGAGTGTACGCCTAACAACCTCGTTCTATATAATGAGTGTACGCCTAACAACCTCGTTCTATATAATGAGTGTACGCCTAACAACCTCGTTCTATATAATGAGTGTACGCCTAACAACCCCGTTCTATATAATGAGTGTACGCCTAACAACCCCGTTCTATATAATGAGTGTACGCCTAACAACCTCGTTCTATATAATGAGTGTACGCCTAACAACCTCGTTCTATATAATGAGTGTACGCCTAACAACCTCGTTCTATATAATGAGTGTACGCCTAACAACCCCGTTCTATATAATGAGTGTACGCCTAACAACCCCGTTCTATATAATGAGTGTACGCCTAACAACCTCGTTCTATATAATGAGTGTACGCCTAACAACCTCGTTCTATCACACACTCCCTCACTCTCTCACTTATGCTTGTGAAATAACTAAAGATATGCTCTAAACCTCTCTAGAAATACAAAGTGTTAAAAAAGTGTAATGTTGTTGACATTTGCATTAGGTCCCGGATCCCAGGCCGTCCGTAACATTCCAAGACGTAAGCGTAGGCGCTATTGACATCAAGTGTGTCCGCTTTCCGCTATTTACACGTGGAGCCGCGGGGTCCGAGTCCGGCCCAGTGGGCTCCGGCCGGCCACTTCACGCCTTGTCACACGGTCTGTCGGTCGAAGTCGGTCTGACAATATAGGATATATATTTACGTTTCATAGTAAAAAGCAAGCCTACACTACACATTTACACAAGTTACCGCGGCCTCGACATATAGGGCTTAGAAGGAACATGGGTAGTTCTTAGTCAGTAGAAGTCTGACACTCCCTCTCGCTCTGCCCAAGAGCGGGAGGGGTTATTTGATGATTTTCCACCCGCCAAAAAAAAACCTACACGTAATAAATATTGTCTTTGCGATACCTCTTTGCTTTGTGTTTCAACTGCTTATCACAGGTTTAACGATAAAGTCACCATAACTGTTTGAATAGAAAAATAACAAATATAAATAACAACTGAGAAGACGAGAAGAAAGCACTGCAATTACCTATACTGTAGACTTGCTTTGATACAACCAAACAAGATTAGATTGAACTAGCTGTTGCCCACGACTTTCGTCTGCGTGAGAAATATTTATATAATACGGCACGCCCTGTTGCGCCGTAGAGAGTAAAGAGGGCCGCCGGCCGCCTCTCCAAGGCTCTCCTTTCCATGCGCTAGGCCCACCAGAGTTCGCTTCACAAGAAGAAAAAAGGTTTACGTATTCCGGTTTAGTGGAGTTTTAGGTGTCGGTCCAAATGAATATACAACTTTAAGTTCAAAAGATCGCTTTGCAACATCTTACTCAATGATTAAACTGGATAATGACTTGTCGAATAATAAATAACAAAATTGCTTAAAGCTCAAATGTGGAGCAAGAAATGAGAGTAGTGGTGTTAAGCGTTATTAATCACGCTTTGATAAAATGTGTGGAGACCATGTTTCAAACATATTAAAAAAGAGGATGCCTGACCTTGTGTCATCAGGTATCTACCAGTAAAAGCCCCGTCAAAATCGGTCTAGCCGTTTCGGAGATTGGCCGGAACAACTGTATTACGAATACGTCCAAAAAAAAAAACCATGACATTGTTAACAAAATTCAATTCAACTGAGGAAATAATATTGTATAATAATTTCCCGTGGACGATAGTCGCAGGCAACAGCTTGTTGTTTAGTAGAACTTATTAGAGTTTAACGTATTCTATCTCAGTCATAACTTTGGTAATTAATATTTCTGTTTTATATACGAAAGCCACGATGAAAGGTGGTCGTCTCGCGGCTTTGTCTCCACCGAGCTGTGAGCCTTCTCACCACCTCCAAGGATTAACATTCAGATTAGCTCCGAGAACAGACTTCGCGAATAGATCGTTTTAATTTTCAGAACCCCGATCGTTTGGCGAACAGTACTAAAGTTCTAGATAAACTTGGTCTGAAAAGAATCAGCTTAAACACTTTGGATAAAACTGCTTTCATGCTTTGCAGTCAGCCAACCATTGTGTCAAGTCTTAACCGTTGATTGAATTACGTCGAATATCAGTGTGATGTGATACTATGTGAATGGCTCCCATAGAGTTGTGCGTAGACCGATTTTGTGTTCGCTTGATGACATTTTGTTACGACGCTATTTATGATATTTATTTAATTCAAAGTTATGGCGTAATCTGCAGAACGTTGTTCGAAGGTTCGACTCCAAATAAAACATTTACATTTGACTTTATCAAATGTAATATTTTCGTACCAGCACCATACAGTCTCTGGTGTCCGGTCCCGCCACGGGGAGCTATAACTCATCCGTCGTGTATTGATCCCGGGTTGGAATCCGTTTAGCTGCGTGTTGTCAGCGTGTAAGTCAGTATGTCGGTGCAGGGAGGCTGCGATATAAATCCATCACATTTGAGGGCGTCCCGCGACGTATGACATGCTCGTCACTCACACAGCGATCACAATTTGTAACCCGTTGGTGAACATCAGCACAGCGGTTATACAGCAGCGTATCATCAATTCTCTGAAAAAATAGTACATCTTGATATATGTGGTAAACGTTTGTCATTGCATTCGAGGTGAAATTCACAACCGAACCTCGGGCAAGGTTGTTATAGAGCCGAGAACTGCAGAACTGCAACTAACAAATGCCGACATACGTGTATCAAACAACCATGTTTTTACAATAAACCTGCAAAGGTGGAGATGCGGACATGTTATTGTTAGAGAAAACTATACAAAGCTACCTTAAATCAGGGCGAAATGTCATCGAATCGGGATTTTGATATCATACTTTCAAGTTTATAGGTTCCCGGGATAGTTAAGTTACCTACCAATATAATGAATTGTTGCTTAAAAAGGATTGAGGTACACTTATTTATAGCTAAACTTCAGATAACTAATTGTTGAATTTACAGTTACAAACGGAGAAGATCTAGTCTTGATAAAAAGGTTTAAGGGTACCTATGGAATTTTCCTTTAGCGTTGAAAAGTTAGCTACATAGTACATACATAAGAATGTGGTAAGATCTCATACGTACACAAAAAAGCTTCTTACGGGGGCTCTAAAGGTACATATTTATTTCAAAATAGCTATGAGACCGTAGAACTTCACACAGTACGACACAAAAAGGGACCGTTTGAGAAACAGCTCTTGATTTTATAAACGGGTTTGTAATAAAGTGACAGGCTTCGTGACGAAACACATCGACACAATAGAGTTTTTTTTTGTAAAAAACTCCAACCGTTCGGTTGGACTTTTGTTTTGTTGTTTGTTACAAAACTTCAAAGAATATTTAGTACAACTAGCGCTCAATAGATGGCGCTAGGTTTACACTAGGCTCATTCACGTTAAAATTTATTGTTTGTGAACGACAAAAGGGTTTCGGGTTTTGTTATTTACATTCATTGTACATTTTGTGAGCGGATTCCCGCGCCTTACGCGATGGCAGCTAGAGCCGTGCCGCGGTACAATACTAATAAATAGCCAATAACGTCTCCATTGAGCCCACCGTATTGACACAGGTCTTGGAAACGAAAGGGTCCCATAATATGGCTACCTACTACTACTTATTAGTTCAGTTAGGTTTTTAATAAATTTCTTTGTTGCAGGAAAACCGGAAATAGTACATTATGATATAAGTGCGGTAAGTTGAAAATTACAGCCGAGGCGATATTGCTTACCCGAGCCGTAGGCGAGGGCTAAAAGAAAGCAGAGACTGTAATTATCAAAGCGCACGTATGTCATACGACGTTTTATAACATATTTGCGAGGAAATAAATAAAACTCGGACTTTCTTAAACGAATAAATCTTAATTTAAAGCAGTTATGAAAATTTGAGCGATTAGTAAAATTGATTATTATTTCTTAACAAATAAGCGATGCGATTTTTTTTCAGGCATAGGCACAAAACAGCCAGTATTATTAATAAAAGTAAATTAATATTTTTGTTTTTGCTACAGATATTAATGATTGTAATTTATTGTCGAAATTAATAAAATTAAAGAATTAAATGTTTATTTATTATATTTTATCTCCCAAAGTTAATTTTATTCATAAAATGTTGACCACTTTTCTGAAATAAAAACTCTTTGCTAAGATTTAAAAAAGTAGGTACCGTTCGTTTTGACGGAGCATCTTTCTGAACCGTGCGATTTACATTACATTACCGCACAAGTACGTATTGAAATTGGTGAAATAAGAGACCCTTTACGAGCAAATGTGTTATAAATAATACACACATCAAAAGTGTCTAGGGATCAACATATATTTTTGCAATAACTTTTCTCCTGATTGATATTAATTAAAATTTTCTTTAAGGATTCATCAAATAAAGTGTTTTCGTTTGTCACAGTAACGATAAACCAAGTCACCTTTGCATTAATAAAGAAATTTGCCATTTTCCTAATAAAGGGATTTTTGACATTTGAACCACTAACATTAAAGTTCGAAAAAAAGACTGAAA
Source organism: Diarsia rubi (assembly GCA_932274075.1). Classification (NCBI taxonomy): domain Eukaryota; kingdom Metazoa; phylum Arthropoda; class Insecta; order Lepidoptera; family Noctuidae; genus Diarsia; species Diarsia rubi. The sequence continues at coordinate 24,167,873 of OW026413.1, read as the reverse complement.
TAACAATTTTCTTTAAAATTTTATTGGGTAACTTAAACAATTAATAATCCGTGTTTCTACCGCGAACACTAACAACACAAGAACATCAGTTTGGCATACTCAAAATGAGTTCATCCAAATCACGCTGTGGAATGGCCGCCCATGTTCGTTGCAACAACAAAAAAAGGTCTTCTTGCGACTGGATACCCTCCATATTCGGCAGAGCTCTTCTCTGTAGCATATCCCATGCATGTTCAATCGGGTTCAAGTCTGGCGACTGAGCAGGCCAGGGCAGGACATTGATGTTAGCTGCGGCGAGAGTCTGTCTTACAACTCTTGCGGTGTGCGGTCGTGCATTATCATGCATTAACTGAAATAAGGGACCGATTTGCACTTGTAGAGGAACGATGACGTCTGATACAATCGTCTCAGCATAAATTTGAGCGTTGAGGTTGCCTCTGATCCAAATCAACTCAGTTCTTCCGCCGATCCAAATACCCGCCCATACCATGATGGTTTTACCACTATAAGGATGGACTTCCTGGCAGGATTTTAATCGCTGTTGGCGTCCAGGGGTTCTCCAGTGTCGTATACGTCTTGTATCCGGTCTCATACCAAAACGAGACTCATCAGAAAAGCACACGAAACGCCATTGTTCTTCTGCCCAATTTCTGTGTTCAAGAGCCCATTGATATCGAATCCTACGATTGTGCATTGCTATAGGTGGTACCCGTAGCGGTCTTCGGGAATGAAGGTTCACTTCATGCAAGCGGTTTCTGACTGTTTGGTCGCTAATTAAGTTCCCTGAAGAGTGATGAAGCCTCACGGCTAACATCATGGCGGTTATTGTTGGAGCTCTTCGAGTTAAGATTTGAATGTATCGGTCTTGTCTCCGTGTGGTGCAGCGATACCGTCCTCCATGGCGCTCAGCCACGGTACCAGTGCTTCGGTAACGTGTCCAAAGTCACTGATAACACTCTGACTTGTATTCAGAGCTAAAGCCACAGTACGTTGCCGGGAACCAGCTTCTATCATTCCCACGGCTCTGAGCATTTCTTCCCTGCTTAAATGACGTCGCCGCTCCATAATAACGTTGGTTTTAATCAGTAGTAGGGAAACAGTAGCACTAATAATGTCTTCAATGCGTTGTATGTTTTTATAGGGAAAATATTGACAGCTGATTTTCATCTTTTACTCGAATTTGATTCACAGTTCCTGATTCAAATTATGAAATGCACCAAAAAGGATCCATATAAATTTATAAAATCATAAATTTATTACAAAGCCACATCTCAATCTCAAGAAATCCGCATAAAAATGCTTGATCCCTAGACACTTTTGATGTGTGTATTTTGGCACAAATTGTCGTCTCACGATTTAACATTTTAAATGTGCACGTAACAGTTTGCTTGATCGGACAGCGAATGAATTCCTAAGTTTAGGAAAGAATATCCGTGACGATGTCTCAACTCAATAAGCATTTTGAAGTGGAAGTAGGTATTTTCATGCGGAGGTGGGTCGCGCGCTCGACGCCCGCTGGACTCAAACGTGGCCGGATATTGAAAGATCAGCACGAAGAGGTGCGGCGCGGTGCGACACCGGCGAGGAACCATACTTCACCGATGGGCACAGAAAGCTCACTCTCCAAAAGTTCACTATTTGAACCTAATTTTAAATTAAAGTGTTTGTAATAAAAATAATGCACTGTATAACATAGCATCAAGTCTGAAATCCCCAAAGAGTTTAGAGAAATTTAGGGAGGCGTATCATATGTATAGGTAACTGGCGAGCTGCGGCTGATGGTGGTTCAAGTTCCATTCAAAGAAGTCGAGTCTATTGCCATCGAATGGGCATTCATCCAGCCTGCTACTGTGGAATTCTGTGTGGAAACACACAATAACACTTCGCCCTTAACAGTAAAACTTGACAAAGTAGGTTCTAACGTTGTCATGTTTATCTACTGTTATTATCAAATAACATTATTGAGAACTGACTGCTGGAGTAGCAAGTATCTGAGTGCTAAGTATAGACCCTTTAACCCTTATCAGATACGACTCCCACTTGAAGTAAAACAAGTTGCTAAAGTACTTTAGGTATTTATCTACTTATTGATCTGTTAAGTTTTGTATCGGAGACTTGTGGGTTATTTAAACTGCTTTATTCGCCCCCTATTACATGAGACTTAAATATAACTGCGAACTGTGGATGTACGACAGCTACGCCTGCTAAGTCCTAACCGTTCGGGTAGTACAGGTTAGATGTTAAGGACCTATGTCATGTTATGCATCTATCTACGTAGTTTTGTGTGAGTGATGGGGGTTACAGTTGTCCTTCTTTCGGTTGTCTACAGTGTGTCCACGATGTCTGCATAGTGTCGCGTCTGGATTAGCGCGGGGAAGCAGGAAGCCAGCTCGTTGCCGTAATAGAGATATCTGGTTTTTGCTGATCCCTTTTGTTTATTCTTTGTCCTGGTGCTTTCATCTTATCATTTCTATTGATATTGCAGGATGTGATTAACTGATATTTTATGGACCCCATTCGGTGACAGCCTTAGTAAAAAAGAAGTGTGTGTTGTCCAGCAGCGAGATGAGAAAACGACATACTTAGTTACCATCGCATTGGGGGCAAATACTGGATGAGGCTGGCACAGGACCCTGGAGAATGACACGAGAAAAGTTGGGCCTATACCCAGCAGTGGGAGAATTCAGGCCGTGGATGATGATGAGATTGTATTCTGACTGACGTGTATTCGGGGCAGGTGTACCTACTTAGAAATCGAAGATGGTTAGTTATAAAGTTAAATGATGGTATCTGTGTTAAAGTCCAAAGTGAAATTTTAAAATGATATTTGTCGCCATAGATTTCTTGTTGAAGATAACTAATAGCTACATTACAAGAGGGGGGGCGTTCCCTTACTCTTGCTAGTTAACATAAGCCGGGGCCATTTGTTTGTCCAGTGCGACGTTATCGTTATCAGTGGCGCCATCTGCTGCCCTCTGCTGGGCCGCTGTCACGAGTTAAGCTTGGGTTCCATTGCACACTCAGTCGCAACCCTTCGTAGTCCTAGTGCCCTTATTTCACTACAGACATGTGCTGGAACCAACAATCCTATCATAAGAATCCTATTAGTGTGGGAGTCAGGGAGTGAATGTCATTAAGAACAAGTCAGTTTCACGTTTACTGTTAAAGTTATTCGGTACCAGACCTAGTAAGGCGAAAGGTCAAGAAGTCTTCGTCACAAGAAATGACGCTTATTTCCAACGAAGGGCCGTTTTAAGTGAAAGTAGTGTTGTAGTCTCATATAGTTGAAGAATTATTCATAAACGAACATAAATAATCAGTTGTTAATATTGGAAGTAGATCAGTTAACATGTTTTACGCTCATCACCAATTTGTTGATGTCGGTGTAAACGTAATGGGCCATAAACGTGAGCATGTCGGCCAGCGGCGGCGGCGGGCGGTGCGGAGCGGAGATGAGCGAGTTATACTTAATTTAGCACAAGTTTACGACTTCCGTCAGTATCGTCAGTGTTGCTACTCAAACGGTACTTATTCAAATGCAAAGGCTTCGTAATATTAAGCTCTGAGTAAGCTTAGATTCCTTCAATGATAGAGAACAGAACACGTCCTTTAGTATCATCAATATTCACGAAAACGGAGACATTTTAAATACGTCTACAGGTATTACCATTACAAAATATAATATTTAGTAGCGAGGAGCAGAGGTCGGTTATGGCATTTCATTTAAATAATGTTGAATGTATAATAAATAGGCCTGTGGGGAGATGACAGCGTTGCCAAACTACAAACAAACAAGGCATAAACAAGCTGGACGACTAGAAATTGTGTAGGAACCTAGCAAGGATCCTCTGCGCTACTTATCATCGATTTGTCGCTGTCTAAAAATCTAATCAAATAATCAATTAAGTCCTCAAGGAAGTATTAGAAAATTCATAATTCAAGAAATATAATTAAAACTAATTAAATATTTTCAAAAAACGAGACTAAATGAATTAGGACTACAAACTCAATAGGGTAGTTACAAAAAAGATCTAATTAGTCCGTCCGATAGATTTCCAAAAAATATTGAACACGTATTTTTTCTTTCTTCACGTAAGCAAATAATGAAGACGTGTGCTTTGAAAACTCGTGTGACGTCATATTCTAAGACATTATTATGACATTTTTTACCGGTGAGTGGCGGCACAAACACCCACTCAAATTTTTAACGCGTTTTATCTTTGTCAATTTTTATTGATTTGATAAAACAAAAAATACGTACCCAATATTTTCAGACTGACTAATTAGAATCATATTTTTTTAGTCATCCCTATTACTTTAGGTTTTAACCGCTCGTAACAGTTCCAGCATTAGATTAGGAAACATTCAAAAACAGGAATAGCTGTAAACAGTAATAATCGTCGCGTCTAAGTATTTTTTAACGTATAAACGTTAAAAAATAAAAAAATACTTTCATAATGTGCAAATTAATATTTCTGAAAAGTGCAAACATGTATTCGCGAGCAGTGGACATACTCGTATATGTTTTCACTTTTTCTTTACTAAAGCAGGAAGCGCATTAATGTTAACCAATCTGCATAATAACATGTATATTTAATACTGCTGTAATGCATTATCTAAGCTTTCAATATGAAGAGAGTAAACATGGAACACGCGCTATTCTACCGTATTAGTTGCTAGGTATAATTCGCTGAAAATCTTCAATATCCAGGAGCGATTAGTCATAACGGATGTAATATAAGAGACAGGGGATGCAATATGTCGTCATTGATGAGGGGGCGCGCTATATATCGTCTTGTGAACAATGCCTCCGTCCGTTTGATGATGGGCACTCCACTATGGTCACTTGTCTGCGTAAAGTATTAAGCCGCGCCTAGGGACATCGGGATCTACATCTTATCTTAATGATTAGGAATAACTTTCTGCAAATAACATCGCAGAAGATTTAAATATTTGTACATTTAAGCTGGAAGTATGTACTAACTTTTAGTCGACAACTAAACATTAGAACGCAATATTTTAGCCACAAGTGCTACACGATATGACCCATTGAGTTCGTAGTATTGCTACAACTTGTGGGCGTGTGCGGAGTTGCAGCTTTTAACCACTCAACGACGACGGTTGAACCGAATTACCTACACAACACGTATCAATTAAGCACGAACGCGAGTGTTTCATACAATTAGGCTGAGTCGGATATTTCTGATGTTCATTATAATCGAGAATTCAATTCATTTATTTAGACAACTAAGATCCATTGGGTTATTATTATTAATAAAACAATATTCTCAACCTTTGTTAGTACTTAACTAAATAAACAACAAAAAACCAACAAATATAACTGAATGTGTCTCAAACCTAAAGTTATATTTACGAATTCTTAACGGTAATAAGTAGAAAATAATGCCAAGAAATAACTAGTTTATGCAATTATACAGCTCCCGGACATGTTGGTATAATAAATAATCTTTGCAAAATGTTCTTAAGAAAAAAAATGTGTAAGTTTTGCCATCGACACGGTTAGAAGACTGATAAGTGGTATGTTTACTTACATTGTAATCTTTAATCTATTCAAATTGCTGTAATTGGTTAACGCAAATAACTTGTAACTAAATAGTACATGTGGAAGCTGGCTAGCTAGCGAAGAAATCAATAAAAAGCGCACTAAGTAGATCCCACGTGTCCTTCAACAGATCTAACAGAAGTTCGAAGGACGTACGTACCGCCTCTTCTACCGTGTATCTTGTAGTCATCACAGTAGATGTCGGGCGACATGTTCCCCGGGAGCACACGCTTAAGGATTAATAGTGATTATGCACGATTACGTTAATATCCCTCTCCTTCCGGGACCTACTGACAACTTAGCGAGTAGCCTTATTGACTTGTTGCTGCTTTATTTATTACTTACGTGTTTATATACTAATTGATTTTTAATGTGATTGGGGGAGGTAGGGTCCAAGGGTGAGGGAACTATGGTCACTGTCATATGACGCTGCTCGATTTCCTTAATCTGCCATATACATAGTACGAAGTTTTCCCATTCCATAGTATAGGATATCATAGAAATAAGTATCACTAAAATTTTAATATTAAAGGACCTATTTTGAAACATTTTTGTAATCACGTTCTCGAGAATGCTCTCTCTAAGGACTTCGATAAAAGTTGCAATACGGGTTTGTGGGTTTACGGAGGCGAAAAATTGTGTTATCGTTTTTTCTACTTTCAGTGGAGCAAAGCTCGGTCGCCCGGAGTACTATTTTTGTCCGAGTCGTTACAGGTAGTCAGTGGCCCTAGTCTGTCAACTAGTCTTATCAAGAGGTATCGTATTACATAGTACTAAGTGCGTTGTGGAGGTCAAATAGGGAGTCGGTTCATGTAAAAAACTGATACTAAGCTGCACCCGGTAAGACAGGAAGCCGATCCCAATCATAGTTGGGAAAAGGCTAGGTTAGGATGGTGGCATTCCTTTTTGATTGACAAATAATCGATAAGGTTTATTACCCACGCTAATAGTAGTACGCTTGTTAGGAAACTTTCATTTATTTTCAATTCTAGGTTAGTACTCCCTTGATAGTGAACAAGTGACGAGTGAACTTTATGATGCACATATGTTAGTGTTTATGTGCTGCAGCTCCAAACCGACTGTATAATATACCGCGGCGTTGCTCGCGGCTCGTTTCGCTGATCTGACCCTATAAACTATGTGCCCGGTGCCGCGCTGCCGCCATAAATGGCGGCAGCGAGGCACCGGCACCTGTTCCACTATTAAACAATTATTTAGCCTCCAAACATACAACACATCCTACACTAAAATAAGGCATTATGGACTCTATTATGTTAGCAATAAAAACTGTGTCGAGTGCTGATTTATTGTGGTGGCTGGTTATCAATGATCGTTTAGTAAAACGGAATAAACGAATAAACGAATGCCCTGGACCGCAATACACGAGGGACATAACTGATTCTGACGGCGGAAGGCATTTATTGTTAGGATCAGACAAAAAGTCCTAAAAGGTTGTAGTTAGGTACATATATATCCTGATTTAGGCGGCAGTCCCCAGCATGTAATATGTAGAACTTACCTGCAGTCCAGATGACCTCTGCTTGTATACCTAGTTGACAAGTGTACTGTAATTGTAAACTGCTATATCTATTTACTTTTGCTACTAAAATAAATTAACAAACACAAATAACACAAAGCTATCAAGCAACAATTTAATGCGCTCAACAAATGAGTACGCACTACTAATTCGGGATAATAGAAGCTTAGCCGACAGCGGGACACAGCCGGCGGGATGCGGGACGCGGGGCGGGCGGGGTAACGAATGGCTTCATAAATACATAATTAGGCATTAATTAGCGCGCTAATTGTTATCGCCACATTAGCCACTCGTCCACTATGTCGGATTACTACAACACAGCAAGTGCCGCGCCATATCTACTCGCTCACGATGGGCCGCTTACTGGGAACCGACATCATATCTATCATCTCATGAAGTGAAGTGGGATAACTTGTGTTCATTCTTTGCCTTCGTTCGCGTGAAACTATTATAAAAATATTACTGGCCTATTCCAATCGGTTTAAATGGCAAACAGATATTTCAATTTTATTTATTTGTGTAGATTAAACTTTATATGCCATCGTTATTGGTGTAATGATCGCAGGCGCTAATGCTGAGAATGAGATGATATTCATTTATTTATTTAAATTACATGTACAAGAATAGTACATATGCGGACTTATTGGCATCATCATCTTCTGGATCAAATAGGACTCAAAGGATGGAAGGATGTTCTGTAAAACTCTATATATATAATTGATTAAGCCAAACTTGGCAAAAAACAGTAGAAAATCTGGTTTAGGAAATGGGACTCTCAATGTATTTACGAGTAGTACGAAAGGGGACTTTATATCACTTGTTTCGCACGTCTTTTGTTTATTTGGCGAGTCGAAAAAGTTACCCAACGGGATGGAACGCACTGTGTTAGTTTTTCTGTTCTGTGTTTCATTTAATTAAGAACAAAATTAAAAAAAAGAACTGTTTAATTGGTTTAACCAAGCGACTTTGCATATTTCCTTGATATTATTTATTTTTGATGGAGTATCTGAGTAAATAAAAGTGCTTGGTTAGAGTTTGAACTCTCGGTTCAGTTTCGAAACGAAACATGCCAATGACAGTAGCTACAGCGTTGTGGCTAACAGGAATCGCTTAACTTTAGTGATCACGGCTATTGTCTCCAACTTATGATTTGAAAACGGGTGTATTTTAGTAGAAGTAAGTAGATCCAACAAAGTTATACTTATTTGTAACGCGTCCGTTGTGTTTCCATCTCAACAGATTTAGGCAAAAACGTATGTACCTATATAACTATACTAAATAGCAAGTAAGTCTGATATCTTTCAAATTTCCTGGGTATCAGCCCAATCTCTCCTACGCTTTAACATTAAACAGTTTAACACAATACAATATAACTTCCAATTGAGTCTTGTGTATTGTTACAAGCTAGGTATGGGCTAAATGAAACACTACCGATTAAGCACCACATAACTTAATTCATCACAAAAACTAGTTGTATAAGTCAATCGCAAATACTCTACTGACAACATTCACTTTGATATGGTGCTTCTAGTTCACTTCGATTTGTTTTGCCTTTACTATACTAAGTTGGGATTGTTAATTTAAGCGACTGCAGTTTAAAAGTAGTTCTCTACTTGGAGCTGGGTTACGAGCCACGCAGGTAACTCCCCATCCACAGATCCGACCTTATCAAACCCTGCTTAACCTAAATATCGATCCGTGCAGGTACTTTTAGGTTATTAACATTATATTAAGTCACACTGTTCATTGAAAATTGAAATAAAAATGTACTTGAACCTGTCTTAAGATCAGCAGCACTAACTTAATGATAGGTTACCACAACACCGCGTGTGTATTGTTAGTACATCAGTACTCAGCTAATAGTCTAACCAGCTTACCGGCCTGTAGTGGCCACTTAGCCGGCGCTCGGCGGCTACTCCCAACCACGCATCGTGCGGCCGCGCGGCGCTGCCTGCTAAATTAATCACATCGGCTTGCACGCTTGTCAATCAGGAACTGTGGATCAATTGCATTATTAGTCAGCTGGCTAGTGAGCCGGATCAGTGACCTGATTACCGAGCGAGCTGTGACCACACGTCGTGTCCCGCCGGACGACCGGTCCGCACCGCAGCGCACTTTACATTTAATAGCCACAACTCGGGAACACTTCCTACTGTAAATCAAATTGTGCTCCACCCTCCACCTGAGGGATAATTAAGCAGCTGGTATGGTCGCTAGGGGGCAGTAACGGTAACCGCATTGTATGTGAGTCGGGCTGGAGTTTCATCAAGCTCAGTGGTGAAGCTAGAGCCAATAGGGCCTTGTATCAGTTATAAATTGTGTCCCAAAGAACCCAAATGTGCTGGGGCCCGATAAGAAGATAGCGAAATAATGATTATCTTGAAAAGAAACTAAAATAGCATACTGACTGGCACCGCTTAAGCTGTTATTGAATTTACTAATATATTGCAAGAGTGTGCGAAGTGAGACAAAACATTTTGAAAAGTCGTCTGGGACTCGCGCTCAAAGGTTAGTCATTATTTAAAAAAAATAGTTACTAAAAACCCGACTGAAAAAACTGAATAGCAAAACTTGGAATCAGGCGGAGTTCATTTGAATATTAAGTTATGAAATGAAATGAAAATAGAATGACCCCGCCTGCTTCCAAGTTTTGTTAAATTTAATTTCTCATTTCAGGTTTTTAGTTTTTTAACTACTTCTTTTTTTTTCAAACTTTTCAGTTCTTTTGTTTTTCTCGAATTTCTCGATCTCGAAAAATTTAAGCTATTTCCTTTGACAGAATATTTAAATTAATTACTCATAACGAGCCTCTTATCTATAAAAAATTGGGGTTGTGTGAAAATGTTGTAGTTATTTTCCTCTACATGTCGGTCCTTGGTACTCGGGGGCTCCGTATCAATGATATGAACGATACGGCGCGGCGGCGGTGTTACGTGCACATCTAGTTAAACTGTTGCATTTCGCTGTTTACTTTGGAAACTGTGTTTTAGTTTAGTATTCAGCGTGTATAAGAAATATGTGGTCATATTTAAGGGTGAGGTGGAGAGCATCAAACTGAACTGTTTTCTGTATGGCGCAAACATCTTAATCTCCATAATATGATGGAATAGAAGAATGAATAATGTAGTCCAAATATATATGAGCTATACCATAGTGGTTGTAGAAGGCATCAGTGAAGCAATAAGCTGAGGCAGACGGCTGCAACGTGAGACAGGGCAACCGGCTCAGCCGCGCGTTGCACTACAAACACGCAGCTGACCGTGTATCGCGAAATTAAATTGTTATATAGACGAGATACACTGCTGTAACTATAATAATATTCAGACGCATCTGGTGCTACTACAAACACAATCCAATATACTTGAGACATTGCTAGAATGGTGGAGATGACACAAAGAAAAATTAAATCTATATTCCAAGAAAAATAACCTGTACTTTAACAACACAACACTGTTTCCTGCCATGTTATTTGCAACTGCCTCTTTGGTCTAGTGGTCGCATGCGCGACTGCTGTGCATGAGGTCCTGGGTTCGATTCCCGGGTCGGACAAAAAGTGCTATTGGGTTTTTCATTAGAAATTTCCCAGTAGTAGCCCGGAGTTTGGAAATTGGCGGTATTATACCCCCGTGCCTCGGAAAGCACGTTAAGCCGTTGGTCCTGATCTCTCTCCGGTCGTGTCGGATTGCCGTCCCATCGGAATATGAGAGAAAAAGGAACAGAGAGTGCACTTGTGCCTGCGCACACACTTGTGCACTATAATATCTCCCGCGCCGATGGCTAATCTCCACTTAGATTGGCCGCCGTGACCGAAAACGGTCAGGAGGACTATTATATGCAATGCCTGCCGGGTGCTAATGTTTGTTTTGTTTGTCTGTTTATATAACAGGTGTTTAATGCTTAACATTTTAATATCCGTAAAGTAGTGTTTGTACAGTATTCAGAAGGCGTGCAGGCTGCAGCGCTAATTGTGTGCGGAAGTACTAACATGAGTCACACGGGGCACACGGGGCACACGGGGCACTCGGGGCGCAGGTGGACAATGGCTCGCGGTATTTATGTTGTTCATAAACACAAAGTCATTTTAGTAAAGATATTCAAAAACTACGTTTGTATTTAAAGTACCTTCTTAAATGGAAATTAGCATTTGTACTTATTACTACTTTATGCGGATCTGTTATACTTAACTTTACAAATGTATTAATTATTGTTTTATTATAATAACAAGATAGTTGCGTATAGGCTGCAGTTCACATTGTTCGATAATTACTCCTTTGGAACTGAGAAAAAAGTCAGTAATAATGCCTCGTTTTTATACCTACAATAGGTTTTTTAATTATTTATCCAGTTTAAAATATATAATGGACATAAAAATGTTAAACTTTTGCACATTTAAATTCCGTCCCTAAATGAATGGCTCGCCCTGCCGCCCTTCGGCCCACAATCCACATCCACGGGTTCAACAAGCAGGCAATAGGCTTTACATAAAATATAATGAAACGTAAAGACAAAATGGGGAACGGAGAATTACTAAACGAAGGTAAAACAAATAAACGTTGACCAAAACGTGTAAGTAATCTGTACACATCTTTATAACCTAATTGTCCCGTAGTATAGATGTCCTAATGTTCCATCGCAGTAACCCGAGACTCGTACTATTGAGGACCACTACATTAGCCTTTGAATCATTTCTACTGACCATTTGAATGCACGCGTGAAGTTTTATAAACAGTATGTCACTTCCTTACTGTATGGTTTGGCGACATTTTGCTACGCGTGCTACGGTGCTACGCGCTACGGCGTAGCATCAGCAGAATATGATTTTGATTTATTTGAATTATTCGCTATTAAATAAATTGTACATGTAATTTTAAGTATGTGTATTCTTTGTGGTGTAAAATAAAGTGTTAGTTAAGTGAACTAGCAATTTATAGCAATAACATAAAAGCACTAGCGATGTAGTTTAAGTAACAAATAAAGTCAAGTTACAGGGAAGATTGTCCAAGTAATTTTGTAGTGCAAGCAAGTATATGTGCAATAGAAAAAAACAATATTGTGTGCAGGTTAAAGTGATCTAGGTTCCTTGTGGCCGAACCGTTTGGTAAATTACGTCAAATACCTAACACGTTCTATAAACTCACTTGATTGTGTTTATAGTTTAGTTCAATTGTTTTCCACTTAGACTACCGTGCTAAAACACACATACAAATTATGTTAACAGCAAGGTTCTCCCTTTATGTCCTCGCATTAAATAAGCACAATATGGTAAGAACTGGTAGCTTTACGGCAGTCTCGTAGATCGCTGCAGATGTAGGCACATTATTTCTGTGATCCTGAATAGCCCAAGTCTTATAATTTTTTTTTTATGTAAAACAACTTGTAGTCATAAACATGCTCTTATTACACGATGATTCAGGATATAACCAACCCAAATATAAAGGAAGAATACCATTTACATTTTTGTTTACAAAAGGGGATCGGACAAAAAAATAATAATTAGTCCGTCAGATAGATTTTCAAAAAATATTGGACACGTATTTTTCCTTTTTTCACATAAACAAAAAATGAAGACGATACAATGCTTTAAAAACTCGTGAATTCCTCGAAAACGTCACATGGTAGTACATTTTTTACCAACAAATGACATCACAACCCCCCACTCATGATCTTTGACGCGTCTTATCTTCGTCAATTTTTATTAATTTGATAAAACAAAAAACACGTTTTTTTTTTTTTTTTTATTGCTGATAGGCTCGCGTTTGACCACTATCTCACCTGATGTTAAGTGACGATGTGGTCGAAGATGTAGCACGCTGACCTAGAAGTAACCTATTCACTCTTGACTTGAAGACCCCTAGGTTATACTTATCAGGAAATACAGACTCCGGCAGGGAATTCCACTCCTTAGCTGTACGCACAATGAAAGTGTTCCCAAAACGTTTAGTGCGAATGGGTGGGATCGTATCGAATATTTTTCGATAATCTAACTGACGGACTAATTAGAATCATATTTTTTGACCCGGACCGATCCCCTATTAATGAAGGTAACTTGTGCGTGCTCGGTAAACGGATTTCCGATGAGTCTGCAAAGTTCTGTAGAGGTGACCGCGTACCGCGCACCGGAACAAAACACAACGTGTTACAGACGAGTGTTCTACGACATGCTGTGCTATCCCCCAGGATACTACGGACCTTCTCCAGGTCCCAGCCTGGCAAAGGTCTCCGGAACCAGCTGCAGTCCACCAGGCCGGTCTAGCAGTGCACATATTGCGACCGACTGCGGTTTATTTTTAATTTTTAGTGTGTTATAACAGCGTTCAAAACTAAGCTAAGATGTAGCCAGCAGGGTACATAGGATGATTTCAGGCATTCCAGTAATCCCATCAAGGCTGCGGGTTGTCCAAAAGAGATACCGCGGCCTCGACACAAAGGACTAAGAAGAAACATGGGTGGTTTTTAGTCAGTAGAAGTCTGACACTTCCTTCCGGAGTCATTTGATGATTTCCCACCCCCCAATGAAAAAGGCATCCCAGCAAATTAGAATTAGAATGGTGGTCAAAAGCGTTACGTTTTAATGAACGTCAACAGAGCCATACAGAGTTATGCGGCAACCCCCGAGCAGACAGTTCAACTGTTTGCCTGGAGTTTGTCTTAAAGCACAATTTCTAAGCTTTGTAATAAACAAAGCGCTTAGATGGTTGCGATCCTAAGAACTTAGAGCATTGTACTGCGTGTGGTCTACTACGTTTATTTGGTCTCTGTGTTCCAAAGCAATTAACTTATTCTCGAATCTCAATTAGATGCAACTTCATTCATTCAATTAACAAGCAAGTCGCATTTAGGTTGATTCACGTGGAGGAGGATGTGGTGGGCCTAATTCAGATTATTTGAAGTCTTTTAATCCTGATATACATTATGATACAACAAGAATAACTCAAAAGTTCTAAGAACAGACTAATTCGTAAACCCACTGCTCTCAAACCTGTTAAGCAAGACATGAAAACGTTAACAAAATGAAATGTGCTCGCTCGTAGTGGACCCAAGTTTACTCTATGTCTCTGTTCTTCAGCAGTGGGGCCGTTATGGACGTATTATGTAACGAGTTAAAAGCTTCTAATTGAAAAAGAAGTACCACATAACATCCACGCTCACAAGTCCGCGCCGCGCGCCGTGGCCCCGCGCTGTGTGTCGACGATAAAGCCGAGTGCTGCACATTACACCCGCGCAATGTATCGATACGACATCAGCCGCGATATCGATATCACGTATCGTTCTGTAATGGCGGCCGCTGAGTGCGCTTTCTTGTATTTAACCGCGACCTCTCAACTTACGTCTTATTGACTGGACGCAGTCGTTTGTGGGTAAGCAGAGATACACATACGAGCCAACCAACTAACATAGCAATGTCTAGAAGAAGCATAGTACCTTTTTAAGTAAGCTGGTAATAATCTTGTCCCATCTTACACGGGACTTACGCTACGGACGTAATTTGGGTTTACTATCATATTACATCTCTGCCTTATCCTTTGGGAGATGTAGGTATTATGTTATCTGAACCCAATTATGTAACTAACAGCAATTAATATTAAAATTATGAAACTATTTTGGTTTTACACTAAATAAAACAAGAAGCTTTTGTCTAAATTCGGTATTTCACTTCGGTATTTAATATAATATAATGATCACAACGTGAAACAATATTTCGAAAATGATCTGTATAACCAAATACAGCATTCTTACAACAAAACCGGTATCGGTTTTTTTGTAAGAATGCTGTCTGCACCGTTCATTAGCTATTTGCAATAAATTACTTATTAGGGTGAGTTAGTTATTGTTCAAAGACGGCCAATTTAATAACTGTTGGAAGGAGGCGCGCGGCGGTAAGACGGTGTTAATACCTCGCTGTCACACATCTTAATATTAATGTTACATGTCTGTAAATATTGTAGAAGGTAATATTGTGAGTGTCTACTAAAACAGGTCAATAGAGGAACAATATTTTGCTGCGATAAGATCGTTGCACGTTGTTGTTCAGTTTAGTTCGATTTAAACTAAAGGCATTTTGTACTGAGTGCCAGCAATATGAAAGACACACGTTGTATGCAAATAGATACTGTTTAAACAAGAAACTTTATTTACTTAAGGCCATCGTGGCTCACAGTCAATTCGAAAAGTGTTTGTCTCCAAAATATGTCAATGTATAATAAACATTTATAGGGGTCGGTTGGTCATGGGCATTCAGACAAAAACCTTTACCTCGTTGACAAAAACCCCTTTACGTTCTAGTTATAATACACCAACGAACAAGGAAAAAAAACAATTGACTGGTGAGATGGAAAGCTTCACGTTACCCTTTTAGTAACCCACAGCGACCCTTACTTACTTACTTACCAAGAGGTAACCCAACGACTTTATATGTTTTTTCACTACATGATAAGCGTACTGCGGCCTGTGGGACACGTATGTCTGAACATAATCGGCCTTATTACAAACAAAAGAAGATGTAACCTGAGACAGGTCGAAACTGTCAAACTATTTATTTATACTGACAAACAGGTATGGAAAGAAAAAGGGAGGCTTTTGCTCAGCACTGGGACACAATGTAAAAAAACTGTAAAATCTAAAGCCCTAAATACAAAAACTGATTTTAAACCCACGTCTGTTGGCAATTTTGTATTAAGAACCTTATTCCGTCGAATAAAGGTTCGTAATCTACAAAGAGCTGCTAAGTTTAATTTTTTAAGCTTGGACCAGCTTGCACCAAAGTTCAAAGTTATAGATTGAGGGAGGAGTTACTCGTGTGGGAGGCAGATTAGTATCGTGATGAGCGATATGAAACTTGGCTAATTGTTTAATAGCAATAAACATGATGTAGGTAATGGGTTGGTAAGGTTATAAACGCGGCCATTAGTCCTCTCACTTAATTGATATTGTACTTTTATTAAAGTTTACTTTAGTTAGGCTACACATTGAAATCAAGTTAGTAGGTAACATTGTAACCAAGCTGTCATGGATGATGAATAATTAATAATAATAATTAGAGCTGGCGTAGTTATAGTGTGCGATATATGTAGTTCAGCTACAGAGCAGCTAGTGATGAACTTCTAGAACATCTTTGGTCATTTTTGTCGAACGACCCGCAGCACTGACGGGAATATTTACATGCTTCATTCCTTTTTTGCGACTCATCGAACGTTTGAACATCACGTCGTCGTTTGTTGGACACATGCTTGTTACAATATATATTGTGACTTAGTTTGTTTTAATTTTTCAGAGGAGTGTTTTGTGTAAACCTACCTATCGGAAAATCGCTATCAATTTCCCATTATTACCAACTTTTGTTGCTATAAAGCAATGTTTGTTTGATAAAGCGTTTTGTCGCCAGTCACTACGGCTGCTTGCGGCTTGCTACCAACTGATGGTTGCGCAGTAAACATGTAAACTACTGCAAGTTAATTTCAATTTGTCTGAAATGAAACATGCATGATGAAACGTAAAACGATTTCCATAAAACAAGAGAGCACACAGTTTTACGGCATTTTGTGTTTCGCCGTAAAAAAATTCAGAACAAACCACAAATCAACTTTATTTTGTTTCATAACAATTTGACAATATGAATAATTTTGTTTGAGAGCTGAAAACTAATATTTAATCAAAATTAATTTCAGCATATGTGTTGGGTGAAAAACATTTCATTTATAGGTGTGTTAATGTCAAATGGCTGTGAAATAGCATACACTCAGGTAATATATGTTATGCTAGCTTAATAATTAAAAACATACAGGTCCGCTATGATCGAAATAAAACCACAATAAAATTCAAATTCAAATTCAAACTTTTAATGCTCAACACAGTAAATAATCATACATTTCAAGATCAAAAGTGAATGCGCAGTCCACTGTGTTGCACCAATACAGGCATGCAAAATTAAGTATCATTAAAAATTATACCATGAGCTAATATCCGATGAACACCAAATATAAATGACATTGATTCATACCGTAGCGCATAGGGTGGTGCTACGAAAACGTAGCAGGCGTAGCCGCGGTGCTACGACATGCTTGAGTCGGTTGGCTACGGCATAGCAACAGTGCCAAGAGTAAACAGCGCGAGCCTGTTGCTTTGATTGAATGGCTTCCCACACATAATTATGTGAGGACTCTTTGGTTAGTGATTTAGATTTAAGTTAGCAATTGTTATTTTAATTCTGTAAACGATTTAGAGCTACTCATGGATTTTGAATCTTTTATCCAATAATCTCAAAAAGAAACGATTGGCATAAGACCACACTTATCATAATTAGGCCAATTTTATTCGCAGTCACGTATTACGAAAAGAACTCTTAGTTTCTCGCACGAGCGCACTGTCTGTCCGCTCCATTGACGAGCAACCCAGCGCTATAATACACGGAGTGCTGATCGAGCGAAGGGAGCGCCGAGAGCGGAGCGAGCGCTGACGAGGCGGCGTAGTGCGGTGAGGTGGCGGGAATCAGTCGCGTCTCGCGGTACAGATGTGCAAGCTTTCAGATTAGATAATAGACCCGATACCCGATAGTGATGACTTCACTGATTACTGTAATTACTTAATTGATGACTGTCTTCGAATGTGGATCGTTTTGGTTGAACTAGTTAGGTACATACCTGTATTTTGCTTACTACTCTACTTTGAAAATTATTGCATAAGCGGGTTGGCCAATTTTATATTGTGTACTTGTACAGTTTTTAGGGTTCCGTAGTCCATATGGAACCCTTATAGTTTCGCCATGTCCGTCTGTTTGTCTGTCTGTCTGTCGGTCCATCCTTCCGTCCGCACTAGATCTCAAAGAGTACTAGAAAGCTGTAATTTGGTATGAATATACAAATGAGTAACGCCGACAAAGTGCTACAAGACAAGTAAAATATTGTTTTTTTTTTTAGGGTATGTACAGTTACCTGGATCATGTTTAGATTATGTTTCCGCAAAGTCCATTGTGTAGGATGTCGTTGGATAGGTCTTTAAAAAATACTGCGAGTTTGCACAAACAGTTTTTCGATAAAGGGATTCGTTTGTGAAATATTAAGCTTTAAAGTGCAAATTTATGTTAGACTCAAGTGTGTCAATCTAAACCACTTATACGGGTTGTGTTTTGGAGTGTGAAAAAATTCATAGTAGTAGCATATTTAACGAAAATAAAAGGAAAACTATCACAGCTACAAGTTTACGAGTAATAGTCGACTAACTTAGGAAATGTACTTGTATGAAATATTTTCCTATACATTATGTAAGGTAGCGCAGGACTCAAAAATGCAGATGTAAGTTTGTTTTATTTTTACAATAAAAATCATCGTTCGGAGGCAGGTAGGCAGGGTGGTTATTCAGTTTAGTAAGTTTATATATGTTGGCGATCAGCTACCAAACTTATTGATAAATTTAGATTTCTTTTTTTGCTTGACAATTTATGTTTTGTTTCAACAGAAAAAGTCAGTCTGTAAAAAAATATGTGCTACAATATACGAGAAGTTGAACTTGTTGTTTCCTTACTTTTTAAAATGTATCCTGTTCTCAACAATATATTTTGATGGGTAACTACGAAACCCTACATTGTGCGTGGTTCGACATGCACTTGGACGGATTTTACATGTCGAGTTATGGCAATTTTTTCTATCACAAGAAAAGTTGTCTATTTATAATTAAAACCAATAATTTTGTCCATATGAAATAATGTTCACTCATTTAAAAAAAAACATGCCAGGTGCGGCGGCAGTGCCGGACCACGCACAATGTAGTGTCCCGTAGTTGCACATCAAAATATGTCGACTTACTAAGCTGATTAACCTCCCTGTCTACCTGCCTCACGACAATATTTTTTATTGTAATGATCAAACAAACTTACATTTGCACAGTTAGGATATGTGCTCTCGTACATTACGTTTAGGAAAATATTTTATACAAGTACATTTTATAAGTTGATCGACTATTACTCGTTATTTTGTAAAGCTGTGCAAGTTTTTCTTTCATTTTCGTTATTTAAGCAGCCATGATTTTTTTCACACGCCCAAACACAATCCGTATAGGTGTTTTAGTTAGCCACACTTGAGTCTAACAAAAAAAAACTTTAAAGTTTAATTCACAAACGAATAAATTTATAAAAAAAACCTGTTTAAGCAAACTCGCAATATTTTTTAAAGAAATCTGTTTACATCGTTTTCCCTTATATTACATATTATTAGAGGATATTTTTCTGCATTATATTTACACTAGCAAGAGAATACACTTAGAATAATATCTATTCGTAACTAAGTGAAGATCAATTACTAATACACAATTAATTACAAATGTCATTTGTAGCTAATCTAGGTAATCCGGGTCACTAACGTACTTGGCTAGTGAGGTGCGCGCGGATACGCTAGTGATGTGCCTTATCTTTTGGATACGTTTCATTAGGGTATCTTACTGAACACGCTAAGTGCACATCTCTGTATGCAAGTTAGTTATACTTAGGACTCGCTAAGTGAAACTAACCATTCACGCAAAAGTATAGAACAATGACTTAATAAGATTTTACTTACAAATTTATATGTATAACCTGAACTTAACTTTGAACATTGAATTTAACCTAGATAGTGTTTAGTTGCATGGTTTCTTAATTTGTTTGATAATCACACTAATATTATAAAGGCGAAAGTTTGTGAGTGTGTGAGTGTGTATGTTTGTTACTACTTCCCGCAAAAACTACAGAACGGTTTTGGATAAAATTTAGTACTCAGATAGTTTATAAGCTGGATTAACACATAGGATAGTTTTTATCCCGATCTTATATTCCCGTGGGATAATTTTTGGAGTTTTAGCGGATGAAGCACCTGGCAACAGCTAGTATTTAAATTAGCAGAACTCATTCTGCTAATGAAGTTACCAAGACTAGCCGTTCACATCTCAACACCCGTAGGCACCTATCTGTGCAGGATAGACTCGGTGAAAGACCAAGAAATGTGACAACGAAACCAAGTAAAATGGTGGAAGGCACATCGTCCACCCCGCCCCCATATTGTGCTGCCATACAAGAGTGTATGATCAACAACGTGGTGTATAATAAGGACGTTTACTCACTTAAAAAAAAGTGATTCTAATTAGTCCGTCTGTAAGATTATCGATAAATATTGGATATGTTTTTTTGTTTAATCAAATTGACAAAGATGAAACGCGTCAAAGATTTGAGTGGGGAGGGTGATGATACTGACCGCTAAAAATGTCATACTAATGTCTTAGAGTATGACGTCACACGAGTTTCCAAAGCACTGTATCGTCTTCATTGTTTGTTTACGTGAAAAAAGAAAAATACGTGTCCAATATTTTTGGTAATCTATATGACGGACTAATTAGATTTTTTTGTTATCTACCCTATTACTTAGACATACCTATTCTAAATTTTCCATGGTATACCACATCTATGTTATAACCGTTCAGCATACGTTTGCAATAAAACAGTGGAAAACTGGTTGTACAATTACTTACCGCGCTTGATTCACTGCAGGATACAGATGTTCAGCAAACAGCAATTCAATCCGCCGCCCGCGTCGGTGCGTGCACACTGTGTGTGTTATGTGCTAACCGTGTGTGTGTGTGTGCTGTGCACACACAATCTCGCCGAGTGGTCGCGGCTGTTCGTCACACCCACGCGAGCGGCGTGGATTGAGTCTCACTCTACTTACTGAGATTTATTGCTGTTCCTACATTTGCATGTACGTATATAGATGGAAACTAGAGTACCTTCTTGAAGATGTTAAATCACAGAAGTGATTGTTTTGTGTGCTATGCTATACCCATCATGGCTTAAATCGTAAAAGGCTTACTCTAACTGCCGTACTCAGAGATATTTAATGATTACTTAAGCCGTCACTTAGTAAAGAATTGACATACTTTTGTAAAACTGTCAAAACCTTTACTTAGTCGTGCCCTTAGTAATCATTAAAGCTCTCTGAGTGCGACAGTAAGTGGTGGCTTAAGTAATCATTAAACCTCTCTGAGTGCGGCAGTAAGTAAATGTAGGTATAAAAGAGTTAAATGTAACACTGCGGTAATTATAATATATGCTATACCCAGGTTTTGGTTTCGACAAATTGAAACGATTCAATTGATATACCAAAAGATTCGATCAGTTATTTTTACTTTTTGTAGCTTTTTTTGAGTGTTGAGCCTGTAAAGAGTTTTAATATCAATTCAGGTAGTGGAGTTAGTATGACCTGTTTCACAGGAGACACTTTCGATGATTGGAACACCTAACACTTGTACCATCTAATCGCTGAAGTAACTTTGCCCATTGTACTGGTTAGGCACAATATTGACAGTGTTGCCGAACCAGTGGTCGCACACCACTTATAAATATGAGCGGGCTTAGACAACAGATCAATTACTTAGAGCTTCTACCCTTATATCAATGTAGCCAGCTCGCCCGTAGTTTGAGAGGTGTGTGTACTATGAACGGTTCCGCTGAGGTTTGGACAAGCAACAGTAACACGCCCACAGCTTTCAATCAAATTTTTTGCGGAAAAAACATCAGCGTGTTTGTGTACAGATCTCTGTTCAATTGTCTATTGTTTTTTTGATTCTGGTGATATGAACGTGTTGTGTGGTAGAGTAAATAAGAAATTGTAAGAATAGAAATATTGTTTGATGGAATACCACAGATTGGGTTAGTGTTGTTATTTTGACTCACTTTTTTGAGTGGTATTAGATTGTGTGGTTTTGGCATGGGGTCGGCTCTTTCGTAAGCACGTTTTCAGGAAATCATGTTATTCTTTATGTAACTTTATGATTATATCTTCTGTAATGGTCTGAAATAATAACAGCAAGTTCCATTTAATAATGAAGCTCCAGTGAAAACCAAAGGACGGGTACTATAGTAACGGCATTTTGCCGAGATATTTGACTCAGCCGTGTGTTTTGATTTAAGTTTTTCTTTTATATATTATTTTCGTTGCAAATTGGCTGTTGAAACCCGCACGGAGAGATAAGTGAATCGTTAAGAGAGACCTTTGCCAAATAAAATGATCTTCTTTCTTTCTAATATAATGACTCATGTTAACATGTGCGTTGTAGGTTGCCACTGAGATACGTGGTTCGACATATCCTTCACGGCCACACGGACTTCGTGTAATGTATTTCTATTCGTGTTCTGTAATGTGGGTTAGTGTGCATGAATAAATAAAACGAAATTCGGCTTCCGAATAAACTTTTATTGGACAAACGTGAACTTCTCGCGAAGCCGTATAGTACAATGTACATCAACTTGACTAGTAAAATACAATTAATTAACTAACTAGCAGTACATACATTATCATGATGACACTTAGTTACGACACGTCACCGGCACGTCACCGGCACGTCACCAGCACATCACCGGCACACCACCGGCACACCACCGGCACACCGCCGGCGAAGCCGCACACTCTTAATATCAAATGTCGTAAAAATAAACGCTATATCTTAATGTAAATATATTATATTTGATAAATCTCGTTACACTAGAAGGTGACATAGTAAGAACTACATTTTGTACGAGTATTACTATTTAGAAAGCGGAGTGCGGGACTTACAAACCGCTAATCAATCATTAATAAATAATTCAATTCAGCAAAATTAAATGACGAAATTATTGAACCGATTAGTCCTTTAATTATATAAATAAAATGAATGTCCCGCTACTCATTATAATATCTGAAGTGAATAAAATATGTGTAAAAGGAACTTAGACAAGCGATAGGAACTCGACCGCCGACATAATGCGCCTCACTGGTTGGTAGTGAAGCGGATTACACGCTCCTCTATACTCTCTGGCCGCACAAATTAAACCTATATGCTGCACAAATTAAATGGCGCGAAACCAAAATTATATCCCAGATTCTCATCGAATTCATTGTGAAAAATGAAGAAGTATTCAATGGCAAATAAAACAAAAGTCCAAGTTTTAGTAATTTAATGAACGAATTTTGAAGAAAAATACTATTTCTCACAACATTAAGATTATTATCTGTTTAACAATTTGGAATTCGCGTCATTTATATAAGAGTATTATAATTAAGAGATCATTAAGCTTTGGTATATGAAGAGTCGCTAAACAAGTGGTTGGACAGACAGACAGTTGTACCTAAGATATGACAGTTGTTATACAATATTTAGTTTTATTAGTTATATAATATTATACACAGTTTCCGGTAGTCTAGGCCTCGTCCCTCGCACTGCTCTCTGTGGACACAAAACCAACATGTTAGATACCAGAAATGGTAGGAAACGAACATTCTGAAACATTTATATATAAATCATTTTACGAATACAGATGGCTGATGTTAGTAGAGAATAAGGTATTGCCGAATGAATGGTAAAGTTGAGTTAAAGTTTAAAAATAATGTTGAATGCACAACAGGCATGTTCTGAATGTCTTAAGAACTAATCGCATGAAAGAGGTGCGTGTCTACAAAGGGTAGGGAACCCTATTAATGAACACATCTAACTAATAATTACATTCGTAGTTTTGTACGACAGGAAATGAACCCGTTCCGTCGCTCCGTGAACAGTTCATTTGTAACCGCGCCGCGCGGCGAGTTAGCACGTCGCACCTCTGTGCTCAGCGCGTGAGCCGTGAGCTGGAAGCCCGCAGCTCTAATTTAATTAAAAACTTATTCCGATACTTGTCGGTAATCGTTTGAATTACTTAGCGAACAGTTTCGGTTTTAACTTTTTAATACGCATCAATTTACTCACTGAGCGCTTTGCTCGATTGATTGCACCGTTAGATCGCGATTGTTCTACTAATAATACTTTGTTGGAATTTCTTAGATAATGCTGATTGGGTAAATTATTGAGATAGGCAGTGAGTCAGACAGGCTTGGTTGATCATTAGGAGTGTTTCAAATTGCGAATGAAGCTGAATATTTAAGTGAGCCTTTAGAAGAGACTTTAGAAGCCAACAGTTTATTGTTAAATGTTTGCCTAACTCTCACAAAATAACAATAAACTGTTGGCTTCTAAAGTCCGTGTAACATTTCAATAAAATGTCACAACCAACGCGTATACAGTAGTAGGTCACGGAGTCGCGGGAAGTGTTCCGGACACGTGAGTTTCGCGCGCGACCAGTTCGTACTGAACGAGTGCGTTCGGGAGTTCGAGACAAACTTAACTACACTGCACCGTCTCACTGAACCGCTGGAATCATCGACATTTGTAAAATAATACTTGTTTTTAGTAAAAAATATGTTTCTGAAACATTTTTAGCGGTGTTCAAAAATAACGTCGTTAAGTATAATATTTAGTCGTAGTCGGTGGTAACGTTGTCGGTGTGTACGTCATTACAGGCTGACCATCGAAATTGCATATCTTAGATGAAATTCACTCAATATTTAGTAAGCATGAGTCTAACATGAGTTCAGGAACAGAAGATGATACGATATTTGGATACACATATTACACTATACATTCTCAAGTAAAGTATTTACACATTCATACTATCCACTATTATCTAACATCGACTAAAGAGAAGAAATACAGAGGAAGGTAGAAGAAGAGAGAAGAAACTAGAAGAACAAGCTCTAAGAACTACACAGTACATACAGGTAGAGGTGCCGGTGAGACAGAAGATAGACAGGGTGCTACGACAGACTAGTGCGAATGAGATAAAGCTATAGTGCCACTAAGTCTCCAGACATTCTACAACACAGGTGCTTGTGCCGCTAGAAGCGCCTCGAGCGTTACCGTGGTCATCGTCTACCGCGTCCGCGTCCGGCGCCGAGCGCTTGCCCCACATTCCTCTTAAGTTAGTCCAGGCAGGCTCGCGCTTCCAGTAATACTGTCCTGTTGGTGTATATCATACATCTGTGTATTTTTTCTAATTTAGAGTTCTATCGAGTGCGTTTGACATCAATGGTATTCAGTAACTTTTAATACCTAGGTAAACGATCTCTAAACAGTACAATCAAACAACATGTGTGGGTGAAGTTATATTCATGCACACCAACACTCAGTAAAATGAACGACGAAATATTAAATATATAGAAATCCGGAAAAGTAATTTGACACGGTCTCCATAAATACATGAATTGTTAACATTTTTCATTAAATCTCTCATCGTTAATGCGAAATTATGAATTTGAACGCGTGAAAAACTCGGCAAAGTGTCGGGCGGCGGCCATATTGACTTGGGGGCTATTTAATTTAAAAGGCGAGCGAGGATTATTATCTAATTCTGTCGGCGGCTCGCACAAATTCCAACTTGGCTACAAATTTATTAGGGGCTTGTGGGGCGCAGTTTAAATTACACACGAAATGAAGGAGCAGTTTATTACGACACCTTGTCGCCTTGCAGCGGTGTACCGGGCTTAGCTAAGATAGGAACTATTGAGGAGGGAGACCAGGCTCATGCTTGAGGCATGCTCCGCGGGAAACTAGTTCTCCAACGAGTGGATGACGCAAAGGACTGCAATCAGAGCTTGATCCCGAAACTTTGTCTCCGCGAGTTAACAAAGCGATCACATTTCTAACTCTACTGCGAAATAAGATAACGAAGTCAAGTGTTATCTTTTAACTAAAGTTGAAGTTATTAATGTTGCGCTGATGGCGCCGTCCACTTGCTGATAAACTGAACAACGGCAACGCGAGCAATTGTTCAGTTAATCAATCAATAGAACGCGCGCCATCAATCAGGACAAGGGATAATTACTTGGTGCTGTTATTGTTTCACCCGAATTTAACTACCGACGACTATTTATTGTTTAAATTTTATGAGTTCTCGTAATTCTCTGAGTCTCGGAATAATCTGACTGATTGATTGTGACCTTAATATACCTTCTAGCTGATAATTCAGTTAGACTGTTTCTGTACAACTATTAAGTGTCAACTGATCGGGGTTGATGTTTAGTGCGTAATCCAATAAGAGAAGATAGAGTTCACGAGCTTTATTATAGAAAACTAAATAAGTAATGTAACCAATAGATCTACGCCAGAGAACTACAAAATCTATAGGCAGAGTCGAGAAAATTTTAAACAAAATATTTGTGTCAAAAGTTTCGCATCTGATTTGAAGCGTTAACTCGAGCACATTGCACTATTCTAATGTGACCTGTGACTTGACAAGCTGGATGCCGTACGTACCACTGTTGTACTGCGCCTGCTTCACAGGTCGCTTGCCCCACGCGCCGTGTAACGCTGACCACGCCTTCTTCTCTGGCACTTCCATTCGCTCGTTGTCCGATAGCTGAACAACATAAAACTTGTTTAATAAGAATGTTGCAATAATGCTTCGAAAATTCAAAGTCTCCCTCTGACTATTAAAGAATTTTTGACGAAACCGGACAGGTGAAATAATGATTGCATACAATTTGCATCTCAAGTTTCGTAAATTCGGCAAAAATATGCTAATATTCAAAACTTCTTTTACTTTAGTGAAAAGTTTTCTTAGGTAATGTTAAAATATTTGGCTAGTATAAGCTATGAAGGGAATACGAATACATTATATATATAGCCTCGTCTGAAGCCTTTATAGGGATAAGTGTGTGTGTCACCTGTTGGGCGGGGATCAGTTGTTCAATGGCGGCGTCGATCTCTTCATAGTCGGGCTCCGCGGCGCGCTTGCCCCAAGATCCGTGGAAATTGGCCCACTTTTCCTGGATAAAGCAGATTTAATTAGTAAATTCCTAAATCAAGTCCTTGTGTGGTGCTTAGACTTAAGATCGTTCCAAAATGTCGTAATCGCTCTAGCTATCAAATCGAGTCTCTTGTGAGAAAAATTTGCGATAAGTGGACTGTGGCGTGGTGTCTCCAGTACTGCCACCTTCCTCGATTGTTCTGTAGCCCCTGTCGGTCGCTACCCCCTTTCATTTATAACTACATATCTATACTAATATTATAAAGCTGAAGAGTTTGTTTGTTTGTTTGTTTGTTTGTTTGAACGCTAAGATCTCAGGATCTACTGGTTGGATAGACCATTTATCGAGGAAGGCTTTAGGCTATAAACATTACGCTACGACCAATAGGGGTGGAGCATGAATGAAAAATGTTGCAAAAACGGGAAACGATATTCCTTATTGAGAACTTTCGTTGCGTGCGCTGCGAAAATGGTTTAAGTTATGCAAATATCATGTATCAAAGAAATGTTCCTCTTTAAAAGTTCTACGAAAAAGTCCGCGACAGCATATATCTATCTATTAAGATTGACTCACTGTAACCATTTTTTACTATTGAAATGTTAGGTTAAATAGAATAATTTTTTGCGAAGCTTATTTAACCCGTATGGTATGAATCAATGAACGAAAATTTAATATAGAATAATAATAATAATAATAATAATAAATATTTAGAAGGTGCTATTGTATATTGTTTTGTGAGTAGTGGTGGCCCAGTAGTGGCGGCCCCGACTTACGAACTGTTGGTCGTGGGTTCGAACCCAGACAGGCGCATTACTTTGTGTAACTTATTTCATCACCACCGCTCTCAAAACGGTGAAGGAAAACATCGTGAGGAAACCGGCATATCTTAGAAACAAAAAATCTAAGATATGTGACATCTACCAATCCGCACTGGGCCCGCGTGGTGGATTATAGCCCGTCCCACTCC
The DNA here is from genome assembly GCA_932274075.1 of Diarsia rubi. NCBI lineage: Eukaryota > Metazoa > Arthropoda > Insecta > Lepidoptera > Noctuidae > Diarsia > Diarsia rubi. The sequence continues at coordinate 24,140,196 of OW026413.1, read as the reverse complement.
TTAGTTTCTCCTTAGTTTCTTCCAGTGGGAACAATACAGGCTGATGATGATGATGATTGTATATTTAACACTAGCAGATAGGTAGGTACCTTTATCTATAGTAATTCTCACTTTAATAATGTAACCTAAGGTTCTATCTAATATTATAGAGAGGAATGATTAGATTTTTGTTAGTTACGATTTAACTCAAAAATTACGACGACTTTGAAAATTCTTTCAACATTAGAAAGCTAATTGAAAAAATGTTACTATGTTGGATAGTCGATTTATTAAAGAAGTTGCGTGGGTCAGCTAGTGTGTAATAAATTGAAGTCATTTTGAATAGTTTTATACTCGCCCTTGACACCTTGACATATGGCAATGTAGACTAATGTTAAATGTAAGTCACTCACATATAGAATAATGGCAATATAATTTACTTACAGGTGCTCGCTTGCCCCAGGCAGAGCTCATGTCGTTCCAACCGCGCTTGCCCCAGGCCGAACTCATGTCATTCCAGCCTCGCTTGCCCCATGCGGAGCTCATGTCATTCCAGCCTCGCTTGCCCCATGCGGAGCTCATGTCTTGCCAGGCGCGCTTGCCCCATGGTGATTGTGACATGTCCCTCCAGGCGCGCTTGCCCCAGGCGGAGTTAAGATCCTGCCAGCCCCTCTTTCCCCAGGCTGAGTTGAGGTCTTGCCAAGCTCGCTTGCCCCAGGCCGAGCTCATGTCGTTCCAGCCGCGCTTGCCCCAGGCAGAGTTGAGGTCTTGCCAGGCTCGCTTGCCCCAGGCCGAGCTCATGTCCTGCCAACCCCGCTTGCCCCAGCCCCCACCACCGTGCAGGCTGGACCACGCGCGCTTTTCTTCGTCAGTCAATTCTATTTCGTTGTCGTTCTGTGAACAAGCACATTTACTTTAAATCGGTGCACCACAAACGGTCGTTTTGAAAGGAAATTGCTTTGAGCAGTTTTTTTCTAGCGCAAAGAGCACTCGTTGAACGATTTCAAAAGTACAATGAGGTAAGAAATTCTATTAGCTCTTTGTTTATTCACAGAACATTTTCGTTTGGTATCGGTACAATGGCTGAAACAAAGCTCGCTCGGGGGAATTGTTCGAAAAAACTTGTCCGACATTGTGCACGCCGCGACCACGCCGCCGCCACGCCGCCACCACGCCGCGCGTCGCCCGCACGGCCGACTGCGCCACAAGTTGTTTTATTATTCTATTAAGAGGCGTTTGTCGCCTCGCAGAATGTTAATTGTGTTGTTCACATCAAACGGCGAACAAGCTTTATGCCCCACTTTTTCTTTTGCTTTGAAAAAATTGTTCTCATTACCACAACAGATGTGAACGTTACGAAAGTTGCGGCTGGACCATTTTACTTCATTTGAAATTTCTGGCCAGACCTCGACTTTGTTTGAATTTGTAAAGATAAAGTTACATTCACACTTGAGGATAATTAACTTGCACATTGTGCTATGTTTGAAGTACCTATTAAACAACCTTTAACTTCCCCTACACATGGTTGAAATGTGTGCACAAGTAATTAAAGATATAATATAGTATATTTATAACAACATTTATGTTTGACAAAAGATAGATTCCTAATAGACAGGTACTATCTTTCAAGATATTGTAAACGACAGATAGCTGTGTCACTGTCTTATTATTTTTGTATTACAGCTGAAAGTATGGTAAAGAGATTGCTTCTATTGAGCACCATGACATATTGAATAATCCAGTGAGTTTAGTGCATAATATTGACATTGTAAATCATTTAAATTAGAGAATAGGACAATAGAGGCAAACTCTAGCAATAATGTACAATGTCAAAAAACTCTGCCTAATAAAAAGAGCATAAAAACAAATAGTATCAACTTGGTGCATCAGAATATTCAGGGACTGAGGAACAAAGACTTAGAATTAGAGCATTTTTTGCGATTTATCCAAGGCATTTGATTGCGTCCTTCATGAAACCTTAATCAGGAAACTCCGCCACTACGGAATACGAAACAGCGCTCTGGATCTTCTTATCTCATACCTCAGTAATAGGATCCAAAGCGTTGACGTCAACGGGAAAAGATCACCCGGATCTATTGTAATAATGGGAGTCCCACAGGGCTCGATTCTTGGCCCTTTTTTGTTTCTTATTTATATTAATGATTTGCCTCACTTCATAAAGAATAACCACGATATCATGTTATTTGCGGATGACACTTCGCTTTTATTTAAACTTAAACGACAACAGGTAGTTGTTGACGATGTAAATAGCGCGATTTCGAAAGTGCATTGGTTTAACGCTAATAATTTGCTTCTTAATGAAAAAAAAACCAATAATACAATAAATAAAACAATAAATAAATGCATTAGGTTTACACTACCTCACGTTAGGCAGGTGAAAACTCGTGTGTTGGTAAAGGGCGAAGAGTTGAATCCTGAAGATAGCACGGTGTTCTTGGGCTTAACTTTAGACGCTAAGCTTCAGTGGGGGCCTCACATAGATAAATTGTCGAAAAAGCTGAGCTCTGCAGCATACGCAGTTAGAAAAAATCGTAATTTAACCGATTTAGAGACAGCCCGTTTAGTGTACTTTAGTTATTTTTATAGCGTAATGTCGTACGGCATTCTATTGTGGGGGAATGCCGCTGATATTCAGACCATTTTTGTTTTGCAAAAACGGGCGGTCAGATCTATTTATAAATTGAGTCCGAGACACTCTCTGAGAGAAAAATTTAAGGAAATTAATGTCATGACTGTTCCCTCTCAGTATATTTATGAAAATCTTTTGTATGCTCAGAAAAATATAAAGCTGTTTAACAAATATAGTGATTTAGGTGTTCGAGCCTTGCTTGAACCACATTTGAGATTAACGTTCCAATATTCGTCAACAACATCTCCTGTCTCGCTCTTCAACTACGTAAATTCGTGATGTCACAACTATACCTGTCCTTGTCTCGCACTAGACGGGCAGCACGCGGCGGCCATGTTCTTCAGTACGCTTTCAATATTCGTGAAGTCAACACGTCTCACTCCTAGTAAGTTTTGAATTGAACACATAATCCGTTCGGCGCTTTCGAGCCCAACGTCGATATCTTACCGCTCGGCGCCACGAGGCCCAGCGACGAACGAGTCATAAAATAAGACTCGTGAACATACTTATAAAGTATGGTCCATGCTTGAGCTACGGGTGGTACACGTCGCCCCAAATAAGGACGACATGCGTCGTCTAGCGGGGACGACAGTCGCCTCAAATTAAGACGACAGGCGTCGTCTTGGGGGGAACGATAGTCGCCTCGGTCGAGACGACGGTCGTGTCAGCTCAGGGCAACGTGTTGTATTGACACGTCGCCTCATTTGAGACGACTACCGTTGCATCAACGGGAGCTCGTCGCCCCGACTAAAACGACAACTGTCGTGCCAACTGAGGCGTAATTATTTTTTTAGCTGGGCTAAAGAATGCTTATACTTCCAGAACCATGGCGGAGCTAACCTCAATGGGAGCCCTTGCCGCAATACCTTGCGGAGAAGATGAAGAATGTTTATCGGCAGTTATTGCATCTTTAGACGAAAACTTCCCAAGTAATTGGAGGGATTGGAAGGTCTACAATTATACCTTCGAGGAGTTGTTTGGGAGCAGCCAAGTTCCATCAGGAATAGAAGCAAAGCTTAGATTTGCCATCCCCACTGTGGACCTAGCTCGAGCTTTCAAACCATCTTCTACATCCTTGTCGGACCGATCATACAGGGCAATAAGAGCGTCTATCCTAAAGTGGCCACTGGGAAGAGCTCTTCTCTACGCTCCGCACAACCTAATGGAGAAGATACATTCGCCATCCTATGATGTATTTATTAACACCGTACGAGAGCTTAAACCGAAACTCGCTAAAAGACGAGAAGCTTCGCGAGAATTGGAACGCTTCAGTCCGGGGTGGTTGCGGGTACAAAACGGTCGATCGAGGGTTCTGCTGAAGTACATAGTGAAGCAAAACGCTCATCCTATTCAAATACCTCAAGTTCGCCCGTTCGTTCAGAAACCCGAGCCGCGCCAGCGCAAGGCAGTAGCGAACATTTACTAGCTTCCGTACTAAACCAGCAAATGTTACTATTTAGTAAAATGCTCAACATGCAGTCAGAGCAGAATGAGAACATAAAGACGGTTATACAAAACCAGCAACGGAGTGCGGCACCGAACATACACCAGTCGTGTGAAGAAGACCTTAATAAGTCGTACGACTCCCTTCCGGACAGTACACAATCTGAGGAAGAGAAGGACGAGTAGGACGACAAGGTCCAAGAAAGTGGACACTCTCCCCAATGGTCCGACACCCGAGAAACCAAAGAAGCTGACCTACGGAAGAAGATTGTCGACGCACAAAGAGAACTTGCAAGTTTGGAAGAAGATAAACATACAAATATCACCGCTTTTGATTTTACACCAGCCACCACAGAGCAAGAACCTAAGATTGCACGGGCAGAGCCCCTGGCCGTAAAGCATGGTTTAAGCTGTCAGAGGTTAGGTGAAAGTAGTTGGTGTAATGTGAGATACGCTGATATTCAGAAACAGTTTCAGGCAACCCCGGTATTTACTTCTCTTAAAACTAACAATCTTCTAGCAGAATTGACTCCAAATTGGAAATCTGCAGAGGTTTTAGAGAAATCCGATTTGACCTTAGGAGCCATTACTAATGGGCTTATCCAGCAGAGGATGATTTTTCAAAACCTTTTGGAGAGTCTGCCAGCAGACATTAAAAATATTGTAGGTCGCGATTTCGTAGCTGCAAATTCCGAATTCAGAAAGAATTCTGATGTCCTACTACAATATGTGTGTGGTCGGCGTGCAGAAGTAATTAAACAAAGGCGGGAGGTGTACAAGCCTCACAATAAAGCTTTCCGAGATATTATTCATGATATTCCGCCATCAGGGACGCACTTATTCGAAGACAAATCCCTTACAGAGGTTGTAAAAGAGCTGGGAGGTGTGCAGAAATTGCTTCCTAATAAAAGAAAACCATACACGAACAGGAAAATCATACCTCAAGTGGCGAAACCTAAAGGCGCTCCAACTAATAACCACCGCTTTCGCGATCCGCGACATACCACAAAAAGAAATCCTCCCTTTAATAGGGGGGGAGATGGAAAAGGGTACCGTCAGAAACCATTTCCCCCCAAACAGCAGCAGGGAAGAAAAGACGGAGCGGACCGAAAATGACTCCTTCACCGCAGGGTGCCTAACCAATTTTGTAAGTCAGTGGAAAGGAGCACCAGTAAATCTTTTAAAAATATTGAATGGCTACAGAATCCCATTCAAGAGCATTCCTCCAATCACAAAATTTTCTCACATAAACGCCCAAAGATATCAAACAGGGGCGTCTGCAGAAATGTCAGCAGAAATAAAGAAGATGCTACAATCTCGAGCTCTAAAAACCAGTTCACATCAATCAGGTTTTCTATCATCAATGTTTTTGAGGAAAAAGACAGATGGAGGGAACCGTCCGATATTCAATTTAAAAAGGCTCAACGATTACGTCCTTACCCCAAAGTTTCGATTGATAAACCACCAACAGATCCCATCACATTTGAGGGAAAGGGACTATATGATGAAAATCGACCTTTCGCAGGCATATTTTCACGTGCCCATCAGTCAGAATCATCGTCGGTACTTGTCGCTTTCGTATCAGGGAAAAATTTACGAGATGACGTGCCTACCTTTCGGGCTGGCAAGTGCCCCTTCAGCTTTTGCAAAAATTACGAATTGGGTAGCACAACAACTTCGTCAGAAAGGCTTTCGGGTAGTTGTGTATCTAGACGATTTTCTGTTCATACACGAACATCCAGCAGTTCTAGAGCAACAAATGACATTTGCTACAGAATACTTAAAGAGCCTAGGATGGCAGATCAATCTAGCGAAATCGTCGCCCATGTCGTACTCGTAATCGTACCTCAAGGTTCAATACTGGGTCCGTTTTTATTCTTGGTTTATATTAATGATCTACCATACTATTTAAAGGGTTTTTGTGACGTTGTACTATTTGCAGATGATACCTCTCTTATCTTTAAAGTAGATAGGAATAGACACGAATTTGACGACGTAAACAGCACGCTATCAATGGTCACGGATTGGTTCACAATAAACAACCTTGTTCTTAATGCCAAGAAAACTAAAATAGTTAAGTTCGCTTTACCCAATGTTAGAAATCTAGGTCCCAATATTATCCTCGCCAATCAGGAGCTGGAAACTGCCGACTCTGCTGTATTTCTGGGCATTACAGTAGATCCAAAATTACAATGGGGTTTACATATATCAAGCCTAGCGGGAAGGCTAAGTTCAGCCGCATACGCCGTCAGAAAAGTAAGACAATTCACTGACGTTGATACAGCACGGTTAGTCTACTTCAGTTATTTTCACAGCGTTATGTCATACGGTATTCTGCTGTGGGGCAAAGCTGCTGATATTCAAAATATATTTGTTCTGCAGAAGCGAGCGGTTCGTGCAATTTATCAGCTGGGTGCCCGAGTTTCTCTTAGAGATTTTTTTAAGGAGATTGGTATCCTCACTGTTGCTTCTCAGTTCATCTTTGCCAACATTTTATATATTAAACAAAATATCCACCTGTACACTAAAAACAGTGATATTCACAACTTTAACACTAGAAATAAGCATAAACTACGCGCTCCTTTTCACCGGCTTCACAAAGTTCATAATTCATTCGTCGGGCTTGGTATAACATTTTATAACAAACTGCCATCTTCTTTTCTAGACTTGCCATTTAATGCGTTTAAAGCCAAAGTAAAATCTAATCTTTGTTTAAAAGCGTACTATTCCATTAACGACTACTTAAATGATAAGAACAGTTGGTCGCTGAGTTGAACACAAGACAATGTTTGTTATTTATTTATGTTCTTTCTCCAAGATTAGTTTACTGATATGTTATGTCTTTTTTTTATTATTATTATATACTTTTTTATACTTGCCTTACTATTGTATCGAGTCTGGTTCTTCTAACCAACCTAACAGACAGATGTGTGCTGGGGAGTTTGTTCCGCCACTTCTTCTTTCCAGCAAAAACACTAGGAAGTGTCGAAGGGGGGGCGTTTTGGGGGACTGTCTCTTGTAAATAAGTAAAGTAAAGTAAATTTTGACGTTCGAAAAGTGCTGATTATCAGCCTAGTTTGAATAAATGAGTTTTGATTTTGATTTTGATTTCATGGCTTCGACGACCATAGAATATCTGGGCATCACCTGGAACACAAATCGAAACACCAAGGGCTTATCGACAACAAAAATCAAACAGCTGCAGAAAAGTATACAAGAGCTCCAGAGGAAATCCCGATGGAATTGGCACGATGCCAAAGTAATACTGGGAAGATTAAACTTCGCATCATTCACAACCCCTTTAGGCCGACTTCATTGCCGTCCAATTCAGAAATCATGTCGCCTTCTACCACAAAATCGGCCCTATCAGAAATATCCCATTCCAGACGTTGTTCGAGAACAACTGAAATGGTGGCTAAAAAATTTACACAAAACGTCGCCGATCCATTATCCAAATCCATCGATCTTCGTGACTACCGATGCAGCAGAGAAAGGCTGGGGTGCCATAGCAAACAGTCGTCACCTGTGGGGCAAATGGACCCCTTCGCAAAGGAAATGGCACAGCAACCTAAAGGAATTGTGGACTGTGTACGAAGTCCTTCAAAAACTGGGGCGCGAAATTTCCCACAAGACAATAATGGTACAGTCGGACAATCGGACAACCGTGGCTTACATAAACAAACAGGGAGGCACCAGATCGACAGGACTATTAATTGCCACGACACAAATTCTAGAACTATGCGATCAGATGAATTGTCACCTGATAGCCCGATACATTCCGGGGATATACAACGGAATAGCGGACAGACTGTCGAGGGAGAAGGCTTTGCCAGAATGGCACCTCAGCAAAAAAGTCCTCTCCTGGATATTTCAGAAGTACGGAAAACCAGAGATAGACTTTTTTGCCTCGAGGCAATCAGCAGTTCTTCCAAAGTATGTCAGCGAAGATGCGACCGACACAGAGAGCCAATTTTGCGATGCTTTCAGCAGGAAGTGGAGTTACAATCTGGGGTGGATATTTCCACCACCAGCATTAATCCCCCGAATACTACGTCACTTACAGAAGTCGGAGGGTCACTACATTCTAATAGCGCCCAATTGGAACAGAGTCTTCTGGAAACCAGAACTAGACCAGATGAAAGAAAAACCACCCCTTTTAATTCCAAACCTCCGGGAGAACCTAATAGATCTCCGCACGAATCACGCTCCTCAAGGAGTAGAACACCTGGAATTGGCGGCTTGGTTGGTACGGGCTGGTCTAAGCATATAGCAAACTGGTCCGAAGATGAAGTGAAAATATTAGAGTCATTTTGGAGGCAATCCTCGCTAAAAACTTACAGACCAATCTGGTTAAGATGGCGCAGTTGGGCTAAAGTAAAGGCCATCCCCATCGATGATCCCAGTCCTCAAGATTTAGCTAAGTACCTGTGCTACCTTCATACAGTTATAAAGCTAGCGCCCAGGACCATAGCAGTTCACAAGTCGGTTGTGGCCAACTTTGGGAACCCTGTAAGATCTGGCGAGCTCAGTTCTCATCCCATAGTTAAGCATGTCTTAAATGGAATCTTCACAGAAAACCCTCCAGTTAAAAAGCCTATTTCATGGACAATAGAAGACGTACTGACCTTCTTACAGTCTTATCAATTTGATTATAACAATCATTTCGCAGTATCAAGGCACACATGTGTGCTCCTTTTGTTGGCTACTGGCAGGAGAGTCCATGATTTAACTCTTCTATCAATAGGAAATGGTGATTTCGAAGATAATGGAAATGAAATAATTTTCTGGCCAAAGTTTGGTTCAAAAACTGATTCTGGATCATATAGACAATCAGGCTGGTTATTAAAAAAATGAGAAACACATTCAAATGTTCGGCTAGATCTAATCTTTTGGGTTAAGAAAACCATTTCCATTTCAAAAACACGGCGTAACGCGGCATGTAAAGAAAGCCTGTTCATTACCACACGAGGAATAGTCAAGAACGCCTCACGAACAGTGATTGCTGGATGGATTAAATCGTTATTCAAGGAAGCTGGCATATCTGGATCAGCAGGTAGCTTTAGAGCAGTAGTTGCGAGTAACAACTGGATCGGTAATCAGTGTAATATCGAAGAAATTTTAAAAAGAGGAAATTGGCGATCCAGAGATACTTTCTTTCGGCATTACTTTAAAGAAATAAAACCTAACTCTATTTGCAATCCAAATATTGTATGTAGAAACTTTACACCAATAGTGTAGCTATACTATCGTAATATTATGATTTATTGTTAAGTATACAATTATGTTGAATTTGTTAGAAGTTTATTTTGAGTTCGTCTTTATTTATTTCTTTTGTCTTTACATAGTTTATATAAATTGTTATATTTCATTTATAAGCCGTTTCGTGAAAAGTTTAGTAGTTTTCTTAGACAATAAAATTATTGTTCTCTTATAACCTTGTTTCTTTACCAAAACAAAGAGTCACAGTACGCTTAGCACTAGTCTCATATTGAGATCTCAGGTATTAAGACTAGTCAGGCAGCACCGGCAGATAATAAACACGTCTCAAATGTGGTTCAAGCAAGGCTCGAACACCTAAATAGAACCGTTTTTCCCCCGAAGGGTAAAAAACGGATATTTAGGTTTCAGCCGTAGCTTGAACCACACTTAAGCGCCTTGCCGGCACAAAGTACTGAAGAACATGGCCGCCGCGTGCTGCCCGTCTAGTGCGAGACAAGGACAGGTATAGTTGTGACATCACGAATTTACGTAGTTGAAGAGCGAGACAGGAGATGTTGTTGACGAATATTGGAACGTTAATCTCAAATGTGGTTCAAGCTACGGCTGAAACCTAAATATCCGTTTTTTACCCTTCGGGGGAATAGACATAAATATATTGTACCCACAACAAGGCTCAAGAAAATAGTTGGATCATAGATGCCAATGTATTCGCTTTTATAATAAACTACCAAGCCACATTCAAAATTTAAGCCTTAATAAATTCAAATCCTTTATCTATATACATATAATAAAACTGTAAAAGGCCGATGTCTGTACATTGAAGATTTTTATGAAAAACTGTTACAGGGGGTCTTAATTATAGCAATAGAAGCCAAAACAACCATTTTTAGAATTTTTGTCTGTCTGTCTTTCTGTCTGTCTGTCCGGGCTAATCTCAGAATCTACTGGACCGATTTAGATGGGACTTTTTTTATTTGACTCAGTATTACCTGGAGAGTAAAATAGGATATAAATAATCACGCCAATTGACTTAGGGGGTAGGCAGGAAATTGAATTTTGATTGTTTATTAACAAATTTTGATAGATTTTTTTTTGTTCAACTAAGTGTTGTTTAGACTTAAACTTATGATACTACTAATCACGCCACCTGACTTAGGGGGTAGGCAGGAAATTGAATTTGGATTGTTTTTAACCGATTTTGATGGACGATTTTTTTATTCAACTGTGTGTTACCTGGACTCAAAGTTACGTTACAAAGTAAGGGGGGGAAATAAATAAATAAATTTTCGCGCGGGCGAAACTGTTTTTATACCAAGAATTCCACTCATTCCCAACAATTTCCCGTTCGAATTCAAGCGCACACAGTTCCCTATAAGTCTGTGCTTCGCAATGACCATTAACAAATCCCAAGGTCAAACTCTTAGGGCCGCTGGGGTGGATCTAAGATCCAACTGCTTTTCTCACGGCCAGCTATATGTTGCATGTTCACGAGTAAGTAGCGCTGAGCAATTGTTTGTTTTAGCCCCAACGGGAAAGACTAATAATGTAGTTTACAGAGAAATTCTTTGATTTAAAAACTTATTAATTACTTACACATATTTCAACGCGAACGAAGTCGCGGGCACCAGCTAGTAAAACATAAACTTTGCCAGAAAGGATTTTATACTGTTAAAGATTATACAGGGTGTCCAAGAACCTGGCGTCCAACTGGATTCCCACGATGCCCCAAGTTCTAACAGTACTCAGAAAAATATTTTAAAAAATCCACCCCATGTACTTACAGAATTATACTGATTTAAAAAAAAAAGGGGAAATGAGCACCCTGTGACATACTTTTGAATGCTGTGACTGCTAATGCTGATAATTTCGATATTTCTTGGAGGTTTTGTAATCTAGGGTATTGCTGTGTCTAAATAGAATGTAAAAATAAAGTACTTATTGTACCATTTTAAAATAAAATATTATTTTAACTAAAGGTGATATGGAAAACTATTGAATTTCGCAACTTTGACCGACTGTAGTGTAAAAAAAATGTACCAAAATAGTATGGCAAGTGACGTCAAATTTTGACGCGTTTATTCCTCTTTTTAAAAAGGTATAATACTTACACATTAATTTGAAAAAAAATTTTTTTGATAATATTTTTACTCAACAACCCAATTTTTACGATGTCTTACAGAATTCTTAGAAAGAAAAATTTACGACGAATTGAATCTAACCTCTAAAGAATTACTATTGTATGCTCATAAAAATAACAACAGGCCTCTCAAAAAACAGGTTAGATTTATTTATTTATTTATTTATTTTATTAGTTAGGCTACGCGATATCCCGACCATCGAGTTTTCATTAATGTGCACAGATCACTATGTGACGGGCGGTTCCCCAATCAAGTAGCTGGTGAAGGACGACCCGTAAATGACTTCATACGCGATGAAGTTTTAGAGGCGGTGTCGGCAAATCCAAGCATCTCTGTGCGAGGAATAGAAGCTGATACGGGGATACCGAAGAGCACAGCACACAGTATTCTCCAAAAAGAAGAATATCATCCGTACCACGTACAGCGAGTGCAAAGTCTTTTACCTCGAGACTATCCGAGCCGAGTCGCGTTTTGTGAAACAATCCTGCAAAAACATCGAGAAGACGAAAACTTTATCGACAAAATTTTGTGGTCAGATGAATCAACATTTAAGAAGGATGGCTACATGAACCTACACAACTTGCACGAGTGGCATGTGGAAAATCCGCACTTGATGCGAGAAGATAGATCCCAGTACCGGTTCAAAGTGAACATGTGGACCGGTATTCTCTGTGGGAATATTATTGGTCCATTTGAGATGGCCGAGAATTTGACTGGCGAATCATATTTAAATTTTCTTCAAAATGATTTGCCAAACTTACTAGAAGAGACCCCACCAGATATGTGGTTCCAACACGACGGCTGTCCAGCACATTTTCGCGTATCCGTTAGAGAGTTTTTGGACGAGCAATACCCGAACAGGTGGATTGGGCGATCAGGAACAATCCCGTGGCCAGCCCGCTCACCTGACTTAAATCCGCTGGATTTTTTTTTCTGGGGAACTATGAAGGAGCTCGTTTATGCGAAGCCCATTAATGACATCGCTGACCTTCGTGAGAAGATAACACAAGCAGTGCAGGTGATACGTCAAAAAAGTTACTCGCGAAACATAAAGCGGTCCTTTTTAAGGAGAGTGAGAGCTTGTATTGCCGCGGGTGGTCAACATTTTGAACATTTATTGTAATAAAATATCTTTAAACTAACATTCTTTGCTTTTATTCTACTGGGAACCCATCTACCTGTGTGTATTTCCTTCTTGCTCACTCTTGGAACCGAAGTAAATAATAGTAGTAACATAACAGTTTCTAAGATAAGAAAGGGTCCGACAGTTACCGTTAGTAGGTAGGCACTTCGTAAAAATTGGGTTGTTGAGTAAAAATATTATCAAAAATTTTTTTTTTCAAATTAATGTGTAAGTATTATACCTTTTTAAAAAGAGGAATAAACGCGTCAAAATTTGACGTCACTTGCCATACTATTTTGGTACATTTTTTTTACACTACAGTCGGTCAAAGTTGCGAAATTCAATAGTTTTCCATATCACCTTTAGTTAAAATAATATTTTATTTTAAAATGGTACAATAAGTACTTTATTTTTACATTCTATTTAGACACAGCAATACCCTAGATTACAAAACCTCCAAGAAATATCGAAATTATCAGCATTAGCAGTCACAGCATTCAAAAGTATGTCACAGGGTGCTCATTTCCCCTTTTTTTTTGAAATCAGTATAATTCTGTAAGTACATGGGGTGGATTTTTTAAAATATTTTTCTGAGTACTGTTAGAACTTGGGGCATCGTGGGAATCCAGTTGGACGCCAGGTTCTTGGACACCCTGTATAGAGGACAAAAAAGCTTGGGATTGAACTGCTACAATTTGAATTGACTAAAACATTTTAATTTTTTTTCTTACAATTTGACATTTTATGATTATTTTTATACTGACATTGTTTACTTTTTCAAGTATGATACTTTTTTTAGTCCAATATTTACTTGTTAAATATTTTAATTTAATATTTTTTTTTGTGTGTGTGTATGTGTTTTTTTTTTTGACATTTAATAATGTAAAATGATTATTCAATATGATAAATATTTAAAAAATTGATATTGTGAATGTGAGGACCATGTGGGTCTTTCTTAAATTTTAATTGTTGGATTGTCTGGCAGTTTGAGTACTTTAAGTGACCCACCCAAATGTCCTTTCTTTGGTATTGTTCGTCGTGACGTTGTGCTCCTTGAGTTATAATTCGAGCTCCACGATAACAGCTGACAAATGCTTGCACTGACTGGACGGGTCCACTCAAATCTGTGTGGTGCTTTCTTCAAAAGACCATCTCAGACATTAATCTGCATGGTCTTCATGTGTGTATTATACCTTATTGTTAACCCAAACGATTTTAAAAGATTAAAAGAGTAACCTTTGGAGTTTCTTGCCGGTTCTTCTCTTTATCAATCGACCAATGCACCGAACCGTGCCCCTTTTTACCGACGTTTTATAAGTGCCCATGTAGGCCTATGTGAAATAAAAATATTTTGATTTTTGATTTTGAACCAGAGCGATAAGTGCTTTGCGCGGGCCGTGTGGCCCACACTACTGGCACAGTCGTGAAGGCGATTTTGTAAGTTTTCTTGTCGTTTAAAATAGTTGAGTTTGCGTTTGTTCCGGTTTTTACAGCGAGCGGTAAGTACGGGAATGTGCTCGAGTCGGGCGCTACACACTGCGCTCCGGCTCGAGATTGCGAGACTGCGCGGCGCTATTAGTAGCCCGACGACCGACGTGTTGGGGGGACATAAAAATGTTGTTAAAACGAGACAAGTCTGTAATACCTGCTGGATGGTGGGGCAAAGTATTTCTACTGTTTCAAACTTATAGTATTTTTGTGACAAAAATTGATTTTAGAGATTTGACAGTGACCTTTAAGTAGTTCAATATGTGGCATAAAGCACGAAAATCCCGGAGACCTAATGTGTAGCTTGTAACATAAAGTTATAAAATACAGCAATAAGAAAGATCTTTGAAGTGAAGGGAAATATCGTGGGGAAACGTAAACTTAATGAATATAAGTCTGAAATCCAACACATTTTGGTGATCATGCACCAGCATTCCCGTCTTGTGAATCGATCTCTTTTCTTGAGCTTGATGTGATGTGATATGGTGAGGTATGGTGTGGTGTGGTATGGTGTGGTACTGACCTGTGGAGGTGCGGCGTCCTGGTGGGCGTCGTCAGCGGCCGCCACCGCGAGGGTAGTCAGCGCGGACAGCCACAGAGCGGCCACGCAGTAACGCATCTGCGGACAAACAACACAGCTTTAGAACCACTAACAATGGTTATATTTTGTCTTAATATAACCAAAGTGTCCTCCGACCGACAAGACACTAGAGAGATACCAGACAGGACCAGTGTAATGTAATGTGCATACCATCACCTATTCCGGTTTACATCGCCTATGGTTACGAGTTTGAAATGCAACCAAATTGTATAACACAAGTAATAATAATTGTTCGCTAACACGAACATTTCTAAATAACTAAAATCATTAATAATAACAGTCCTTCTGAACGTTTTCGGTCTCGGTGGCCTATCTTAGCGGAGATAAGCTATCGGGGCGAGAGATAATATAGTGCAGGCGTGTGTGTGCAGGTACAGATGCACTCACTGGTCCTATATTCTCTCATAGTCGGATGGGACGGCAATCCAACACGACCGGATAGATCAGGCGCAGAAGCAACGGCGTTACTATACCTCCAATTTCCAAACTCTGGGCTACTACTGGGAAATTTAAAATGAAAAACCCACGTAGTACCCAGTACCACGTAGTACCCAGTACCCAGTAGCACGTAGTACCCAGTAGCACGTAGTACCCAGTAGCACGTTTGCCCGAGCCGGGGATCGACCCCAGGACTCCATCGTCAGCAGTCACGCTTGTGACCACGAGACCAATAAGATCATTGCACTTTTGTCTGACCTTTGTTTTGTACGTATCCAAGTTCTTAACCTACATATGAGAACCGGAACTAAAACATTTCCGCCGCGTTGTGTTCCCAGTTTTACGTCGCAGTCACGCAACAAGTTCATGCTTGGCTCGACACTACTAAATTAAAAAGGAAACAAGTGTTGTCTGAGATGAATGCACCGCTGTCGATAAACAGGCGTAAACAGGCTGCAGGGAGGGTACGTTGAGGAGGACGGCGGGTGAGCGATACAGCGAGATTAATCTCTAAGCAGCGGATGTAGCACAGAGTTACTTCTATACAAAGTTGAGTAGGTTGCTTTCATATTTTTAATCAAACCAAACTGTTTTATTTCTTAAACGCAACTTTGTAATTCTATGTGGCAGTCTTTTAAACACTTTTCATATTGACAGTTTATTTTATTATTTTATTTAATGCACATGAACTATTGTTTTTATGGTTTCGGCCGTCTACGAAACCGTAGTTTCGTAAACTGGTTTGTATGAAGGAAAAATTTAACAAGTATAACTAAATACTTTACTTGTGTGACGAAAATTACGTGACGTATTCTGATGACGAAGCCGATAATAGAAACGTTTGTGGTGTTAGAAATTATGAGCTCTATCGGGACAACGACAGTAAATCGATCTAATTCCCATCATTACTGATTCATGTTTCCACGACAGACAACCACGTATTTATGTGACGTCATACTCTAATTATACACCGCATCACTACAGATATAGGTACCCAGTCACGGCTATTGTCTCACTGCTAGCGATAAGCAAGGCGCTTATAGACCCACAAGATTTTTGTTTGACTGAGTTCTCGCTGACCGCGGTACTAACACTCAGCGATCAACTATTTACTTGATTGGCTATTGTTATATTCTGGGTCCTATGAAAACACGCGGTGTTACGAAACCACACATAATTATTAGAAAAACTTCGATGTGCGTTCACAGAATTTTACAATAGGCCACCGAATAGTGCTGAGTAGTGGACAGCTAGTCGCGATCGCTAGCGCTGGCGGTGAGACGGGAGCCTTATTACGGCGTCATGCACCTGCGACTTCGAACTGTGGGAATAAAGGTGTGTGTAGACGAGGCGTGCAAATGTCACCGCGGTCTGCCGCGCGATGGGTCAGCGGTCATCGCGACGACGACGCGCGGCTATTTACGTGCACTTCGATGGAAATAGCGATAACTTGGCAGGAGGTGGGGTTCACACGCAGTGCCCGGTGCGGAGGTGGGGCTACGCGTCGCTGTCTTCAAGTTAGTTGTTGTTGTTTTGAAGTCATTGACATTTTCGTGTTCACGTGACATTAACAGAAGATGTATGTAAATAAATATATTGTTCACGAATACCTCGGAGACTTGAGATACTACAGAAAAGCTATAACTGGTAACAGAAGATATATCAAAGGAAAACTATGATCACAAGGCCGTTTTCTGTGACCGTTTATAGCAAAGTAGCATCATTGCCATGACACACATTCTTAAGAGTTGTTCCGTCACCAACCACTTGGTTAGGGCGCGTACATGTTGTTATCAATGTTATTTCTAACTCAACTATCGTAAGAATATTTAAATACCTCTGGAATACTACTTGTCCATGTCTTCGCTGGATATTTTCTTACTTTTAAATTGTTTCCGACTTTCCTTAAAAAATAATGAAAACCGCGAGAATTTCAAAGGAGATGAGTAAGCTGAGGAACTTTTATTTGTTTCACTTTGGACAACAACGAGCAACAGGCATGCCTTGTGTTTACAAAGCGGTTACTTGTACTACTTAGCTGTCAGTTAGTGCGGGAGGGCGGGAGAAGCATTCACCGCAACTTTGAGACAATTATGTTTGTAAGTACACTGTACTTTCATAAAACGCTACTTTAGTTTGACGTAAATTCTTTTGATTTGATAGAGGGTTAAAGTGTTTTCTTCCGTTATTGTTCTTTTAATGTATCAGTTCGCGTAAGAACCAAAGAAGTCTTCTTTGTTTTCATTTCATTCATGAAACGACAGATGGAAGTTTTTGATTACCTAAATTAAATTTCCAACGAATGAAAAGAAAACCTTTTGCTTTGGAGAAATATTTCAAAAGACATAAATAGTATGATCCTAAACTTTATATTGCAGGTAACAGTAGCAAGAAGTCTTATCTTATATCTTGTCGTATCAACATGTTTTGGGAAGTTACAAATGAATTCGTCCTTCAATTAATATCCCTGTCTACCTGCTCGAAGTATCCACAATGGTCCACATTGAGCGGCCAACATTAACCATTGGGAATGGCGCCGACATTTGTTGCGACAGATTAGGGCCGGCGCCGAATGAGGGCCATTTGTCCCGCAAATCGCGCGGCCAATACGAGTCGCGCCGACCCGCGCCGACCTGCCATGTGTCATGCTCCACTCGTGAGCGGTGGCTCGGCTATCTGGACGTATTGTTACACATCGCACAAGTTTCGGTAATCCTATCGCTAATAGAGGTGTAACGGAGGTTGTGGACCCTAATCACATCGAGAGAGTCATATTGTTTAGGAGCCTTTGTACAGCAGTTAGAATGGATATTTAGGAAGAATAGAATATTACTGTTTTCGTGTTTTTTTTTTTAGAATATCAAGTTTTGTCCACGTCTGTATAAGATAATCTTGCTGCGGGACGTATTGATTAAGTTGAAGACGTGCTTACCGTCACTTATACGTTACAGTCACTAACTTTGCATGGGCTGATTGACTCCTTGGGATGTAAGGGAGCACACCTACCATATCAGTGCCCCAAGTCAGCATCCTGCTGAACAACAAACGAGACTCTGACGATCGATATATGGCGGTATAACCATTTCTAAACAAATGTTCGCGGCTAAATAGTGCAGACTAGCGATGGGCAGCAGCGTCACTAGTGCGAGAAACTTCGATCTGCGATCGCCAACCCGCATGCCCAGCGTGGCGATAGTGGGCAAACCCCTATAAATGGCAAGCCAGATACAACAACGGCCCCCAGTTTCCGGCCGCTTTGCTGATCTTCGCAGAGTGACTGGTAACAACTAGATGAGAGTTGCCGAAAATCGAGTTGAGTGGCGCAAGATTAAAGAGGCCTATATCCAGCAGTGGATTGTAATAGGCTGATAATGACCGACTCCACAAGGGCACGCAAATTCACCCGCAGAGGAAGATAGCGCCAGCCCAGTAGTCCGCATAACGTGAGGCGAAGCATCCCACTTTGACGAGACCAGTCGCTGTAGAAGATTGTTGCAGGAGTGCACCTTCTGCTTGATATTATTGCAGTTCTTGCTGAATGTAAGCGACCTGTCCAGAGTAACACCGAGATATTATGGGTAGTTGCTGTGCTCGATGGATACTCCACCCCAAACGATGTTGAGTTTGCGGGTCGCCTCTCTATAGCGAAGATGGAATACGCAAGACTACTTTTTACTCGGATTTGGCTTGAGTGAGTTAGCGTGGTAGTACGTGGTTATGTCACTAAGAGTCATCTGCATAAAGAATGCGAGAGGTGTGTGGGCTGGATGTCTGATCGTTGGTATAATTAATGTTGAATAGGAGCGGTGCCAAGACACTACCTTAAGGTAGGCCGTATTTTTTGTGCTCGTCAACGACTCTTTTCAGAAAGAAGGTGGACTTGAAATCGGCGGTTGTGGTGAAGTTAGATCACTAATCAAGGTTACCTTTCACAACAGCCGTTTGAGGTTAACTGTATCGTAGGCAGCTGATAAGTCCACGAATACAGCACCAGTGACCATTCCTCTCTCGAAACCATCTTCAATATGTAGAACAAATTTAAGAGTTTGGTTACTGCAAGACTTGACGGGTCTGAAACCAGCTTTGGTCTTGAAGAGTTTATACGTGTGACATACTAGAGAGACAGACCTACATATAGTTAATGTCTTTAGTGTGACATACTAGAGAGACAGACCAACATAATTTAGTAAATGTCTTTGATAACCTTCCAGATTTAACTGAAAGCGTATCTTTGAAGTTGTACAAAAATCCGTGCGCGTGTGATGTGATTATGATCGCGTCACAGTTTATGTTGGAAGGTGATGCGCGGTGGCTTCTGTCAACACAATTAGCAGGCCGTAGAATACGATGGGACAGAATATATCTTATCCACTTGGTACAAGAGTTTATAATCACTAAGCTGAAATAATATATTTTCGAAATGAGAACCTAGCCTATTACCGGTTCATTCAACGCAAGGTTCGAATATCGTGCTCCAGATTAAAGTAAATGCCATCTGTGTTTAATTGTTCCAAATGCGTTCACCTGCACTTTAGACTGTTTAGAACAACGCCTATGTTCCCGCAATACATGTAGCCCAAACAATATACCCTTAGATGTACCGCCAACCCAAACAGTAGAATGAGATAATATCAACCGCAGAGATAGAATTTATCTTTGAGCGTTAGCATTTGTGTCTGCAAAGTAGTGTCTGAGATTGCCTCTGGGACGTAGATTGTTATTTTTATTCAAGATAAGTTTGCGTTTACCTGCAGTTTCCAGTCTCCAGTGACGGGATGAGACTGGGTAGGTAATTGAAAATGGAGCATGCTTGGAAACGCTTTTTTAATTTTCTCAAAAGACTATCCTCGTGAATATTGTAGTCATAGGTAAAAAAAATACTGGCCAAATTCGAGTCGTACTCGCGCACTGAGGGTTCCGTATTAAAAATATTATAATATGATGTAACTAAAAATTTACGGTTTTCGCAATGTTTCCTTATTTGTGCTAAAAACGATGCTTCGTACCAAATTTCAAGATTCCATTTTTTTTGCAGCATAATCTTCTGCATCTTTTGATTGCGTTGACTTAGAAGCTTGATTTTTCACAGCTTTAACTCATCGTATGCCGAGTGTAAAGACACAATTAAAAAGCTATTGTGTCTCGCGCGGATCTACGTTCCGGCACACGAAAGGTTAAATGACAGTAAACCTAAGTATTTGATATAAATTTCATTTTGTTACCTCCACGCGTTGGACAGACAGACGGACGGACGGACAACAAAGTGATCCTATAACGGTTCCGCATTTTCCTTTTAGGTGCGCAACCCTAAAAAGCATCAAAATAAAATGTTTTATTGACATAATAAATTGGGTATAAAAGCATGTTCCTATGTATACTTCAACACATAATGTTATTTAGTTACTCCGACGCGTGTCGCGTGTCGCACCGCAAGTTGTCGCGCAGTTTGCTTCAGCACTTCGTTAACTATTGTGAATAGTTCGCGGTGTAACGGGAGATCGCAACTTTGCCTGAAGGTGTTCGCCAACTATGTGATCATCTATTGTCTCAAGTTGTTACAACATTCTTATTGTAAGGTGTATACTTATATAAAGTACTAAAGTTTACTGAAAACTATTTAGTAAATTTCTAATTATTTGAATGCTTATTTGCCACGAAAGAAATAAAATTGGTATAAATTGTTTGATTTGTAAGCAAACACTTCATGAAAGCCATTAAGATTTTTTTGTTGATTTTTTATCAGAATTATTTCTCATGAATACAGTTCTATTCAGTACAAACACACACAATTCACTTAGTCACCGACATTAAAACCTCGAAGCTCCAAACTTAATTGAATAACAAAAGTCAACTCGATTAGAGTTGAACATAAAACAGTGTCGATGTCCGGACTGGTGTCCGGTGTCCACCGTCCGATGTCCGACAACTGGCCGCGCCGGCTGCTCGTCTGGACAACTTACTCCAACAAAACTATTTCCTCTCTCGAGCCGTTTAACTTCTGCACTATGTGATCAACTTTCACACTATCGTATTAGGGCTGAATTTCATAAAAATACACTTCTATTAAAAAACATTGACATTATTTTTAGGGAGCTCCCCAACCTATCAATATTCAATTATGGAGGGCAAACTTTCATCTGATATCTGACGAAAAACAATATTCATTAAACGTACCCTAAATACATAATTAGCTACTTAATATACCGACAAGTATCTTGAAACACTGCTACGATTTATTAAGGGGGATTATGTATTAACTCTACGTTTTGTATTAACAGTTAAGTAGACACTAGCCTATTGAATTACCTGACACAGGCCGTTTCTAAAGTACTTTTAAATCAAGTATTCAATTTGATAATCAAATTATTACCGCCATTCAGTTTACATTTTTTTGGGAACACGATTAGGTATAAGGGAATCTCTGTAGATTATGCAGATGTTATGTTAACAATAAGTGCAGCCATGATGTGGTAGCAAATACCTGCTGCTATGTTCTCATCTAGACAGTTATACCTCCAAGTACAGCTCCACAATAGATGCGAGTGAGGAAATTGAATGATTAAATCGGTGGCATCCCTGACATCGAAACAAAAGCGGTTGCCGCACCGCGTCTGTTACCACACAATGTGGCGGCGACGAGCGACGCGCGATTACATAGCCATTAGAATGCGTTTTCGCTGCGAAGAGACGAGCGGACATGAACGGAGCGAAACTGTGGAAGGAAATGAAGTATTTCTACTGAAGCAGAGAGAAGTGCTCTCTAAAGGTATAGGAAGTCTACTCTTTATTCCACTTCTCTACGCATCGCTTCGCATGCCACAGAATTTGATACACATTTTTGTAGTCTCCCCTTTGACAGATTCCCTTTAAGTGGACAAGAGATAAAAGTCAGCCAATGTGATTTGTGCACCACTACTGTATGTCGCCTCTTGGCTCCATGGCGATGGCGGCCTAATGGAAAAAGAGCATCAAGTAGCTCCATATGCAGGAAACGCGTGTGCTAGAGCGGAGTTGTACAATCACAGGTTGAGTGGAGCTGTGTGGCAGACTGACAGTGCAATAGAACTACACTCGAACGAATAGTTCGCTCGGTGGGAGATTACTTCGCTCGTCTATTGTTTAGCGGTTTAGCGGCTCCTGGCAGGTCACCCGGCTATACCCATGGGACGGGATTGCGTGCCAAAGATAAAATAACATCTATTTCGGTGACCCATTCTTTTGGTCATCATTTAGAAGTGTCTGATGATAGATTGGTGACAGATAAGCGACAACAAAAATAAATTATTGTAGATTACTGTCTTCGTATGTATATCCAATTACAGCGCAATATTTTTTACACAAGAAAATGGTTGCAACATTGCGTTGTGTGAAGCCACTGACAGGTGTCAGGGACAGTTTATCATCTGGCACAGGAGTGCTAGGTAACAGTTTTGTATCAATGTTGATGAAAAACGAGCTATGCGTTGCTCTGTCGTAAACCTTTTTGACTGCGCTAAGTAGTGGTCTTCCCACACATGTATCCATCGTATATTTCGCGGTACTAATCACTGCTTTTGTCTAAATCCGGCCACACATTAATAATGTTATTTAGTTTAAATAGACACACATTAAAATAAACTAGTTTGAACCCCCGTCGCGCCAACTTTAACGCAAATCAGTGTGAATAACAAATCACGAGATTATGTTGAAAGCTTCCTCCAAATGCGGGAACTTTAAATCATAGTTAGTCAACAAAGAGATGTTATGTTATATTTGGAAGTAAACGTGATTAATTGTGGCGCGATGAGTTGCCAGTTCGTGTGGCTCACTGAGCTCAATGAGTGGTAAGCTCACGTGGACACCGCTCTTAGGAGCACAATGGACCAAAGGACATTTGAATTAAACTGTACATAATTTATCACATGGATAGTTGTGTTATTCGGTATGCATTATGACAGTGTGCACTTTCTCGTAATTACGGAACTATTAATGTGATGTGTCTAAAATACTTCTTGAAATTAACAATTAAACTTCACCTTTTAGATTACTGATGTTCATACGTTTTGGACGTACGTAGAAGATGTAAAAACAAATCATCAATATAATCGGGCCAGGTTGTTATTGGCCTACTCGGGAAATCACAATAGTCTTCTGGAGGCTGGAATATTGGCTGACATATGTCTATGTAGCGTATATACGTTAGGGAACAAACATAATATTATAGAACTATAACTTTTCTTTTATGCAATTATTCATTTGGTTTAGATTAGATTTGTCTCATTCGGCTTTTGCCCTCCAATCTTTCGCTAGACACGATAAACGCTGAATTTCAAATCGCTCAACCAGTCATATATATCCCAGCTCAGTTTACCGCCAACCGATGGATTTAAAAAGATTGAACACTGAGCTATCTGCCTCGCTAGGGTCTCGCGTCGTACACAGAGCCCCCATCACTATGCGTCAGCACTCTTGTGACATGACGGCTAAATGTCAATCGACATGCGACATGAGTCGCAGATCTCGTGTGAGTGTGGACATTTTTCTAAATGTCTGTATTTCTTGACACGACAAACAAACTCTTTGAGGTATTGGAATCGTTTCATAGTCGTTCATCATCAATCATCGCTACATGTAGGTAGCGATGATTGATGTCATGAATAAATAAAGTACCTACAGTTAAATGTGCTGAATCTTAATATTTGTTTGTCTTTAGTTTGTTCTAGATTTTGACCCAGCTCTAGGGCCTCTTGACAATTTTTAGGAATATGTCAGTCTGCCCAACATTGTAACTCACACTACGACACGTAGTACGCGGGCTGCGTCAGCACATTTGATACTCGTCCCGTCGGAACGCTTCGATGGTCGACAACGATGTCTACATATCGTCGAAAGCTACATTCATACCGTTTGAATAATTTAGCAAGCTAAGGATTACCTAGACAACAATTTATGAAGTCGGTTTTTTTTTACAATTTTGGGAATCAAGAGAATCAGATGTACTAGCATTTTAGTAATATAAACCAGTCAGCTAGTCTGCTGTTACATGGAAGTTATCTAAACATAACCGGCCTAATGTTCTGTTGTAATAGAGTAAGAACTTTTCGCGAGTCCCATTATATACTATAACGTAATAAACCAATTTGGTCAACAAATAGTCCTCGTGATTAGAAGTCAATCGTCCCACAACGAGACGTGGAGGGCTCTCCAAAGAGAGGCACATTCGAGAGGACTATTGCGAACCTACGGCTGACTAGAAAACTGTTAGCCACTAAGATGTCTAGATTGCACGATCAAGTTTCATGAAACTGTATTAAAATGGTAATTTAGAACGATTACAGAGAAATTATCGTTACTTTTAGCAGACGGGCATTTGATTTTATAGTACTTCGAGGTGTCGTTACATTGAAAGATAACAAGTTTTTAGTAAAGATTCAGAAGGAAATATGATTGTGTAGACACATTTCAACAGCCTATTTAGGTAAGTAAGTCATGGGAATTATATCCCAAAAGACCTTTTTCCTTTAAATTTAAGAATAAACTGTTTTGACTTAAATTCTATTTACAAATGAAGTTTGCTATTTAGTCTTTATGTGTGAAGTGTTTGTGGCTCATTAGTGAGTTTAAAGCAAAGGGATACCCTCTCCCTGAGCCCCGACCCCCGCCCGCACCCTGACCACAGTGCAACTTAACGAGACCTTTGACCAACTGCCGGAGCTTAAGAAGAGTTCTGTGTTCACAAATTTTAACTGGAGAAGAATTTACAAAAAGTATTGGTGACAACTGGACAAATGAAAGCTTTGAGATAAAGTTAATTTTTTAAATAACTTATGTGCCTCGTGTATAGAATTAGGTACGTTTATTATAAGTTTACCTATGTACTGTAGGTGCTAATTGTGTCAATGGAGACAGACTGAGTTATGAACGGGACACTTGAAATTATTATAACAAGAGTTTTATGGATTCTGTTCTACAGGTTACAGGTAATCTGCATGGTCTTCTCTTTGGCGGTTGAATAACATGACAGAAGAGTACTTTTACTACCTAAACATTTGAGAAATTATATTGACCCATGCGCCAAAACATTTATATGTACAACGTCATAATTCTTGTTTCTTATACTCCAGATTTAGAGCCCTTGTATTTGACTTGTAGTGTAGCGTGTAACAGAAAAGGTTAACAAGTGAAGAGCAGCCTCTTGAAACGTAGCGTTCTGACAGACACGGCCAGTGGCTGTGGGCTGCTCATTGTGTAGCAATTTGTTCGTGGACCTGACAGCGAGTATGCCTTACATTGCTTTTGTAAGAAATAACTGCCTTTTGTTGACCGAGGGTTTAGACGTAAAACGTTTCAGTAGTTTCACGAATCTACGAAATAAATACCGAAAAGGAAACATCGTTATTTGTGGAAAGCTAATACAATTCTTCTACTTTTAGTTTTAGTTTACTGTACTTTAGAATTGTTTTCGAGACTTCAAGAGTCTAATCATCACATAACTCTTGAAAGAACAGCTCGTTTGACTTGATCCCAATTGATTTCGATCAGTTTCTCTCACGAATTGATTCCTCGCTCGCGTTGTTTACGAAGCATTTGATTCTATTCCGTAAGTCGAATTAAGATTGCGGATTTATTTTCGTTACATCACACTTTCGATGTCAAAAAAATTGCTTTTTTAGTAATCGATACTTCGCGAAAGGTTTTAAAACATTACCGACGTATGGCAGGCCAGATCCCTGCATCATTCAGACTTTCAGAACGTCTTCTATGTACCTAATTGTATTATTTAACCTGCTTAAACGTTAAATTTAGGTGTGGATTTGAATATTTAAAAGTGATTTGGGGAAAAGTTTATCCAATTTGTAAGTTTAATATAGATTTATTGCAAAGTTCGGAGTAAAGATAAATATAAGTTGCTCGTTTGACTTCCTCGAACTTTGCGCTCAATGTTTAAGTTCTACGTTTATTAGTGCAAGAGGTACTCAGAATAATGGGCTATTTATATCAGTTCTAAGACAATAGTTAACAGTTAATGTGAATGAATGAGCGAGTGAACGGTGTCGGCGAAGCGTTCGATCTCGATCGAGTGAAACCCGTCGATACTGCAGTATAAATAGGATATAATGCGATGACCTGTACCTGCGCCCCTACCAACATAACCGGACCCACCTCGCACTCTCTATTCAATTAAACTTTGAATAAAATCATAAAACTGTGTTCTACTTGCAGCTCAAGCTAAGCCGGTCGTCACGTAAGATTTCAATGTGACTAAGTAGGGATTACTTGCGTCATCGTGTGCCTTTTTATACTTGGTGCTATAAAAATATTATCGACATTTAGTTTACAGCTATCTACATGCTTTAGTAAGTATTTTATGAGCTGGAATTATGTTGAACGAGCAAAAATGTTTAGAAAAACAAGTAATGGTCTTTAGTTTCACACACATGATGATTTCGGGTTTGGCAATTACTATTATTAAGAAAATACATTTGAACTGTTTTGCTTTGCTTTAACTGATATCGCTTCGAACTCGGCTATTCGCTTCGGCGGATTTAAGTAGTGGATCCACTTACTGATCTCTTTAATTCTGAACAGTGTACACTACTTATGTGAGATAGGAATCGAGACAATTTTCTAAAATTGCTCGCTTGTTTCGAGAACTCGCTGTTACAGGAGCGTTCACTGATCTTCCTGATTGGAATTTCACATAAAGGAACGAGACCCAGTATCATAGTAAGTTACTTAACTTCAAAGATTTCTTTGAATGATAATTTGCTGTTTGTATGTATTTACCTACTATTCATACTATGCAATATTATAATTGCGGAAATAAGTCTAATAAGTGTTTATGTTAATTTGAACGCCTAAAGCACAGAAGCATTTATTATGATAATTGCACACAATAACATAGATTACTTGTCAACAGCTAATTTGAAAGACTTTCACTTACTATTTGTGTTCATTACTAATTCAAAGTATTGACTATCATCCAATGAAAACACCTATAATTTAATTTCAAATAAAGAAATATCGAGTGTAGAAGTATAAACTACTTTAAACTGTAATCGATACGATGACTGAAGTAGTCACGTCAGTCGTGGTGGCACTGGAGGGCAACACTCAACTCTGACATTCGTTCATATCGATTGTTTCACAAATTACTTTCCTGGAAGTAATCGATGGCTACTTAACTGTATCGATACTAAGTATTCATTGATTGTTCAACTAATAAACGAACGATAGAATGACTTGACAATATTGTAAATAGATACAAAGAATGTGTTGATGCTATCTTTGAAGATTTAGAGCCTATTACTTAAGTAAGTAGGTAAGATCTGGTGTTCCCTGGAGGACAAGGCTATAGGCAGGACTGTACTTACCTTTTAGTTAAGTAAATAATAAGGTAATACACACACACACACACACACACAGATAACTAATGTGAAAGGGAAAAGTGGAAATTAAATTTCCAACTTTTGTCATTATCGTCTCCTACAATGAATCACATGATGGTACAAAACTTTAATGTTCCTTTTTTTTATGCTAATGGTAGGAACTACTATAAACTGTGATTAGTTATACGAGCCTGGATATTGAAGGTTCAAATAAACGGGGCAGTTAGGGGCAGCCTAATGTGTGGCAGCCATACTCAGAAAGATGGCGATACTCTTTTACGTAATGGATGTGGCAGTGGACTAATGGTGCCTTTACTAATGGACTGGTAAATGTAACTGCATTCATGAGAAATAATGAGAATAAAGGTTCTAGTGGTTTGCTTGTAACTCTAAGCTATCTCTAGAATCAACTAGGGTACATCCTGCGTGCGAAAAAGTTTTGGTGGTAAACCAAGTATAAGTATTTTGCCCGACTTTGAAATCGAAACCTCTAGATGAAATACTGCCAATGGACCAGTCTGGGTAATAAACGTATCATGAACATATAGGTTTAGAACATCAAAATCAATAAAGACAATAATAATAACAGTTTTCAGAAAAGCAAGCGTTTTACTTCCAGGCTTTTGATACTTTGTACTACTAACTCTTTTGTTTTATATCCTGAACTGAATAAAGTGAGTGGCAGCCAGTTGAAGCCAGCATAAAGGACATTTTTTATTGTGGATTGTGAGTCTTGCTCTCGTATATTATTCTGCATGATATAGGTATTCAATCATGTGCATTATTAGCACTTTTGTTCGATAGAATTATATAGATTACAAAACATCACTTACAGTTATAGTTGCCGTGTAAATAGTCCACTATTTTCGTAGAAGGTGAAATTTTTAATGATTGTAATATCGTATTGTAATAGTATAAATCTGTGATATGCGGTCGTCATCGAGGTATAAACGATTAATGTTATCTAATTAGGCAAAGATTCCAGTAATGACAAGTTGATGATACGTTTGGGTATTACGTTTTGATAATACCATACCATGTCGGTTGAGTGATGAATGATAGAGACACACCATTTGATGGTAAAAATGTATTTGTTTTGCTTTACTACACCTATGCATAGGTATATATACTATATACACATAGAAATAAGCAGTAAAACACGGATTAACGAGACTTTCACCAGAAGTTGAAAGTGAAACTCGTAAAGCGTGTAATATAACAGAGTTCTATTATGTGCGTCAAACTTACAGCTCATTGTGGCTTTAATTGACAGTCGCCAAAAATCCGCTTAGAATGGCGGCTTTGCAAGTCGCCGACTCAGAAACAGAAGTCGGCGTCGACTTCCAAACTGTATGTCAAAGTTGAACCGTAATGTCGCGTCGCTGTCGGTTGCTTGTTGATTTCAAACTCATTTCGGTGGCTTTTGTCGTCAGTAGCGGTAAAATTTTAATTAATTTTTTTAGTGTTTTAACCTAGGCTTGTAAGGCTTCACTTACAAAGTTGCCTAAACGTTTTGTAATTGACACTGATGAAAAGTCAAAGAAATAATTTTAAATGAACTAATAAATGCTGCTTAGTTTAAATAATGTAATCTATTTTGTTGAAGTGAAACCAGTCAAGAAGTTGGCATGCAATGGCAATGTGTCAAGGGTCGCGGCCGACAGCGGCACCCCGGGGAGGCGTGTCATTTCACGAGCGTTATGTGAGCACGTGAAACATTCGAGAGCGGTGTCAACACCTGCGGGTCGCGCTCTCAGCGGTGTCCGACATAAATGTTCACGTTATGAGACAACTATTGAACAGTGGTTGCTTGAGATGCTTAATGGCATCTGCTATTTTAAAAGGAAACTTATCTTGTGGAGGATGAGATGAAAATGAATGTTAAAAGAGACAGATTAACCAACAAAGGGGTTTACTTAAAGTCAGTAAAGAATTAAGATTATGAATAATTACGTTTATAATCCAAGTCTGCGAAGTTTCAATCCTTATTATATTATTCGGAATAAAGTTTCACTTCACCTGTTCTAATCCTGTTGTGGAGATAATAAATATAGTGTTCTAATCTAAAGACGTTATCGGATCTAGATATAAGTGCGGCGGAGCGGATCGGCTCAAGCTAACTATTTGTATTCGTGTAAGACAAACGTAATCCCTGCCTAGGGATGACACTCTGGTAACCGTTTCAATATTGTTACCCCTGTGACCAATTACGGAAACGATTTTACCCCGGCTAATAGTTACCGATCGAATGATATCAAAACAAACAAAACTAGCAAAATATAACATATTTTAATGAATCACAAATTTCCAGTGGCCTCTGCAATCCGATACCCTAGTACCTACACCGTCATATGATTTTTTGTTAGTTACATTGTATGTTTTTAATTTGTATGTTATTACCGTCCACATTTCGTCAGCTTTTTACCGTTATGAGTGTAAATGTGCACAAAGGGATTGCTGTGGAATTCCCTAAATTGTTTTTAAAACCCTGAAAAATCTCCGAAGAACTAAGAGAGAAGCGAGCTCGAATTTTAGCCACCGGGGCCCACTTTAATTCAGCCGCGCGGCACTAGTTTCGTTTGTCACGAAACGAATGGGTGTATGCTGAAATAGTGGCCTTTTGGCTTCGTACGGAACTTATTAATTGAAGTATGTCTTAATTTGAAGTGTTTCTCTTATGTTTACTTTTAACTTTTTTGTCAATTTGTTTTGTCTTGTGTGAAACCAATTACTTTTATTTTCTTGTTTTCTTTCTCTGTTGTCCTTTATTTTAGAAAATGTTTGCCCCTCGCCTCGGAAAGACAATTTTTATAATTGATTTCTTTTTGACAGTAGCTACGCAGAGATTACTACGGTGATCTATAATTTTTTATTTTATTCGATTAATTGCTACCCCTAGAAAATAGCTGTTTCACCCCCGCAGCGGTAATTACGCCCTGGTTCAGAACCACTGCTCTAGTTGGACAACTACGTGACTTACGGGGGCTAAGCAGTGTTTATGGATTACTCTCCTTGCAAGTAATTAGTGAGAGTTTTGAAAATTAAGTATACAATAAAGTGCAGAAGGTGTTGTTTAGTAACTTGATTATTTCTGAAATGTGGATGTACCTACTAACTGGGACACCTCTGATTAACCACTCGAGGATGACAGGCGTGATGTTATATTATGTAATTCTATTCAGCTTATCGCCATCACCAATGACTTAATGATCAAGTTACTAAGTACGCCTTCAGTTTTAACTTTCTATTGTGTACGCCTTTATTTGATGAATGAAGGGCCTGTCCTTATTACGGTTCGGATCACTTAGCGGGGCAGCCCTGCGTGGGCCGGAGTAGCACCCGAACTAATCGCACGTTAATAGCGATCATCGAATAGACTCGAATATAATCGAATTGACTCGATTATCGGTTTACAGCGATTAGTAATCGATCCACGCGAACAAAATTAATTAAAACAAGTTTGCTTGTTGTCGCTGGTATGCGACACTCTTCACTCCTCGGTGAGGAGATGGCGACGCCCTTACCCTCGGTCCCTGTGTGTTGACGGGAGAAGATGAATGGCTTACCTGAAATAGAGAGAGAACATTTGTTAAACATAGCCACAGTACGGAGAATACGGATGTATTTGGAACGGGTACTCACTCATAGCATAGCTTTAGGGCTGGTTACTAAAAGTTTGTTTAGTCAATACAAAAAAACCTATCAAAGTTATAGCCTATGTTTTTAACTAAGTATTGAGTTTGTTAGAATTTGACAATAATAGAGGCATAAAGTTATACACGAACTTATAACGAAATAATTAAGTTATACAAAGTATTCTCGATATTTATTTTATTCTCGGGAATAAAACAAATATTGTACGAAACGTTGGTCAATACGGGAAACGTTACAATTGTAGGCAGATTATGTTGTGACGGCAAAGTTCGGCAATGAGGCGAACTACAATAAAGTATTTTCTGAAGTACAACGAGAAACAAACCTTCATAAACTTGATACTCGTAGTTTACCCAAACTTCTATTTGAAAAGTTACAGGCAATTATTATGAAAGAAATAAATCTTTGTCTATTAATTTATTTGGTTAATACGGATTGTTGACGTTTAAAAAGAAAATCAGTTTTTTTCTTCGTTCCAAGTACGTGGCGTATAGCCGAACGGTACGAACTTCTGCTTGAAGTGAAAACTTAATTAAAACCTTAAACAGTTTTCCCAGTAAGTAAGGTTGATTAACTGTAAGCAAAGAACTAATTAATGTCAGTTTATTTGAAAACAGTTTTTCATTAATAAGTGATGTAGGAGCAAGTTGCTGGAACTTATAACGATGCTATGATAGTTAGTATCAATTATGTAAATACTTGGGAATACTTGCAGCGTCACCAACAGCCGGTTAACTTAACGTGAACTTAACTATCTAAAGAATTCACGTCGTAACTTAAACAAAGCTGTGCACTTTTTAAATATTCATGAACAGAATTTTTAATTACTTTTTTAGAGACAAGCGTAATTTGTGCAGTGTAAGCGTTTATGGTAGGTATTGTAATGTAGATAACATTATGTAAAAAAACAACAACTTTAAAGCGCCAATTTAACCTTCCGTATAACATAACATCAAGCCTATAATTTCCGGGGCTTACGCAGAGGGGTAGCACACTTACATTTTGCTATACATTTTTTAGGTTCCACGTAGGGGGCTAGCCTATTGCAATCTATGCTACTGACAAATTTCTAATGCAAAAACCCAATCACAATTGCCCGAACCGAGAATCGAAGCCAGGACCTTATGTCCAGCAGTCGTGATTGCCACCATTAGACCAACGAGACAGGCAAACCTGACTTTTTTTGTGACTCTGAAAACGTAGTTTTCATTCATATTTTTTGCATAAAGTTTTACCTACACTTGTTACGTTACCGTGTAGAATTTATAATTAGCGAAGTGTCAATCGATGCGCCTTGCTCACTTATTCATTGAGCACATCGATCGCCTTGGGGCAGGTAAGTGCCCACCACGGCCCACCACGGCTCGCCACGACCCACCGCGGCCCACGGCGGGGATACCTTATGATCCGTAAACATTATTTACGCAATGATAGCAGCACGTCTTTAAGCGCAGTATACTAAAATACTTTAGTCATGTATGACGTCACTAATGGCGCCCCCCTGTGTCTTCGGAAGCGGCCATGGTTGATTCTAAATATAATGATTCGAAAATTTTAAGTATACTGAAACTTCTCTGTTAAACTATGCATCTGTACTGTTTCGCAAGTTTACCACACACGGTATTTGTTAGTAGGCTAGATAGACATTAAAATGACGTATCTGCATGTTCTCTAAGATTCAACATCAGTCTAAATTTTACCCGAAGTCTACCTTCTTCACTATCAGCTGTTGAAAGGGTCTGACGTGCCCTTCCAAAGTGTTGTAATAAGTTACAACTCGGCTACTGTAGCCACATCGATGTGATCGAAATTGTGTAAGTAAAATAAACAGAATCCTATTTTTTTGTTTTTTGGGGCGTGGGAAATCATCAAATGACTCCTCCCGCTGAGCAGAGCGGTAGGGAGTGTCACACCTTTATTGAAAAACCATCACCCATATTCCTTCTTAACTTAACAACCCGCAGCCACGACGGGCGTCGCCGTCGGTCCTTGCGGGCCCCATCCATGTTGCTGATATCTCTTTAAGGCGCGCGTGAAACACAAATAAACAACATCCTTCGGTGACATCATAAGGTGTTATCGTATCGTGCCTAGTAATTTAAGGTACTCACAAGAAAGCTTTTAATTTTGTTTCAAGATAAGAAAATGACTAATGATATTGAACAGGGTCCCGCTTAACATCACGCCTGTTATCCCGACGGGATAGACAAAGGTGTAATACCTATAGTACAGCTATACTCCGCCAGTTATGTTTACGTCCCATTATAAGGGGTCGAGCCTATACCCATTAACGTCAAGAAAAACCCAAAAACACCTTGCCCAACTTCATAACATTAACATCAGGTTCATGTTAAAACTAGTTGAAACGCCTTTCCGATAGGACACTTAACTACCCGATCATCGTAAGTAGTGGACGCGTTGAAGTATGTATTGTAATGATTTATGAACTACTTGGAGCCACTGAAAACTATTGTATGGAGATAATAGAAGGAATGTTTAAAAATGAACAGTTACATGCAGTTGGTTGCATGTGGTATACAAACTCTGTCAGCTGCAGGGTAATTGCGTATCTTTTAAATGTCAGTGGCTTTCATCGATTAACTGTCAAATGGTTATGGTATTGTATACTAAACTAACCATTTGTCAGTTCATTGAGGGACACTATGATAGCCATTGACATTTAAAAGATACGCAATAGCCCTGCAGGTCTACGTGTGTACTGGTCCCACCAAATTCAAAGTCAATTTACTAAGTAGTTTAGGTAACCATTATTATATTATTAATAGAATTTTAATAATCAGTAGGCTCTAGGTGTCCAAAAAATGTTTCATAAAGATGCTGTAAAAATTAAAATTTGCCAAGAAGATGCAAATTAGTTTCAAAGAGAGGAGTAATAGGTACCTTTATAACCTAAACATTTATATTATTCGTTGACACAAGTGCTAAAATAAAGTATGTCAATGTCACCGGCTCGTAATATTGTCTCAGTTCATTCCAGCCTAGTTACACAGATATGCACACAGTCGTTAAGTCTATCTGAATTTGTATCGATTTAGGACAGATTTTTATTGCGAACTTTGATGTAATCAATGAATATTTATTCTGGATACACCTTTATGTTCGGTGAGACATTTTTTTAGAATTCTTGTCCTAAGAGATGAGGCTACTGGTTTTTAGTATTATATTTGATGCTGTGTATTTTGACAGTTTATACATTTTTTTTTTAAGAGACCAATGCAACGGTAAGTACTACTCTGAATAGAGGAACGTGATCGTCGTTTCTTTAGATACAGCTTTAGTAAACGTGTTTCCTTGAAAACTTTATTTGACAAAAGCCACTGCTAAGAACTAAAATATCTACCACAGGAACAATTTAACGTGATTCACAGAGAGCATGTTTAAAATAAATAAATAAAAGTACAATTAAGTCATCAATATGCATCGGTCACCCGCTGATTGCCGTGAAAGAATTAAGGTAATGACTGAAACAATCAGTGAATTTCACACAGGAATACAAAACAGGTACAACTAGCCTATCAAAAGATCAAGGGATTAATGTAATGAATTGGGTGGTCAGATATGAACGGAAGGCTGCGTCGAGAGCCGCGGGTTGTACACCCGTTACACACTAGTTATCGCGGCCTCGACACATAGGGCTAAGAAGGAACATGGGTGGTTTTTAGTCAGTAGAAGTCTGACACTCCCTTTCGCTCTGCCCAAGAGCGGGAGGGGTTATTAAAAAAAAAGGCTGCGTCGAGAAAATTAGTAACGCAACACCTTAATACTCTTTTATGTTTATTTTCTAGTGTATCCTTTCTTATTGAAAATATTTTTGTTTTATTTTAAAATAGAAATGATGCTTAGATTTTATCTGTTGTATAGTGCACAGTTTATGAAATCAATAAGTTGGAGATAATTAATTAAATATCTGAATGAGTTCAAATACATAGATGTTCATCAGTTAGTCCTCCTGAATAAACATAGCAACATCTCGTGCCACCTACTGCGCTATGTGGGGAAGCCAATATTAGCTGATTTGATTACAGGATATTCAAGTAACGCCGCGGGACTGATATTAGTTGACATTATGTCAATATTGTGTTACATTAATACCAATTTATTTAGTTGTCTGTTTACAATTAACTATATTTCCAATTGCACTAGTTTTACACGTGTGTTCGATTACGAGTAGTTAGTAGGAATTGGAAAGTTTCTTCATCGAAATAGCTCGATGAAGAAAGTTTCTGCAAATAAATTAATTTTATTAATCAAAGTTGCAGAACTTCATTCAAATAAAATAATAATTCGAATGTATATTTGACAATTGTGACTTATGGCCATCAGGATTTAAATTGTGTCAAATTCATAGTGTCTGAACGAACGTCGATTGTTGGACCAAGTAAAAGTGAAAACCGAATACGAAACTTACTTTTTTATTTAAGACAAGACTGATTTGAAGTAATTTTACGTGTTTATACAAATTATAGAACATTTGTCTTCAAATTCAATATGTCAATATCGTACGTATTTACTCAGATTTCGAGACAACCGTACCCTTATTTGCTTAAGTGTTCACCAAAGTGCTATGTAGGGCATCCGCAGACAGTAGGTCACTTGCTAGTCTGTCCCGACAAGTGAAACCAACCTGTCCGCACTGATTTATACGCAGGTAATCATTTTCACAGATTTTGTGTATTGAAGACGTAGTTAGTTGACTAGAACACGCAAACAAATCGATGAAGGGAATACATAGTTTAGTAGATATAAATAATTAACTCGGTAAGCTGAGAATCTAAACCTTTCTAAATTCAATTATACTGTGCGATAACTTAGACAAATGTCGCCCAAAAATATGGGAAACATTTAAATGGGAGTAAATTCCCTTCGCTTTAACCGCTGTAATGTTTGGGATTACTAACTCGTTCGTGTAAATAGTAGATCCTAACGGTTTTAAATGCATTTATTTGTTTATTTAGAGACCTTCCACACACGTACATTTCAAAGAATTGTTCCGTAAAAAGTGTTTCTACCGATGTGTGATTAAATAAAAAATCGGCTGCTATCTGTAGTGCAGGATTTTAAAACAGCTTATATGCAAGTCCTCCATTAGTGATCAGATCCCGTGCCGTGTAGGCTGTCCGGCCGGCACTGTCAAACTTGCTCCTATCCGTGGCAAGTCTCAATTAGTTCAGCGTCAGATTACGGCAGTACTTATCAGTAGATCGAGTTGGTCCTTTGTTCTGTGTGCGGTTGATGGAGCTGATAACTCGTATCAAGCTGAGCTCGTAGTTCCACTCGCTAGTTTGTTTGAGTTTGTGCTTACGGCGGATATCGGTGCAGTTATGGAGAATGTTGTGTAGTTTGGAATCTTGTAGGTTAATTACCCTTTAGGTTTAGTGTCTAAAGCTGGACATGAGTCTTAAAATAGTAGTAGCAGTATGTGTGTACTGTGAATATACTGTAGTAGTACACTACTACAGTACACTAATACAGTCATTATTACACTTATTTTTATTGTTTTTTGCAGTTATTCAAAAGTGTGTCTCTTCGATTCTAAATTGGCCTGCTCAAAATAAATGTTTTGATTTTGTATTTTGAGTAGGTACTGGGAAATTATTGATATTATTTGATTCAGATCCATTCATTGTTTCAGAATATTAACATTTGAAGAATCAGTATCTGCTCCACAAACAAGCTCACCAGGCCACTGTCCAAAGTATCATCAAGTGAATCCAAAGTTCAAAGTTATCAATAATGTTGCCAGCTTTGATTGTCATCTGCTTGTCAGGTAAGTAGCTACTGAAAAATAATTGTGTAAGAAAATGTTCTTATCCAAACACTCTCCGTCACTCAGGACCAACATTTATTTACATATTACGTATCCGTCACTCTTCATTTATTACCGAATGACGGATCTTTACAAAACAAAGAATTACACTCTTACTTCGCGGTTGTGAATCATAAAGCCTTCTGCACAATATTTACTGGGTATGTTTATGTATATTCCTAAATCCTTTCGCATCACTATTTTATTGAAGTATTTCCTCATTCGTCATAAAAAGTTTACGTGTCGTCCTCATCAATGCCATGTCATCGTGTTCACAATTCGGCGATGTGCGGAGTGATGGCGGACAGTAAGGCGACAGCCGACGAGTTGCCGACTGTCGGCGATTGCCTACTAAGTGAAGCACTTAGCGCACGAGACTGCGGGGGTACGGGCCTTAGGGTTATACTAGAACTTATTCCTTCAAACATACATTTTCACAGTTGTTCTAACAAAGCTATTTTTAAAGTTTGGGATATTTAACTCTGACCAAAAACAAATAATTGCTCCATTTTAAATTATAATTTACGCTCAGTTAAAGGCAATTAAGTATTTACCAGTGGCAAACGAAACGCGGAACAAATGAACTAATAGTCGTGAACTATAATTATTTTGAAAGCAAACCCGCGCGTTACACAATAATAATCTATTAGACATAGACACACACACACACACACACACGCACGCACTCAAACAGACAGATATTATGAAAGTGATTATATCCACTTGGAAGCGCTCACCGCCGATCACGATTACTAATGCTAGAGGACGGATGCAAATCTGTTAGTCGGGTAGTATTCAAATTTTCCGGATGGTTAGCGGTCCGTCCGCCGTAAGTCCGGTCCGCTCGTCCGTTTGTCCGGATTATAAAGGCCGCAGCTATTATTTTGAGACACATTCGCTAATGAATTTATATTTATACAGTTTCGCATAAATATTGCGGGTATTGAGTTTGATTTGAATCATTCATGAATTCATTGTGGTCCCATTTACAGTAATTGGAGTCTCTTTTATAATTTATGAATTATTTAAACGCGAATGCTGCCGCGACGCCATGATGTTTAATTTCAAAACAAAAAATTATAATGTGAATTCACACGAGCAGACTTCAAAATTCATAATATCGACTTGCAATAGTTTGAAATACACGGATTCAGGTACCTCTTTATGTACTTTAAAAGGGAGATGAATATTGAGAATATACAGAAAGTAAGACAGTCAATCATGGGCCTTCACTTCCCTATAAGCATTGATCTCATTCATGTGTTGTTTAAAAACTTGTATTAAAAAAAGCCCACGCTAAACAAAGCCATGCAAACTCGCATATTTGTTGAGACAAGCTCGTTTAATAAACCCTTCAGTCGGGATGAGTTCCCCTTGCTCTCAAGACGGTATACATCGGCTACGCGTTAATAAAGTATCTTGTCTATGGCGGCGTGATTGAACTGTCACGCTGGGGGAGGATGGCCCATCGACGGCCACCCACCGCACAGGCACTTTGTTATATCACGGAGATGCGGTGCTTCACATCGCTTCTTTTTATTAATCTGTGATGTCTTTGGTCGGCTAAAAATAAATGGTTTTCAAGAAAATATTTAGTAAACTCAAAGTTATTGGTCGTAGACTCATTAATCATCGTAACAGTTATTAATAGAAATAAGTAGCGTCAATACTTATTATTCACAAAGATGTCGGATACCCAACATGGCTGAAACTTCAACACTAATGATTAATGACACCCCAATCGCCGATACAATCTCAACTTCACGCCTAAAAGCTAAAACTTGCGATGGATTTCTACATAAAGAAAATATTCTATGAATGGTTCATGGTATCAGTTTTATCAGTGTCATCCAAAAGATGACTTGTTTAGCGAAAGTTTAAAACAATTTAGCTTGTGTCGCGAAGGTAGCTGTCGATGGCAGCCGGCGATGCTATCAGCAAGATAGATGGCGCGACACTCACCTATAAACGAGCTGTCAGTTACATGTGTCACTGTATGATAACTAGTCAAACTACCTTCATTGTTGAACACTCGATATTTGCAGTAATTGGAGAGTTAGTTCAACGAAATAATTTCTTATTAGGTATTCTAAAATTAAAAGTTTATTTATTAGGTTTAGAGGTAATTTATATAAATGGTATACATATGTTGGCGATTTAACTTTGTATTTAGTTTTTATCACGTTATTGGAACGTAATCATAAATGAACGACCAGAGTGGAACTTATGCTTGGTAATTATTCTTGTCGCAATAGTTACTCATTCATTACACCTTACATTTTATAATGTGTCTACACATCATCACGCCGGTTAGACATTACCCTCACTATATCAGAGCCACGGCAACCAGCACCTAACTAAGTGGTACAGGCACAAACATAGGCAAGCTAGTGCACCGAGCAAGGCGAGGCTAATGAAATCGTAATGAGCACTCAGTGGCCGCGCGACACGGTACGACACGGCGGCGCGGGTAATCATCGCCATAGGTCGCTGGAAATTATGTAAATGTCTCACGATGAAACTGTTTAATTAGCGGCTGTACTGGTATTATGAGACATATTTCAGTGGAGTATACTAATAAATAATACTTTTCTTGTTATTTAGGGTGTGGACTGTATACTAGTTTATAATGTTTCGGGGTCGGTGCCCAGTTTATTTAATACTGCCTATCTGACCTCTACAACTCAGAAAATAACAATTAAATACTACATTTAAAATAGATTCTTAAATAAGTATCTAAAAAGTTTTCTAGTAATAGGCTAGGCAGATGATGGAATAGTCTAGGTATATTTTGTTATAGTTCACAAACACACAGACAAAATGAAAAGTGTCACTACATAAACTGGACTGCTGTCAAAATGGCGAAACTCCACGTACTGTCATGTACACTTTATGAGTTAACATTTAAGTGTCCGGAGCATCCGTTCTTTCCGCGATATTTAACATCCACCACTCGACGGCCATAATTCACGTTATTCACACAGATTGCTCAGACTCATTGAATGCGTCGCCGCGCGCCGCCAGAGGGCGCTGTGATTCACGTTTATGACACAGATGAGTTTTTATGGGTTGTGTATATCGTTTATTGTTGTATGGCTGTCCTACATGGGCCCAAAATACGTGTTGTACATAATTTTGTAACATAACATCGAGCCTGCAATCGTTGAAGTGTTAGGCAAAAGTTTACCGTCAGTACACTAACATTTCGCTAAGTTAGTTGATTCCTATTTAATAGGGGGTGAGTATTGCCATGGTCACAAATGCAAACTCCGGGCTGTTTTTAGTGCTATTGGATTTTCCCTTCAGGAATTTCTTAGTGGGAAGATTATCTTAGGATTCTTCGTTTCGTAATAATTTGAGAAATATGTAAGGTTACGCGGATATTTATAAACATCGACCTTAAGATAGCTTACAAAGGCGAGCATTTTTGGGACCTGTCCCAAGTTACGATCTACTGTGTAGCCCGAAAGATATCGGTAAAGATAATCTTAAAATTGTGATCACAAATTCATAGAAACCATGAAGAAGAGAATAGAATAGGATGGAACAGAAACTAGCTATGATACCGTATACATCTGAAACTGACGACAAACATTTAAAGATAGATGTTTTAGACTTTTGTTCAACACTTATGTCAAAGTAGACCAACGTGACCGGGGGCTCTTTCACAGCCAGTCGGGTAGTCGTGACAACTCTACCTCATCAGTAACTTTCAGTAATTGCGATGCTCATTTGTAGCTGCACAAATATCACAAGTCTGCTAGAGTCGTTCTTGAGTGCATTGTTCACAAAATGCAGTATTTTAGGCTTATTTTGACCTTACACTGGTTATGACATAATTTTGTGTACTTTGAGACTGTCTTCGTATCCCAGTTCAACACGGCCAGCTATTTAATGTATTAGTAATAATAATAAGTAATAATAATATTCCACAACTATCACACAACGTCATCTAGTCATCTATTACTTTATAAGAGTAAAAATCTTTAAGGACATTTTACTCTACTTTCCAGGCGTAGATACTTTATTCTGTATTTATAACAGACTACAATGAATCGAGCAGCTAACGTGAGCTAACGTGGGCTAACGTGGGCTAACGTGGGCTAACGTGGGCTGGCGTGTTGTGGATTAGGATTATAGCACGAGTGCTGTAGCGAAACCCCGGCAGTGCAGCCTCAACCTGGTGACGTCATCAATACGTGGCTACTTACACCACTTACGAGTGTACCTGTCATAATTGATCGCAGACATCGTTGAGTTTTAAACAACGTGTCTCGTGACTTTTTACCCGACTAATGGACACCTTGCTAATGGCAACTAGTAGCTGACTTCTGTATCAATGAAAACGCCATGAAGGATCATCAGGTATCAGTGGCATGCGACTACGGCGGTCCTCTATAATAATTTTACTTATATTTAAATAGAAATATACAAATTCAATATGAGACAAGAATTATTTTCTTGTTTTCTACTTTTAAGACCGCGGTTTGTAGTCGGGTTTTAGTTTAAAAACATTTTTTTTATTGGTAAAAGGACACTTCTTTAGCACGCGTCTAAACCTACAGACAACACATAAGCACCAATGACCAATGATACACATGCGTACACTCAGCAGCACCAATAGTTATACACTTAGCAACGTTGAGAACCAATTTGACCCTACTATATTGATTAAATATTTGTTTCGAAATGAAACTAATATTTTGGAACCCATATTATCATAAAGTAGGTCATATCTCAAGTTGCACTCGTTTTTTTACGAGAAATTCACATTTGAACTTTGCCGAGTGTATACCGACGTGTTAAGCAGAGGTGTCGCTATGTGTAGTATTTCGTCAAACCACCAATGTCATACCCATCAATATACCCATTGAAAAGGAAGCTAATTGATTCCTTTTCAGAATGTGATAGTGATAGAATTTGTTTTGAACGTTTTTGGATAAAGAATACCTATTTGCTGGGTTCTCTTATAAACCGTAGCACTTCACGAACATCAAGCGTGATAATAACAACATCAGATTAATTGCTTCTTTTACTTTATATAATGAAGTATAATTATCCAAAAACATTTCGAACGTCGTACTACGCAAGTGTAGTAACAACGCAAGTGACAGTAGACAAATATTTTTAATAAAACGTGTGTTTTATCATGCGTTAAACGTGCAGCCTCTGACTGCAGTTGAAGCAATAAAACTTTGGCATATGAACGATCCTCCTACGAGACGGGGATATTAGAAAACGGAGGTTCAAATTCGGACTGAAACTGGCGTCTGCGGAAATATTCGCAGAAAAAGTCGACAGAGTTTTAAAATAAGTTAGATTTTATTTAGATTAATTTAAAAATCTCATTAGTCTAGCGGTTGCTAGCTTAAAGGTCCTGCGTTATATTCTTGAGATGCAAATAATATCTTTTCACAGAATTGTAATAATTTGTATTTCATTTTCTGTGGAACTTTTGAAATTCGACTAGGAAATGTGTTAACAGTGTAGCCAGTGGGAATACAAGGTCAACACGTAGGTGTAGCGCAAACGCCTCTCCTAAGCATCATCGTCATCATCGTCTCAGTGTTAATAGGATTTTAACCGCTGAAAAATCAGGCTCTCAAGCCAGCCCGTATGCAACATAAACTCCTCACGCTGCCCTGGAGATGACAATATACTTAAACGTAACAGGTAAAATAAAGAAGTTATAAACACCTCTGTCTAATCGTTCCGGGAATACAGGCGTGATGTTGTGTATGAGGATAAGCTGTGTTCAAACAAACAGTTCACCTGTACGTTTCTCGTGTTACACCAAAATAGGCAGTTGTGTGTACGAACGGCTTAATGATGATCATCGCGATCCACCATCGCCGCCGGGAGGCACGCGCCGCCATCGCTACCTACCGGACAGCTGGGTATTTCAATTGTTTATGAACGAACATAACAAAACGACAACAGCTATGAACCACTTTTCATGACCGATAAGCATGAACTTTATCAGTACAAAACCGCTGAGTATAACCCAGCAAAGGCGCTCGGGAGAACCTAGTGTGTATTCGTAGATGTCAGAATTGTTTTCAATTCATGGTTTTGAAGCAGTCGTGACGAAGTCATACACATAAAGTAACGTGTTTGTTTGAATTCAAACCCACGAAGGACAACTCGCAAGTCGCTGCTGACCACCGCTGATCCATCACGGACCTATTTCTTATGACCAATTGATGTTGCTTCACAAACAATCCAAAAATGTTCACTTTCCTTCAGACTGTTCTAGTGGATGGGCCGGTAAAGTTCAGCTATCTACCTATTGGTGCAGTTCACAGCTTGAGAGCTTCCAATATGGCAGCTTATGTCGTTGAAGATTCCCGCGTTTTAAAGCTGGCAAGTTGAGAACAGAATTAACGACACGGAATATCAGTCGCTGACGTAAAATGACGCTTAACTTTTATTAAGGTTTTTTCGTTATTTTGAAAACTGCTTAAAACATGCTTAGAGTTTAACAATAGAGGTTTCTGTATACTTTTTATTCATACGTATTAGTAAGACATATGAATAATGAACAAAAAATCCTCAACTCACTTTCAGGGATGAGAAGATATTGACTGAAACTTGCTGAGAATTCTCCGAAAAAAGGTTATAAACACAACAGCAGCATGGCAACTGATTCTACATTCTCTTTAATATTTTATTCCAGTATGTTCCACACCACGTAGGTACGTGTGGAATAAACCCACAAGTTTCAATTTTTTTCAATCAAGGCCAAATTACTTGATAGGTAAACGTAATAATTTACAGCCATTCCGAGAGTTATCCGCGATGTTGCCAGCGGCAATGAAATATGGCCGCGCGCTAAATTGAATGCTGACTTTTTGGTGTTGGCAACTTTGAGTTTGCCCAAATTAAGTGCGAGAATTTATGGAATGAGAGTTTTCGGCTGCGGGACACAAATTGATGACATTCTGCTCGGTGCCCACGCTTCGGAGGGAGATGGTAGACGGGTAATCATTGTTATGGATTTCCTTTATATAATTTAACTATAATTGGCTTTAGTTTTCATTTGATTCAATTGAAAGACTAAAACTTACATTGTCACTTACAGGATATCTCACGTAATCATTAATTATTCTGAGATCCTGATATTTAAACGTAGTTGCAAGAACCATGTATGCAAGTGGATTTGAAATGAATAGCAAAACTGACAACTAAGTGTTCTGTTTCGGTAGTGCACAAAGTCACGGCAAAACACACTCACAGTATCACTAGGTTTTGTGGAAAACTTTTGAGCATACTTAAAATTGAATATTATACATAATTTTCAATTCTACCCTAATAGGGTAGAATTCACCACTGATACCGGTTGGTTTTTACTTCGATACCTTTCATTTATTGACATTAGCAACACTTGCGGGCAATGTTCTCAACATTATAAGTCAGTAAAAAAAGTCTAGAAATTGATCATACACTTATTATAAGTTAAACATCGTTTACACTTTGTATTAAGGGAATTCGTAATCCCTAATCATAAAAAGGCACATTTATCGGTCTAGTACAAAAAATTTGAAGATTCAAGGACCGCTAAAATGCGAGTAAAACCGATAATATCTGTACGTTACATTACATTGAACATTATCGCGACAACATTAAAGTAAGGGGTGAGTTGTAACACTACAAACTCGCTATAAAAGTAAGGCCGGCTACACACGCTACACACGCGCGGCCGCTGATACGGTTTACGAGCACAGTCGGCGGGCGCGCGGCGTATGCGGCGCGTACTTGTGCTGTTACGGCGCGTATTTACGGCGTGTCACTTATCCGACAGATCGTGTGTTTATGGCACATTTATCTACGAGAGTAAAGCTTTTTATATTTTAGTTGTGCTCGAGATAACAATAGCTTGTTATAATATTTATATGTTTAATCGTCAAGTCATTAATGTGTTTAGTTTAAATTATGTTGCAATTTATTTAAGTGTCATTAATT
This sequence comes from Diarsia rubi, assembly GCA_932274075.1. Taxonomy (NCBI): domain Eukaryota; kingdom Metazoa; phylum Arthropoda; class Insecta; order Lepidoptera; family Noctuidae; genus Diarsia; species Diarsia rubi. The sequence continues at coordinate 24,095,305 of OW026413.1, read as the reverse complement.
TAAAATTCATTAATTGGGAATGAAATAATATTAGAACCCTAGCTATCAACTATCTTAAAAACAGACTATTCGAATATCAGTATAGTACGTTACAGCGTTATGACCCAAAGGCGTTTCATGAAATAAAGCTTATCATTCTTGGCATTTCAGTTTTAGAGTCAATAATATAACCAGTTTTACCTCGAGGCTTAAATACCTAAATAAAAATTGGAGTTACATAAACGTAAAATCGAAACGTCAAATTAATTGGAAGCGATCGTGATGGGCGTTTAACTAAATATTGGTTGAATTTGTAACGTTGAGGTGTCGACAGGCGCCGCCACGTATTACAGCACAAGTGCTTATTTCAATTTGTTTGCGAAGCCGGGTAATAGCGGGTCTATGAGCCTCGAGAGCCGGGTGTTGGGCGCGAGGCACAGGTGACTGGAGGAATTCGTATTATTATTTATGGCAACATTATGAACACACGTTTCCGCGTTACCGCATGAATTAGTGCGCCTGTTCTAGCTTTGATTGTTCTTATTTAATGTGATGTTAGGTTTATTGTTTCTCATTAAGTCATTTTATTGTGCTGATCATTTGTTATTTGTTAGAATAAAGGAAACGTCCACAGATTAATTATTAATTACCATTATCAGACAAATTTTTAATTTTGTCTACTGAATTAGTTTCAGTCTACAGATTATTTGTCATTTTCCAATATAAAGTGTTAAAGTTTTTTTTCGCACAACTTTATTTATAATGTTCTACACTAATATAGTGAAATTCTAAAATAGTAAAGTGAGTGAAGCAGAAAAAAATTCTCGAAGCCGAAAAATATTATAGAATTACATATGATCAGGTTTACATTGCGCAACTTCGTGTTATTTCCCTTGTGAAACATTCCAGTCGTCGGTATCATAATATATGTTTATAACACGTAGACCTCATTCACCGTCCGCCATTACAAGTTGCCAGGATCCACTTGGCGCGAACACCAGTCAATTATAAATTTGAATCTGAACGAACTCGCGCTCCATGCATCGGCGGCTATTGTCTATGGCACACCTCCCGAAATAATTTCAATTAAAATTCTGTTCTATTTGCTGTAAAACTGATCGTTCAATTTTATATTGTGCGCATGTTGAAATATTAAAAATCAGTCTTTAATTGTTGTGTACATCGGTAGAGCGCCCCGCGTCACTGCAATTTGTATGGTAATTATTGGTAATCGACATAGTTGTGTACACGGCTTTATTTGTTTTGCGTTTTTATTGTTAATTGATTGAGGTAGCCTAAACTGTTACTGTCCGCTCTTTTATTATTATTGTGCATTTTATTTAACGAGTAACAGCGGTTATCAATATAAATAATGGTCTATTGGGTTGTGACCGGTTCAAGCGAGAGCCTATTATTAAATGTTGGGTGGTTCTTGTTTGATTCATACTTTGGCGCGACGATGTGGAAACAAATAATGAACTGGGTACACGGCTGATCAGATAAACCACAAACTGAAAAATAAATGAGTGAAAAAGCCCGCAGTTTGAATATCGTTCACTTTTTAACGAGATGCATATTTTAGGAATCAGTACATCGGTAACAGTAAATGGAATCAATTAAAATTCACAGTTTCAATTGGAAAATTGAATATTAATTTGTTTGCTAAAAACATACTCGTGCTTTTTGGAATTAATTTAAAAGAATCGTCAAACGAGAATCGGTATTGGATGTTGTGCACTGAAATTTGGTTTTAATAATTTTATATCAGCAACGTATCGAATATTGTAGATCCAGGAAAGGCCAGTTACATTGAAGCAACTGTAATGAATATATAGTTAATTGATAGTTCCAAGTAACATTTTATTTACCAGGCAGTCTGAAAGCGACGCTACCGTCCGTGAGGCCGGTTTCGTCGGTGTCTGATTTCTAGCAAAATTGATAATTAAATCTTGTCTATAAAATTCTCAGTAGGACAGAATCCGAAACTAAGAAGTCTTTTTTGGGTTTAGTTATCACGAAAAAGAGTGTGTATCTCACGGCTGCGCCAAATAGGACCAGTAGTTCAGCAAAGTGCCGAACAACTAGTGCTCGACACTGGTTCTCAACTGGACCTCAAGGTTCAAATACTACACTTTCGAGTGGGGACAGTTACAGAGTGACACATTATGTAACAGGGTCTAACAAAACTAAACTCAAACAAAATTAAACCGACTTTAACAATAAAAAAACCTAAAAAAAAAAAAAAAAAAAAAACAGCTTTTGAAGTCGGTGACTTTTGTCTGATTTCGTTTTTTTTGCCACCGACTTCAGAAGCTGTTTGTTTCTAAAATGTTTTTTTCTCTTTTTTGTGTTTAAAAACTACTGTACGGGTGTGGATGAAATTTAGAACACAGATAGTTTATAACCTGGATTAACACATAGTATACTTCTTATCCCGGTAGTATGATCCCGTGGGACGATTACCAAGCTTCACGCGGGCGAAACCGCTGGCACAAGTTAGTATTTCATAAGAAAGGAGAGAACAAAATTGCACAAAAATGTGAAAAATGGGACAAGTTCGGTCGAAAAGAACGAGCGAAATCTTCGACTTCGACGATTAAAGTTATAAGATCTAAAGGGTGGCAAGTTCTGCAGAAGACCGTTAAATCATTGCTACTCGAATGGACAGTTGTCTGTGATTGCTTTAAAAGAACATGTTTAATGTTTTCTAAACTACTCTCTGTAACCATACCGGTACATCAGCACAATAACTAATCAACAGACGGAAACAGGAACATTATGAGATACGCATTAGTCGCGCGATGAATATTTTGACGTGAGAGATAATGTGACATGACAGGCGATTTAAACCATCATACGTGTAACACGTGTTAGCACCAATCAACACGGGCTCTAGTGATGTCGTATTTCAAGTTGTTGATACGGATTGCTAATGAAAGGAGACGCTGTAAATCGAATGCAAAATTATCAATTAAAATATTCTTACTGATTTGCGTTCCACTAAGGTTATACCACTGCACTATTTCATTGTATTTAATGTTTTAATCGTGTTTCTAATATCGGCTTAAATGTTACCTGCAATAAATACATTTATTTTTTAATTTATTGAAATGTATTTTATCTAATTTTGGATCGTTTATGGTCGTTTTCTCAAATCCATCAAGACAAATAAACTAGTTCCTTAAATAGATCATAATCACGGGCTAAAATCGTCGCTATAGTTATCTCTCACCATTTGCACTAAACGAGAATGTCTCTCTATTTTCTAACAAAGTGAATAAAACGTGCTAATCCTCAGTATTACCCGCTTGATCCGGAACACTGCACTTTTCCCACGACAGATTACGGAACTAGACCTCTATGAATAAATCCACTCTTTGTGGGATATTATTCATGCCGGCAACACTAGTGTCACAATGAATGATGATGCGGAAGGCAAGCTTAGTTTAATTCGGGATATGAAGGTAGGTATTTGTTAATGCCAAACATTGCCGAACGTTACCCGACTGTAGTTAGATACTGCTTTAACAGATTCATTCATGAGTTCAAAAGTAACCACCAAAGAAATACAATGATGAATGTTGGTTTTTACTTCATTTTGAATTTACTTACTAAAAGACTATGCATAATTTGTTGAATACAAAAGTACTGTAGTAACTGTATGAGACAGCGTTGAGACGCGCGAGCGTTCAGTTGTTGTCTACCTAGTATAGTGCACGGACGTACGATCGCGCGCGCGAGCTCTTTCGCGAGAGTTTTCTGCTGACGGATCACAACAACGTCGCGTCGCGGCGTACCTACGTCAATATATCGGGGTCAGTGTCATGACCTAGTTACAAGTGCGGAAATCATGAAGTGTTTACAATAACTTATTGTATAGGTGTTAAACTCGCCTTACAACTTAATAATGGCTACAAAAAAGTCTATTACTATTAAAACTGACCTAGAAAGGCAGTTATATGACTGTTATCTCCAAGAGAAAACAGATAGAGAAAACCTGCAAGTCATGGTACGTAAATTGAATGTACAAATTGATGCCCTGCAGGAACAAGTTCAGACACTTCAAGGAGAATTGAACTGCATTAAAGAAACAAAAGGGACTACAGAACCTGCTCAGACTACAAAAAATGACGTGGAATACTGTACAGACGAGGATGACCTTGCTAAAGAGACTGAGTGGATTAGGGCCAAGAGCAGGAAGAAAAGGAAGCTTAACACCTCCCTCTCTCCAAAACAACAACCCGGAAGCGCCCAACAAGACAATCACCAAAAAAATGAGAAAGTGACTTCGGTCAAAAAAGTGCCCTTACCACCGCCAATCATAATAGACGGAATCAAGAACTATCAAACGTTCTACGATTCGTTAATTGAAAGCCAACCAGCGGAATCATTTACAGCAAAAATGATGAATGGGGATTGTGTGAAGGTTAACGCCAAATCAGAAGACTCATATAGAGTAATTGCCAGGTTCTTGTCTGAAAAAGACTACCACTGGCATTCATACGAAAACAAGCAGGCTAGACCAATTAGAGTTGTGGTAAAGAAACTACACTCTTCTTGCCAACCAGATCGAATTAAGGAAGATTTAACAACCCAAGGCCTAAAAATAGAAAAGGTAGATAGTAAATTGAGCTGGAAGACCAAAGAACCACTCAACATGTTCGTTTTATCATTTTATAACGATGAAGATGTCAACAAAATCTACGGCATTAAGTACATATTAGGGTGTAAAATTGAAATACATCCACTCAAAAATCCAGCACTCATCCCCCAATGCAAGAGATGCCAAGCTTATGGGCATACACATAAATATTGTCAAAAAGAGCCAAGGTGTGTGAAATGCACTGGCAAGCATCTTACAGCCAATTGTACCAAATCTCCGCAAGAGAAACCAAAATGTATCCACTGCGGCCTACCTCACCCTGCCAATTATAGAGGGTGTGAAGTAGCCAAACAGATGCAAATTATGAAAAATAAAGTTTTAAAAAAGAAACCTACGGTGCCTAATACCCAACAGTTTCCTCCTATAACACACCCTGGTAAACAGGCGCAGAAAGCAAGTGTCCAGTCAACTGCAAAACAACCAGCCATGCAAGTAACCAACATCGGTACTTACGCACAAGCTGCAAAACAAGGATCTCAACCTCTGAACTTAGAGGATAAGATTAACCAGATCTTGAAGTGCATTACCTCATTTGATAAGAGATTAGAGAAGCTAGAATCCAGCACTAAAACAGCTGTCTTGAATAATCAAAAATGAATAACACACTTAAAATAATGGCGTGGAACTCCAATGGACTACTCAAACATCAGCATGAGTTGCAGGCGGTCCTAGATACAGAAAATATAGACGTGTGTTTAATCTCCGAAACGCATTTCACAAAGCAATCTTTTATCAAATTTAGAGGATACATGATATATAATTCCCTCCACCCTAGCAACTCTGCCAGGGGGGGTAGTGCGGTTATAATTAAAGAAAACATTAGTCACTACGTGCAGTGTAAATATGAAGAAGAAGACATTCAAGCAGTGGCAGTATCTGTTAAAACTAAGTTTTGTCAAGTGTCCATTGCAGCCATATACTCGCCTCCTAGGCACATGATAAGAAAAGAGCGATACTTACATCTTTTTGAATTATTAGGCCAGCGATTTATTCTAGGCGGCGATTTTAATGCTAAGCATACGCATTGGGGTTCAAGACTTACTACAACTAAAGGAAGACAGCTCTTAAGTGCAGTTAAAGAAACACATTGTGAAGTAATGAGTACAGGCAAACCTACATACTGGCCCACTGACCACCAGAAAATACCGGATCTTATAGATTTTTTCATCTGCAAAAATATATCCACCAATTACATCAGTTTGGAGGAAAGTTTTACTATGGACTCTGACCATTCTCCGATTATACTAATGCTAAGTCAAAAAATCCTATTAAAAGAAAGCCACTTAACCTTGGTTAATAAGTCCACAGATTGGGACAGTTTTGCTCTTGATCTAGATAATATTATCGACCTTAAAACTCCGATAAAAACGCAAGATCAGCTTGACTCAGAAGTAAACAAATTTATTATTAATATTCAACAATGTGCGTGGAGCAATACACCTCAGCTAAAACGCAAATATAAGGGATTTATCTATCCTAAAGAAATTGTGGATTTACTATCAGAGAAAAGAAAACAAAGGAAGTTGTGGCAGCAAACAAGGTTCCCGCGTCATAAAACAACACTAAATAACCTAACTAAACGACTAAAGAGAAAAATTCTACAATTTGAGGATGAATCTCTGAATACCAACCTTCTTCAGCTTACCAATGACAAATCAACGGATTACTCACTTTGGAAAGCGACGAGAAATCTAAAAAGGCAGATTATACAAATACCGCCCATCAGAGATAGCAACGGAAAATGGGCAATAAGCAATGACAAAAAGGCGTTCCGATTTGCTCAACATTTAGAAGAAACCTTTCAACCCAACGAAAGCTCTGTAGAAATACATGAGAGTGTAAATTTATCACAAAACCAAAGAATCAAGCTTGTGACACCTAAGGAAGTAATGAGAGAAATTCAAAACAACATTAGCTCAAAAAAGTCTCCCGGTTACGACCTCATCACAGGGGAAATTCTAAAACGCCTCCCACGCAAAGCCATAGTAAAGCTGACCAAACTAATAAATGCTTCATTTATCTTAAAATATGTACCTGAGCCATGGAAGGTTGCTGAAGTCATTATGATTGCGAAGCCTGGGAAACCTCCCCACGAAGCATCATCATACAGACCCATTTCTCTGTTACCCGTACTATCAAAGTTATTTGAAAAACTGTTACTAAAACGGATAAAACCAGTAATAGAAGATAAAAACCTAGTTCCAGATCACCAGTTTGGCTTCAGAGAAAAACACTCAACGTTAGACCAGGTACATAGAATAACTAATGTTATTGAAAAAACGCTAGAAAATAAAGAAGTCTGTGCTACCGTGTTCTTAGACGTCGCGCAAGCTTTTGACAAAGTTTGGCATGAGGGTCTCATATTTAAGCTCAGACGCATGCTACCAGAATTTGTAGATATCCTAGAGTCGTATTTAACTAAAAGAATGTTTAGAATACGCCAAGAGGACGCATATTCCGGGCTAAAAACCATAAAAGCTGGGGTGCCTCAAGGAAGTGTGCTTGGCCCAATTTTGTACTTGTTATACACTTGTGACATCCCAGAGCTGGAAAACAGCACCATAGCGACCTTTGCAGATGATACTGCTATTATGGCCACCGGATCAAGCCACAGAGAAGCAGTAGAGAAAGTTCAACTAGCTGTGAACAAAGTTTACGACTGGACACAAAAGTGGAAGATCAATCTGAATGAGTCAAAATCAGTTCACATTAACTTCACAAACAAACACAGTGACTACCACCCACTCTACATAAATGGTATGCAAATACCTTATGCTAATACAGCCAAATACCTTGGCATAACTCTCGACGCCAAGCTGCGTTGGAAAGCCCATATCAAAAAGAAAAAACAGGAACTCGATATTCGTTATAAACGTTTGTATTGGTTACTGGGAAGGAAATCCTGTTTATCAATACATAATAAGTTGATAATATACAAGCATATTCTGATGCCAATTTGGACGTATGGTATCCAACTTTGGGGCTGTACTAAGCCAACCAACGTCAAAATAATTCAACAGTTCCAAAATAAAGTACTCAGGGCTGCTGTAAATGCACCCTGGTACATAAGAAACGATGACCTCCACCGTGACCTCGACATGGAATTCGTCACCACCATCATACAAAAATTTGCTGAAGCCCACGAACACAGACTCCATCGATACGTGAATGTTGAGGCAATCCAGCTGTTAGACAACACAGACATAGTGCGTAGACTAAAGAGAACTAAACCATTTGAATTAGTGTAGTGTAAGTGAATCAATAATAGTAACAATGTTGTGCTATTTATATAACACATGAACAAAGTGTTTTATCAATTTTACCAGACTCTAAGGAAGTGTTACGAACGTGTGTAAAAGTGCATACCTAATTATGGACACTATTCTTAGCATTAACATAATTTATAACGTAGCATAATAAGTTAGATTTAAATTGTTTATTAGTCTTCTTAGGCTAGATTGCAATTAACTAGTAAGAACTTGGTTCTTACTAACAAGGAAAAAAAAAAAAAAAAAATATCTATGAAAGTCACAAACAGGCGTAACAGTTTTGTAACAGAAAGAGAAACAGCGCATCTTACTTACTATAAAAGAAACAGAGAATGATCCTTCTGTAAAAAAGTTCTTGTGTTCCAGCTTATATTTAATTATGTGTGTAGAAGATCTTTGTGCGCGATGTGGGTCAGATTGATGGCAGGCAAACAGACGCGGTCATACGCGGGACATCGGTTATGATCCACAAACAACATGGCGGATACCAGGGTGACTTCATATCCTTTGTAACGGCACAACGACCGATAAGTTGGGATAACATGGGCTTGAATAGTGATGAGTGTTTTGCTATAAGGCGGTTTTTAAACCTAGGCAATTTTACTACTAGAGTCTAGACTAAACAAACTTTACAAATGTGGAAGCTTATATTTTTTGCTTGTGTTTTCGCGCACTTCATGCAAGCCCATCAAAGTAGCAAATAAAGATAGATTGCCAAACTATTGACACAAAAACTCTCAGTGTTCCCGCCCTCGTCCATAAGCACCTGATACACGGAACTTTGTGTTTTTATTCAGACAAGTCATGGAAATCCTCGCCAGAAGAAAATCTGTGAGGGATTATTTTGTATCAACAACGGAAGGGCGTCGAGTTTCCAGTCACTGGTTCGCTAAATAAATTACGTGAACATTTATCATTTTATATTAGATTTAATTACTGAAAAGGCCTTTGTTTTTTCAGGAGCTATTCCTATATTCTCAAGTTATTGTTAGTTCCAATATGTGGAGACATCTGTAGCTCTTTGAAGACCGAGGTGTCTTTAATAGTCATCTTAATCGTTACGTGTTGCTCAAACGATATTGCTGCTAGCTACCACGGATCAATAAGTTTTCCTTTGACCAATCGTCGCCGACCATGTGGCAATTTCGATCTGAGATATCAAACTGGAAGATTCTCCAAACCACAACATTCTCCTTTATAAAGTCCTCAGGACTATACTAAAATAGTGTTATGTTGGTAGTAGAATGTGAGCAAACCTAGTTATGGGACTAGCTCCATATAATATTAGTTAGTTAAGTAAATTATCCAGGATCGCCATTAGCAAGTGTCTCGTAGTACCAGGCGCGCAGCCGACTGAGGAACTAATCACCTTGTACTCCGTAGAGGTCACCAAGTTATAACACCATATTGATAATAACAATGAACGTGTGAAAGCTTCAGCGGGTGTGGTATTATTAGCAGATGGAGAGCAAACTAACGTGGTGGTACACTTAATGTTAACAAATCGTTGCAACAATTTTATCGTCGAGTGATGAAATGTACAAATGTGAACTCTAAAATCACTTAGTGCTTTTAACTATATATTTTATAATGTACACCGAATAAACCGTAATTAAGCAGCAGTTATTAATATGTAAAACTGCTGCATAATTACTTGTTGTTAAAAGCATCCCGTATCATCACGACGCTGACATTCTGAATACATAATTTTTAGCGAATGCTGTTTTATATCCCGCAACTATCCGCGATTCCCGGCGTCCCGGAGTCCTGGGGGGATGGGAAGCGGGTCTGGTGTGATAACGCGTGCCCCCGAATTAATTATAAGTGTAAATTGTTCCACCATTACGGGAAGATAGCTGCCCACTGCTCAGCCGTCATCGATGGATTAAATTATCTTTTATTAAATAGTCTCTTTGTTCAAAATTATTTCATCTTGCTGTCGCGGTACCAATACATGTAGATTTCATCATCGTATTATTTTACTTCCTAAACAGCACACGTCATCAAATTCCGTTGAGGTGGACAAGTAACAAACAAGTTAGTATCTTCGCTGCGCCCGTCACCAAGAAATATGTAAAATATAGGTACATATAGGTACCGATATAAACCGCAACGATGACTGTGCAGAAATGTCTGAAGGTATGCGATAAAACGAAACAAAATTATGCATTTAAAACAAACTAAAATCCTTTTTTTCATTCCCAGTTACTGGGATAAGTACTAAAAATAAGAAGGGCGTTTCTCATTACACTAGCAAGCGAGATAAAAGTTTTTTTTTTAAGAATAAGTAAGAGATCTCAGTGCTCTGAGCTCCATAGAAATTTTAATAGTCACCGCAGGAAATAAGAAAAATACTCTAAAGAATGGTTGGCTGCGGACTGCTAATGAATCTCGCCACTTCATTAGTGAAAACGGTGTTCGCTGTACATTGCTACTTTACGAAGAAGGCTTAACATTTTTTAGTTGAGAGCTGTATTCGGACGCGAAAAATATGTCACGAAGCTAATATTGAGTCGTGAGATAAGTTGGTCTGTATCCGCTGGCTGTCGATTCTTACGGAGAGTTTCCGCAACAGGACAAGTGACACGGGACACTTTCCTGAGACATCAGGACTGACGGTAATGTAGACCGTTCTCTCGGAACAAACATGGCATCGGAGACAGGTCGCGAGACACGTATCGCGACTTGTGCGACACGGTTTGTCGCGGTGTGGTGATGTGGTCGGTCGCGGCCGCCATGACACCTCTCATTAGCGATGTCGTCGCTGTAAACTTTATAAAGCCTCTCGTTTTTATGCTTAACTAAGATAAGAGAGTTATGTCTACTTTAACAGATTCTCTCCACCACATTACTTTCTGTCTTCTATTTGTAAAGCTTTTAGTGGTCCTTTTTAATTAAATTTGTTATACGGTACGGATTTTATGACGCAACTGAGGGTTAATACCTTTTGCTTTAGTGAACTATTTGTGAGATCGTACCAATTAGCGGTTACTTCAGAAACTATGTGTGAAGTTTAACAAGTTGTTCGCCTTAAGAGTTTGGATTTATTTGTGAGTTTGCCCCGTATTTGTTAACAATAACATTTGTTTCACGTCGTGTGGGCCTGTCGACAGGGTCCCACGGGAGCACTCTGAGTCCCCGAGGTTTACCTGAACTTTACATAAGCACCCTTCGAAAGGTTTTTCCTGTTACAACTCTTAGGCGACCCTTGAAATAAATGTGATTTATCGATTACCCAGTATTTTGTTCAAAATGATAAACTTGTAAAAGAACAGACCGATTTACCAAAAGAACTATAACAGAAGTGATTGTTTCTGTCAATAAAGACTATTTTTGCACTGCAGACCCAGACATTTAAATTCTTTATATCCGGGTTTGGAAATGAGAAGCCAGTAAGATTGTTGCCACACAAGTTCAAAAGATTGTCGTCCGTCAGACCGTCATTAAAAGATCTAAGCGCGGCTATATTCGAGCACAAATAAACGATATTTCGTGTCTTAGCTCGTAATATGAAATATCGTCAAATAGTAAGTAAAGGGCCGACTGTCGGCTGTCGGCTGTCGGCTATGCACACACAGCCCGCGGACATCATTTATTACAAAAAGTGGGTCGCTTTTATTGAACCAATTGAAAAATTATTCATATCGAACTGTTTCTTCAGATTTACTTAGGCACGTCAATACTCGAATTTATTAATACTGTACTTACTAGATGTAGGCGACGTTTAGAATTGTGAAAAATTGTTGTGAATAAACAGTGTTTTATAATAAAAAAGTGTCATGATATAGTGTTGTGGGAAATTTATTAATATTTGCTTTTCTATTATTTCTATTTTTAGCACCATATTTTAATTTTCACACTAAAAACGAAATAACCTACACGTAAACCTATATTTTTTGTATCAACCAAAAATATACTTTGTTGAAGTTATTAGCTTTAATTTGCTATGAGCCGTAACGCCGTAGTCCGCTTATACCTGCTACGCCGTAGTCAGATCCTCCTTTGCTACGCCGTAGTACTGTAATCATAGCTACGCCGTAGCCGGGTGGAAAAGCGCTGTTACATTAATTCTAAAGAAATAACTGCTAGTATTGCTTTGGATTGATATATTTAACTAAACAATTTTGACCAGAATAGGACTCTGCTGCCTTTTATTTTGGTATTTTTTAAAATAACAATCATACAATAACGGTCTGTATAATGTTTATCAGTGTTTTGGTTTGTTTGGTGGGCGTCCGGCGTCATTGGGAACGGTTGTCGGTTAAAGACAATGCTTATCTCAGATTGAAAGTAAAATAATTTACTGTCAGTGATACCTTTTTCCGTGTTTTACTTGATTTGGTGAAATAATAATATAATATACTTATTATTGGACATTTCCGTCTTAGATAGGTATATTTGTTTCACTTTGTGATTATATGCCATTTGATATAAATAACTCCAATACTCCAATTATGGTGTGAGGAGCTCGTGGCTTAATAAGAACTGCCACTCGGGTCGATGTTTAGGTTAAGCTGCGCTTGCCTAGGTCGATCTGTGGATGGGTGACCGCCCATTACATACCGAGTTTCCTCCGTGCCTCGGAAAGCACGTTAAGCTGTTGGTCCCGGGTGCCATATATAGACCTTTGGCAGTCGTTACGGGTAGTCAGTGACCTGAAAGTCTGACATCCAGTCTTACCAAAGGGTATCGTATTACCTAGTATTAACTGGGTTGTGGAGGTCAGATAGGCAGTCGCTCCATGTAAAATACTGGTACTCAGCTGTATCCGGTTAGACTGGAAGCCGACCCCAATATAGTTGGGAAAAGGCTAGGCAGATGATGACTCCAATTATGGTGTAAAGGTCTTTGATATGTCAATTTAATGTTTTCACAGTAGACCTACATGGGAATATCCCAATCAACATCACTGCCTACCCCAAACAGCAATAAGTCCAATTAATTTCGTTGGCAAGTCACAACTCACAAAGCATCCATTCAGGGCTAGTTGCAAAGTCGTGTAAATGTATTAGATTGTGCCTCGAGTCACAATGAGCGTGTGTGGTGCAGCGAACAATGCGCGATAGTGCTGTTCCGTGTCGCAGCGAGGCGCCTCGCCACTGAGAACAACACTACTAACTTTTACACTGGAGACATTCTACAGTGTCCTGAGAATAAGTCCAATTTAAAGTTCGGATGTAGACTAAATAGAAAAAACCGGCCAAGTGCGAGTGGTCTAGCTAGTGTTTAGCTATCGCGGTTCTTGAGATACACCCTAGTGACAGACAGACGGACGTACAGGCGAACGGACAGACAGCGAAGTCTTAGACAACTAAGACTTCGCTGTCTTCCAAAGGGTACCGTTTTTACCCTTTGGGTACGGAACCCTAAAAAAATAGGTACTTTTTTTGCCATTGCTGAGGTTGTTGGTGGAGTTGTTCATAAGGGTCAGGTGCATGTATGACTAGATGTATGAACGCCTTCGAAGCAAACGAAGTATGAAGAGGATCTCAGCAACTGGCGTTTTGTTGCTGGTGTCAAAAGTTGGGGAATATAATTTATATACAGCAAATTGTAATGCATCGCTCAGACAGATTAATTCTGGCAAATGGTATAAAAAGTTAGCAAAAAAAAACGAATTCCTCCGTTATATAGATTACCAAAATATTGGACACATATTTTTTCTTTTTTCACGTAAACAAACAATAAAGACGATACAGTGCTTTGAAAACTCGAGTGACGACATACTCTAAGACATTAGTATGACACTTTTTAGCGGTCAGTAACGTCACCAACCCCCAGTCAAATCTTAGACGCGTTTTATCTTCGTCAATATTTATTGATTTGATAAAACAAAAAATACGTATCCAATATTTTTCGATAATCTAACGGACGGACTAATTAGGATCACATTTTTTAAGTCAGTAAACATGCCTATTATACATGGAAAGATTTGACTGATTCGCTATTTACGAGTATATATATCCTCCTTTGAGATTATCAAAACACAGATAAAAAGTGAAATTGGCACCAGAACTCCTCTGGTGCCAATTTCACTTTATAAATAAAAAAAACTTCCTCAGTTAATTGAGCAATTAAAATGGAAGTTAAAATAAAAATGTCCGCAAAATGTATTAGACCCGCCCACAAGCAGAGATTAATGAATTAAATTCATTTTATCTGAATTTCAAACGAGGCTCGTTACTCGACCGGATTCGAACCCCCGGCCTGCTCAATTAGCTGCTATTTCTTATTGGTCGCTGTGGTTTAAAGGTTATTGATCAAAAACTGCTAAAACTGTCCTAAACTTTGAACTAATGTTGTATGGAAGCTGTTCTGAAAGTCGACACCAACACAAATGTGGTTGGGAAAGGCAGCTCAAACGGTCTAAAATCCCGTCAAGCCTGCGGTTTGTTCGAAAGAGATACCGCGGCTTCGGCACAAATGGCTAATAAGGAACATGGGTGGTTTTTAGACGGTAGAAGTCTGACACTCCCTAACGCTTTGCTCAGAACGGGAGGAGTCATCTAATGATTTCCCAACCCCCCAAAAAAAAGAGGGTCTAAAATGGCCACTTTAGCAGATCATAATAGGATCATAATATGAATTTATCTAGACTATTCATAATAGTAACATCTGTGACTATTTTACGAATTTTCTCGCAAATGTAGATACAATTGACTAGGTATTATATTACAGCTATATTTTTACCAGATTCAATGCAATTGTCTTCAGGAAGCTCTTTGTCACAAGAGTACTAGGGTAGGTAGTACTAGGGTCAATGAGTTATTAATGTTTTGCTGAATTCCGGTTATAAAAGAAACAGTAAGTAACAAATGCACTGATATAAGTCAGTACAGTGTGTAGCATTTGAGGAGCTCGTGGTTTAATAATAACTGCCACTCGGGTCGATCTTTAGGTTAAGCCGCGCTTACCTAGGTTGGTCTGTGGATGGGTGACCGCCCGTTACATATCCTCCGTGCCTCGGAAAGCACGTTAAGCTCTTGGTCCCGGCTGCCATATATAGATCTTTGGCTGTTGTCACAGAAGTCAAGTGACCTGAAAGTATAACTTGGTACTAACTGGGTTGTGGAGGTCAGATAGGCAGTCGCTCCATGTAAAATACTGGTATTCAGCTGCATCCGGTTAGACTGGAACACGACCCCAACATAGTTTGGTAAAGGCTAGACAGATGATGAGTTTGTAACTTGGGTGTAGAATGAGTCTCTGCTACATTGTTGCAGAGTGTCGCAAGGTAATGTTTTATGCCTATTCAAGATTTTGTATGAGAACGTTGGTTTAACAAAGAGATTTTATGAGCCTGATTGCTATGTGCCTATTTCTTCATCTCCAAGGTCTCTATGAGATCAACTAAAGCCATGTAAACCATACAAGCCAGTCAGCAAGTTTCAGCTTTGTCCCCGACGCCACTTGACTGATTCTCGTGTAAACGCACACTAGCACTAACACCAGTGCAGCGGTGCCAGTGGTCCCGTACAATAGCACCGCGGGGATTACGTCTCGATCGGCTGTCAATGCGTAATCGCGTTAGCTATTGTCGCTTAAGCTTGCCCTGTGTGTAGCATTGAAATGTGGGCTTAGATGCTCATATCATTGTGTAATTATAACGACGATAGAGGTATAGATAATGAGATTGTCGTGAATGGAAATTTAGTTCAATTCAGGATAATTAAACTCAAAGACGAACTAAATTCATGGCTAATTTGCTGCACTAAATACATAAACAAAAGTTGTGTATAAAAATGAAGATGACATAGCTATGAGTTAAAGTGCTTGACAGGTTCTATACTATTCGTGCGATTTACATTAAATTAATAAACTATCCATATAATTACGCAACACACTTTAGCTAAGCAGCGAGTGCTTGTGGCTGATGAATAGCCTGTGATTGTTTTAAACACTCGTCTTTAATTACACACAACATTTTCCTTCTACCGCGATAATACGTGTCACTTCCAAACTGCGGCGTTTTTCAATTGTTTCGACTCCATTGCGCGCTGTCGACGAACAAAGGAGAGGGCACAAAGGCCACGTGGTTCAAATTATACGTAATTTAGCGAATAAACCGTCGGTTCCCTAAATAAGGATTGTTCCAGACGCTAGTCACCTTTTGTGTGAAATAATGTGTTCCTTACAAACTGTGTATTGTGTTGTTTCTGAGTTATGTATTGTTGTGTTCCCGTTTGTGTATTATTTTTCGTCGAGTGGAGCGGCGCGTGAGTCGCACAATAAGTTCGATTAGTGAAATCGATTGTTCCTATTTACTCATTTAAATATTATGTAAGTTTTACTTAGTAGTAGTAACTAGTTTTACTTCGTAGTTGTATACGTTTCTGTGTGCCTATTGGCCTTGTTCAGTTCTGTCTCCTGCTGATATTGAGAAGTGGAAATTATGTTTTCCCTACTCCTCCGTTATTCTTTTCTGATTAATTTCGTTGCGGGATCCAAGACAGATCGGAGACTCTGCACTCGAAGTTATGGACGATTATCTACCTGGGACAAGTTAGGTACGAGTAGGTCCAACTTTGAGAAAGAGGTCAATTGTCGAATCCGACTCGGCTGGGCAGCGTTTGGGAAGCTGAGTAGTATCTTCTTGTTCAATTTACCACTGTGTCTTAAGACGAAAGACGGTGTGTTGCTAGTGATTACATACGAAACCGAAACGTGGTCGCTCACAATGGGCCTCATGAGAAAGCTCAAAGTCACCCAAAGGGCAATGGAGAGAGCTATGCTCGGAGTTTCCTTGCGTGATCGAATCAGATATGAGGACATCCGCATGAGAACCAAGGTTATCGACATAGCCCGAAGAATTGCCAGACATGGCCGTGGGCAGGGCATATTGCTCGCAGAACGGATGGCCGATGGTGCCGAAAAGTTCTAGAGTGGCGACCGCGAACCGGAAGACGTTGCGTTGGAAGGCCTCCCACTATGTGGACCGATGACCTGGTGAAGGTTGCGGGGATCCGCTGGATGCGAGACGCACGGGACCGGTCAATGTGGCGACACTTAGGGGAGGCCTATATCCAGCAGCGGATGTCTTTCGGCTGAAAGTTAAATCGTTTGTCTGGGACTCGGCGCTTTGCTTGTGGTCGCTAATGTTGATTCTGGTTAACAGGAGTTACAGTGGTTTGGGAATAGTGTGGCGGGTGCGTCCCATATTAAAAAGACCCAGGTCGGTAGAGAGGGCAGTTAGGTTTTATGTCCATATAATACTGGTATACATCTGCATCCTGTTCGACTTTAACTCGGCCCCAACACAGTTAGGAATAGGCTTGACAGATGATGATGACATTCAAAATGTAATAGACCGTAATTTGCTTTTCTTTTTAAAATGCCTAATGGGGATTAGGAATTTCTCCTGTTTCGTGGGTGCGTTCACAAACATTTAAACTCACATACACAAATACCCAGACCCGGAACAACTATCTGTAGGTCATACAAATACTTGATTCGTGCGGGGATCGAACCCGTGACACGCAGCGCAGCAGTCCATTGCATGAGCCACTGCGCCAACCTTGCCGTCAAATTGTAACTGTGAAAAAGTGCCGTAATTGAGTTGTAATTAATTTTCTTTTCATAGCAGCTGTATTAAAATCCATTATTCTCGCATTTAGTAATTTCCTATAACAGCTTAACTACGAGTATAGACAGAACACTATCATGTAAGTTAGCTAACTCTATAAAATATAATTGGTGGTCCCTTCCTAATGAGTCACGTCTTGGTAATGAAATCCGCGGCTGTATCTAAACTTCGGCAGGTTTCGGCTGTTTCTGGACGTGTTCGGCTGCGAGCTCACTCAACGTGTTCATAGCTTTAGTTCGACTCTGTTTAGAATGAGACTTGTACAACGAATGTAACAAACTTTGATTTGAATGTAATGTTGCTATACTTGACCTAGGCTATGACGAAACAAAGATTCAAACGAATACTTTGGAGCTAAGGCCAGGAGGTGTAACGCTACATACCTGCAATATTTAAGAGAGATCACCGCAAGCCTTGACAAATATTTATTGCGCTGGAATCCGCTGGATCATGTTTCGTAATTTTCAACTAAAATTGATTGTACCTGCTGCACAACTAATTTCGAGTGAATCATACTTGAGGTTAGATGTGGAGGTTATTGGGTTTTTTTCCATCAGGAATAGCAGTCACAGAGTCTGGATTTTGGCCCGGCTGATGGCAATAGTTACATTGGATTCAAAAATAACTGGCCAAATGTCGGTGTACTATTACAGGTACACCTCTGCCTAATACTTCGGAGATTACTGGTGTTATATTATGTTATGTATTTAATATCCAAAAGCTCTCATTCCAGAAACATTTTCCCACATACTTTTTGAAATGGTGAAACTCTCAAACCTATAGCCGATATTATAATTATAAACCCAAGCAGAAATAATTCATTATAAATCCTCTACTATCGTAATTAAGCTGTCAGACATACTACCTGTATATTTAAGTGCCGTAATAAGTTTCTTGTACCTCAAACCGTCCCCTGTCCATTTGTTGTAAGACCGATAATTATGTCATTACTGAAATTACCTAAATACAGCTCGTTTGTAATGGTTTGTGACGGCTGGACAGGAAAAGGCGTTTATTTATTGATTTCAGCCCTTTGTTGTTGTTTTGTTTTAAGAAATAAGTTGAGCTCTTCTGGACATGAATGTCACAACGCATCTAGTGTTTAGCGAGAAATTCAGTTTAAAATAAGGTAAAGTAAAATTTACGGATTTAAACGGATCCCGCGGAGTAATCAATCAAGTTATAAAAGTACCAAATAACACTCAAATAATAACAACATGGAAATATTTGCGTTATCGATTAAACAAGAATTTGATAAGCCACATTCTCGTAATATTGAATTGTTCTCCCATTTGTTCAATTGATTGATGTCTAATAAATACGTAAACTTGATTGATTCGAGAGTACTCTTAGGGAGGTTTATTCACCAGAAATAAATTATGTCAGTTTGTGTCGTTTGCCTTAAAATATAAATATCAAAGGAAACGTTCTTCATTTGTTTCACAAAACGTTTTACCATCTTTGTGTGTGTGCTGAATAAAATTATCACAGATGAATAAATTAGACACACGTAAGTACGATAAAGTCGTATTTCTACAACAAAACATCAGTCGGTCTTTCAAACAGTGGTTGAGATTCACCAAGAAACCTCGAAAGAGATTCTCGATCTCTACACCAAAAATAGATGCTCAGGAAACTGAAATACGGCGTAATCTCTTAATCACTGTTATTTATAGATAAGCAAGTGATGCTGTGTCACTGTTGTATCTAGCCATGTACCGACCCGCAACTAAAACGTCGTCTAGTGCGAAACCTCTCTAAAATTCGTCAACTTGATTGATTCCTTACAAACTCGTAAATCACACGCCGTTCAATTTCTCCCGAACAGAACTTTCATAATTGTTCCGATTAATATAACTTTATTTAGTAACTTGAGTAATTTGAATTTAATCTAATTTCAAGTTAAGGTAAAAGTTTTCTAAATATTATTTATTTTTAGAATAGAGGCTGAATGAAATGTTCTTTAGAGTACCTAGTATGTTGGTGTCAAATATCCACGGCCATGCTACTTCATTGTTGCTTTCGATAAACAGGAAATGTCTTTCTGTATAGAAAGTAGATTTCGTTGTATTGTGTACAAAAGTACCTTTTTGGTAGTATTTGTTACGGTTGAATTCATTTTTAAATTGGGCTTGTAACTGCTATATTTATGGAAATAGTATAAGTATAAAAAAGAGTTTATGTAGTATAAGAATAGAACTGAATCCAGAAGTGGGATAATATCAGTTTTAGTATTGGTCTTTTTATAAAGATTCCACAAAACAAGAAAAGGACTGAAATAAATCTATCACGTATATAGCTGCACCATTTCTATTTGATCCACAATATATTCAGAACAGCTCCGTGATAAGCGAGTAGTCCCAACACGAGGTGTTCCTCTCAGACGTGCGCCCGTAAATAAAGACTTCAATAAAATGTGCCTGTGACTAGGGTTACCATTGCGACATTTTAAAAGTCCGGACAAATAAAAGGACATTGTGAAAAAAGTTCATTGATTTTGATTAATGTCTTTTTCTTCAGAATTAATTTGACTGTTCTTGTGCTATAGAAGAAATAATCCCTTCAAGTAGGTCAAAGCAGATAAGGGTCAGGCTAAATAGAGTCTTTAATAGATATTTCATAACATAATCTGAAAAAGTCCGCTGATCAGTACACACGGTTTGACTGCAACATGACTTGACATGACATGAATTAATTTGGACCGATACGAACAGTTGGTAACCCTAGTCACACACACACACACACATTCGTTTGTACCTCCTCGGCTACCGGCGGTATACTGGTAACTGTTACAGTAACTTTACATTGTAGCCGCGCAATAAGACTCGTAACTAACACAGTTTATTTGTGAACAAACCGGGCTACACAGTAGTAACTAGGCGCGATTGGAAAACACATATTTTACCCAGATTGCAAATATTCTAGGCGTAGCGAAGCGTAACTTTAAATGTTTAAAAGTTACTTGCTCTTGTAGCGGATTTTAATAAAATAATAAATGGCATTGTTTATGTAAACTAACACCTATTTGAATCAGTCTAATACTACTTGAATTGTGAAATATTTCCAGAGATTAACACAGTCAAAAACTAAGGCATATGTACGTTAAGACGGCCCAAACATCACCATAATTCCAAAATTACTTTCAAAAGCATTATGCATTACTTTTTGTCAGCTAACGCTAATCACATAACAATCTAATACATGTTAAACTTATGTATCATCACTACCGTTGACAGACTGTCACAGCGTCTAGGTGCCTTAACACAAATGGACATTATTCTAGTCTGTTCTTCCTTTATACTATTTCTACCTCTTGAAAGCTGAGACGTACTCGTACAACGAAACAAAACAAAATCAAGCTACGTGTGTTGTGTCATACACCTCATTGTTGTCGTTACTGTCTTAGAAGTCGCGGCGAAATTAATCACGGCGAGACAACAGGCGTGACGAGACACAGACGTACTCGCAGTATACAGCCGGGATCAGCCTGAACGCGAACTAATCAATATTAGAACACCTTGTGGCAGACTTGTGTTAGCTCGCATTTGAATAGTTTTGTTAAGACGGTGGAAAGGTACGCGTTTTGTAGTTATTTGAGCGATGGCACCAATAGCAACTTTATTGAAATGACAATAGAGATTTCTGTAATTTTGATACATTTGTGACCGGACCAAAACCTTTTTTTAAATAAATATTACTGTGATTTTACCGTGTTGCAATATCAGAGATAAAATGGCTGAAAAGTCTTTAGGTATCACAAAATAAACTTCACGAAGCCTGTTACTGTGTTACATAATTATGGATAACACACGATTTGTTTAATTTATCAAGTTCGGAAAAAAGCAGATGAAGATTTTCCGAGAATTTTAAGTGCCGGTTCCTATTATTGGCGTTGAATATAATTATTTCGCCTGCAAAGGTGACGGATTTTTTAAATATTGTGGAATAGAAATATTGTTGATAAAATATTTATAAAAAAGAGTGTCCCCGTCGGCTCCTTCCGCCGGATGTTGGTGGGCCGAGGCCGCGTATCGATCCACTGATAGAAATACACTTTCTAATGTTTTAATCACTTTTGTTACATATATATATATTTAAAATATTATATATTTTAAATATCAATGCTTACTTACACGCAAAAAAATTACTTTGTACGATGCGTTGCGGACAGCAGCTCAATGAACAATACAATTTTAATAACTGTTTAAAAAATAAGAAGATCTTGTGTTCTTTTTGTTTTTAATTAGAAACAATCAAATTTATTTTTTAATGACGTTTGTTGTACATCTGAGGTCATGTGATACTTTCTCATACCGGAAAATTAATACTAATGACGCGGTCTGTGCGGCGGCGATGGGTTCAGACCATACGATACTTTTATAATATGACTGCGTCAAGCATGCCTCGACAATACACATACACATAATATGATGTGACTGGGGCCCGGGGCATCTTACTGCGAGCTACTCTCCACTACGCGGCACGCGGGCCATGCGCTTGATGGTAACTGATAGTTCTTTGATATTTTGACTCTAAGATGATGCCCCCAGTAATGCATAAATCACCGTTTTGAGAGGTGAGTGCATGAAGCATTTACACAAAGTTATAATTTATTTATATGATTGTGTATGGGTTTGGAATTGAAGTAGCGAATTCAGTATAACCTGCCCAAGCCGCAAGCGAGATTGTCTTCAGATAGAATACATGTTATCATTTTAAAACTTGGATATACAATATATGTTTTTATTCCCGGCGTAGACTGAATTGTATCGTGTACAAAATAGAACTCAGTTTATCTTGAAGTAAGCGAACCGTCTCGAATAAATTGAAATCTTGAAAACATTTCTGAAATTGTTTCATAGTTGTGGGTTCTGCATTTTTTACTGTAGTTTTTAACTTAACTAAGATGAATTTTATTAAATAATATGTAATGTAGAAGAAATGAACGTTGTACCTTTTAAGGTAATAAGGAGAATAGTTTATGAAATTCCTATTTTAGTATAAAAGTTTCCGTCGGCACAGCACACTGAGATTACTAATGTTTTTATTGTTAAACTTACATTTTCAAGAGCTAGCGTCCATCTTTATTAACTTTTTTTGCTTGTTAAATGTTCACGCCTTATCAAAAGAGGTAAGTAGTGTGAAGTTAATAAGAAAAGACAAAAATTGTTAAACACATTTTTTGTTTGTCAATCGTTATTTATTGTCAGTAGCTATCGACGAGCTTTAGTGTTTGAAATAGGGTAGTTGACATAAAAAATCTAATGTGTCCGTCAGATAGATTTCCAAAAAATATTAGAAGTATTTTTTTTCTTTTTCACTTAACAAAAAATGAAGACGATACAGTGCTTCGAAAACTCGTGTGACGTCACACCGCACTGCATTTTTTGACTCATGATCTTTGACGCGTTTTATCCTATTCAATTTTGATTAATTTGATAAAACAAAAAACACGTATCCAATATTTTTCGATAATCTAACTGATGTACTAAACAGAATTTTATTTTGTTTAGTACGGAAAACAACCCTATGGTTTCGATTATATTTGTTGATGTTCGTTGTGACACATGCCGGCGGCGTGTTAAACGTTGTTCGTTCAACTGTGGCAACGTGCCAGCGTGTGAACGTGAACGTCTCACTCAATGAGCGCATTACCATTCATTCATGAGGTGAATGAATTTTAAGCAATCACTGATTTGATGAGCGATTGATTGTTGATAGCATGAAATTATTCAATCAATTCAATATTTTACGCTAGTGAAGTGCTGGGAGCGCGAAAATTATTTTAGTTAAGTTAAAACCTATCTAATATTTTGTATATTACTTAGCTAGAAAACGATGTCTAGTTTCTTGACATTCCTTGGTGATTGTCAATAAAACCCTTATTAATGTAGAAAAGCTTTAAGTAACAGATCTACATCTAAAGCTTGGAAATTATATTTTTCTTTAATCGAGGTACTTCAAAAAAGTTTTCATTGCCAGTATAACGATATTCATCGTTTCGTTCATAACTGGCCTATATTAACTGCTCTTGATAAATTCGACTAACTTCGAACTTAGCAACCGTCACATTATCAAGTTTAATTAACATTCTAACTGTCCAATGATAAATTTAATTAATCCTAAGAAAAATCTCGAAAACAAGAGATTTGATATTGTAACTTTAGTTATTTATTAACTTTACTGTCGTCCGTCGGTTAATTATTGAAACTGTGTCACTGGTTCATCATCATCACCATCATTAGCCTATTAATGTTCCCACAGCTGGGACACAGGCCTCCTCTCTTTGAGAGGGAATGTCTCTAATCTACCACGCGGTCCCAGTGCGGTCCGTAGAGGTCTCATGTCTTCGAATTTTTTCACTGGTTAGTTCATTGAATATTCACGCACAAAACTTAAATCGTTTTATTTCTGGGCACTATTAGGTATTTATAATTGGACAGGTGTATGAACCCGCAACCAACTCTGTGCTAATACTTTTAGAAACATTTTATTTTAAAGCGGTACTCTTTTGGGACATTAATAAAAACACGAGTATATTATACTCCGTCGCAAACAAAGGGATGTGATATTTTCCAAAACATAATAATTATGAAGCAAGTACACTTCAGTGAATTCGCAAGATGTTGCTACGCCGTAGCGCTTGCTACGGAGCTACGCGAAGCACTTCCGTAGCGCGCTCGTAGCATGTTTGTAACAAGGATTCATAAAATGAAATTGTTTGTATGTAGTATAAATTGAAATACCGTCAGACAAGACAGATTGTAATGGGTTTTAATGTTTTCGAGTAACTTTAAATGTCAGATTAAATTGATATTTGATTTACTTCAAATAGAACGGCCGGAACCAATTACCTCAATAAAAAAAGTTTATTTGTGGGTAATTAAAGAAAAATAGGCTCGCGCTACACGTATAGGTAAACTTCATCGATTGAGTAGTTCCAATGTTCTCAGAATGTTCAATTAATAATATAAATCTGCTCTTAATTGAAAATTTTATCCATTGAAAATAAAAATGTAACTTTGCTCTGAAATAATTGCTTGACTTTAATTTGCCAGGCAAAATTTCGCAATAAGGTTTCCTTCAGGGAAATATAATGATTCGTTAATAGTTAACGGGATACACCGCGTTTTGTATAATTCCGCTTACATAACGCTAGTTAATGAGCTTTATAGGAACAGTTCAACAGTGGAATGGTTCCCAGAACGAACGTTATCATAAACGTAGGTGAACAAGGCGTATGTTGTTTACAATGAATTATCGAAAAAATACCGCTGGGTAATCCGGTCATTGGTAATTAAAGAGTAAAAATTATTTGATTAGGTGTCTACCTCATTTAAAACAATTATGTAAAATATATTTCTTGTAGAAATTATACTTTAATTACTAATTTTACAGCTTCTAGACAGAATTTGTAATCCTGCGGTAATAAACACTCTTTTTTAAACAAAAAAAGTGTAATTTTATACAAAAACCCTTACTAAATTCACTTCAAGAAGAAAATTGCAGCATTTTCTGCAGTTTTTGAATCAATTAAGTCCCTACCACCTACTCATAATCATCAAAAATTCGTGCAAATAATATGAACTTACCGTGAGAACTCGACGTAAAGTTTTTCAGTTGAATCGACGAGCACCTTGCTGCGAACTGTGGTGGTTACTGACGGCCTTCCGAGGGCTGCAGGCTTTTATACTGGAGCGCGGTGCGGGGGCGGGGGGCGGGGCCAACACGCGCTACTCCCGAACACAACTCCTCCCCATTTTGACAGCAACCTGCTGACGTGGGCTCTGATGTCACTGAAATTCAGTGGTGAAATATTGGAGGTATTGAAATCTAATAAGTAGAGAAAGACTAAGCCTAATTGTTCTATATTTTAGGGGACTTTAAGTTTTATAAAATATTATGAAGGCTTCTCTGCAAGGTAACCAGAGCTATAAGATGTTCTTCTGGAAAATGGTTGCTTGAGTGGCCCTAATTGAGAGACACAAAATCACTGAACGAGTTTCAATACATCTAAACTACTTTCAAAAGCTGCCGTGTCAACCCTTCCGTAGAACATTGACAGCATTTAACAAAATAAGGTAAGAAACTAAGAAGTATCTTTCGAATGCAATGGTTGATCCAACGAATATAAGTTAAAGTGTTCTCGGGTGACAGGGACCCAAAAACTTGTGGAATTCCAATCAACGTTCCTCAAAGAGTTGCCGTCATTCAGTAGCTACTTATCAGAGGAGCTGGCGCTTTTATTGTAAAATTTTCGGTGGATTTCCTTTTCTAATATGGAACGTAAGAAATTCGACATAAATATATTATATTATTATCAACTCATGTCTCCTGGCTAAGAAGGTAGGTAAAGACTATCCCATGCCATCTGTTAAGATCCTTACAGGCTCCATTTTTGTCTTCGTGTAGACACGTGGTCACACACGCGCTTACACTTGACCATTCTTAAGAACATCGGCAAGACGGTTTATCTCCGCTCTAATCTTAATCGCAAATACCGTTCACCAGTACGTTTTATTAATTCTCTAATCTCTAAACCAACTTAGCATACTGTAGATCAAATAAAGTTCAAATAGGTATTTAAAAAGATAAACTGTTGTAACTGTAACGCATCATAAAGTGTTATTTATATAAATTTACTAAAAAACACTGTGCAAGTCTGCCCTAGGCTTTATGTTTTGAAGCCTCTTTTTTATAACTTTTGTTTATTTTTGTTCAAAAAAAAATCTCTGGTTCTTTGTAGTGAAAACAAAAGTGTATTAAGTCAATCAGAAATACATAAACAATAAGTATCAAAAAACAGACAAAAGATATAAATATTATATATATTGTATTTATATTGCGCCATCTGTGCAGATAGTGTTAACAACATAACATTACGCTTGAATTTATACGAAGGGTTAGGCAGACGTGTGACCAATGACCCATAGGTACACCCACTATTAACCGTGTAATAGGAGGTTCCAGATTGTTGGTGAAACGTTCCTGGTAGCAAAACCTAATAACGCTTCGCCTGACTTAGGAATCAAACTCACGACCTCATGGCAAGCTAGTGCTCCCGACCAGCTGACACAACGACAGAAATACCGAGACACAAGACAACACTCACACGAGGCAGAACGTCAGTTGTTTGTAAACTGATGTTTCTTCTGGAATATTTAGTGAGACATTGAATAATTGGTTACGTTACCACAATCTTAATGTATTCAGCTGTAAAGTCAACAGTTTAGGCGTGTTTTGTAACGTTATACCAACTTGACTTAGTCTTAAGAGGCACTGCTGATTGTGAGGTATTGATATTTAATTGTCATAGTCAGGCAAAGAGTTTTCCCATTCAGAATTTCTTAGCATGAGCAATACAGTCTGAACTATGAATTTATGCACTACTGTCGGCAATGAGTTAACTCATAGTCCCTATTCTATCTGTCTCGACTTTTTCCGTCTATGTATGGATCGGCTTTCAGTACAACCGGATGCAGTGGAATACTGGTGTCATATATGTACACTTCAATCTAGCTTGAGTTCAAATTAACTCTTAAATACTATACATACTTAAATAAAATAAAAACATTACCCTTTCCTTGCAGTGAAAAATAGCCTTTATTTACTCTGACCTCAACAAGTATTAACATTAACTAAAAACTAATAAAATTAACTATAAAATAACCCGTCATTGGTCATTATCAGCAACCAGCAGGGCTTTGGCGTACCTTTTTAAATGTCAGTGGCTATCATAGTCTCCATCAATTTACAGTCAAATGGTTTCATTTTGTACTAAACCATAACCAATATGACAGTTAATCGATGGACACTATGATAGCCACTGACATTGACAAAGATACGCAATAGCCCAGCAGGTCAGGCTGTCTTGCGACATAGGTCTCCTCTATTTCGCTCCACTTTTTCCTATCCAGGGCAGTTCTTCGCCAATCTTTTGGCAGATTATCCTCCCATCATTCTGTCTACCTTCCTCTACGTCTTTTCTCATTCCTCTTTTAATTACATATAGTCCAAGTATTGTGTCAAACTATAACAGTTACAGTAGGCAGTTAGTTCATGTGGTTATACATAGTGAGTAGTAGTTAGTCGCGACAACTCGTAACTGTTAACAGCTCGTAAACTACTGATGAATGTCCCACGGCGGCCGGCGGTCACATCACATCACGGTTTTATGACTATTGTGTGGAAAAATATTGCTTCACTAATTACTGACAATTAAACGGTGTTCGTCACTGTATCTATGCATATTTTTACAGAACTGTTGAGTTGGTCGAGTGGCCGCAAGCGGGACTGTTAGGCAAGTGGTCGATTCCCAGGTCGGGCACAGTGTTATTGGGGTTTTTTCATCAGGAATTTTGCTGGAAAATTTTTCATCGAAAGTTGTAACCGGTTGATGGCCATAGTCTCGCCCTCTATTTAAAAGTCTCGCCCTCTATTTAATAGTCTCGCCCTCTATTAAATAGGGCATAACTGGCGACATGTAGGTGTACCTACTGTTAGGTACACAACCTCTGCCTAAGCCTTCGGGGATTGAAGGCGTGATGTTGTTATGTGTTATTCTTACATGATTAGACTTTCTACATGCATACATATATGTACCTTGACAATGATAGTGCAACATAGTGCATTCTTTGTGAAAATGGGAATCTGCCATCTTTCTGACACTTCGCGCGACCAGAGGCTTGCTCTTTCTTTGGTCAAAAATTAGCATTGCCATTCAACGTGGCAATGCTGCCAGTCTTCTGGGCACGTTCCCGGTTGTCAGCGATGCGGAGGAGAACTAAGACGCCTGAGTGGTCGTTGTACACAGGGTTATTTCTACAACACCGTTAACCTTGTAAGACTGTATTACTATCATCATAAACAACAACTTTTGTTCTATGACTTTTTACAAAACATAATACATTTACCAAAAACAAAAGTTCAAGATTTCGTTGTCCTATCTAACACATTTCAACTCTGTATTTTGCTGTACCTACCTACACTGTCGTAACTCGCTACGCTACGATTACCCCGCCGCCCGCTATTGTACTATCGTTTTGCTTCGCAGACTTGGTAACATTTAGAGCGTACAATTTAAATATTTTTATTTTTGTAAGTAAATCTGATGAACTAAAATATGATTAATTTTTAAAAGTCATAGAACAAAAGTTGTTGATTATGATGTTAGCAACTTAGTCCTGAGAGGTTAACGGTGTTTTACAAATAACCCTGTATAACATCACGCCTGTCTAATCTCCGAAGGGTTACGCAGAGTTGTCTTTCTAATAAGAGTTATATTGGTGACTTTTTCTGTTACATACATATACATTGGTACAAACATGAGCAATTAAATGTATACACGCAGCAACTTTTAAAAGTGATTTTTTCCTATTGTATTGAGATATAGGATTACGAAATAGATCATAAATTTGATTAGAAACGTTGTATCATTAGGAAACCGGTTCTGAATTTTGCAATGTGTTTATATTTGATTACTCGTGTCTGTTTGTGTAATATGTGTAATAGATATAACGATAAAAGTGCAGGCAAACTCTGGTCAATTAGTAGTGAACATAAAAGCGCCGCACATCGGCACAAACTGTCGTCAATTACGACGATACTTAACTTGACTTTATTATTGTTTCACTTTTTGGTTTACGCGATACCGCAGGGTTGCCACGCGTCTGTCAGCAAATACTTATTTTTTAGAAGTCTTTTTAGGAATACTTGCCTCACGTCATAAGTATGTCAGTACCTATTATCTAAGATTATTATATTATATTGAACTAGCTGATGCCCGCGGCTTCTCTCGCCTGGAAATGACCTTCTTCAGAACCACTCTATCCATTGGTGAAAACAACATGAAAATCGGAGCAGTCGTTTTTGAGTTTATTGCGAACAGACATTCGGACTGACGCGGCGGAGGAGTTAATTTTATAAATATTGTTGTGACCTGTGTGTGTTACACACAAACAGGTTGGAGTTTAGGTTTCATATTTTAAATTTGTAATAAGCTGGTTATTTAGAGGATATGCAGCAGTATTATTTAGCAGATAAGGATCCATTATATCTGTGCCAACCCTATTATTCACTGACTCGGAGCGGGCAGTTAAACGCAATTGAGTCAGTTATGGGCATACGATTAAATACTTTACTTACTTATTGTGGCCGGTATATAAGGGCCACTGTGAACAACCATTGTGTAGGCCATTGTCGGCTAGGTCGTCTAGGCGGGACGGTGTCATTGTCAGATTTGGCAAAATTTAAAAGGGAAAATTTTCATATTTGTATTGGGCGTGGCGAGCTCGGGAGGAGCTCGTGACTAAATCATAGCCACACTGGTCGATATTCATGATTAAGGCCTGCCTGCCAAAGTCGGTCCATGGACACTTAGAAAACTCGGTATGGGATGATGGTCACCCACCATCATCCCATACCGAGTTTTCTAAGTTTCTCAGAAAGCACGTCAAGCCGTTGGTCCCGGTCATTTGAAGATCTTTGACAATAGGGGATCGGACTGGGTCAAAAAAATATGATTCTAATTAGTTCGTTAGTTAGATTATCGAAAAATATTGGAAACGTGTTTTTTGTTTTATCAATTTAATAAAAATTGTTGGAGATAAAACGCCTCAAAGATCGAGCGGTTGTGACGTCATTTGTAGGTAAAAAAACTGACGTTTTCGAGGCGTTCACGAGGTTTCGAAGCACTGTATCGTCTTCATTTTTTGTTTATGTGAAAAAATGTTATAATATTTATACTGCAATATTGTTAGTTTTAAGTTATCTTGCTGCGCCCTAACAGGGTCATGTACTCACTAGTTCTAAGCCTAGCGTTTAACTATGCTGTGTACATTGTGCAATAAATAAATAAAAAATAAAAAATGATCAATATTTTTTGGAAATCTATCTCCGTACTCATTAGTAGTCATTAGGCTAGACAGAGGTATAAGTGTACCTACAGAAATAAATACATATATATATGTACACCCACGTTTCAGAATTAATAATCAAAATATTTTATAGTGTCAAAAACATATCAAATTTTCTCTTAAATGTTGTACATACACAGAAAAGTTTTCTGCTTTTAGTAAATTCCAGTGGAATGAAGTAGAAAGTAATAAGTTGGGTGCTGCAACGTCGCGCGTGCCAGGCAAAAACTCTGATGTCTTCTGATGCTAATTACTTATGAGTAGCGTGAATATTTTAATTAATTTTGTTTATTAATTAATGTTTTGACTTTGCATCTACAATAAACAAGAATTTTTTAATTATATGTTATTCAGTATTCATTTTCGTGCCGAGGTTTGCCTTGTGGCATTACGTCCGCTTTTGTACCGCTAGTGTTCATGAAGTTTAAATAAATTAATAAGATGTAGATTGTAGAATAGTTACAATAGTAATCGAAAGGATTATTCTTGAATATTTACCGAGGAGAGTAAGTATAAGCATAATTATTATTTCGATCACTATTTATGGTTAGATTGGTTTGTAATATAATTAGTCTTTATATAAGTTCAATTAAATACGTACCTATAGCCGTTTGACGTCACCGTTATTTTATAAAGTCCATAGGTCACTGTTACGGTCAAAAGCTAAAAGTACATTTTTGAACAAATAACTTACTTAACACAGAAATATATAAGAAGCGTGAAGATCTTGATTAATGGTTAGTAAATTACACAATATACACATTGAAATATACAAGCAACAGATTGTTACAACCAGCGTGTAAGCAAACCTGTTGACAGAGCAGATTAGACAATATGTACCGACACACATCTCAGTCTCAATGTCCACTCATCTCCGTAATGAATGCTAAAGCAAGGACATAACGTCTCCGTGTTCTTATATAACATGTTGCGACGCCAGATTGGAACTCATTTGACAGAGGTGCGTGTAGTGTAGAGGATTGGTTATGGGTCTGGCTGTTCTTGAGCTAAAAACGTTGTAAGTTTAATTTCGAAAATCTTTAATACCTACATGTGTATAATTTATATGAGTTTAATGAGTTGGATTGTTGGTACCCACCATTTTGATGCGAAGGAATGAAGAAAGTGTTGTGAGGAAAATGTTGAGTATGAATGTAGATGGGTATAAGAGTAGAGAAAGATCAAAGAAACGATGGATGGACTGTGTGAAGGATGATATGGCTAGGAAGGAGGTGACTACTGACATGACGAGAAATAGAGAAGTATGGAAGAAAAAGACATGTTGCGCCGACCCTAAATAAATTGGGATAAGGGCAGGAGAATGATAATGATGATGTAGGTACCCACACTTTCTTAAGAAAAGACTGTATTTTTTTTCGTCATTACTGAACCAAATTGTATCGGATGTGACATCGTTGAGGTTGATTGTAAACTTAACCTAGCATAATTTACTGTACCTAAAATAAGACTTACACTTATTTGTCTAATCCAGATCTAGTTAAAAATGACCAAAAACTACGAAAAACGATTTCCTCGTTGCAGCAGTAGCAGACGTTCCAGCACTACGCGAGGTCACGCAGCTGTTCAGCAATGCGGCACAGACAGCGGGAGTGGCGGGACAAGTCACCAGCAACGTTGCACGCTCCGCCGCTGACTTCGACGTATTCCCCGACATGTCCAAACAGGTTTATATCTCTCGTACTATATAAATCTACTCCTGACTACAACATTGTCTTAAGAACAGAGATGTGGTCGTCGACGGAACGTGCTAACCAAAAAATGCCTATTATTACAGATGTAGAAAGACAAATGTAAATACATAAAAAGGTTGTTATAGTTGTTAGCTTACCGTCCGTCCGTTTTATAACGACGACAGGCTGTGTCGACGGTGCGTTCGAGGTCCCAGGCGTGCCTCAAAGAGATGTCAGCAACATTGCAGGGACCCGCTAGGGCCGATGCCTGCCGGGCTGCGGGTTGTTCAAAAGAGACACCGCGTCCCCACACAAAAAGGCTAAGAAGGAATTCCGCTTCGCCTGTGTGGGAGGAGCCATTTGATGATTTCCCACGCTACAAAAAAAAACAAAAAGTATTGATAGAGTTGTACCCGATAACACCCACACATTTCGCCATTTATTTTCGAGTCCCATGTAATATGTGCAGCAAATATAAGGGTTAGGCAGAGGTGTACATAATTTATCATTACCCTTTTGTGTCTTACTGCAGGGCAAAGGCCTCCCTTTCTTATCACTATTCAGTGATGTTGTTTGCCAGTCTCTGCGAAAAGAGTCGAGTTTGTCTCGCCATCTTTTTCTGGGCCTGCTGCGTTGCCGTTTGCTGTTCTTTGGGACCCATTGTGTGGTTAGTTTAGCCCATAGCTCCTCCGGCATGCGGCAGATGTGGCCAGCCCAGCTCCACTTAAGCTTGGCAGCCGTGTGCCCCACGTCGGCAATTTGAGTTTTGGAACGCAATTTCGAGTTCCTTATTCGGTCACTAAGCTTGTACATAGTACACACAAATTTCGCGATTTTTTGTTTTAAAAACGTTGCCCCATACTAGGAATTTCTCCTGTATCGTGGGTGCGTTCACAAACATTTTAACTCACATACACAAATACCCAGACCCGGAACAACTATCAGTAGGTCATACAAATATTTGTTCCGTGCGGGAATCGAACCCGATCGATTTGTTTTTGAGTCCAACTCATGGTGAATCTATTGCTATCAACCGGACACAAATCCACACTCCACCCACGTTACTGCTAAGTGCAAGTTCTTGATTCAAAAACCCAATAACATATTGCCCGACTACAGCTACTTAGTGCGTCACAAATAGAACTGCCTTCGGTGCTAAAATATAATCTGACTACGATCATTAATCCGGCTGACAAGCGTGGCATCGGCAATATTCTTGCTCGTGCGGTTTATAAATAAATAACGTTCGCACTATGAATACTCAATAAGTCAGTGTATTTTTTAATCGAAAAGACCTACTCGTTGATCACGTGCGACTGCACTTCATTACGGGTTCGATTCCCAAGTCTGAAATTTCGAAACTGGATTTGTGCGCGGTTGACGGCAATAGACATGCCCCCATTATTTAGGACTTAAACATGACTGGCGAAATATAGATGAACTAATAATGGGTATATCTCAGCCTAACCCTTCGGGGATTACATGCGTGATGTTATGTTATGAGAAGAAATTTCTGAATAGGTCAAAATTGATGTCATATTTTGTTTGGGCACTTAAGACTGCCGGTGTTCTAGTTGACTTCTGCGAAGTTTTGCTAGTGTGGCTGCTACAAAGGTTAAATGTTACACAACTTACGTAAATTCACAGGAACAACGTAACTTCACGCTAGCAGAGGTGCGGCAGTGTACCGGGCAGGACGGTGGCTGTCTGTACGTCGTGTACAGGGGACTGGTGCTCGACCTCGCGGACTTCGCACCTCATGTGAGTGCTAACTATCTTCACGCCTGTATTCCGTGGGGAATAGGCAGAATATATGCTTTTTATTTCGTTGTGGTCTCTCATGAGCGTAAAGAAACATTCATCATCAACATCATCAACAGCCTATTAATGTTCCCACTGCTGGGACTTTCTACTCTCTTTATACTCTACCACGCGGGCCCAGTGCGGATTGGTAGATGTCACATGTCTTCGAATTTTTTGGTTCATAGACATGCCGGTTTCCTCACGATGTTTTCCTTCACCGTTTTGAGAGCCAGCGGTGGTAAAATAAATTACACAAATAAATTAATGTGCCTGCCTGGGCTCGAACTCACGACCTGTTCGTAAGTCGGGGCCGCCACCATTAGGCCACCACTGCTCTCAAAGAAACACTGCTTACAACTAAATTTTCATTCTATAATTTGACACTTGGTAACTCTGCACAAATTACCAAAACGTACACAAACACATGACATACCTAGTATTTGAAATAGACCAGTGTTGATTCTACCATCAACACAAACTAAATCGTTTACGTAAAACGTTAGGAGATTGGTTCGTGTAGCTGTTTCGGGAATATTTCCGTCGGTTTGAAGCTAAGGTTTGAAGTGACTGAGCTCATCAAATCGGAAGAATCAGCATTGGTGCATCAATGTGTGAGACCCGCTTCTAGTTTCAACCGCTGTGAATAGGTAGTTTGCATATATGATGGTTTGTATACTTCGTTTCTAAGATCCCTTTGATTTTAAGTTTTGAAAGCCCTTGTGCCAAGAGCTTCATAACGCCTGCAATTTCAAAAGACAGATGTGCACTAAAGAGGTACTGCAGGTCCCGTCGGGGCTGCAGGTTGTAGTAAGAGATACCGCGGCCTCGACATAAAGGGCTAAGAAGGAACATGGGTGGTTTATAGTCAGTAGAAGTGACACTCAATTACGCTCTGCCCAAGAGCGGAAGGGGTTATTTGATGATCGCACCCGCCAAATAAAAAAAAGAGGCCCTATGGGCTATCTATAACATCCACACCTACCCACACCCACCTACACGCAACCCACACACCCACATTCTCATTTTGCCTGTTATGTTTAAGTCCCATGGACATGCCCAGACGTCAACAGGACACAAGTCCAACCTTCGTGGCTGCTACTGACAATTTCATGATGAAAAAACCCAGTATGTAGGTTTGTCCGTCCTGAGGATCGAACTCAGGAGCTCGTGCTCAGCGGTCGCGCTTGCGGCCACTACACCAACGAGGGTGAGGTAGCCAGCATCAGTTTTAAAGACTTGCTTCTAATGACTTCAAATATGTAATAACAATGCAAGATCTACCGACTTGTACGCCCACGCAGATATTACGCAATTTTCAAGGTCGGTCAGTATATACTCTCTTTTTGTAGCAGAATTCATCTTTTAGCAAAAATAGCTTCTACTGCAAAGTTAATCTTAAACAATTTTCGAGAACTTCTGAGAAACGAGTCTCTTATTAAGGCTGAAGACGCGTTGATAAGTCTTCGTAAGAAACACTTTAATTTTTTTCCAATCTAGCCATTTTAGCAAAAACTCGTTAAAGGTCAGTCAGTAGCGCTGTTTATATAAAAAGTGCAGTTCACGTAATATTCACGGCTGAAAGGCGCGTGTGGGCGGCAGCAGGAGTGCTTTATAATCCATTTATCATGGATCTGGCCAATGGATCTTCTGAGAAAAAATATTCTCAGTAGATCCACTTATTTCGATGATGGATCTAATGAGAAAACAAATTCTCACTAGATCCATCCATTTATCATGGATCTGGCCAATGAATCTTCTGAGAAAAAATATTCTCAGTAAATCCACTTATTTCGATGATGGATCTAATGAGAAAAAAAATTGTCACTGGATCCATCCATTTATCATGGATCTGGCCAATGGATCTTCTGAGAAAAAATATTCTCAGTAGATCCACTTATATCGATGATGGATCTAATGAGAAAACAAATTCCCATTAGATCCACCCATTTATTATAGATCTGGCCAATGGATCTTCTGAGCAAAAGTATTCTCAGTAGATCCATTTATTTCGATGATGGATCTAATGAGAAAACAAATTCCCAGTAGATCCATCATGGATCTGGCCAATGGATCTACTGAGAATGATTCATAAATAGCATTTAACTGATAATGATTGACCGGTTTTTAAATGTCAGCGTTAATTTTAAATTTAGCCAATATTGCTCATATCCTGTGCGTCTCATTTCAAGAACAAAATAACATACTAGAATTACCCGCTTAAATTCAAGCGATAATGAGGAGAAACCCTTTTTTTTTTCGGCGGGTGGAAAATCATCGAATAACCCCTCCCGCTCTTGGGCAGAGCGAAAGGGAGTGTCAGACTTCTACTGACTAAAAACCACCCATGTTCCTTCTTAGCCCTCTATGTCGAGGCCGCGATAACTAGTGTACAACCCGCGGCCCCGACGGGATGAGGAGAACACCTTACTTGTAACTACAGTATACTTACACATTGACAAATTATGTACTAAGCTGCAAAGATTTGTATTCGTTTTAAACCGAATTACTCGCGTGGCGGGTATTAATGCAGCACTTAGTGCTTATCATGGTTACGTAGCATCAGTTCTCCGCTACGGCATCATTATATGGGGAAATTCTAGTGATACTATTAATGCATTCCGAGCCCAAAAGAAATGTATTCGATCAATGACTAAAGCCCAACCATTACAAAGCTGTGTCCCTATATTTAAAAAATTAAGAATATTACCACTCCCATCTTTATATATATTCGAACTCTGTATCTTTGTTCGTAAAAACTTAGCGTTATTTCAAGCACGCAATGATGTTGTAATAAGGAAAAGTCGAGATATCCATAAATTATGTGTACCCCCACAAAGAATCAAATTATTTTCGAACAATGTTTACTGTATGGCAATTCAAATTTATAACAAATTACCTAATGTTTTTAAAAGTCTTAACATCACAACATTTAAAAATAAACTATTTAACTTTCTATTGCAAAAGTGTTACTACTCAACGAATGAGTTTTTAAATGACAAATTTGATTCAAAATTTAAATTAGACGACGACTTGCCTCCTGATTAAATGGAATTTCAACTCTAGGACATTGTATTGTAATCTTTAATATTTTGTTCATTAGATTTAATAATACTGACATTATATTTAATAATTCTTGACATTGTAATTAATAATCCTGACATTGTAATTAATAATCCTGACATTTTATTTAATAATTCTTGACATTCTACTTAATAATACTGAAATTGTATTTAGTAATTCTTGACATTGTAATTAATAATCCTGACATTGTATTTAATCATTCTTACCATTATAATTTGATAGTAGTTAACGAATTCCTTATTCTTGACATTTTATGGTTCATTTGTATTAATTATATTGTATGTCAATTTTAATGTTAAATTTATTCTTTATTATAAATTCATTACCATTCACCATGCTTCATTATTCTTTAAAATATTTGTACGCTGGAAACAGCAGAATATTATGGACATCAAATTATGTGTAACACCTATAGCAACAATATTCTGACAAATAAATTTATTATTATTATTATTATTATTATTATTATTATTATTATACTTACAGTTAATAAGTCTTGTGACTGAAACTGTAGCTTATTTTATTTTGTATTTGTTCAACTATTCAGAAGTGAATGTAACTGGCCTACTTGAAATAAATATTTTGATTTTGTCATACAGCATCTACTTGGAAGATTGACTAATCATCTGACAACCCACATCACAAGAAAATCTGTAACAATCTTAATATATACTGTCAATTTTCTTCACGCAGCACTTGGGCGGCTCCAGCATGCTGCAGCAGTTCGGCGGTCAGGACGCCACCGCCGCCATGCTGGTCTCCGGCATGCCACCACAGGTGTTCGACGTCATGCTGAAGAGATTCGTCATAGGGAGGCTTGTGAGTACCAGTGTCACTTGATGTCACACATACTAAAGAGTAATGCTGAAGGTGTATGCGACAAGCCCGCGAAATTCGAGTCACATTTGTTACGGCCGTGAATCCTATTTTATTTTACATACAACCTGACACTGGCCGGCAAATTGCATAAAACGTAAGAAAATTAGAATTTCGTGGGCTACCGTTGTCGCATTAACCATAAATGAAAGTGGATTTTTAAATAAAACTTAAAACTGCTAAGGTGTAAAAAGTCTTGACGAAGACTTAGCTAATTTATTCAGCATCAAAACTCGTTAGTGCATTAAGTAGGGCGCATTGGTATAGGCAGTGGTATAGAGCCACAAGCAATCAAAATCTGTTTAAAAGCATTGTATTGATTGTGATCTTATGTCGAATGCAGTCTATTAAAAAACAGATTTTATCTTAAAATAGGAACTGTTGTTTTGCGAGAAAATTGGTATTGAATTTTGCTGCATGTTTACATTTCAGTATTCGTAACTGTACATAATAAGGAATATTCTATTCTCATGTTCAGCATAGCCGGCTATTCTTGAAAAACAAACACGCACTTGATATATAAGCCGTAAAAGGTACATTTATCTACCACTTAACCGATTTAACTGTACTTGCTATAAACTAATCAGTCATTAAAATTGTCCACCGTTAAAGTGTTATATAAAATTCAATTATTAATGATGCGTTTAATGAACGCGCTTCATATAATTTAATAGCGTAAAAACAAGTGGTTTGCGGTGATAACAATTGTGATCAAATCATTGGTTTTCAGGTGAAAACTGAAAGAGCGGCGCGTATGCAACAAAGTCAACTGAATAATGCTGACTGAAATAATGGGTTTTGGGTGGACTAATTAACTTATTTTATTTTTCTTAATTGATAAAATTTTGTACAATCTCATTTAATTTGATTTATTATCACAGAAATAAACAACAATAGCAACCCCATCCTTTATTGTATACCTACATTTTAACACAGGTTTAAAAAAAAACTCCACACCCCTACCGTGACCACAATGGCGGTATTATTGTTGTTCAGCTTCCAGACAACCTTAAATATATAATATACTGAACTTGGTTCTGGTGACCCGTTATGGTGTATGCGACAAAGTAGCCCCCGAAATTCGAATTTTATAATGTTTTTTTTGCAATGCTTCGGTTCAATATTTATGTCTTGAATGTAAAACCCCACCACCCTTCATTTACAATGACATTGTATAACTATTCTACGTCAAACTGATTAATTAGAAAATCCCCAGCAATACTATCTCTTTGACAAATACTAGACAAGTACTGTTCTTAACGAAAAAGACACTTTGAAGAGTCAAAGATTAAAACAATGGGCCAGTAGCAACAGATATACATAAAGGGTGTAAAAGTACCCTTAACGCAAACGAAAGGCACTTGTTCTCCCCACCACTGCGATCATTTTTTGGTTCTAGATCATACCTAGGAATCCCCTAGTTACGGAGATATTGGGGGTTAAAGTTCAAAATTTTGCACAGCTGTTTTTGTAAATGCCAGTTTTTTAGGTAAATACTACTACTACTGTACTACCTGGTACTTTACTTAAATTACTTCCATAGGCCCTTTACTATTCAAAGCACCCACCAGCACAATGTTTCGAGAGTGCAACATTGAGTTTTACCGTATTTTTTATTAAGTATATACCTATATTTTTAATATCATTTTTGACCCCAAAAAAAAAAAGTCGCTTCCCAGCAAAAAATTTTGCGTAGGGGTACTTTGTTTGATGTACAGAATGCTTGGTTGACGTATGTGTGAAGGGTTACTTTACACCCTGTATATGTCTAAAGATAACAAAATCCTTATTTATCTAATAATAGTCACAACAATATTTATAGTAGTGATTGTTAACATAGTCAATAAACAATATCTCTCATACGTGCGGAGCAACATGCATTTACTATCTACCCGATAGTATCTACATACTTAGATAGTACATAGATGACGGACTCGTGAGAGTACAAGACGGTTCTCACGAGTATGACCGATTACTGGCCTAGGTTGACCGCTATAGAAGTAAACTGACCTAATAATATTATATGTGGACTCCCTCTGCAGGATATGCAGCTCCACCTTTCAGGATTTAAAAAAGCAAACGATAAAGCCGGGCTTACAAAATACTGGTCGTATATAATTTCAGTCCATCGACACACAAAGGAGACGAACGATTGTTACATCTGCCGGAGTGAACTTATTGTAGTACATAGATCAAACTGTCACCATCAATCATTTCAAAATGTAAACTTCAAATCAAATAAATATAACACCAGTCCTGAGTACGGTCACGAGTATTAATATGTATGACACTTATTATTACACTTAGTCTTATCGATTATCGAACCCAAGTTGTATATACTTTATTTATGTTAGTTTAAAAGTTTAAGTTGTTTGTTGTTAAACTTCAAAAGCTATTTTCTGTTGAAATAACGGTGGCTATTATGTCTTCCAAAATACTGTATCATTCTTGTTCGTTCGTGAAACGTTATCATTTCTAAAAATGGCTGCTCATGACTGGTATACTAAAGTGCTAAATATTCCGAGGTGGTAGAAAACCAAAATGAAGTCAGCTTCGGGTGAGCCAGAAAAGCTCAGTGATATAATTAGAATACTACTTATAGTACACTCCGGGAGATAATAACTAAAATATGTCAAAAGTATTGTGCAGTCATTAGATCGTACAATGTACAATGATGTACGGAG
This sequence comes from Diarsia rubi, assembly GCA_932274075.1. Classification (NCBI taxonomy): domain Eukaryota; kingdom Metazoa; phylum Arthropoda; class Insecta; order Lepidoptera; family Noctuidae; genus Diarsia; species Diarsia rubi. The sequence goes on along the minus strand of OW026413.1, from coordinate 24,054,762 downwards.
GAGGAAGGATCTTCGAAGTACGACGTATGAATATTATGTATGACGATTCCTTTATAATTAATTAAGCTACATTGATAGCGTTATAGCGTTCGTAGCGGTCTCGGACAGGTCTCTCCAGGTGCTGGCGGAGTTGAACTTAAGAACAGAACAGGAGATGAGTCATCGTCTGCGATGTGACTCTGCAGTCTAGTCACTGAATTTTATCGGACTAAGTTATACCTGATGCGGCCACCTGGCTTCGTAATCTGTTTAGAAGTTTCCAGCTGGATGATGACATTATTGGAGGCTCCTTGGGAGCTTCCGAAAGACTCGATTCGAATATGACACGCCTTAGAACAATTAATCAATCAATCAATTAAACTAATAGCATCCATTGTGACATCACCTGATATCTGTTATCAGCTGCATCTTACGCTGCTGATAGTGTATCATTGCCGAAACTATCTATAATCATAGTATCAGTTGTCACACGGAGTTGCCGATCGACAGACGTGTTCACATGTGAGTACCAAGCGTTATTAAATTGGGAAATAATTTACATTTTTTTGAACAATAGGAATACGCATCTAAAATTAAAATAATAAAATAAAGAGCAAAGCTGAGAGAGCTGAGACAAATTTTAAGATATTTCCCGTAAAATTTTTGGGCTAAATGTGGTTTCAGAAAGTTTTTGCATTTTGTCAAGGTCAGCAATCAATGAGGCAACCTACTCAGGTACTAAAAGCTAACGTCACAGTAAGGCTTAATTGTGTTCCTCACTGAGTAACTTGGTTATTGGTCAAATAGGCAACCGCTCTGAGTAACCTACTGGTTTTCAACTACATCCGGTTCGACCTGAAGCCGGTCAAAAATTGTTTTGAAAAGGGCAGAAAAAGCTGTGATGACTGATTAATTAATTTTGATCTTATCAGACGAACTATATTCAACTGCACTGAAAAATTCTTATTTAGGCAGGATAATTAGTATTATCAAGCAAGATAAGATTCAAGATTCTTTATTTGCATGAAATATGGTACAATAAGGTCTAATGTTTCACATATTTCGCTTACTAAAAGCAAACTTAAAATTAGATTAAATTAAAACACCTATTACTTATTATTTAGGTACCTCGTTACATAAAACATTTAAAATAAATACAGTATCAAAATTGAAAATTAAGAAAAATAACATATAATTATTGACAACTAGCTGTTGCCAGCGGCTTCACCCGCTACAACTCAAACCCACGGGAAGGTAAAATCGGGATAAAAACTATCCTATGTGTTAATCCAGGTTATAAACTATCTGTGTACCAAATTTTATCTAAATCAGTTCAGTAGTTTTTGCGTGATGAAGTAACAAACATACACACTCACAAACTTTCACCTTTATAATATTAGTGCGATTACCACAATGAATATTTTAACTTTTCTTAATAATTATTGAAAGACAAAGCTCGCGGTTAATAATGACAGCCGCTCTAGTCGGGATCTTAAGGTTAAGTCGTAGTCTAGGTTGGTCTGTGGATTAGTAATCAGTCATTAAAATGACCTAGATGCTTTGGAAAGCACGTGCTTCCTAAAATAAACGAAGAGTCGATAAACGTTTATCGGCTGGCTCTTGACTGTTATTTATAGATCTTTGTCAGTCGCTCCAGGTAGTCGGGGAACCGAAAGTCGTCACTTACCAAGGGGTTGTGGAGGTCAGATAGGCAGTAGCTCCATGTAACATACTGTTATTCAGATGAATCTGGTAAGGCTGGTAGCCGACCCCAATACAGTCGTGAAAAGGCAGACAGATGATGAATCAAAATCAAACAAAAGTATTGCTGCTAGCTGATAAAGTTTATAATCATTACTTTTCGAACTTCAAAATTTACAAGTCATTCAAAACAGCTGATCTTCGCTACTTCCTAGTATTTTAACTGGGCAGAAGAAGTAGTTGAACAAACGTCCCAGTCACACGTCTGTCTGTGTGTCAGCTGGGTTTGAAGTGAAGTGTGTAAGTGCCCAAATTGGGCCGTTATAAAGGTGGTTTGTTTCTGTTAATTAAGCACACTATTGTATAAAATTGAGTTCTGCAAACCGTTAGACAATCCGAACCGAATCCAATTCTTAGCTTTTCTTACGATGATTCTACGATTTGTTCGATTAGAATAAGGAACCAAGTTTTAGTTTTACAGTGTTCGTAAGATATTTTTATTCAACCTCATTATTTTGTTTATTAGTAGCCATTCCTAAACGTGTTAGGAAAAGACTGAATAAAAGTGATTCACATTTGTCAAGTTATTAATTTTACGATGGCGGAAATATCTGGAATACAATTGTATCATCGGTTAATTTGGCTGTGTCATTCAATCACAGATAATATAATCGTGATGTAAAGATAATATAGATTATTACATATTTGGCGGATAAGACGGAAAGATATGGCGTTCTTAAAAGCGTATCAGTCTACCAAACTACTTATCTCTTTTGCTGACATCCTGTAACGATTTTTACATACTTGACTATTAATTAGAACTTTTGTACTTAAGATTGTTTAGATATAGTCTAGTTAAGAGGGCTGTGCTCTTCAAAATAAACAGTAATGACTGACTCGTTGGTGTAGTGGTCGCTAGAGCTACTGCTGAGAGAGAGGTCATGGGTTCGATTCCCAGCGGGCAATGTGTTAAATAATTGATCTCATGAAACTGTATTCTTAGTATTATTTTAAGGCACATACATACTCTTAATCTAAACAATTTAAATATTATGAGTGAATAAAGTTGGCCAATAACCTTTTCAAACAATACGATTTAATTGTGATAAAAAGTAATAAGCAATCTACATTTTGTTCTGTAAATGATTATGAAGCTAAATTCTTATTGAATGGCGAATACCTTATCGGCCCGTGCGACAAATACTTATACAATTAAGATAAACTAGTTATTATCGAGAATAAAATATATTAATGGGTTTTTACGGCACTTTACTTAATAGGTATTAATTGCATATTGCAGACGTCTTTAGTGTCAGCTTATCTTTATATCTACAAATGGAAATAAAATCGGCGAGCTGATAATTACTCATGCACTAACTAAATGGATAAGAAAATCCATTTATTTAGTGCATGACAGACCAGAGGACCAGAGGCAGACGTAGAATTGGATTAGTGTAGTGCGGTGTATCAATAGGATATATACGAGGCAAGCTAATAAAAGTTTTGTAAAATTATGTTACATCTAATAATCATCATCATGTTCATCTAATATATAAGTATGTTTATCAGTTGTCTAGTACCCATAACACAAGCTCTGCTTAGCTTGGGACTAGATGGCGTTGTGTGATAGTTGTGGAATATTATTTATTATTATTATTATTATCTCGTAAAATAATTAAGACATTCTCTCTAAGCACGACCAACAGGAGAATACCTTATTAGTCATTCAGCCAGCCGGTAGCCTAACTATCGACAGCCTTTTTTTTTGGGTGGTAAATGACCGCTCCCGCTGGGCGGGATGACAGGGACTGTCAGACTTGTACTGACTAAAATCCACCCATGTTTCTTCTTAGCCCTTTGTGTTCCAGGGTCATGGTATCTGTTTCGGACAGTCCCGCAGCAAGAATAAGAAGAGTTGTCTAAATTCACAACTATTTCGACAACTCTTCTTTAGAACATCACGTGAGATTTTTACCATAGTGCGCTAACAAATCTGTTGTACTCCAGAGACTCAAGAATGGGTGACGTGAAACGCTACACATTCGCGGAGGTGTCCTCGCGCGACGGCAGCAAGGACCAGCCGATCTGGATGGTCTACAAGGACTCCGTGTATGACCTCACCAAGTACATCGACGAGGTAAGCAGAGACAGTGCCCGCTGGATAGACTGGTGTTTCTGACAGCTCTCATCCAGCCTGGACATAGGAGTCATTAGAGATGTCTTTGGGAAATCAGAGTGTCTCAACAAAGTGCTGGCTGTCCTTAAGACAGACATGTAGTCCATTTCTAACTTGAGATGAGCTAGCTTTCAGCTACCGTACAGCACATTGAAAAGCTTTATATTGTTTTATGTCTACGTCTCTATAAGCCTACGAATCTTCCACACCAACGCATCACAAAGCCCTAAGCTTTACCTTATTTATAAATCACCACCAGTACCCATCACCAGCTGTATCAAACCCCAATAATCTAATTTGTAGTCCTTAGCGTAATTATTTTTCTTCAGTAGGTTTACGAGCAGTAGTTTCAGTAAATTTGTAGGTTTAGAGTCGTGGGTTCGAACCCAAGTACAACCAGGTAAACACAACGCAATGCGCCTGATTATTTTAATTTGCGTTTTGGGGGACTGTCTCTTGTAAATAAGTAAAGTAAAGTCAATTTTGACGTTAAAAAAGTGCTGATTATCAGCCTAGTTTGAATAAATGAGTTTTGATTTAGATTTTACTTTGTGTAATTTATTTCATAGCTACTGCTCTCAAAACGGTGAAGCAAAACATCGTAAGGAAACCGGTATGTCTTAGAACTAAAATATTCGAAGACATGTGACATCTACCGACCTGCACAGAGCGTGGTGGGTTATAACCCATCCCTCTCCCAGAGAGGAGTCCCTGCAGTGACAACAATAGAGGCTGATGATGATGATGAGGTGCAACATACACTCACGCTACATAACCATCCATTTTCATCCTAACCCAACTCCGTCAAATACCTTATAATCTGTTACCCCTTGCAGCACCCTGGCGGATATGACACCATCATGGAGGATGCAGGAAAGGACGGCACTCGCAACTTCGACGATGTCGGCCACACCTCTGACGCGCTCCGCATTCTAGTCAAGTACAAGATCGGGGAGATCGTTGAGGTAACCACTTTCAATAATATAAGCCGCTTCTGAATTGGGAATATCTAACAATCTATGGAGTTACTAAAAAAATAAAACCGACTTCAACAAAAAAATATTCACAAGAACGTGAAAAATAAACTTTGGAATAAAAATCAGTTTCTGAAGTCGGCGACTTTTGTTTGTTTTATTTAATCTTTTTGCCACCGACTTCAGTAACTGATTTTTATTCCAAAGTTTATTTTTCACTTTTTAGTGTTTTACATGTGCTTACCCCAAAGCGACCGGTAATTTTATGTTATGAACTGGTGTAAACAATAGACAGACCTGAGATTTCAGCAATCCCAGTTCATTTGCTATCATTTATTGAGGAGTTCCGTTGCCTAACTCCGAAATTCTTCATGAGATCTTCACCAAATTGAAATGGGATCACTCCGTAAAGGTACTCTTCCAAAAAAAACGAATTAAATCACTTCAAGTGTGCCTATAAAATTTGAAGAGTTCTCTCTTTTTATCCAGATTCTGATTAATCATCAGATTCTGACTTGATGATCATGGGACCACCTCGAAAGTATACCCTTTCAAACAAAACAAAAAAAAACAAAATCGGTCCCACCATCTTCGAGTAATCGGGGAACATACATAAAAATAAATTAATAAAAAAAGATCGGACGAATTGTGAACCTCCTCCTTTTGAAAGTTGGTTAAAATGTCAGCAGCTAGGGAACTGACTGGGATAGTGCTGCCATCTGCAAAGGGCTAAAAAATATTATATACTTGCTGATGGTCGCGGCTTCGCCCGCGTGCATGTCAGTCAAATTATATACTAAAACTTTCCTCGAGAACCACTCTACCCATTGGTGACATCAGCATGAAAATCGGTTAAGTAGTTTTTGAGTTTATTGCAAACAGACAGACAGACGCGGCGGAGGTTTTCGCTGTTTTTGCAAACTAAGTACCCCTACGCAAAAATTTTTGCTGGGAAACGACTTTTATTTTTGGGGTCAAAAATCACATTTTACGGGTAAACTCAATGTAGCACTCTTAATTTATTGCACTAGTGGATGCTTTGAATAGTAAATGGGTCATGGAAGTAATTTAAGTAAAATGATAACCTGATAAACTAGTATTTACATAGTAAAAACAGCTGTGAAAATTTTGGAACTTTGACCCCCAATATCTCCGTAACTAGGGGGTTCACAGGTACAGTCTAGAATAATAAAATTATCGCAGTGGTGGGGAGAACAAATGCCCTTCGTTTGCGTTAAGGGTACTTTTAAACCCTTTACGTATAAGTTTTTAAACGGACATGGTCACTATATATGTCATAAACACTGAAAACGGGATATTTACCATCTCTACCATATTTCGTTTTCGTTTCGAGCTCCTGATATTTCAGCGGATAAACTAAAGTTATTGCGGGTGCGTGTTTATGAATAGACAAAACACCATCGCTACCATTGTCACTAACAAATCGATCCTATGACACACGAAACTCACTGTGTCCACTCGCGAACTTCTTTCCGCACTTTTTCAGTTGTAACTGGATTCCAAGCTCTCGACAGTTGAAACCCATTCTCCCGGTTGTAGGTCATATCTTATATTTGGTAATTTCAATGGCTTCTCTTATCACACGAGGTATATAGTTGGCGATATGTCGAGATGATCTGAGGGTTATGCAACTCTTCGCATCGGGGCTGCAGGTTGTTCTACAGAGGTTGACAGAGTTGTTCGGCACAAAGGGCTAGGAAGGAACATGGGTGGTATTCAGTCAGTAGAATTCTGACACTCCCTATAGGGAATTGCATTTGATGAATTCTCACCCTCCACAAAAAAGGGTTATGCAACTCACATCCCGTTTTCAATGTTTATTATAGTATATATGTATACATGTGACAATTGCCACAGGCCAGGTGGCAGGCGGCATAACCGGTTGTTGGAGTGGAGACCCAGAACTGGTCTTAGGACCATAGGCAGGCCATGAGCCAGGCAGACAGGTTAACGTGTCATACAAGACTGCATCATAAGTCCATGCATATGGCGTGCAGTAGAGGAGACCTACTGGGTACTTACCTACTTACAGAATAGTTTCCGACTTTACGTATTACACATTCACAATAGAACACGAAAGTGATGATGATGATCTGACTGACTAATCTAGACTTGCTCACAATTAAATTCTAAGAGTATATTTTATTTTATCACAATCGTGATAGATAATCAATACGTGTCTATAGTATCAACGATGATTGCGCGCAAATCCCACGAACATGATAAGATTATAATATCAACGCAATTATTATCCTACTTATATTATAAATGCGAAAGTTGGTGAGGATGTATGGATGTTTGGTACTTTTTCACACAAAAACGTTTGAACGTATTCGAGTGAACTTTGTCACACATATCGTCGTATCCTACGAATAAAGGCGTAACGAACTTATGGGCTTTTATCTTTCATTGCATAATTACATTCTAAGGTTTAAGAACAACTTTATTTTCTCATAAGAATTACATAGATTACTTACTGAGAAACACACTAAAATTAAAATTTATAATTAGAGCATTAGAGATTTAGCATTAGAGATTCTGCGTATCATACTACATGTAACCAGTTTAACATAACAATTTTATTAAAAACGGTACAGGTTATTCAATAATTAGATTTTGTCAAAAGTCACAATCTGAAGCACTCGTTTTCAACGAAGAATAGAGTTGGATAAACGCCACTGACATTTCACCCTCCCGCAACCGATTTATTGGGCGCCAGAGGGGTAGTAGCTACGTTTAAAAAAAAACCGGCCAAGTGCGAGTCAGACTCGCCCATGAAGGGTTCCGTAGCAGCAAGTAACATAATGTTAACATAATTTTTATAATTGAGTTGATTGAATGAACGGTAAATTGCGATTTACGATTTATGACGTATTAAAAAAAAATACTTACTAGATCTCGTTCAAACCAATTTTGGTTGGTAGTTTTTGTTGAGATCTACATTATATATTTTTTTTAGAATTGTCACTCTCTTACATTAAAAGTTAGAGGGGGGGGGACACACATTTTACCACTTTGGATGTGTCTATCTTTGAAACGATTGACTTTGAGAAAAAATGATTTTAAGAACCTCAATGTCATTTTTGAAGACCTATCCATAGATACCCCTCATGTGTAGGTTTGATGAAAAAAAGTTTTTTTAGTTTCAATTCCATGTATAGAGAGCCCCCTCTTAATCTTATATATTTTTATATAAAAATCAAAAAGCGGTTTACAGAATACATCTACCTGACAAATTTCCACTGTGTAATCCTTATAGTCTCGGAATAAAATGGGTGTGACATACGGACGGACAGACGGACAGACGGACAGACAGACAGACAGACAGACAGACATGACGAATCTATAAGGGTTCCGTTTTTTGCCATTTGGCTACGGAACCCTAAAAAGAAGAAGAAAGAAGGTTATTGGCAGAAATAAGCCGAAGGTCCCCTTGATAGTTTAGGAGAAAATGGTAGAAGTTACTAAAACATAGACTACTTTTCATATTTATTTATGATGGTTAAATTTAATGTTACTTTTACTTTAATTTTTTTGTTTTTTTTTTATATATCCGGAGATGACTGCGGAATAAAAAGGTTCTAATGTATCTTAAAAAAGACGTAAGTCATTTTAATTGTGACAGTCAAAATTTTCCAAAGTCAAAATAAAAGTCAAAATATTTTATTTCACATAGGCCTACATGGGCACTTGTAAAACGTCGACAAAAGAAAAGGGGCCGTTTTTCTTTTGTCGACGTTTTTTTTTGTCGTTGCGTACATAGAAAAAAACTCTAATGGTGATTGGGGCCGTGTTCTAAGGAATGGCTATTTTGCGTATCTATAGAAGAAACTATGCCGCATTCTACCACTTTGTGTCTCCTGACACAAATTAGTAGAAATCAATCAATGTCATACTAATGTATGACATTCTTAAGCGGTCAGTGACGTCACAACCTCAAATCTTTGACGCGTTTTATCTTCGTCAATTTTTATTGATTTGACAAAAAATATGTATCCAATATTTTTCGATAATCTAACAGACGGACTAATTAGAATCATATATAAGTCAGTAAACATCCATATTGTTACGGGACTATCGAAAAGCCAAAAGGAGGGATATATTTATTTATAACACATTTGCTCGTAAAGGGTCTCTTATTTCACCAATTTCAATATCCTAATGTAATGTAAATCGCACGGTTTATCAAGATGCTCCGTCAAAATGAACGGTACCTACTTTTTTAAATCTTAGCAAAGAGTTTTTATATCAGAAAAGTGGTCAACATTTTATAAATAAAATTAACTTTGGGAGATAAAATATAATAAATAAACTTTTATTCTTTAATTTAATTAATTTTGACAATAAATTACAACCATTAATATCTGTAACAAAAACAAAATACCTACTAATTTACTTTATTAAAAACTAGCTGACCCACCCAACTTCGTCTGCGTAATATGGAACTGTGTCGTGCGTTTGTGGTACTGCGTCGTATAATATGGAACTTCAACCTTCCTCGATAGATCAATTATCCAACATAGTAATATTTTTTCAATTAGCTTTCTAATGTTAAAAGAATTTTCAAAGTCGTCTGAGTAAATTTTGAGTTAAATCGTAACAAAAAAAAATCTAATCTTTCCTCTTTATAAAATTAGATAGAACCTTAGATTACATTATTAAAATGAGAATTACCATCCTTTAAACCTATCTGTTACTGTTAATCATCATCATCATCATCAGCCTATATTGTTCCCGCTGGAAGAAACTAAGGAGTGGGATGGGCTGTAATCCACCACGCTTCCCAGTGCGGGTTGGTAGATGTCACATTCCTTTTACTCTATATAGTTTAAACAAATACCTTAGAAGATAATATCGCAATATTAAAATGTACGCGCGACAAAATAATTACGCGGTCCGGCCTCCGGGAAATTCAAATTAAAGTTATTTACTGCACCATAATATTTACAAGGTGTTTTTGTATATTGTTTTGTGAGTAGTGGTGGCCCAGTGGTGGCGGTCCCGACTTACGAACAGTTGGTGGTGGGTTCGAACCCAGGCAGGCGCAGAACATTTTGTAATTTATTTCATTACCACTGTTCTCAAAACGGCGAAGGAAAACATCATAGGAAAACCGGCATATCTTAGAACAAAAAATTCGAAGATATGTCATTGTGACATCTACCAATCCGCACTGGGCCCGCGTGGTGGATTACTGCCCATCCCACTCCTAGAGAGGAGGCCTGAGTCCCTGCAGTGGGAACAATATAGGCTGATGATGATGATGATGAGTGTATATTTAACAGTAAGAGATAGGTAGGTACTAGTAATTCTCACTTTAATAATGTAAAATCTAAGGTTCTATCTTATATTATAGAAAGGAAATATTAGATTTTTGTTTGTGGCGATTTAACTCAAAAATACTCAGACGACTTTAAAAATTCTTTCAGCATTAGAAAACTAATTGAAAAAATATTACTATGAATAGTCGATCTATCGAGGAAGGTTGTAAGTTATATATGTATTAATAGGACGCAGACGAAGTTGAGTGGGTCAGCTAGTATGTTATAAAACGCCGTATGACATACGTGCGCTTTGATAATTACAGCCTTTGCTTTCTTTTAGCCCTCGCCTACGGCTGGGGCAAGCAATATCGCCTCGGCTGTAATTTTCAACTTACCGCACTTATATCAAAATGTACTAATTGTCGTGTAGTTAGTGCCTCACTTTGTGTCATTTTTAGGTCACTCATTGGCTTGTAACTTGACTTTACGAGTACATGCTATCGAGAAATTCTTATCTCTGAAACATACTGGTTTTCTCACGATATTATCCCTTACCGACGCAAGTAACAATAAATTATACAATACGCACATGAATCTCAAAACACAGAGGTGCATGCCTTGGGCTATAGAACACGAGACCTATGACTCATGTAATCTTACTTAGCTATCACTGCTAATAAGGAAGGGTTATTACTATTAGGTAGAACATTTAAAAGAACAATTACGCACACCTCAATACTAAATTAATGAAAGATTACTGTAACAATCAGCAGCTTATCTTTTGTTATAGTCTATAATCAGCTCATTAACAATTACTGGTTGAAACTGATTGTAATTCCGGATCACGGCGTGTGCACCCAACGTGATGAGGTGTGGCGGAAGTGATGTGACGGGTAGATAAAGTTGATGGTAATCAGCGGTAACCGGCTAGACTGGGAGCCAACCTCGACACAGTTGGGAAAAGTGTAGGTCTACAATGACTGCTTCTACAAAACCATCACCAGGATTTTTATTAAATCACGTGGATTTCTGATAATTAGCCAAGAACCTATTTTTTATTAGAATAAACTTCATGATAGGTTCCGCTAGACGAACGTTGGATCTATGAACGAAAGGCTATTTCAGCAACTATCAAAGAATTGGTCACCCCGAACCATCTGTGGTAGATATTGTAATGTCTGAAGTATCTGATAGAGCAAATCATCATGAGCTGCACTACAATTCCACCTATTTTTTAGGAAAATACTGACGAAAAGTATTGTTGAAATAAATAGAAGAAATGATACGAAAAATCTGCTAACACACAACCAATAAAAATTTATCACATCTCAATATTGCTATATTCGCACTCCGACAAAGTTTTCTTTTCGCCGTCGAGTATGGTTCGATGTCGCCGGTATCGACGGACTATAATAAGCTATAATAGAGCTATATGGAGCTATAATGAGGGTATTACGGGCGCCCATGTGATTCTTTTAAAAGGGATGCTGGTTCGCCAGTAGCTAGGTAGGAATAAATGAAAGAATTCAATTATTCCATTATATTTTATTGCATTTTTATCCATTGGGTAAATATTTATTGCCATAATTAAGCAGCTTAAGTTTAATCGAATGCACAATATGCTGCGAAAATCGTTCTCAATACGTCTGAAACCATCTCAGTCAAGATCGTATCAGAATCAAATACAATTATTTACTGTTCCGCACTTAGAATGGAACAGTAGAACAGAACCTAGACAGTAACGACTATTGACAAATACCGTTCATTCGCGACTGAACGAAGCACAATGAGTGAGCGATAAGACGCCCGACGCTTGTTTTAGTTTGATTAGTTGTTTGAAATAGTCCGTTTTATAGGAAGACGCAGTTTGTATTCCTTTTATTTAAAAATCCATGTTGTTAGGTAGATATTCAACGATGTGGAAAGTGTTTATTAATATAGATCACGTCAATAAACAATATAAAGTCAGAAATTATGATTCCTAAGGAACACATTATTGAACGCGATTAGCCATACCTACGACCTTTTGCGACCAAATTCTTGGTCGGATCTCCAGCAGTCATGCTCGCGACTAGTCGAGCGACCAATCGTGGTCGACGCCGCGTATAACGCCATCATTGGAACATCAATCACATCAAACTGATGTGCTAGATGTAGCTGTCATTTTTCTCAGCATTTTATTTCTAATAATCAAAGCACACAACTTACTCAAAAATATTATGTTGTACATTGCAGGAGGAGAAACGCTACGATGCCAACGGTAAGAAGAAGAAGAAGGTGGTCCCCGTGAAACCAGACAACAAGCCAACGAGCCGGAGCTGCCTCGGTGTCATCACTTGCGGCCTGCTCGGCTGACCAGCCACCACTGACTAGTCTCACACTAACAGGTCTAGGTTACACGTACCGAGTACGTTTAGGTCCAGTGCAGTGTCTCGTTTCTGTCTGTGTTCTCGGTATATATTATGTTACAGTCAAAACTCTTATTCGGTCAAAACTACTTTTGACTGGTTTCAGCCAAAACTCTTATTACGTTAAAACGCGTTTACTTAAGGTGGAAGCTCACATCTGGCCCGCGAAATTCTAATTTTCTTACGTTTTTGGCAATTTGCAGGCCAGTGCTTGGTTGTATGTTTATGAAAATTTGATTTGCGACTGTAAGACGTATGAAGTTACCGAATTATAACCATCAAAATTACTAACTACTAAAGAACGACGACTAAATTACTAAAGAATGACTTTTACATGCAAAAATCAATCTTGACATAAAAATGAACTTGGAGGGTTGTATTGATAATTTTGATGGTTATAATTCGGTAACTTCATACGTCTTACAGTCGCAAATCAAATTTTCATAAACATACAACCAAGCACTGGCCTGCAAATTGCCAAAAACGTAAGAAAATTAGAATTTCGCGGGCCAGATGTGAGCTTCCACCTTAAATAAGTGTTAACTATCGCGCAAGGTTATTAAAGGGTTTCAAAAAATCCTAACACTTCAACCTAATAAGTTTCCTAATGACCTTTAGGTTATAATAAATCAGTAGAGAAATAAAACAAAAACCACCTAATATATTCTTATAATAGTTTTGACCGGTCAAAAGTAGTTTTGACTGATTAACAGTTTTGACTGTCGACTGATCGTAGGATAATGCAAAAAACCTCGCAACTCGTTGTGCCCTCTAAACAATAATTTAGTTATTCCGCGAACGCTTATAAGGGATTAGTGAGATTTAAAAAACGCGTCTGATGTCGTGCGCGAAGTGCCATGACAACGCTCAGTTGCAGACATACTTACTATACTCTATGGTTGCAGTCACGGTCAGACTATACTCTATGGTTGCAGACACGGTCAGAACAACACGTTTTGGAGCTTGAAAAACATTGACAAAGGTGTACGTACTCATGAGCGTTCGTTCGTTCGTATTGCCAAAAGAAAATATCGTCAAAAAGAACCTTGATCCACGTTTCTTTGTGCAATATTCAGATAGTTTCTGAAGTCAAGCAAAGTTGCGCTTTCAATGTATCAGTGCAAATTAAAGTCCACATACATGTTGCCTGGACCGGAGTATCGGGCAAACTTCAGATTAGAAGTTTTTCTAAACGCGAGTCTTTGAATGTGATAAATTAATTTAACTTTCAGTAGCTTTCGCCAACTTTCTGGCATTGAATGAGTTTTACTTAGAATGAAATACGTTTTGCTGAGTTAATATGCAAAAGATTTCTTTGATTTTGCAGTTATAACATGACGTTTGTATTTTGTTTTTAAACCAAACTGAAAATCTATTTCCAAATTAGATTTACGTTACGTTTAATACCTAGACTTAAGATAAAATTGTTTTATATAACTATTTATTTAATTTATAATTACATTGTAAGTTTTTGTTACGAATCGAAAATAAAATGTTTCACAAAATATTGTGTTTCAGCAGAATCGCTAAAGCTCGCAGCGCCCTCTAACAAAAAACATAAATATCTACCTATCAACCTAAGCTAACCCAATGCTATCCTATCCTTGTTCACCAGTTAAGTACCCTGCATATTTAATCCGCACGTCCCAAATAAGATAATTCCAATCATATTTCAATGTGATTAGGTTTTAAATCCATCACCGCGCCTCGGCGACTGATTGTCTCGTTCATACGATGAGGCGGGGGGTGGAGGGGGGGGGGGGGTGAGAGTGACACAATGTGACAACTCTCGCGTCAGTTTGATCAGTTAGAAATTAGAATTCATTTTCAGAATTTACTAACTGACGGAAACGGATTTAACATTCCTGAAGTGTGTGTCTAGGTTGCCCTGCTTTTTGGCAACCGATATACTAGAAGTGTGCCTGTGTGCCGTGCCAACCTAGTTCCGAACTAGTCAGGGAAACCACATTTGTGGTTAGCAAATAGTCGACTAGTCGGCACGAGCATAAAATGACATTAAAGCTTTTTATGATTTAAAAAATATTTTTTGACTGAAAGAATAATTACATAGGTATATAGAACTTCTTTGACTGCACTGAATGCAAGTGACTGAATCAGCTGACATGATACGCTACCCTGCCGATGGCCTGAATGCCAGCGACAGTATGAATTATCAGCTTAGTCGACTAGTCAGGTCATCCGTCAGAGTCGTAGTCGGTCCATCTCTACCATACCCTATTAAGCAAGTGATGAGTTCAAGTGGTGACACTTTGATAAGGAGATATGCACTAGAATAAGGACGCCAAAGATATATTTTCACCTTAAGGGATGATGTGTATCGTCATGTCATTATATTATTATCCTAACAACATTATCATCATTAACGAAGAAAAACACTTTTTCCTCTATGTATAAACCGTTGGGTTTGTATGTATTTATCAACTGCAACTGTGCCCTAACATGGGGTTTGTTCGCCCTCTTCTCTACGTCCAGGGTTCGATTCCCACGACAGAATGTATAAGGTGAATAAGTTATCTCCAAAATAGAGAGGCACGTAAAAAAATTGCATTTATCTCTAGTAATAATCGAGAGCATTGGTTGCGGCCCCGACTTACGAACAGTAAGTCGTGGGTTCGAACTCAGGCAAGACGCATTACTTTGTGTAATTTATTTCATTACCACTGCACTCAAAACGGTGAAGGAAAACATCGTGAGGAAACCGGCATGTCCTAGAACCAAAATAATCAAAGAAATGTAACATGTAAAAACCTGTACTGGGCACGCGTGTTGGATTGTAGCATATTTTCCTAGAGAAGAAGCTCGAGTCCCTGCAGTGGGAACATTATATGCTGATGATGATGATGATGATGATGACGTAATAAACACCACCCGCGTATAACCCATTAACGCCCAAATTAAAACCATTTCAAATTTTATTTAAACAATTTTTATTTTAATATCGTTAATAAAACACTTTAATTGAGATACTATGAAGAAAAAAGAAACAAAAAATAATCGGAAGTTGTATTTTTAGGAGTGTACGAAGTTTAGTACAATGGGCGCTTAAGAGTGATATTGGGCAAAGCATCCTCTATCCAGGCATAGCGTTTTTAGGCACTTCTCACATGCTGTTTTTACCCGCTTGGAACACACAACACATCTCAGTTTGTTTGGTATTTTTTTTGGGTTATGCCCATAATTTTTTCTATCTTCTCCGTCCAATCCAGAGGAAGATTGTCTTGTTTTATTGTTTTTTTTTTGGCTCAAATACGTTCGTGCTATGTGTCTGCGAAACGCTAGCTGATCCACACGATCATCTGGATTTGCGATGCAGTGTAATCTCCACGCATTTGAGATGGTCATGTCCACCATATATGTGAATAAAACCCACCACCACTTCTTACCCTTGACCCCAATTCGGTACAGTCCTATAGACTGGTCCATTTGGTCGACCCCTCCCATGCCATTATTATAACTTTGGAACACGTGAGGTATATCTACGTCCACTTTTTGTTTCCTCGTAGTACACCATCTTTTAGCTTTCCCTAACGGCTCTACTGTATCAAAATTGGTTTCAATACATTATTGTCCTTCCATCTCACCATAAGAATTTCTTTTGTCTTATCAAACCTATAGTCGTATTCAGCCCTAGGCTTCTTGCGCATTTCCTTTGATGATATCAAAGGACAACGTTTGGTTCTGTTTTCACGCAAGGTTCCAGTAGCTCTGTATCCAAGGTTTTTTAGGTAGACAAGCAGATCGTAATTCGTAAAGAAGTTGTCAAAGTAGATTACATGTTCTTCTGGTTTTGTTGGCGCTTTGTTTAGCAGAGTCTTCACAACGCGAGAACCGAGTGGATCGGTGGTAGCCTCAGATGATTTTCCACAATATACATCGAATGTATAACATTAACCATCATAACTGGTCAACGCCCAATTACAATATCCATATCGCACGGGTTTACCCATTATAAATTGTTTAGCTGAATGGTGGCCATAGTATTTGACCATTGATTCGTCAATGGATAAGTCTCCATGTAACATTCCAAATTGACAAAATTTAGTTTGTAAAACATCACAAAGTGGACGCAATTTGAACATCTAAAAAGCAAAAAAAAAAAAGCATTTGATACCGTCTCTGTCCCAATCCTTGTAAGAAAGCTGGAAGATATCGGTGTTCGCGGAATGCCTCTAAGCCTTTTCAAGGACTATCTAACAAGCAGGAAACAGAGGGTTAGAGTGGGTCAGTACACTAGTGAGGATGTTAGCATGACATACGGCGTCCCTCAAGGAAGCGTATTGGGGCCAACACTGTTCCTTATTTACGTCAATAAACTCTGTAACATTAATATCTCAAACGCGAAAGTCTTTTCTTACGCTGATGATACTGCTGTCGTCTTCACTGGTGATACTTGGCAGGATGTTAAGCTTGGTGCTGAGAGAGGCCTGACTAGAATCGCGAGGTGGTTAACACTTAATTTGCTTACGTTAAACATCACAAAAACAAATTACATCTGTTTCAGTGTCTGCCAACGTACTCAACCAGAGAAAGATTTTAATATAAGAATACATACTTGCAATAATGATAATAGCAAAAGTTGCGGTTGCTCGACAATCAACAAAGTGCCTTATATTAAGTACCTAGGTGTAATCGTGGACCAGAGACTAACTTGGTACCCACACATTGAGCAAGTTGCAGATAGAGTCAGGAAGCTAACCTGGATTTTCAAAACTCTTAGATACGTCGTACCTAAAACCACCGCTAATCATTCAGGCCACCAAAAAGACTTCCTTAAAATTATTTATGTCGCGCTAGTCCAGTCTGTGCTTTCATATTGTATACCTGTCTGGGGTGGCGCGGCAAAAACGAAATTTCTAGTGGTGGAAAGGGCACAACGCGCTCTTATAAAGTGCATGCATTTTAAAAGACGGAGATATCCTACTGAAGACCTGTTTCGACTTAGCAACCTGCTCTCAGTAAGAAAACTTTACATTACACTAATAATATTAAAGAAACATAAGTCTCTTACCTATGATTCTAGCATACAGTTAAAAAGAAGGAAAGATCTGATACTTAACATCCCCAGGACAAGGACTTTACTTGCCAGTATGCAATTTAGT
The DNA here is from genome assembly GCA_932274075.1 of Diarsia rubi. NCBI lineage: Eukaryota > Metazoa > Arthropoda > Insecta > Lepidoptera > Noctuidae > Diarsia > Diarsia rubi. The sequence goes on along the minus strand of OW026413.1, from coordinate 24,037,119 downwards.
AAACGATCTGCTGCGTTCAGATTCAGATTCAGATTCAGATTATTTATTTGTTAACATAGGTAGTTACAAAGAGGTGTTACATGATCATATGCGCTCTATGCTTTGCCATTTGGCGTACAAATATGATGAATTTTACATTTAATTACATATTATTAATTATCTACGTGCAACAACAAATATTTTATCAATTTAAACTATAGAGAAACAAGAATGCTCAAGTAGGTATGTCACAATGCTCAAGTAAATATTCCAATTGTCAACTAAGATTTAAGAATTACAAAAATAAAAATATCAGGAAATAAAATAAAACATAATTAAAATATAAAATAAATAAAAAAATGTCAATCATAAAATTTAAAATTAATAAAGAAATGTCAAAGCAATTATTAAATCAATAAACTATTCCTACAATGTCAACAATTCAATCTAAGGTAGTTCATAAATGCTAAATGTCATTAAAATACATTACAATAATGTCTATGGATTGCAATGCCGATTAGTTAAAATGAATACAGTATGTCAAAAATAGATGACTACTTATTATCTAAAGGAGGAATTATAGAACTGTCATCCAGATAGTCCTTTATCGAGTAGTAGCATTTATCGATTAATATTTTCATAAGTTCTCTTTTAAATTTGTCCAGATTTAACGACTTTAATGTGTCAGGCAGCTTATTAAATATTTTTGTGGCCATACAGAAAGTACTTTTATTCATTAAAGCTGTTCTACCATGTGTGATTTCAAGCTCTAACTCTTTTTTGTCACGTAGTTTTCTATAGTGACTTTTAAAAGCTAATTTGTACTGCGAGTACTGCGTGCGTTGTACAATAAAATCAATAAATATATTTATATCTATCCCAAAAACTCCTATGACACTAAAAAAACAATAATGAAATGGATACAAACCCTTAATTACAATGATACCGAAACATTTCTGAAACCTTGACACATCCACACACTCACACTCACACTCATGCACTACTTACACTACTCTACAGGCTACACACTCTATTACTTACATATACTTACACACACATACATACAACATACCCAGACCCAGTCACTCGTCCTACTTTTGATTTTAAGAAAAGAGATTTAATGTTTATTTCGTGTTTTTAATTTAATTTATTAGTCTTAATTTTTATTAAATAAGCTTTATAAAATTATATTTATGTTTTTGCTATTTGTATTTCACGTCTTGAAATGGAAGAGCGGACTCTCCTAACACAGGCATTATCTGCCTAAAAGGAGGGTCCAATCACAAAATTTTGTTTAGACCTAAACTTGTTTTACCAATAAACTATTTTATTATTATTTATTATTATTATCTTATCAGTAGATGTAGGGGCCAATGAATTATCTGCAAAATGCAGGTTCCTCTTTATTTCCAAGAATCTGTTTCTTGACATGCACTCTGAAACTAATGGTACACCGAGATCGTCATCTAAGCTCCAATATGACCTTTCACTAGGTAATTTATGGTAACCAGTAATTATAAGAATGCCCAATAATTTACGGAGTTCTTCTTTGGTAAAAACTTTGTCGTGCCTATTATTTTGTCCAGCATATATTGTGCTTTGCGTTGCGATAAGCTCTAGAACTCTAACTTTAACAGGGGTCATACCTTTTAGGATATCCGAAACATTAGCACGTCGTTCCTCAATAGACATTTGATCTGTATTAGACCGAGAAATGGAGTAAATAGGCACACACTTTCTCCAGGAGGGCACGTCACCAGTAGTTTGAACTCTTCTTCTCTTTGGCACGTTTTGTGACGTAGATGATGCGAATGTTGTGAGGGGTTCATCGTCACCGCTGCTCCATTCATCTTCAACGGCAGTGGTATGCCTGCGAGTAACAACTTCTATGTTGCCGGGAACATCTCGAGGTTATCCTTGTTCATACAAGTCGTCGTCTCCACCTTCCTCTTCATCGGTGATAACATCTGGATTGGGGGGTAGCATAAACACATCGTAAGTAGCATCGTCATCACTATCTTGGCTAATAATGTCGTGGATAGCGTCTTGTAAACCAAAATATTTTTTTTTTTGAGTATAAGTAGGTCGGTTTGCCATTTTTACTTTTAAATGTTTTTCTCTTGGCACCTGAAAACAAAGTGAATAAAGGGTCACTAATAAAAATTAAAAAAAAAACAAACAGTACATAAAATAACACGACTAATAAGCATAGCCCGCAAATACAAAAATGATTTAACTATACTACCTTATCTTACTTCAAGTGCCCAGTGTACTAAAGTTAGTACAGCAGCACTTTATGTGTTATAGCAGAAAAAACTTTGTACGAATTGAAGTTTTTGATGTATTTTATATTAGTATAATATATGGTGTTATAGACTAAACTATACAAAAAATTAACACCTTGTAAAGCTAAATCTTGTAAAATAAAATAAACAAGTACTCACCTGCAGACACGAAACAAAACACTGACATAAAACAGGGACTACCCCCAAATTATTTAACAATCTCGATTTGTTTTAGCTATTTGCTTATTGTATGGATTTCAAATGACCGTTTAAAAATGTTGCTAGAGTAAAAAAACGCAATTTATTGTTGTTATCTTAACTTAAAGTTGTGTACTATTTATAGTACGGCGGGCGTTAATGGGATAAAAGGTATCTTTTCTGATATATTTTCTATTGGAAACGGCAACAATACGCGTTAAATGGGCTACAATGGCCGCAGACCAGCTGGCTAGCAGACAGCGGCGTGTGATGCAGCGAGGAAAGCAACAGCTGACGAGCGACGGCATCGCATTGTGCTGCCTCAATACTGTGGGCTTTCATGTAGGTACATTGTACACTGCCAGTTAATAACTCTCGAGCTGGGGACACGAGAAGATGTTTTAAAATGAGGTTTTTTTTTAAGTTATTTATTAGAAAATCTAGACCTACTAGCGAGCTAAAGTTTTTGCCCCGTTTGAACACGATGTATCTTTCCTAACAGCTGATTATGTCTATACGCATAGGTCATGCATCTTAAAACGATAAATCTGAGATGCGTTGTTGCCGCTCTGACGCAACTCACAAGTACAACCAAATATTTTCGCTAAAAGATGGCAATGCAAACAGGGAAACAAAATAAATACACACACGTGCACTTTCCAAACATCACACACGTGCACCAAGTTTGACATATACAGTAAAGCAACTAGTGATTTATATATTAAGGAATACTCCTGGTACCCAATGCCTGTAAGCGTGCACAAAATTCTCTTTCATGGAAAAGATATTATTTCGTCGTGTATTGTCCCAATTGGTCAGTTATCAGAGGAGGCACAAGAATCTAGAAATAAACATAATAAGAAGTTTAGAGAGCTGTTTACGAGAAAGACTTCACGAGTCGATACTAATAGGGATTTAATCAATAGGTTGCTTATAACGTCCGATCCATATATAGCAAGTTTACGTCGTTTGCCCAAAACCAAGCGTGGGCAAATTACTCCAGAAGTACAAGAGTTGCTAGAAATTAGAACTCCAGCAATGGAAATTGGTGAAGGTCAATCAGACGAATATGGTCAAGATTCAAACAGAGATACAGATGAATCTGAAAGTGACTCTGATTAATTGGTGTGCTCTGTGCTCGAATATATCGTAAATCAATTGTATGTTTTTGATTTCTCATTAATTATATAAAATACAAGCCCGTGATTTTGTCCACGTGAAGCAACTTTTTTTTTTCTTAATTTTTTTCCCGTAATGTAAGAACCTTCTACAAAGTATTAGAAAACTTAAAAAAAAAGTTGGGTGAAATCGGTATAGTCGTTCTCAATTTATGGCGCGACCAAGGGAAATTAAATCCCTATTTCCCATTTTTATAAGTTATTGATGTTTTATTTCAATATTTCACAGCTTACAGTATTTTTTTAATGCGTGAAATAAATGTTATTACTCATTTAAAGCATAAAATAATTTTGTCCACCTAGATTTAAAAAATATCGCACTGTGCGCCGCCCGAAACCCGACGCGCGCGTGCGACGTTGCCAATTTGTTACCTAGGTATCTAAGGTCAGTTAAATTTATTTATAAAGGATGTTTGCGTTCTACTCTGATTTGTAAGCTATTTAGTTTATTTGAAAAAAAAACCTTTTTTTTGGCGCTTTTTGTTTTTGTACCTTATCGAATTAATACTAAACACGTATAGTATACGTAGTGTAATTTAATGCCCCTCTCTCATATCAACTCTGTTACTCTGTATAACCCTCTAAAATCATGAATGGGAATTTTATATTATTTTTGTAAATTCCCATGCGTCCCACGACGCGACGGGGACGAAGTCGGTTAGACGAACGGGAATACACCGTTTAGGTGTAGTGGTGTTTAGTTGAGGGTGTATTCGTTTAGTTTCTCTATTGAAATTTATTAGATGGATTCTCATTCCAGTGCTATCCGCTCCTAAATCGACCCACTGACAGTGTTTTCACTCATTGTTGTGTTTTTGTCGTCACCTTTAATAATAATACCTAGTTAGTTAGACGATGATACGGAAGTATGGAAGGAATCTTGGTGCGCCGAACACATTGGGCGAGCAGGAGAATCCTTCCAATACGCTTTCTTGCCTCCACGATGGTTGTGTAACCTGCATAAGTTAGTACTTACTAAGAAAAGGTAGGTATTTAACCTATGGCTACGAGCCGTACTAACGTAGATTGGCGTTTCAGCCAATCACAGTTGGGAGGTATCTACTGCTATATAGAAACTATAATATAGTACTTAGCTAAAAAAAAAAGTAGTTAAAAAACTAAAAAACCCGACTGAAAAAACTGAAAAGTAAAACAAAAAACTTGGAAGCAGGCGAGGTCCATTCTATTTTCATTTCATAATTTAATATTCAAATGAACCCCGCCTGCTTCCAAGTTTTGTTATGTTTTGTTGTTTTGCTAACGTTTATCTATAAAGAAAGAATAAAATATCTAATTTTATTCTTTCTAGATAAACAAAATGTCAAAGAACTTTATGCCTTTCCTTGAAGCAAAGCACCAACTCCTTACATTTTTAAACAGCCGCTCTTCAAAGCTATCTTCAAAACAATTACAACTTTAAGCTGAGCGCACGCCCGTTGTCAGATGTCCTCAATAAAGTGGCGTATCCTGTGTCCTTTCTTCTAAAGTTTTTCACACTCACAAGTTAAAAGCAGTCGGAGAGTTCATAACTCGATATTTACAGCTATTTGACCTATTATCTCCAAGGACTGCCTTAGTTTATTGTGGACCACAAGCAATGACCGAAATAATAAAACCGGCCAAGTGCATGTGGACATGCACTGGGCCGGTTGTACTTTTACTGCACATTGTGCAACTCTACATTGTGCAGTGCACAATGTAGAGTTCCGTAGTTGTCCATCAACATTATGTAGATGTGTCTACATCTACATATTGTTGTAACTAAACTGATTAGCTGGGGCCTTCCTGCCTCCGAAGTCCGATCGATAATTTTTATATTAACAATAAACTTATATTTCCAGTTTTTAAACCTGTGCTGAGGGTGTGTTTGGGAAAATATTTTATACAAGTCCATTTTATAAGTTGGTCGACTATTACTAAAAAAAGTAAGTAGTTAACTAAAAAAAAAAAATAGCCCGTCAGATAGATTTCCAAAAAATTTTGGACACATATTTTTTCTTTTTTCACGTTAGCAAACAATGACGACGATACAGTGCTTTGAAAACTCGTGTAACGTCATATTCTAAGACATTAGTATGACATTTTTTTGTGGTTAGTGACGTCGAAAACCCCCACTCAAATATTTGATGCGTTTTATCTTCGTATTTATTTATTGATTTGATAAAACAACAAAATACGAATCCAATATTTTTCGATAATCTAACAGACGGACTAATTAGAATCATATTTTTTTAAGTGAGTATAAAACATCCCTATTGTAAAGCATACTTATCTATGAGTTTTCCTTTTACTTTCGTTATAATTATATACTTCTACCATGAATATTTTCACACACCAAAAAACAACCGTTTAGCTGGTAGAGGGGACCTCACTTAAGTCTAAAAAAAATTTGCACTTATTTCACAAACCAATCTCTTAATCGAAAAAGTACCTATTTGAGCAAACTCGCAATATTTTTTAAAAACCTATCCAACGAAACAACATCCCACACAATGGGCTTCGCGAGAAAAAATAAATCATCACCACTTAAAATAAAACTATATTTTATTTTACCACTTTGTGGGCGTAACTCATCTGTTTATTCACGCCCAAATGGGCTTTTGAATTAAAAAAAAAAGGTTTTTTACAAACTATTTAACAGTTTTTTTAAACTTGAAGACAAATTGTGTAAAAGTCAATGCGAAAAACTCTTAAAATTTATTTTAACTGAATAGTTCTCCAATTAATTTTGTTAAAAGAAACACTTGACTTCGAACGCGCCACGTTTGGTTGTGACGTCATAATGTTAAAGCCATTTTACGCAAGTACATTGACAAAAAATATTATTCGAATACAAAACACTGCAGCACCTGTATTCTACTACGAAGAATTTAACATTGTGACGTCACACGCGCTTTTGTTTATTTGGGAACCGTCGGCATGTTTTCGGTACTGAATTCAAAAACTTATTTTCAATTTGTTATACATAACTTTAAAAAAAAAAAAAAAAATTTTTATTTAGCCTATTTTGTCCCACTGCTGGGCAAAGGCAAAATAAATAATAAATTAAAAAATAATAATTAAATAATAACTAATAAATTCAAAACATTTAAATTAAAGCGAAAAAATAAAAACTTATGAAAGTGAAAGTGTTACGAAAGTTATTTTTTTTTTTTTTTTTTTTTTTTTTTTTTTCCTTGTTAGTAAGAACCAAGTTCTTACTAGTTAATTGCAATCTAGCCTAAGAAGACTAATAAACAATTTAAATCTAACTTATTATGCTACGTTATAAATTATGTTAATGCTAAGAATAGTGTCCATAATTAGGTATGCACTTTTACACACGTTCGTAACACTTCCTTAGAGTACGAAAGTTATGATCATTTTATAAATAAAATAAAAAAATATATTCAAAGACCTAATTACAGCTTTGCTTTTTTTTACTTTTTGCTTATTCTTCTTCAGCTTTGAGCAAAAGCTGTGGCAATATGTAAGTAAGATATTCAATGGGGTTAAATGGACTTAGAGTCTTAGATTGAATTACAGTATCTGTATCATATTCTGTCATTACATAGTTGTTACATAGGTACTACGTGTTACAACATTGACCTGCAAAATGCGATAAACGAAAAAAATACTTTGTGGGCTACAGCCTACACTGCTGCTTTCACATGAATGGGAAAATGTTGATACTACGTAGCATAGATAGAGGCATTACTCCATGACTGCGTCATGCCATTTCCGTCATGGCATACCTAAGAGTTTTCACTGCCTAGGCGCGCACCAATAAATAATATGTTACATCAAAACTGCGTCATGTCTATCTATGTATAATAAAACATTTGTCTACCTAGTTGATTCTTATAATTACCTACTTACCTGCACACAATGAATCTACCTTACCTATTAATCATGTCTTAAGCAGAATAGGTACATAATTATTGTAAGAATTTAATGAATGACATGAAACCGCAGTAACTACCTACCTGTTTATAACTGGAAATTGACTGCGTTTCTCCGTAAATTAGTACCCACTACCTTATGTACGTCACGTTTAGGTAAGCGGCTCATCCCTGGGAACTTATTTATAACCCTCAACTCGAAGTATTTGTCTTTATTACATTTAGCTCTAACTTGTTAATACTTAGGTAATGTTTCTAGACCGTGCTATTGAGTCACAAAAACTAAAACAAAATCAAACTATACAACTAGAACCGCAAGTATGTATAAACAAAAATACCTAAATGCTAATTGCTTGCTAAGTGCCTTTGCATAAGGCTCCGTACACACAGACCGGCTCGGAGAGAATAGCAGATTTTTATTACGTTAAAACAGAAACCTACTTAAATCATTGTAATAAGGTTTATTTTTACATGTCACTCCTTTTATTATTGGGAATTCTTGGGATTAAACCTAATGTGCTTAGAGCGGCCGATGCTCTCCGAGCCGGTCTGGGAATACAACCGTACAAACCTTAATGTTGACGCTCGCAGTCCTACTTAGATGAAAGGAAATTGGAACTGTATTAGCTTATTAATTCGGAATACGTAGTAAAACATCAATGTTATGGAAAGCACATATTTTTCGTCACAATATGTCAAATGGAGCAACTGCTGAAAAACTATTATACTAGCATAAATTCCATCTGATCTGAGTTACTAGTAGCGACATCTTGTATCAAAGTAGCAAGGAATGGACAATTGTAAAATTGAAATTAATTAAAATAGAAATATTAAAGTAATAAAAATTACTTTAACAAAGTTGACAGATTACTTCTATTTTTTTTTAAATTGTATATCTAAAAACACAGTTACATATAGGTCAGCCATTAAAAATGTTCGGTTTGTATTGTACGTCACCTAGCTCGAATTTACTATACTAGAGTAGGATTTAGCAAAACGTACGTGGTTGAGGTACGTCTAACTTTTCATAGATGGCGCTAAACCAAATAAATTTATTACGATGTGTAACAACTTCGAATCCAATAGACACTAGTTGCGAAATATTTACATTTTAACACATTAATCGTTCGACATGCAGTAATATTAAAATTTCAGGTTGCACGACAAGTTACATTTCAACATAATATTGTAATAGTTGTAGTATCAGTGCCAGTTGCATGTGTCAGTGTACCTACAGGTTCTAGGTTCAATTCCTAGAAACTGAGTTGTGTATTTCAAGATTTCTTATTTTGTATGACCTACTAAGTTTCCCATGACTAAACAAAAGATAATAATGTATTTGTAATTGGTATTGTCATTACGCAACGATGTTATCGCCCCTAGTGGTTTGGAAATGAAAGTTTCGCTTATCCAAATCGTTTATTCAAGCAAATGAACATAATATGAACAAACTATAACATTAAATTTATCTACTTAATGATATTTACATTCCATACCTCGCTTACCTTATTATTTTATGATTATTCTACGTACGTACACCTAGGACACTTACACTAAAAAAAATACATAAAAACGCAGAACATCATTCTTACCACGAGATCAACAGTTAGATAAATATTTAACACAATTATAAAAAAAATATTTATATTCATGCAACTTGACACAACTCGAATAGACGTCGATCCCTTTGATTAAGAACGAATTCGCGCCAAAAAAACAACATTCTGCATTTTTATTTCATAATAGTATTTTCGGAACAGTTATTGATAACATTATCAATGAAATTGTCATAGTTTAAATGGAGGTGCCAAAGTCGTGTGTACACGTTAAAAATTCCCCAGTCTACTTCCAGGCACAATTTCAGCCGAGCATTTGAGTTCATGTCTTTAGATCAATAGGGTGTCTCAAATACTGAAAATAGCCTCGGCATTTGCGAATTGAATGCAGTCAAAGATACACCATTGATCCAAAACTTCATGTCAACAAAATAAACATCTGGTCACATACAAACTTAAATAGTGCATCTACGCTGTGATTTAACTAAAACTAAGAAACAAGTCACCATGTTCCTAATAGCCGCATCAAATTATCCATTCACTTTGTGAACAATACCTATGTGATTTAATGTATGCGGCCATTACAATCAGGGGAATTATGATATAATATAAATCTATATATCTTCTAGCAAGCTACATACACACAGTGTGTCCGAAATCATTTATAAGTGAGGGAGGATTCTTTGGAGACTTAATAAAGCAGAAGACAGTTTGTCATTAAATCAAAATTTAATGTCTTGTACTTGCCATGTCCAATTTATTATTATATCATTCATTTAGCTCTCAGTTAAACCAATGTACTGGTGGTACATAATTATGTGAACAAAAGACCCAGAACATAATTTTGGAAAATAATTTGAATAACCATTTAGTTGTTTAACAAAATCCAATAACATACAAAAATAATCTAATACAAGTATTAAAACTTAAGTCTTACAATATAACGTGAATTATTTATTCTGTATATTATTAATGTGACATCGGTCTCAATCAAATTAACTCTACTTCACACACCTCCGGTACATCTAAGCACAAAAACTGCACAACAGGCACTTAAGTGTAAATTCCTATTCGGGCCGTCTGAACCTGACTGATTGATTGAGAACACTAGGTTCTGCATCCATTGTCTCATGTACGGTCACAGATCAGAATATCTAGGAATTGGTGCATTGTCACATACATTAATATTATTATTAATTTATAAGAGTAAATAAAATATTTTAGTAAAAACTCTATGAGGACATTTTCTACACAGACCCATTTAACATATAAAAGACTCATATACTATATTCAATATGATTTAGAATATACTGTAGTCCGAAATACGCACTCAGTAGTGTTTTTAAATTGAAATTACAATCTAGAGACACCTCTGCATATTCATCAGTCACACACTGGCAGTGCCGGCGCCCCAAGGCTGCACCGCTCCGCTCACACCGCTCAAACCGCTCACTGCGCTCACGGCTAGCTAAGGGCACTCTGAGAATAGTCGTCAGTTCAGCGGAGCGCCGCTCGCACTCACTGCTGCTGGCTGGACTGTGCCGCCTGGCTCGAGGACTTTGTGATCACGATGGTCTGCTTGCCGCCCACGCCGGACTTACCCAGCTGCAGCATGTTGGACGGCAGCGTGATAATCTTGTTGCCGCCGACCGTGTTCGTCGACACCAGCTTGACGATGGTAGCGCCTGGGGCGATGCTCTGCCCCTGCCCGGCCGACGAGGTCACCGAGGGCCGGTTCTGCATCATCGCCACCTTGGGCATGGTCGCCACGGTCATGCCAGTGGACGTCTTGACGAGGGTGACGTATTGAGGTTGATTGCTCGACTGCACGTTCGAGCCGGGCGTCTTCTTGATAATGACGGGGATACCGGCGTTGCCGCCAGCCTGCCGGAGCACGGTGGCGCCGCCGGCCACCGCGCTCGTGGTGGACGTTGCCGTCTGGTCGCTGGACTTGGCGGTCACGATCTTGTACACTGGCGTCTTCACCTGCTGGCCGCCGAGTGCGCTACCCGCGATCTGTATCGCTCCGCCGCTGCTCGCTATGACAGGCAGGTTGCCCGCGCCTAGTTTCACGGGCACGCCCGCCGCCACCTTTGTCTGTAGATTGGCGACGCCTGCTTGGAGGGGGACGCCGCCTGCTGTCTTCACGAGTACATTGCTTGTGCCGATTTTAACATTACCTCCTGGGCCAAGTTTCAAAGGCATATTAGAGCTGCCTACTTGTCCTACTTTCTGCACGCTATTTGCCGTTATCTTGCCCTGAAGGTTGGCAGTGCCTATTTTTAAGGTGTTCCCGGAGAGTTTGACAGGCATGTTGCCTGCGCCGATCTTGACGGGCATGGTACCGCTGGTGCCAGTTTTCACTTGCACAAAGCGCGGTGTGGAGCCGCCGCCCGCCGTAGCTGAGCTCAGCACGATCTGCGCGTTGGACTGCGACGTGGAGACGCGCACCGTGCCCGGCGTGCCGACGCCGCTCACAATTCTGGTGACCCCCTGTGGCGTCACTGCCGCTACCTTAATCTGCTGCGAGGAGCCGGCAGTCGCTGTCGCTGGTGACTTCACCACTGTCTTTGCCTGGTATGTTGCTTGTTTTAATGTTGGGGTGTTAGGTGTGACTTTAACAGAGGCCTGAGCAGGTACCTTGATTGGGGTTGGAATAATCTTTTGAGGTGTAGAGATGGGTGCTGGTGCAGGGGATGCAACCGAGGGCGTCACGCGCACGGGCTCGACTGCTGGCGGCGGTGACTGTATGCCGAAGGCTTTGCTAGCGTCAGGTTGGCTGGCTACTGGTGATGCCGGCGGCGGGGCGACCAACGGCTCGGCGGCGGCTGGGAAGCGAGCTGGGGTGACTTTGCCACATTTCTGTACTTGAAGCAAAAAAGTTGTTACTGTGTTCATAGCAGGCCAGCACAGCTCCAGAGAAGTGGTGCCGGCACGTACAAGGGCCACACGATTGGCCTGGGGCGGCACTCCGACCTCGAGGTACCACAGATCCTTACAGCAAATCTGATTGTTCCAAGTTTTCCGGTAGCCATCTCTTCCTGACCAAATATACAATCTAGTTTGGATGGCGACAGCACTGTGACCTGCTCGAGCTCGAGGGACACATTCTTCAAATTTGTCCAGGGCTATGTTGTCCCATGTCATTGACTCCAGGTTGAGTGAGGCAAGTGTGTTGGTACATTTCCATTCCTTTTCATGAGTGGCAAGTTTAGACTCATCCGGCACAAGTGGTACCCATCCACCGTAGACATACATGTGATGGCCGATGACTGTGGCTGTGTGCAGAGAGCGGGGCAAAGGTGGTGGGCCACCTACTTCAGGGCGCGACCATGACATACTGTCCACATCAAGCACCCACAGGTCTCCCAGGCGCGAGCCACTCATACCTCCGTAGATGATCAGGGAGGATTTACCACTGTTTCTATCTGTGTAGGAGACACCACTGTGAGATTCGCGTGGCGGTGGCGACTGTCCATAGGTCAGGGGTATGTCCCACACTGTCATTGAAGAATTTGGATACAGTTCTAAGGTATACAAATCATTGAGGTACCTTGGGATGTTATTTTTGGGGTCATCGCTCTCATTTGCCAGTCCACCAAATAGGTATACCTTTCCATTCAGAAGCGTAAAGCTGTGGCCGAGGCGGGGACACGGCGGGAGCCCCTGCTTGGGTGGTAGGGGCTTGAGACGCTTCCATTCCCAGCGTGAGGCTTGCAGCTCGTACAAATCGTTAGAATACTTGCCGTACTCCACCATGCCGCCAAAAACGAGGAGACGCGTTCCGTCGACCACGAAGCCGTACGCGGCGCATCCTGGGGGCACTTCTCCCTTCGTGACAGGAACGAACCATTGGTTTGTGGTGGTGTTGAAGACATGAAGTTCATGAACTATCCCTTCGTTTCCGCCGCCGAAAACTATCATCAAATCTTTTATGGCGACCGCGCGATGGCCATGGCGAGGTCGTGGTTGCGGACCGGTGGGATTGTATACTTTTTGCCACTTAAGTACGGCGTTTTCCTTCATTTTTACTATACATTTGTCACTAAAAGCTTTACACCGTATGTATCGCTCGGGATGCGTATCTACAGCATAGACAATGAGAAACGTCGTAAATAAGCTTTGAAGAAAATATTCGGATTAATCGAAGCTACATACTACAGTCTTATTCGACTCTCTCTTTCGCACACGTTGGCAATGACTATGAGTAAAAAAAAATCACCTTATGAAGCTTCGAGTGTATAACAAAAATGGCGTTAGCAACAGCTCTGCCAACATGACGGATATCAAAAGAACGGCGTCGGACGTCAAGACGTTGTCTTTGCTGTGTTTTAGTTTTAAAATATTCAGCCAGAATGTTTGCAAATATTAAATATTGGGTATTTGGCTTCAGATTTTACCTGAACATTGTATTTTTTTTAGAGAAACTTTTTTATTAAATTAGTACGTACGTAGTATAAATAGTGTATTTTTTCATTTAGTCAGTAAATTTTCAAAAAGATACGCATTCATTTTTATAAAGTTTACTATTGATTTTATTTTTGTTCGTGGAGGACCGTGGAAGTGTTGATTCGAACTATGTAGGTTGTAAATAGGCAGTGCGCTCCTCTTCTCAACCCTCCTCCGACCCTTTGTAGGCGCTTCAAACGAGTTACGAACGCGCTGCACACACGCGTTTTTATCGAGTTTTATGCGCGTTTGAACAAAAATAAATAAAACAGCTGTGAGAAATATGAAAATTTGCGCCCAATATGTCCGACTCCGAACCGAACCCGCTCCGATGATCTCGAACAAAAAAAATCTCGCAGTGACGGGGAGAACAAGTGCCTTTTGGCTTCGTTAAGGATAATTTTACACCCTTTATGTTATGTCATATTATCTTGACAACAAGCTAGACAGGGCCTGCAACACCTTTTGACAATGCAGAAGGATGATAGGTAAGAAGTGGGGCCTATCCCCCAAAATTATACTTTGGTTTTACTGTGCGGTAATCCGACCCATGATCACCTACGGGGCAGTAGTCTGGTGGACCGCACCAAATTAATAACTGCCATAAACAAGCTGCAACGTATGCAAAGGCTCGCCTGCATAGCGATTACAGGCTGCATGAGGACAACGCCGACCGCAGCCCTCGAAGCCATACTGGGGCTTCCGCCGCTCCACCTGTTCATTCAGCAGGAAGCAACGATGACGGCGGTCCGCCTCAATACGCTACAACTCTGGGGTAAGAAGTACACGCAACATACTGTGGCACTAGAGGGACTCCAAAGCGAGTTCCCCCTGGTGAAAGCTGTTAACGATCGAGTACCCAAACAGTACTTATTCGATAAAAAATACAATATCCAACTCCGTGAGGACCACCGCTGCGAGGGACTTTCTTCACGGATGGATCCAAAACAGGTACTGGTACCGGAGTCGGAGTCTTCTCGGAGGATCTCAATATCCACTTAGCCGTACCCTTGGGGGCCCACAACACTGTCTTTCAGGCAGAATGCTTGGGAATCTCCCTGGCGGCATCAGCCATCTTGGCTCGGGAGGTAAGGGATCAATCCAACCGCATACTCTCTGACAGCATGGCGGTGCTGCTGGCATTAAGGAGCCACACGGTCAATTCCGGGCTAATATACGAGTGCCACCAACGCCTGAACTAGGTGGGTAACCTCAATAATATAACCATTCAATGGATTAAAGGACATAGCGACTCCCGAGGCAACGATGCAGTGGACGAGCCCGCTCGAAGGGGCTCAAGCATGGCGGGCGGCGGTGGGACCAGAACCCATCGTGCCGCTCCCTTTCGGTTATCTTCGCACACTGGTAAGGAAACGTACCAGAGAACATCATGCCAAGCTGTGGCAAGTGCAGACAGGCCAAGGAGGCGCTTCCCGCCATCGACGTCCACCTCACCAAACAGGCGCTCCGGCTGACTAAGCTGCAGCTACGCACAGTGACGGCCGCCATCACTGGACACGGTACCTTTAATAAGCACCTCTTTGTTATAGGTGTCACAGATAGTCCTTTGTGTCGAGCCTGCATGGAGGAAGAAGAAACAGCAGCCCACGTGCTCCTGCACTGTTCGGGGGTTGCCCCATACAGGGCCAAGTACTTCGGTAACGCAGGTACTCTCCGCGAGATTGTCGGTAACACCAAGGGGTTGTTGGCTTTTCTCGGGGAGCTTGGATGGATCGAATAAGATTTCCACCCGTACGCAAAATACGCGCTTTAGGCGTGCAGTTGCGGACACTAGCCCGATGCATCTAATCTAATGTATGTCATATTAATATAATCTTTTCATAAGTTGGATTATATTAATCATAAGTACTTTTTAGAATTAGACAGACTGAAAACGATTAGGTACGTACGAGTTAAAATGTAATAGCAACGCCGCATTTTTAATTTCCACTTAGCTACTAAACCGTAAAATAGGTATGTGGAGAACTGGAGAGTGGGGGCAGGTATATTAAAACATTTTATTTTAATTTCCTTTGTTACGTCGTAAAAATATTGAGTATGAATGAAGATGGCTGAGTAGAGGAAGACCAAGATACGATGGATGGACTGTGTGAAGAATGACATGACAAGAAAGGAGGTGACTGCTCAGATGAAGAATAATAGAGACATAGAGAAGAACAAGACATGCTGCGCCGACCCCAAAACAAATGGGATAAGGGCAGAAAAATGGTGATGAGGTCTTAAAAATATTTTAAACCATAATTAATAAACCTTTTTTTTTTTTTTTTTGGTGCTAGGTAATCATCAAATGACTCCTCCCGCTCTGGGTAGAGCGGTAGGTAGTGTCAGGCTTCTACTGATTAAAAACGACCTATGTTTCTTCTTATCCCTTGTGCCGAGGCCGCGGTATCTCTTTCGAAAATCACGTACAAAAGTTTTCGTCAAAACCGGTCCAGCCTTAGGAGGAGTTCATGTACACGTACAGAAGAGTTATAAGATAATTATATATCTATACAATTAGAAAAATGTTGTAGTCTGTCAAATAACAATAAAACCCTTGATATTGTGAACAAAATCCGATTAAATCTTGTCTGTGGTGCAGTCTTTATTCTGGAAGCGTATCCAAACGCTTGCTGTAATTTTATTAGGTTGGCATGACAGCTACAAAACGCGGTAAACTCGGCAACGATGGCCTTCAAAACTTCATTCTCTCTTTGTGTTCTATTTTCCCGTCCCCGTCTATTATCTGTGGTCGCAGGTTGCGGTCGTGAAACAAGTTACACAATGTTGATGTAATGTAACGAAAAGACGGGAATGCGAATATTAGAAAGTAATAAAATTTTACAATATTATTTTAATGCTAAGAAGTATTCGGTTGGTATAAATATTTACGTAAAACAACCGAATAAACGGACTGTCAGCAAATGTTACCTACTTACACAAAAACATAAAAAAACACCAATAATGATTGGCAATTAAAATAATAATCATATTAATTATGTAGGTAACACAGAGTACTTATACATATATATGGTAGGGAAGTATGTATACCGCAATCAATGTCTTCTGAATGCGATTTTCACTTTGTTTAGGCACAATGCAATACTACAGTGTTTTATTTATAGTAAAGGAGCATGTTGGAATTAATTTGGAACAAACAGTGCGCTCAGATGATGATTTATTTATTTATAGGTGAATCGATAACTAAAATAAGACAATAAAAACAACTCTTTATTAATTATTTGTATGTTTATATAAATTCACCAAGGGGCCTCGAAAATCGACTGACGTAAGTAGGTAGCCTAGGTAGGTACCCCTACTAACTTAGGTAAGTATTGGGCGATTATCGTGTTGAATGAGTAGGTAACAGCTATAATACTTAACAATATTTATTATTGCAGAATAAGAATAGAATAATTTTAAGAATAGAATAATTTATTTCTAAAAAAGTAGGTATTACAAAAATGTACATTTAGGTGCAGTAGTGTTATTTCTAAACAATTGTATTATTAGTGCTTATAAGTAATTTTAGTGCTTATAAGCAGAGTATCATCTATGACCTAATCAAAAAACTGCAGACTTTTAATGGCAAGGTAAAACAACTGATCGCCCCGCAGTGGTGTGGTGTGTTAGCAAAATACCAATGACGTCACAAAATAAAAATCACACTAGACTAATAGGTAGGTACCTAATAAAAAGGCGAAAGTTTGTGTGTATGTTTGTTACTTCTTCACGCAAAAACTACTGAACGGATTTGGATAAAATTGGTACACAGATAGTCCATAACCTGGATTAACACTTGATAGTTTTTATCCCGATTTTATCGTCCCGTGGGTTAATTTTCGAGTTGTAGAAAATTAGGTACCTACTCTAAAATTAGTGTAAGAGTAAAATCTCAAAAAATATGAGTCACTATAGTTCAATACTATTTTTTATCGTTTAGTGCTGTGATTAGTGCTCTGTTAATTTAATAAACGCTTACGAAGGGTTCTGTACTAACCGTGTAATTTTAACCACGAAACAGAAAGAAAACAGATGAGATTCAAATAACGTAACAATAATGGGTACCTACGTTCCTTGCTTTACAAAATATTGGAGGAGCTCACGGGTTAATAAGAACTGCCACTCGAGTCAATCTTTAGGTAAAGCTGTGCTTGCCTTGGTCGGTCTGTGGATAGGTGACCGCCCCACATACCGAGTTTCCTCCGTGCCTCGGAAAGCACGGCTGCCATATACAGATCTTTGGCAGTCCGTACAGGTAGTCAGTGTCCTGAAATTCTGACATCCAGTCTTACCTAGTAATAACTGGGTTATAGAGGTCAGATAGGCAGTACCGTTACTTCATGTAAAATACTGGTCTTCAGCTGCATCCGGTTAGACTGGAAGCCGACCCCAACGTAAAAAATGGACGTGTAAATGGTTGGTTACTTTGGCAAGTCAATATTTTGATCAACATACTCGTACACCCTGATGACCTGCAAATTGCAAAAAACAATTCACACCTTTACTCAACAAGTCAACACCGTTTACGAACCTAAGTTTAACAGAAAAGTCAAAAGTAGCGTGGCAAAAATTGCAGTCTCATCGGATCTAATCTTATCATAAATCTCAAAAAAACAAATATAATGCATTTCTATCAAAAAATTCTCCCCTTAAACCTAAAAATTAATTATAAAGGACAAACTATTGATAGAGCTAACGTGGCTAAATTCCTGGGTATATTGATAGACAGTCAATTAACTTGGAAACCGCAGGCTGAAGAAATTTGCAAAAGATTAAGCACGTCTGCGTATGCCCTCTTCAATCTGTCCAAGAAACTTAACGTGCATACATTAATGGTTGCGTATCATGGTTTGGTGGTCTCTATTCTAAGGTTTGGTGTAGTATTCTGGGGTAATTGTTCCGAAAGGGAGTCTATATTCAAAGCCTCAAAAACGGTGCATAAGATCCATCTTCAATCTCAAGGTTACAGATTGTTGCATTCCTTTTTTCAAAAAACACAAAATACTTACTTTCCCTTGTATATACATTCTCGAAGTAGTCATATTTGTTAAAACCAACAAGCATCTCTTTCCTGCATTATATGATACGAGGATGCGAACTACTGCCTTGAGATCCAAATAAGTATCAGAATCTTTTGTGTACTGGTAGATATAACACAGCTTTGCTTAAAAAAAACATTGGTATGGCACCAGTTATATTTAATAAATTGCCAAATTGTATTAAGGATAGGCCCTTAATAAAATTCAAGAAACTCTTGTCGTCGCTGCTGACAGAAAAATGTTATTACTCTGTTACTGATTTTTTAAATGATGAGTTGTGATGAATGTTCACTTAGCTCATAATTATATATGTAAATAGTTATAGTTTTATCCTTAGTCTGACTTTGAATTTAATTAGGTACATAGTTTCTAAGTTTTCTGTAAGTCAACCACTGTATTTTTGTATGCCAACAGGCAGAATGTACTAGGAATATACCTGTATCTAACACCATTATTGTAACACCTGCATTCTATACAAATAAAGAATTATTATTATTATTACTAATTAAACCAATTATTTGGGCAAAATGATCTACTAAGATTGGATAAGATGGATGGATAGATGCTCCCTAAATATATGATTCCCTTGACTGTGGACACGGACACTGGACAGCCCCGCCCGGAGCGTGTTGCGCGCGGGCTGCATCTCATTACGTACTAAAAGCCAAAGAGTAAAGTAATTGCAGCACCCTGTAACTGTAGGCACAGCTACTATATCGGCTAACTCGTCAAAGTGACATGGGGCCTGGGGACCTTAAAAGGCTATTTAGAGCTTAGCAGAATCATACGATAATAGTATAAATTACGTTACAATTCGTAAAATAATTCTGTATAATTCTGAATAATGTTAAAACTGCGTCAGTGAGTGTGTTTCTGTGTGTTGTTGTTTATTGTCTGGATTTGTGCCCGGTCATGGTAATGGGCCCACCCCGCTCACCCCCTATTAAATGGGACTCAAACTTATCTAGTCAAATGTGGGTGTACTATTCCCTACCTCTGCTGAGGTAGATCATATACTTTCCGGGATTAGACGTGTTGATAAATGTTGCTTATCTTCCAAATAGGTTTTTACAATAGTACATTGTTATCCAAGGGACGAAAATTACTTATTTAGTCCCGAGAGGGGTTTTGGCGCCCGTAACGTAGTCAATAAATAAGTTTTGCGTGTTAATAGTTCGAGGGAATAAATAAGTTATTTACCCGAGGTAAACACTGTGCTTTTCATTACGAATAAGAGAAAAATAAGAACATAAATTATTCTGAAATAAAGGTAAAATCAGTGTTGATCGGAGTTGTCGCTTTTCGCTTATTTTGTGTTTTTTTGTACTCTGGTCGTCCAGATACACCGCCAGTATTTTTCATAATCATCATAAAAAAAAATGGCAAAGATTTTGTCGAAATCTGTGTCATTTTAGAGAAATAGTTCAAACTAAACCATATTAAAGTCATAACATAATTTTATTTAAAGAACTTTATGTTATTTTAATTTTAAATCGCGCTTTAAACAGCCACTCAATTAAAAAGACACATGTGAAAATGGACAAAGTTTTTTTTGACAGCTGTCAGTTGAAAGCGATTAAGCTAATTGGTCTGTGAAGCGATTCTCCTTATGGCTGAAAAGTAGTACTTTCAACCCGCTCCACAGGCATGTTATGACCTACTTTCAGAGTGTGAGTAATGAAAACTCTTTTACACGTCATCCTTTTTTAATAAGATTGAGCGGTGTTTCGCACAGTGACTACAGTATTGGTAAGTAAAATCATGTAAGAGGACTATGCAGGACTAACAAGATTCTTTTATCTTATTCCAGTGAGGAAAACAAATGGCACTAGACACCTTGCATAGCTGTGTCACTTTTACAACACCCACTGTTACACTGTCTGTCCAGTGAGTGCACACACTTGTCAGACGTTATCGTGTAGCTCGACTTATAACTCAGGAGCTCAACGAGAAGAAGCAAACATATTACGCAATGATGATGTTGTGCATGTGTATGTTTCGATTATGTGCTCATAAATTCTATTTTACAATTTTGATACTGGACAAGGATTTGTGTAAAATACACTCTGTACTTTTAGGTACGTACTACTATTAATGACTTAGAAGGCAACTAGAAAAACAACTATAATTGAAATAAAAATAATAGGAACGAAAAAAAATAAGGGAGGGTAAAATAGTACGTCAATAACCCCAGAGTTCCAGACAGACTTGTAGGGTTGAAACCAGACGAGTCTTTTGAAATCTATTATCGGATTTGATGTAAACACGTTATGCTCCGCACCCATAACGCTTTCCAGACTACGAGCTAACAATGAAACCTACAGAATAGAACCCTCTTAATATAAAACAGAAAGAGCTAAACAAGTTCTACAACGGGGCTTGCTTTTAAAGCGCAATCTGAGAGCTGTTTGTTCTACAGTTTACTAATAGATGGCGTTGGTGGTCACAACGCGAGAACATTATGAAGATAAACATTTTGTATCGCATAATATTTTTTTGTTTTAACATAATAAACTGATTCTTTTTAAACTGACATGGTCACTAATATTATACGTAAACATGGTAAATATTCCGAAGTCTAAATTACACTAATATTCTAAAGGCGAAAGATTGTGAGTGTTTGAGTGTGTATGTTTGTTACTTCTTCACGTCTAAACAGCTGGAGTGATTTTAATAAAATTTGGTATGGAGTTAGCTGACACCTTGGATTAACACGTAGGATAGTTTTTATCCCGATTTTATCTTCCAGTGGGATAATTTTCGAGTTTTAGCGGGCATGGCCGCTGGTAACAGCTGGTACCTAATAAAATCATGCAGGCGCGGTTCATAATTTGAATAATTAATTAATTATGAAATGGAAATAGAATGGACCCCGCCTGCTTCCAAGTTTGGTTAAATTTAAAATATGCTTTTCATTTTTTTCAGTCGGTTTTTTTTTTTTTTATAAATTCAATTTCACGTTGAACCATAGGACAATAATTATTTTACCTCAATGTCACAATAATTCTCGTTTAATCAGTCACCTGTTAATTTCGAGGTAATAAACAGGTATACCTAATATAGAAATCCTGGATTGTCTGTTTTCACAAAATACTAACTGTGGCGGATCCATTTACCCGGTGACTGATAGATCAGATACTGGATTAAATCCTCCTCTCTTACCTATATTCATGAGGACTCAGGTCCGGATCATCTGATGTCCGCATGCAGCATGTCCCCATTTTTGTTTGTATTACTAGTCTAGTATTTGTCTACAGACAATAACGTTTTTTTTTTGGGGTTCGGAAATCATCAAATAACCCCTCACGGTTATGGGCAGAGCGATAGGGAGTGTCAGACTTCTACTGACTAAAAACCACCCATGTTCCTTCTTAGCCCTGTATGTCAAGGCCGCGGTATCTCTTACAACATCCCGCAGCCCAGACCTTGCCCCTTCCATGTTGCTGACATCTCTATGAGGCGCGCGTGGAACACGAACGCGCCATCGACACGGCCTGTAGTCGTCGTAAGACGGACGGACGGCGAGCTAGCGTATCACTCACCGTCCACAGGCCCGCCTCTACGGAGGCCGAAAGCAGTCACGTGGTACCTCACTTATGCAACTAAACATCACCTTTTATTTATTTATTTACTGTTAGCCTGTGTCATCCCACTGTTGGACGAAGGCCTCACCCCATGATCTCCACATCTTTCGATCTAGTGCCAATGTTAACTACAGTTTGTTAGTTCCCACGTTGGGGTTGCGGGCTTGCGGGTTGTTCACAAAGATACCGCGGCCGCGCGGCCTCGACATACAGGGCTAAGAAGGAACATACGTGGGTTTTAGTCAGTAGAAGTCTGACACTCCCTTTCGCTCTGCCCAAGAGCGCGAGGGGTTATTTGATGATTTCCAAGCCCCCCTAAAACAAATAATATTTTCATCCCGCGTCGCCTGCTGCCATGAAAGCCCAGTCCCTCTTCAGTTAGAGGTATGATGTGGAGCGTTGCGTTGTGTGGTGATGCGTATATAATCGGTTAGTATTCCGAAACCGGAAAACCGAAAACATGTCTTTATTTACCCACATACACACCTACATTTACTTCCCTTCTGCTCCTAGTATACGAACAACAATACACTATCGACATACGTTGGTGATAACAAACACAAACACAAAGTTACGAACTTGTTAGATGGCTGTGTGTAGAAAGGTTCTATGTGTGTATCAAGTGAGATCAGTATAATGTGGTTGCCGTCATGGTGTTTTGTATGCTTGTGGGTCGGGTATAAAGTGATTCCTGAGATTCAAAAGGAACTCCAAAACGGAAGAAGGGACACCTATACGAAAACGGTCACTACGTATTCAAGTAAGAACACACGAATAGAGAACCTCCTCCATTTTAGAAGTCGGTTAAAAATCGGTGCCTCTCCGTCCCAACCCGCAGCTTTCAGCTCAGAATGATGTACAAAATATATAATAACCATGTCCATATTATTTTATTTCTACAGGAAAAACCGCCACAAAAAATCGCATAATGTAAGTTTCAGATTTTCATTTCGGAAAATTAATGAATAGGTACTCTCCCAGGGAGAGCAGATGGTTCTTTAAAATAAAATCATTGAATATATTTGTGCTCATTCAGTTTTAATGTTGACTTTCGACATCTTGACATGAATGTCTTAAAATAACACATGAGGTCTCTTCAGAGCGAGCACGTAATTAATTAGTCCGGCTTAGTGGTTCGTTAGCTAATTAAGTTATCAAGACAAACGCACCAGGGGTACCAGGACTGCAGAAAACGAAGAAACCCAACTGAAGACACACTGAGTAAATAATATAAAGTATTTATAAACTGTAGGACCGTTACTTTGGTAAATAGTGAGTAAGCTTACTGGACCGCACTTACGATCTTGTAACTTTCGTTCGAAGTTGGGGAGGAATAAAGAGAAATGGAATAAAACGAGTTTATTTTGTGCTTAGATATATTTTTAACCGACTTTCAAAAAGGAGGACATTCTCTATTCGTGTTTGTATTTTTTTTATGTATGTCCGCGCATACCTCCATCAATTTGTGAACAGATGTTAATATTTTTTTTGTGTTTGTATGGGTAAACTCCCGAGGTGGGTCCATTGTAACCAAGTCAGGATCTGATGATGGGATCCTTGAGAAATCGAGGGCAACACTCAAAATAGGCACATATTATGATGCTTTTCATATATTTTCTAAAGCTGTTCAAGTATTTGCGTCTGATCATCATAATAATATCATATTGATTCAGTAATGATGATGTAAGTTACAACTCCTCAACGGTTAGGACCTGAAAGAAAGTTCTTTCAAAATTATACGTACTAATGAAGCGATAATTGCATCCTTTCAGGGTATTAAGTCATCACTTCATGTTGATGAGCTGATTATGGAAGGTACTACCTACTCCTCACTGTTAGGGTTAGTTAGTTGAAAGCAATAATAAATGAATCTTGAAGTTAGGTTTCTTAGTTGAATGTTAAATGCATAGTAACTATTTGTATACTTAGGGTATTGCAACTAAAAATCAAGCAATCAATCAAGCAATGGACTGCTGCGCTGCGTGTCGCGGGTTCGAAACCGCACTGAACAAATATTTGTGTGACCTACAGATAGTTGTTCCGGGTCTGGGTATTTGTGTATGTGAGTTTTAATGTTTGTGAACGCAACCCACGAACAGGAGAAATTCCTAGTGTGGGGCAAAGTTTAAAAAAAAAAATCTTTTTTGGAAAAAAACCGACTTCAAAAACACTAAAGTTTATATTTGAGTGTCCAGTTAAACTTATTTTATCTCGTGTTCTATGCTAATAGGTATAGAATTTTCTCCAGCCTTAGGGATCGACATCACACCGTAGAGGCAGCGACTTTAAAATCGTTAAATCTAGTGTTAAGAACCCAAAAGTCAGTTAAGTTGGATACCCAAAATATACATAAACTAGCCAGGCACATTATTTTATTATTTAATATGATAAATAATTTATTATTTTTATATTGTGAATGTGAGGACCATGTTGGACTTTCTTTAATTTAACGATTGTCTGGCAGTTTGAGTACTATAAGTGACCCACCCAAATGTCCTTTCTTTGATATTGTTCGTCGTGACGTTGAGCTCCTTGAGTTATAAGTCGAGCTCCACGATAACTGACAAAATAATGCTTGCACTGACTGGAGGTCCACTCAAATCTGCGTGGTAACGTGCTTTCCTGAAAAGACCATCTCAGACACTAACTGCATTTTCATGTGTGTATTATATACGTTCATACATAATTATATCAAAGAATATAATTTAATTAAGAAGATATGTCTCTTACAAAACAGTAAGAAATTAAATATAGACTACTGAAGGGTTACTTACACCCCGTCGGGGCTGCACGTTGTTCGAAAGAGATACCGCGGCCCCAGAACAAGGGCTAAGAAGGAACATGCGTGGTTTTTAGTCAGTAGAAGTCTGACACTCCCTTCCGCTCCGCCCAAGAGAGGGAGGGGTTATTTAATGATTTACCCCCCCCCCTCACCCCCAAAAGAAAAGGGTTACTTACCTACACAGTAAAAAGTAAAATCAAAATGTTTTATTTCACATAGGCCTCCATGGGCACTTGTAAAACGTCGACTAAAAGTTGCACGTTTCGGTGCATTGGTCGATTCCTAAGGAGAAGAACCGGCAAGAAACAGTAAGAAACTCCAAAGGTTACTCTTTTAAAATCGTAGTCTAAGGCCCAGACATAATCTTGGCATAACAACATTGAGTTCAAAGAAGCCTTGTTTATAAATTTAATTTGCCCTGATCGCGAATTGAGGTTTGCTTTGGGTTAAACAAGTTGTGCAATTATTTTTATACAGCCCAATACACGTTTGAAGGGTACGACGAGGGGAAGTTGTAATTACACTCATAAAATTGGATAATAATTTTCCAATTAAGTAATTTTTTGGTGAGATACATATCGGCAAGCGAAGCAGTATGCGAGTGCTTCAATGATATTTTGGTGAGATACATATCGGCAAGCGAAGCAGTATGCGAGCACCTATGCGAGTGCTTCAATGATATTTTCCAAACTTAGATAGGTATTTGCGACTTAAATATTTGAAATAATGAATGACAATAACTTAAAGATATTAAATTATGCGAAAATATGTATTTCCAGACAGTCAACGGTTTGCATCAAATAATTGCTTACATTAAAGACACTTAAAGAGGATATTTATATCTTATTAACAACTTGTTATAAATATGTTTAATTGTAAAATATTGTTTGAACACCTAACTTCGTACATTAAATTCTCTCTAAACTGAATATTTATCAGTAGAATGTGAATTTATAAATAGCTGTACTAGCTACTTACATATATTTCAGTTTGATTGATGTAAAATGTATTTGTAAAAGCACCTACGTAATGATTATTTGAAATACACAGAGGAATTAAATTCGTGAAGCCTATTTGCGTTAGAAAATAATTATGTAATAACATGTAACATGGGTGTACATAATATTAATAATATTCCACAACTATCACACAACGCCATCTAGTCCCAAGCTAAGCAGAGCTTGTGGTATGGGTACTAGACAACTGATAAACATACTTATATATTTCTAAATACATACATATTATAGATAAATTACACCCAGACACAGAACAAATGATCGTGCTCATCACACAAACATTTGTCCTGGGTGGGAATCGAACCCACGACCTCCGGCATAGCAGTTAGGGTCACTAACCACTAGACCAACAGGCCAGTCTATAATAGAACGCCCACATTTTGATAGTAATGTAAAGTCCCCTGTATAGGGGGCTAGCCTATTGCCATCAACCCGGCACAATTCCAGGCTCTGTGGCTGCGACTGAAACAATCCTGATGGGAAAACTCAATAACAATAGGTAGAGAGGTAGAGTAGGCATTTCACCAAAAAAAATCTAAATAGTCCGTCAGATAGATTTTCAAAAAATAATGGACACAATTTTTTCTGTTTTCACGTAAACAATAGATGAAGACGATACAGTGCTTCAAAAAGTCGTGTCAAGTCGTGTGACGTCACAAGATTAGTACCCCCCACTCATAATCTTTGACACGTTTTATTTTCGTAATTTTTTATTTATTTGATAAAACCAACCACACGTGTCCAATATGTTTCGACAATCTAACCCTAAAAATACCCTATTCTCGAAAGGAATTGAACCCAGGACATGCAGTAGCGATCGCTACCTCGAGACCAATGAGACCGTCTAAAATAATTATATTTTTGTAACTTTTTCCACTGATTTTTCAACGGCGGGGTATTAGCGTAACAAACTCAAAATCTCAATGTTATTCATTTTTTAAACTTAACAACATTCATTTGGATCAGACGAATTTTTCAATCTTACGGATGGATTTTTTGCAATCTAAATTCCATCTAAATCCTCCGAATTAAGATAGAAAGTGTATTACACAAAAAGGGCACTGTTCTCTATTGCCAGATTCCCGGTTGAAAATGAGAAAAAACCCTGAAACCACTTAATGATTTTGTTTCAAAACTTACAGTACAAAAACTTAAAATCGATGTCCATGTTCATAGGTCGTGTGTGCATTTTTATTCCTCTTAATGTGTGTGATGTAAAGACGTAAATATTAAGTGAGTATAACTGCTCCCGTCTGGTTGTACAAGGTCCCCTATATTTTATAGGTTGAGAATGTCCACGTTCACCAAAAACCCGTAACGGCAACCTTTCATTCACACCAGTGCTCTGTAACTATCGTTCGTTCATTCGTCCCAATCGCGAGCATTTCTACTTACTTAGCGTTCTGCCTTTCATGCTTACATTAGGTTTAGGTCCCTCCACATGTTTGAGCTCGGTCCTGGAAAACGGATACTCACATCTGTATTCCGAACGTGGTGGTCAGGTCCAATCCGCTATCCGCTCCGCTACCTCCGGCACCTATTCCTTATATATTACACTGCATACCACAGCGAGAAGTGGTTAGATACTCAGAGATTGTAAACCACACATAGTTGCCAAGTCCTTATCGCCCTAAAATCAGAACATGATAGTGTTATGACGAAGTTGTTATCAAAGTGGGTAGTTCGATTAGTGGCCGCCATTGTTAGCTGCGGGAAACCGCCGATAGAGGGCGGTGGTCGCTATAGGAATGTTTGGCGAAACTTGGTCAAGTTTCTGTGAAATTGTTTAGATTATAAAGTGAACCGCAAGTCGTTGGTGGCAACGCTTCGACTACAAAATAATTAGGGCTGACGTACTTTGATGTGACCTAGCGTAGTATGGAGCTTCAATAGAATATATATGAGGTCAGCTACACTTCTCACAAGCGCGATTGCTGTGCGGCAAACTGTTATTGGGTTTTTTAATTAGGAATTTCTCTGCAACATGGCACAAATCTAGACAATTTGCTTGCCTTCATTACATGAGACTTCATCTTCAGCTTATAATGATCCCTCTGCAGGGACTCAGGCTTCCTTTCTAGGAGAGGGATGGGCTATAATCCACCACGCGGGCTCAGTGCGGGTTGGTATATATGTCACATAAATAATAAATAATAAATAATAATATTCCACAACTATCACACAACGCCATCTAGTCCCAAGCTAAGCAGAGCTTGTGTTATGGGTACTAGACAACTGATAAACATACTTATATATTTCTAAATACATACATATTATAGATAAATTACACCCAGACACAGAACAAATGATCGTGCTCATCACACAAACATTTGTCCTGGGTGGGAATCGAACCCACGACCTCCGGCCTAGCAGTCAGGGTCACTAACCACTAGACCAACAGGCCAGTCACATGGGACTTACTTAAATATAACTTGCAAAATTTGGCTGTACTAATGGGTACACCTCTGCGTAAACCTTCGGAGATTACAGGCGTGATTTTATGTATGTATGTATGAGGTCAGCTTATAACTGATTTTACTACTAATCAAAAAGTTTACTAATCAAAAGTTTATAAATATCGGACAAGGGACTAGTTAATTAGTAATTGGTATCGTTTATAACTTCTTTATTTATTTAGTCAAAGTTTAATCCTACCCAGATATCCTCATCATCTTTTCCCAGCAATATTGGGGTCGGCTTCCGGTCTAACTGGAAGCCGTTAAAAGCACGGACGGATTCTGACCCAGATGAGAGCTGAAAATGAAACATTATTTTTATAATTAGATAAAAAAAAAGGTCACTGTAGAAAACCTTGTTTAAATTAAAGCAGGCAATCCTCTTGAAACGCGAGGGCGTGATGTATCGTACAAAATGGTAAACTTGGAGGATAGCATCAAACAAGATAAGCACTTTCTGTTCCTATAGCTCTTTGGTTTAAATTATATGAATTGCTTTTTATTTTTTAAGGAGCTTAAACGTAGACGATGTCAGTGTTTTATAACTGAAATCTCTATTAAACGCCTTGCCAATATTAATGAATACAGAAAATTATCATCTTAATTTGACACGACATTGTCATCATCAGCATGCCTTATCGCAAGTATATTGGTTTCGACGGATTAACACATCATTCATCTTAATCGGCTCAGTAGTTGAGAAAATACAGTGAAATAAAAATGTTACAAACATAAAAACAGACTGCTAAAACCATAACCTTTTGGATTTACACAGCAAAGATATGAAATGCTCCCTGTATCTCTCGTAGTAAAATCTAGCAGAATTTTATTGTATACAGCAAACGTAAGACTTAAAATATCGAACTATTTCAGTTCCACATTTTCTTGCTAGGTTTTAATATTCCAAGTTAAGAAGTTGCTACGTTGGTTCAGCTAGATTAATGAAAATAAAGCCTTAACTAACTAATTTGTTTCTACGGTTAAAGACCGAGGTTTGATGAGCCCTACAAAGGTTGTTTACGGGTTACTTACTCGAATAAGCCGTTTCATATTTTACGTGAACTGATGACAGGATTTAAGATGTTATAGTGATAAACTGATTAATGTCGTGTAAGGTATAGGTGTCAGGTATTGAGGGTGTGTGATTAGTAAACTGCTTTTAAAGTAAATCAGTTATGGAAATGAGTGTTATTAATTTATATGAGTAATACAGGGACGTTACTTTGGGTACTCTACGTTGAAAAGCAACTGCGATAACCATCGGTCAAACAAGTGTGTAAAAAACGATTTCGGGAGGTCATTTATACCGGTAGGTACCTACTAGCTATGATCGATTACATTTGTAATCCCATTTGTGGTGATAGTACACCTATGGTGGACTATAGTAGTCCTAGCAAGGGTTTTTATAGTCATCATCAGCCTATTAATGTTCCCAGCGCTGGGACACAGGCCTCCTCTCTTTTTGAGAGGAAATGGCTATAATCTAGCACGCGAGCCCAGTGCGGATTGGTACATGTCACATGTCTTCGAATTGTTCTAAAACATGCCAGGTTGCTCACGATGTTTTCCTTCACCAGTTTGAGAGCAGTGGTGATGAAATAAATTAAACAAAGTACCTAATGTTTCGCCTGGGTTCGAACCCACGACCTACTGTTCGTAAGTCGGGACCGCCACCACTGCTCTCTGTCTCTCTCTATTTTCAGTGTAAATGAAAAATGAACGGGAAACAACATCAAATCAAATCAAATCAAATCAAAAAATCAAATCATACATACCCTATCCTTACAAATCCACATACCATAGAATTATTCTAGGCTAACCTTATCTATAGTAAACAGAACAACGTGTGTGTTTCAAACTATTTGTTGAGTTCCACCAACTCATAACGGATGTGGTATCCGTAGTTTAGCGCCGCCTTATGCCGGAGGGAAATGATACCAGTGCAGTAGAGTTTCTTAGGATGTGGTATCAGTTTCGGCCTAACAATATCTAAAGTTAGTGTTTTATTTATCAAATGAAACATCTTGCTTTTAATTCTCATTGCACCGCAAAATAACAGATTTTGTATGGGTTCAAATATTTGAGAAAACTTTACGTTGACCTTTACGTTTGCACATGAATGCTCAAATACATATTTAAATAGCAAATATGAGAATTGATAATTTTACAATTTATGACGATTGCTATGAATAAGGTCCATTTTGATAGCTTAATAACAATTTGTAAGAGGTCTCTAAGTTCAAAGTTACGGTCGAACTCCTAAACTATGTATAATTGATTAGAAAATTGGTGTCGGTTTCCCAGTAAAGTTGGTACCAGTATCGGTATCTAAAGGACCTTAACGTCGTCGTCTCAGTTTACACGTGTCCGTGAAGTTAGAAGAACTGATTAAAAACAGGATGTGCTATGTTTGACGTCTGTTAAGCTAAAGCTGCTGATTTAATATCTATTGCGGCAGTATGTTTCTGCCGTTTATTGATATAATAATCATCATCATCATTTCAGCCAAAAGACGTCTACTGCTGGACATAGGTCACCCCTAAGTGTCGCCACATTGACCGGTCCCGCGCGTCTCGCATCTAGCGGATACCCGCAACCTTCACCAGGTCATCGGTCCACCTCGTGGGAGGGCTTCCAACGATACGTCTTTCGGTTCGCGTAAACATAATTTTTGCCACCCGATCTACGAGCAATGTGCCCTGCCCACTGCCACTTAAGTCTGGCAATTCTTCGGGCTACATCGGTAACCTTGGTTCTCATGCGGATCTCTTGATTTCTGAATAAATAATACTAAAATAATACTGTCATAATATACGGGGTGGAAAGGACATCGATGTTGAAATAGTTTTACTATTGATTTTACTCGTATGATTATTTTGTAATTTTACCAACAAATTACATGGAGTAGACTGCGCACATTACGGCACCAACGTCCATTCACCATTTGTGTCAACCAAAATAACATGCAGCCATTCACTATCCACATAAGAACATCTTTTTAACCGACTTGAAAAAAGGAGAAGGATATACGATAAGGCACACGAAGTGATGTCGAAGGTCTTGGTTTTGAAGTACTACACGTTATCATCTTCATTTGTAGCCTTTTACAAACTGACCGCATTTATTTCAATTAGATCCTACATCAGGTTCTTTTAAATAAGTATGGAAAAGAGAGGAGTCTCTTTTGGTCCATTATTCCTCAACCAGGTCTTACTCGCGACCTTCTGGATGTCGTTCTCTGTTCTAGCTGTTACTTCTTCTATCTTTCAATTCGAGTATATGTTTTTTTAATGATGATCTCATAACTCCGTCATTTATTTTATGAACAAATCTGAAAAATATTTTTTATACGAATGGATATGGACTACTATACTGAATTGTGAAAATTTCATCAAAATCGGTTCAGCACTTTAGAATGTCCTTTATAACTTTTTGTTACAAAATTAAATAATCTTCTTCGTTCTTATTATTTTTGTAAACCGTATTTTGCTTTACCATAGATGGTTATGTGTGTTATGGCAAGGACGCATGCTGTGTTTGACCGAAGGCTCACGGGATTAAATCCACAAATGTCTCTCTAATTAAAGAATTAATTAAGGGACAAAGCAAAGCTTCGTGTGAAGCACAGGGCAGTGTTGGTAATTCTGATTGACATTGCATGCCTTCTGCACGTTGCTCGAGAATATTGGCTTTTCTTACTATCCTGTAATAATAGCCAGTGTTTAATTAAAAGAGACTGTGACCTCTGAGTTAATTTCAGATGCTTCTTCGCAGAGTTGTCAGGTACGAAACACCGGCCCCATAATTATAGTTTTAAAAAGTGACTTGCAAAAGCGTTTGTAAAAACCTATTTAATAATATAATAATAATAATAATATTCCACAACTATCACACAACGCCATCTAGTCCCAAGCTAAGCAGAGCTTGTGTTTTGGGTACTAGACAACTGATAAACATACTTATATATTTCTAAATACATACATATTATAGATAAATTACACCCAGACACAGAACAAATGATCGTGCTCATCACACAAACATTTGTCCTGGGTGGGAATCGAACCCACGACCTCCGGCATAGCAGTTAGGGTCACTAACCACTAGACCAACAGGCCAGTCGAAAGTATTTGCAAAGTAACATCATTTACAGTGACTTTGCACGATTTGATAAGGGTTTCGGAAAGCCTGATCATCACTGTTACCAATACTAATTAGGTTGTGGAGGTCAGATAGGCAGCCGCTTCATACAAAATACTGGTAATTAGCTGCATCCAGTTAGTCTAGCCGGCTGGTTGGATGGCCGATGGGGCCGGCCCGCTGGATGAGAGACGCACGGGACCGGTCAATGTACGACACCTGGAGGAGGCCTATATCCAGCTGTGGACGTCTTTTGGCTAAATGATGATGAGTTAGTCTGAAAGTCGATCCCAAAATAGTTAAGAAAAAGCTAGGCATATAATAACTAACGATTTCGGTAGTCAGTGAAGGTTTTTAGAGTTACTTTGGAAGACTGTGTTCACTTTAATCATAGTTTTCTGTTCTTGTCAATGAAGCCAGTATGTCGCATATTCTACGAATACTTCCACTCTCGCTGATATCCTAAGATAGTTGTAAACTTAAACCAACTACGGTTGTAAACTCAGGAAACTTTAAATTGTTTCTAGAAAGTGAATCCTGACTTAGTGAACAACGATGGCATCGAGCGACTTATATCGCGTAAACTTATCTGTATTTATTCATGCATACCTTTCGAGGTAGGGTAAAGTGTTATTAGATTTTTCCATCAGGTTAATTTCTCAATAGCAGTCATAGGCCTAGAATTGTACTCGGTTGATGACGAGAGGCTCTCAATAGTCCAATATTGTATCATGAACCGGACACAGAAAACATATTAATATTTGCATATTAATATGTTTTCTGTGTCCTATTTCTGTGTATTATTTCGCCAGTTAGTTGCCTAACTGACGAAATAATAATAAGGGGATACTATTAGGTATACCTTTGAGATTTAAAAAATTAATATCATTTTTTTTAATTTCACATACCTACTGTGCCAATTACAAGTGCCAATGTAACAGAAAAAATAATATGTTTTAAAGGAGTCGATTCGCACGTTTTGTGCGAGTTAAATTCGTGCGAATCGTCCAATAAGCCAGGCCTACATTGGCACTTGTAAAACGTCGACAAAAAGGTGCATGGTTCGGATTACAGTCTGATGATGTCTACATAGACTTTATTATGACTTGAGAATAATCGAATGTCTATATTTAATAATGGATTTTGTTTTTTTTAACTGCTGTTTTTAAAAAAATTGGTTAAATAAAAAAAACACAGTTTAACACAATTAAAGAGTTTTATTAAGATTTCCAAAAAGAGTGCTCTTACTTTGTTATATCATTTACAACAGTTGGAGACATAAACGTTGACACGGTCACTTTTATTTCTGATAAATCTACAAGCTAATATATAAAGTATATATTAGCTTTTAGT
The DNA here is from genome assembly GCA_932274075.1 of Diarsia rubi. NCBI lineage: Eukaryota > Metazoa > Arthropoda > Insecta > Lepidoptera > Noctuidae > Diarsia > Diarsia rubi. Next base: position 24,003,223 of record OW026413.1, on the reverse strand, counting down.
TTATATATAAACTAGCGGACGTCCCGCGGTTCCACCCGCGTGGTTCCCTTCCCGTGGGAATACAGGGATAAAAAGTAGCCTATGTTACTCAGGGTGAATGTAGTAATTTTATGAGTTCATTCATTACAAACATACATACGCACACACAAACATACAAATCTTTCCTCTTTATAATATTGGTGTAGATGTAGATATATAAAATCAAATTCTTTGTTGCATCTATATCGGAGACATGAACATTATCATGTTAAGAGCGAGACTTAGTTTATTCAGTTGCTGTTATTTCAATGGTTCTCTTTTCGTACGGCCAGCATTGAGCGGCGGCTATCACACAATGGTCATAGTCGTTCGTATTCTCAACTGTTACTTTATAATTTTTAATATCAATCACAGTCATGTGTTTAGGTAGCATCACCACGCCGAGATCACCAAAGAGGTAAATGTCTTGTGCACTTGTAGGTTGACAATGCAAGAGGGAAATGTTCCACTTTTCACCCATAATTGTATAAGCAGGAATAGTTCCTTGTGGTATGTTCGTAAATGCTTCTGTTGGTTTTATTTCAATAATTCTTCTTGTTTTTAATGTCGGCACACAATCATCAGCTTCACACCCGTCTTTGACGAAGACATTTCGAATAGTAATGTTATAACGATTTATATTAATGTAAAACGTTTGTCCGTGTCTATGTCCTTGGTCTGACTGTGGTTGTAACACATCAGTGGCATTGTCCCGTACGTAGAGGTTCTGGCTCACTGGTTCAGTTGGAGCTTCAGGATTTGTATTTCTATAGCTCAGTGTCGCAGTTTTCACTTCTCCAGGTTTTATAGCACTTAAATAACAATCTGAAATGTAAATGTTGCCGTTTTTCTTGATTTCACTCTCATTTTTAGTGGTGCTTATGGATCCCGCAGTGGTGACGACAATCAGACACAGCGCAGTGGTTGCTCGCATTGTGATAAGATAGTAAACTGTAGAATAATAATTGAATATTATTAACTAGCCTCAGTCAGTGAGTGTGGTCAATGTCGTATTGTCGCTCTTATGTACTAGTTCACTTACAATGTTTACCACATTTATACTACCAGTAAGTACCTATTACCGTAGGTTATCTTTGTACATCTAAAATAAGTTACGTTTCGATAAGCACAAATAGCGCCTACATTATTAAATCGAACGATTATTGAAAAGTAAAGGGTTTCCGTAGACGGGTTGTACCTACCTATCATTAACTATTTTGTCCCAGGAACAAATGTTAAGTTGAATGTCCCATGCATTTGTTGTCTGCAAATGTTAGTCTGTATGCAATAATGAGAGATTTCGTACGTTTTTTTTTTAACAAAAAACAACTTTTGATTTTTTCTTTTCATGTTGCTTGCAACAGTAGGTACCGAAATATCAGGAACTGTAAACATAAGTAAACATGGCAAATGTCCTGTTTTCTAGTGAACCCATCAGTTTAAATTCGTTTATTTTATATACATTTCAAAAAATCTTCACGCGTTCCTACGAAATGTGTAATGACGCACAAACAAAAAGAAAATAAAACAGAGAAAGACAGACAGCGAAGTTATATCTCTCACCTTGGGTCTGGAGACAGATTAAAGATTCCCAGGTCTAACCTTCCGTAGGTTAGACCGTTGTTGCTGCTACGAAATAAGCGGGTTTAAAAAGGAATACCCATACCTAAATATGCAGTTGACTATACCATCAACCACGATATTAAACTCTGCGTGTTGATCAATCGATTTTGTCACCACTAAAGGCTCAGAAACCTAAACAAATCCTATGACATTGAAGAGTCGGTGTCATCAATGTGACGAATGACATACCTCCGTCATCCATCATTGTCACATGGGTGGATTAATAAAAAGCAAATCGGTTTTTATTATCCTTTTAACGAGCACACTGAACATTTAAAAGGTTTTGGGTTTGTATGTGAAAAAGAAATGAAAGTTATTTTGGCCTCAATTTACTATTTTACCGAGTGAGGGAATGAGCGATTAAAGACGGGTTTCACGGTCGCAGGTGCTTGCTGAGCATAAGTTCGAGGGTCCGCTAATCAGTTCGAATTAAGCATTGTTCGATTGTTTTCATCAGAATTTGCTTAATAGCATGTTGCGCGTTGTAATCTGAACAACACAACGCGCAACATGTAGGTATACTATTATTAGACACACTGGTTCCGTACTGTTCGAGTGGTTTAAGCCTTTGCCTCGTGACCTGGTGGTCGTGGGTTCGGTTGCCACGGGAAGCAAACTTTGTAAAGTTGTTTCCAGTTTGGTAAGAACATTGCTGCCTTGAATCACCAGATTGTCTGATAAGAAGATGATTCCGTGCTTCGAAAGGCACGTATAAGCCGGTGATCCAAAAATGGTGGTTAAGACCATGTCAGACCCCCTTGAGCCCTCGGCCCTTGTTTAGAAACTCTGACACCAAGGTGTGTGGGGACGTTACACCTTACTGCCCACACGATAAGATAAGATACATCTCTATTTAACACTTCAGGCATTACGTTTCATCATCATCATCATCATTTCAGCCAAAAGACGTCCACTGCTAGACATAGGCCTCCCCCAGGTGTCGCCACATTGACCGGTCCCGTGCGTCTCACATCGAGCGTGTCCCCGCAACCTTCACCAGGTCATCGGTCTACCTAGTGAGAGGCTTTCCAACGCAATGTCTTCCGGTAAATACGTTTATATTTAAGCAATTTTCAGTTTTTATTGGTTTTGTTTAATTTTAAAGAACGAGAAAAGAAACTTCGGAGGCGAAAGGAGTGTATAAGGATCATAACAGGTGGCGTTCTCTAGTGTCTGCTTACCCTCCATAGTAGAAAGGCGTGATTTTATGCACATTGTTTGTTTGTACGTAACCACTGACAATTAGCGGTCTGTCGAACCAGGCAACCGATAAGTATTGTATTTTGCTATGTCTGGAATGAAGTGAGGCAGCGGTTTCGGGAAACTGGCTAGAAATTAGAATTTTTTAATTTTTTTTCATCTCGTCAATCAGCCGCCACCTGTCGGTTACGTGAACCGGTGGAGTGAGCTGGTTCATGCTTTAGTGGTTTAGACAAATTCGGTTCGCGTTTGGCCGCATTAGAGATGCTTCATTACTAAAAAAATAAGATTCTAAGAGCAATTAGTCCGCCTGTTAGATGATCGAAAAATATTGAAAACGATTTTTAGTTTTGTCAAATCAATAAAAATTTACGAAAATAAAACGCGTCAAAGATTTGAGTAGGGGTTTGTGACGTCACTCACCGGTGAACAATCTCATACTAATGTCTATTAGAATATGTCGTCACACGAGTTTTCGAAGCACTGTATCGTCTTCATTGTTTGTTTACGTGAAAAAAGAAAAAATACGTGTCCAATATTTTTTGGTAATATATGTGACGGACTAATAAGTTTTTTTTTGTAACTACCCTATCCGTCTAATATGAATTAAGTATAAGCCGGGCTAACTGTTATTTTATTAAAATTCCATACACAGCCAGGCTAAGTCCAGGTCGGAGCGGTTAAAACCCTTGTTTAAAATAAAAAAAGATGACATGATAAATCAGCAAAAAATATTTAAATAACAAATGACTTGTTTCATATTTTTTCGTTCGCTATCTACCGCGGAATTCAATCAAAAAGTTATGTTCACAACGAAAAAGGGAATAAATATTTTGCGTTACCCGAAACTTTTATAATTAGGTAGGGTAACCTCTGTTTAAGTAGGTATGTCATTGTACGAGCCACATTGGCAGTCGCGCCATGGAAAGTACATTTTCTTCTTTTCGTTTCGATTCTACTTCCATCATTATATCTTCTTTATATAAAAGAAAGTCGTGTTGGTTACACTATTTATAACTCAAAAACGGCTGAACCGATTTGGCTGAGAATTTTTGGGGAGGTAGCTTAGAACCAGGAGACGGACAAAGGCTAGTTTTTTTCTTTTTTTTTGGGTAGATTGTTAGGATGTAGGTAGGTAAGTAGTAGGTAGGTAGGTAGTAGGTAGGTAGGTAGTAGGTAGGTAGGTAGTAGGTAGGTAGGTAGTAGGTAGGTAGGTAGTAGGTAGGTAGGTAGGTAGGTAGGTAGGTAGGTAGGTAGTAGGTAGGTAGGTTGTAGGTAGGTAGGTAGTAGGTAGGTAGGTAGTAGGTAGGTAGGTAGGTAGGTAGGTAGGTAGGTAGGTAGGTAGGTAGGTAGGTAGTAGGTAGGTAGGTAGTAGGTAGGTAGGTAGTAGGTAGGTAGGTAGTAGGTAGGTAGGTAGTAGGTAGTAGGTAGGTAGGTAGTAGGTAGGTAGGTAGGTAGTAGGTTGGTAGGTAGGTAGATAGATAGTAGGTAGGTAGGAAAAAGGGCATTGCAAGGCATGCCGGGTTCAGCTAGTTTAAAATGTTAGTAGGATGTTCCCCGATAACTCAATGATGGCTAGACCGATTTCGGTCTAACTGCTTTTCGTTGTAAAGGCTAACAAGAACTCAAGAAGGAACCACTGGCTCTGAAGATACAGGCCTTGCCTACTTTCGGAGTCTTACTTACAAATATTTGCCAAATTTAAGGCCTAGCTACAGTACCAAATTAAACCAGAAATCGTAACCCAGTGTCCAATCTCCTATTTCAAATCACTAAATGTACACCTTTTTTCCACACTGTTTCAGTTGGTTAAATTGCAAGCTGATGGTGGTTAAATTAAATACACTAAGTCAAATGCCACCTTTAAACAGACTGATAATAATGAGTCTAGACTAAACCTTGCATACCTTTTCTTTTTGGATGGGGTATCATCAAACGACCCTCCCGGTCTGGGCGGAACGGAAGGAAGTGTCCTTAGTCCTTTGTGTTCAGGGCCGTGGTATCTCTTTTGATCAGATCCGCAGCAGAGTTTAGTATACCCGGGTTCAAACCTACCAACTACAAATCGCAAGTCAGGACAACTACTACTGCACCACCACTTATCTTTGAAAGAATCATCAGATGTTTTTCGTAAAGAAGTCGCATTCAAAAGATAAAACTTATGTCTAATAAATAAAATGTCCAGAACATTAACGTCACAAACGCACTCGCGCTATTCATAAAAGCTTCAGAATTCATTTGCATAAATGAATGGAAAATTTACCTTCCCTGTTCCATTGAAGCATTAAATATATTTCTTTCTTTACCTTTTACATTTCGATGTAATTGACAGCCAAAGAGATATCTCAAGGAGTGCTAGATTAAAGGCGGCGCAGGTCTGTATAATTAAACGTTATAAACGTTAATTACCTCCGCAATGACCAGCGCCTCGTTTATTAGGGTTCTGTAGCCGAATGGCAAAAAACGGAACCCTTATAGATTCGTTATGTCTGTCTTTCTGTCCGTCCATGTCACAGCCACTTTATTCCCAAATTAAGAACAATAAAAGATTAAGGGGGGATAAGTTCCCTCTTTCAGGAGTGGCTGGAAAGGCGCCAAGGCGCCCTCACTTTCCGTCTGCACAGGTCTTCACTGGACACGGTTGTTTCGGGAGGTACCTGCACCGAATCAGGCAGGAGGTAACGCCCGGATAATTCCACTGCAAGGATCAGCCGGAGGACGCGGTGAAGCCCACCGTGGAAGTCTGCTCCACTTGGGCGGAGCGCTGTCTTGTTCTCGTGTTGGCGTGGACCAGTGGACGGTGAGCAATGGGCTAGCTCACCACCCGTCCGTCCTATGACCATGACAGGCCGTGTCGACCACGCGTTCGTGCTCCACGCGCGGAAGTGTCGGCGGCTGTCGGGGCTGCGGGGTGTTCGAAAGAGATACCGCGGCCTCGGACACAAGGGGTTAAGAAGGAACATGGGTTGGTTTTTAGTCAGTAGAAGTCTGACCCTACCGCTCCACCCAGAGCGGGAGGAGTCATTAATTTGATGCCACCCTCCGAAAAAACAAATAGGGAGCCCCCCATACATGGAACTATGGGGTGTCCAAAGATAGGTCTCTAAAATTTACATTGAGGTTCCTAAAACGATTCCTGAAGACTTGTTGATAACAAGAAATTGGGAAGTGTATCGACCCCACATACCCGTATTGTAAATTTGTAATGAAATAGAAAACCCAGACGAGGAACGTTATTGTAAGGGAATACCGAAAATGTTTTGCGATTTATTGAAATCGATCATTTTAGCGAGACCGCTGGGCTATAGTTGATTTTATCATGTTCGTACGTTGCAATAACAAAACAAAGTGCGTAACATTTTTAACTAAAAACGTTCCAATCCAGATATAAATCAGTGAAGGTCATTGTTATGAAGTGTGGTAATTGAGGAGGCCTATACGCAACGATGGGTGGCACAAGGCTACATAATTAAGGAACAATTATGATGATGATTTATTGTGAGTATGTATGATGAACGAGCAGGTAGTATTTTTTTATTTATTTAGGGACAATAAACAGCTACAATATGTGTTAAGACATAAAAAATTAACAATATTGCAGCCCACTACATTATCCGCATATTAACAACTGAGAATATGTTTTTTTTTTTTAAACGTTGCCCCACACTAGGAATTTCTCCTGAATCGTGGGTTTATTCTATTATTTTTATATAATGAGTGTAATCTGTGTATTCGGTAGCTTTTGCCTACCTTCGTGGCAAAAAAGCGTGAGTTTATGAATGTATAATGTAGGACCCTCCTATATAATATAAAATACTGTTTGCATTTAAGTTATAACAAGATAGAAATCATTATAGCTCGTATACTTTCAGACATATCCTATATCATATTAACAGTAAGTAGTGTACACTTCCCTTTTGGCCCTCAAGTAGATGTGATGTATGTCGGGCCACTCCGCACCCGACCAGTGACCACTCCAGGTCAGCTCGTTTTATATCTGCCGTCGCCACGTCGCCACGCCGCCGCCAGCTGACCGCTCTTCACGCCTTGTAGGGTCAAGATTTATTTCTCAACAACCCTTGGCTCTGTTATATCTGTGACATTATCTGACCGTTTTTGCTAGCAGTAAGTAAAAGATTCTTATTTACAATATTGAAACATGGTAGGTATATTAGTATTTCTACTAGCATACGTTCAGGATGGATTAAGAATAGTTTTCTTGTAGCTATTATAGTTTTCATAACACAATATTATATGTATGAAGGCAGAGGGTCCAACATCTTAAATGAAACTACGAAATATAGCGGTAATAAACTTTTACTCCAATAGCACGTTATTTAAAATAAACTACTGTATAATTCAGATATAATTTAAAAACTCTAAGCGCTACAGCATGTGCACCGGGCCAAGCCTGCGACAAGAATGATCTCCTCCATGCCGAGCGCTCGTTTAAATAGACCGTTCCGAGCAGTGGGGAGAGTGTTGCGGCCTTAGCGACACCTTGCGCCGCGCACCTGGCCCGCTGCACGTGCTGTTTACAACGGCGACGCCGTCACGGCCATACTGACGTGCGGACGTCCTCGTTCGCGCAGTTCCATCAAACAGTATCTGAAAGACGGAAACATTTATGAGCGGTGTTCGTTCATCCTGACTACAATCTGGTCCGTTGCATCCCGAGTTTGCTTATACTTCTGGACCGCTCGATATTGAGCCTTCAGGACATATGCTGACAGCCTGGACCGCTCGATATTTGAGCCTTCAGGACATTTATTAACAACCTGGACCGCTCGATATTTGAGCCTTCAGGACATACACAAGCAACCTGGACCGCTCAATATTGAGCCTTCAGGACCTGTACTAGCAACCTGGACCGCTCCATATTGAGCCTTCAGGGCATATACCAGCAGCCTGGACCGCTCTATATTGAGCCTTCAGGGCTTATACTAGCAAACTGGTCCAGATTGTCCCTTCAGTTTGCTACTAATTTTGGACCGCTCATTAATGAGCCTTCAAACTTTTGGCCTAGTCATTATTCACTTAACGACCCTGCGAAAATCCCTGGACCAGTCATTGCTGACACTTCAGGTCCACTTGTTTCTGCAAATTAATAATTTTAATATATTTTGTTTTTTTTTTTTTTATCGTCATATTAATGGTCTCGATAAGCAATGTACGACTGCTTTAGTAATCAAAGTAATTGAATCTGGGCTAGAAGACTGTTGACTCAAAAGTGAACCACGATTTATCAGACTACCGCTGGTTGCTGTTAAAGAACGGGAGTCAGCAGATATTGTCATCATCATCTGCCCAGCCCCTCCCAACTATGTCGGGGTCGGCCTCCAGTCCATGATGGATCCAGCCGGATATCAGTACTCCCCACGGAGCGACCGCCCATCCGACCCCCACAACCAAGCCAATACAATACCCTTTGCCAAGACCGATTGTCAGAACTTCAGGACACTAACCACCTGTAACGACTGCCAAAGATCCACACACGACAACCGAGGCCAACAGCCCAACAAGCCCTCAGAGGCAGTGAGGAAACTCGGCATGAAACCGGCAGTCACCCATCCACAGACCAACCCAGGCAAGCGCGGCCCAACCTAATGATCGATCCGAATGGCAACTATTATTTAGCCACGAACTCCTCCACGACAGACACTGTGCTACTGTTAATCGATATAGTATCGCTATTCACAGACACGGTATCACTATTAGCCAAAAAGTTATATTGCTGTTAGGCATGATATTGTTCTCGTGGTTACTTTTATGAACAAGGATATCGTTATCCTGTCCGCCGTCACGTCATCATAATTTTTTCGCGATATCTACTAGACAATTTTGACCACGAGGCACTTCACGTAAATATTTGTGAGAATATTTGTAGACCCTATGGGTTCCGTTAACATATCTTAACTCGTACCGGTAATTTTCCAATACGGCCCTTTTTTTAAAAGGTCCCTTATATTTCCGTTCCTGCACATGGAACTGTTCCTCAAGTTAGGCAGTTCATCGGTTTAGCAACATACTTTCGAAAATTTATTCCCAATTTTTATAAATTAACGTTACCTTTATAATCCTCTAACAACTGTAAACGGAAAAATTGTTTAGACTACTGAACAAGAACTGATAAAGAATTTGGTTTTAGTAAGGGTCAAATCATTAACGCTAATGTTACACGAAATCCCATGTTCTAAAATATCACGATTTAGTAGTATTTCCTCATTAAGGCATTCAACCGGTAATACATGACATGTTATTTTAATTAAGCGATTTTGTGTAGTAGTTGGACATTTAATCTGTAATAGGCACGTTACGAACCAGGGTCACCGACATAGCTCTTAGAATATGCAAGTAGAAGTGGCAATGGGCAGGCCACATCGCTCGAAGAACCGACAACTGACGGGGAAGAAAAGTTCTCGAGTCGGACCACGAACCGGAAGACGTATCGTTGGTAGGCCTCTCACCAGGTGGACTGACGACATCGTGAGAGTCGCGGGCAACCGGTGGATGCAAACGGCAGGTTGCCGTTCGTTATGGCGTTCTATGGGGAAGGCCTTTTGTCCAGCAGGGGACATCTTATGGCTGATTATGAGGCACGTTACTTTGCTCATACCTATATGCTGTTAATGATCACTTGTTCATGAAATTATTCACCGTTAACGAGATAACTATTTTTTTTGAATTTGAAATGGGCATACTCTTCGAGCTTACCTAGAAGAAACCTATTTACTCGCGACCTAAATAGATTGGTGTTATATGAACTCGGGAAAACCGACGCAGGCAGGGAGATCCACTCCTTGGCTGTGCGCATAATAAAAGAATTAGCAAAGCGCTTCGTACGAATGTTTAGAACATCGACAAGGTATGGGTGATAACTTGCAGTACGTCTAGTCTCCCGATGGAAGAAGGGAGACGGTGAAATAAGCTTGTGGTGCTTCTGCGCACACTCTCCGAAGCACAGTCTGCATTCCTTCATCGTAACCAGTTACGAAACTACGGTTTCGTAGACGGCCAAAACCGTAGAAAACTGACAGACATGCATTTTTGCGGTAGCAGGCCAGGATACGCAGCTTGGCAACCAGCTTATCGTCACCAATTAACCTTCTGGCTCTGCGCTCTACAGAATCCAGTGTGGGAAGTTGGTATTTGGCTGAGCCATCCCAAAGGTGACAGCAATACTCCATACTGGAAGGGATTTGAGTTTTATGTAGGTAATATTGAAAACTGTCCAGGCCTGAAGTACCATTAACCCTGTTTAGGAAACCCAGCATATTTTTTTTTTTTTTGCTGCACTTTGACCTTTTGACTGAATGTAGGCGCCGAAGTACTTATTCGCGTTTCGTGCGAAGAAGCTCGAGACTGTCAGTAACTTGTACAGATGAACTCCGGAAAGAAGGAGCCAGATTAATGGACTCCTTTTGGCGGAGAACTGACACTTGTGTTTTGGAGGCGCTGAAATCAATCAGATTCTTGTCACCCTACTTGGAGAAAACACTTAAACCTGAACTCGTTTGCTCTACCATGGCCTCTCTATGAATGTACTCCATCCCAGCTTTTGCGCTGGATGTATAACTCACCATGACAGTGCTGTCATCTGCGTGCCCATCAATGCCAGGAACAAGGAGGTCATAAATGTGCAGTAAGAGAAGTGTCGCGTAGAGAACAGACCCCTGAGGAACTGCGGTATCAATAGCAATAAGGTCAGAGGAGCGGCCATCTATGACCACTCGGATCGACCGTTGCTTTGCCTCATAAGGCTGTAGCCTTAAACCTTCGAACCAAAGTTAAATGTAAAACGAAAATCTGCACCACTTATCTGTAATACTCTACGGGCTGCTCTGGAACACAGGTACACTTGCTTAGTGCTGGTGCTTGGTGTGAAGTCTTCCTTCTTCCAGCGCTTTGGGCAGGAATTGGCTGTGTCCCTGCTCACTGCATACAAAGCACGTAACGGCTGTCTTTGGTATTTCAGTTTTTTTGCAGCAGGCAGGTTTTTTTTGGAGAGGCTTTCTGTTTGTTCCGGCACTCATGGCCACGATGACCCATTATTGATTATTCAATGTGAAGCTTCGCAAAGTACTACACCACACACGGGCTACACCCTCTAATTTATTTTTCACAATTATCGTTTCACTGAGTGTACACCAATTCACAATATCGCATTCCGGTAGATCAGAATCAAAAGCCAGGAGCATAGCTTTGCATTACTATAATTAATGGAAGGTGGATCCGATCCCACTTCTGATGAAGGCAGAGGGTCCAACATCTTAAATGAAACTACGAAATATAGCGGTAATAAACTTTTACTCCAATAGCACGTTATTTAAAATAAACCACTGTATAATTCAGATATAATTTAAAAACTCTAAGCGCTACAGCATGTGCACCGGGCCAAGCCTGCGACAAGAATGATCTCCTCCATGCCGAGCGCTCGTTTAAATCGCCCGTTCCGAGCAGTGGGGAGAGTGTTGCGGCCTTAGCGACACCTTGCGCCGCGCACCTGGCCCGCTGCACGTGCTGTTTACAACGGCGACGCCGTCATGTACTTAAATCAGTGATGTTTCCATACAATTGCGTCATGACCTGCGGCAAATTTGACAGACGCTGAGAAAATCTTCATTCATGGGCATGACCGCGCATCAACTTCCTATGCCGCTGTGTTTGGGCCTAAAACCACCACCACCTGGAACCCTCTAGGACCTTCACTTGGATTGAACTACAAGTATCTTTTAACTTACTTCTCTATCCATCCATAGTAATATAATAAGGAAGTAACTCTGTCAATTTGTTTGTCTGCTGTTTCGAAAATTGACCAGGGCTTAGGTCAGGAGGTAGCATTCTCTTCAAAATCAAAGTTTTTATTTCAATAGACCTCCATGGACACCTATAACGTTAAGACGTGGTTTCTTTATCAGGGCAGCACGTCCCATTGCGTTGATTGCCGATCTCCAAGCGGACGAAACCGAGGGCAAAGGCTAGTCATCATCATCTGTCAAACTTCTCCGAACAATATTGCTTGAAATTATCCGTCTGACTGCTACTACCCAGTTGCAGGATAATACGATACCCCTCGATAATAGGCGTGAATACTAGTAACAACTGTAGTTAAAAGCAGTAAATAATTTCATCATCATCATCATCAGCCTATATTGATCCCACTCCCTTTGAGACACCACTGCTCAGTAAATCATTTAAGATAAAGCAATTCTCACTATAATTAAATGGAAGAAGAATGTCAGTTAACTCCGCAGCTCCGTGAGCTGACAGCCAATGGAACGAAGAGACACTCGGGAGATAGCGCCAGTGTATGGGAGACAAGGGTCGCATTTTAATATGTTGAGAAATATTTGAGATCTTGGGTTCCGTGAATATGATACCTGAATGGTACAAAAAAATATTTTTAAACTAGTTGGGCTCGGTTTCCTATGTGACGAGTTGACGACACTCTGAGAAGTTTATTTCAAATTCCAGGCTTATAAAATTACTAGCTGATGCTAGCGGCTACACCCGCTGCAACTCCAAAATTATCCCACGGGAAGATAAAATCGGGATAAAAATCTATCCTATTTGTTAATTTAGGTTATAAACTATCTGTTTACCAAATTTCATCCAAATCCGTGCAGTTTTTTTTGCGTGAAGAAGTAACAAACATACACACTCGCACACTCACACACTATCGCCTTTATAATATTATTAGTGGGAAGTGTGATAGTGTAATGTACACAACATGAGAAGTGTGGCCCATATAGAATATTTTGAAATGGTATTAATAGAAAAGAACGTTACACATGTCAGTGACCTACGTGTCGCCAGTAAACTCATACTTCGCCAGTTATATTTAAATTTAACTCGTATGTCACATTGGGGCGAGCTTTCGCCATCAAGCGGACACAAATTGAAACTCGGGTTGCTATCGAGAAACCTAACATTAGTTTAGTCGACCTGTGGATCGAAGCCAGGACCTCTGGTGCAGCAGTAACTGTAGCACATGCGACCATTAGTCGTACAACGAAGTTGTATTGAAACTAGCGTCTTATATTTAGGGTTTTGCTTAACGATACCTAACTAAGGGGGCTGCGGGACCCGTTGGGGCTGCGGGATGTTATAAGAGATACCGCGGCCTCGACATAAAGGGCTAAAAAGGAACATGGGTGGTTTTAGTAGTAGAAGACTGACGCTCCCTTTCGCTCTGCTTAAGAGCGAGAGTGGTTATTTGATGATTTCCGCCACAAAAAAAAGGGAGTCACTTAATTAGATGATGGCCAAGGTTGACATTTGTTTCTTTAATGATATCTTTCAGATCAACCTATGAGGCTCACTATTGCTGCTCGTCCCAGCCGCCGCGGTAGACGCTTCAGGCGTCGGGGGCCACGCGATGGATTCCGGCCACCCACCGTAGGCGCGGGCCTGTGGACGGTGTTAATTTAATTTTAACCTGTTACGTTCTGGTTTTTAGCCAGTCGAAGCCTGACAGTCCCTTCTGCTCTGCCAAGAGCGACGGGAGAGGATATTTGATGATTTCTCACCAAAAAAGGGAGTAATTTAGTTACAAAATGACCAAGGTTGACATTTGATTTTTTCATGGCATCTCTCACTGTGCTTAACCAGACAATTCCGTTAGCGCTTTGAGTGTAAGGGCTCCAGACAGGGGTCGAAGGCATGACAACGGCCTCCTGGGTATAAACAGTGTTAAAATACCCGAAACCGAAAAGTACCGGTTCTCCCAGTTATTGCGATCATTTTTTTTTGTTCTACCATATATGAAAACCTTTTAGTTATGGAGATATTGCAGGTCAAAGTTATTTTCACAAGGCTTTTTGTTCAAAATAACCATCAGAATAATGTTTTGAGTGTGTTATGTTTATAGTTTTACCGTAAAACTTGATGAACCGACCCAAAAGAAAAAGTCGTAGACCAGAATTTTTTTTTGCCTATGGTTACTTAGTTTGATGTACATAATGCTTGGTTGAAAGTTTCATGAAGGGTAAATTTACACTCTGTATAAGAGAACAGCAAATCAATAACGAATTTATTTACAAATTCAAACGTTTTGCTGGTTGGTGGTTCCGAACAACAGTCTAGGGAACCATTTATTTTTCTAAATGAATTCAATTGTTCAACTAAATATTGATTCGATAGCCGTTGGGAGATTCGTGCCTGCCTTTCGGAACATAATATTAATTTTAACAATTCAGCCATTTCAATTGAAACTCTCTGGTGTAAAACTCAACGGTCTTTTTCATTTTCAATTCTTTAAAGATATTTTGCAGACATATAGTCTATTATGTACTAAAAGTCTCATAGCGTAGGAAAATGTGTGCTTTTAAACAACAAAAAAAAAATCAATCATTCCAGCTCCAGTTGTGATGTTGTTGGTCTCGACTAAATAAAACTACTTTTTGATATGAAGACTAATTTTGGCTGGGGGCCCGAGGTTTGTAAATGAGCGGTATGAAAACCCCGTGCCTCTTAACACCTCCTACAAATGTTATGATCGTTTTATATTATTGGAGTTAAAATACTGAAATTGGCAGACACGTTATAGTCCAATGTTTTTTTTAACAGGAACAATTTATTTTCGTCGGGGCTGCGCGCGCACTTTGAGAGTAAAGGAACAGAGAGTGCACCTTTGTCTGCACACACACACACTCTATGTAGGATAAGCCAGAGCAAAAGGGAAATAAAAGCTTCTATTTGGACAGATTTAAGATTTATTTACTGGGTTCAGAACAACAAAATAAGCACAGAATAAATAGCTACAGCATAATATTTACAAATTTATAATAATATTCACTGGTATTTTTGAGCTCCTTCCACTTTCAAAGTTAATAATAATAATAATAATTAATTATAATATTTATTAATTCCACAACTATCACACAACGCCATCTAGTCCCAAGCTAAGCAGAGCTTGTGTTATGGGTACTAGACAACTGATAAACATACTTATATATTTCTAAATACATACATATTATAGATAAATTACACCCAGACACAGAAAAGAATGTCCTGCTAAAATAATGCCATAGACCTTTTAAAACCTCTTTACTAGACTGCAATAGGATAGTTAAGATAAACAATCTAAGTAGTCCGTCATATAGATTACCAAAAAATATTGGATACGTATTTTTTCATTTTTCACGTAAACAAACAATGAAGACGATACAGTGCTTTGAAAACTCGTGTGACGTCACACTCAGTCTCAAGACAATAGTATGACATTTTTAGTGGTTAGTGACGTCACCAACTCCCACTCAAATCTTTGACGCGTCTTATCTTCGTCAATTTTTATTGATTTGATAAAACAAAAAATACGTATCCAATATTTTTTTGATAATCTAACATACGGACTAATTAGAATCATATTTTTTTAAGTCAGTTAACATTCCTATAGTCAACTGTCATTACAATAACCGTTGGCGCCATTTTGGCATTTCAATTAAATCAAATTACTTACTTATTTATACAAAACAATTCGGTTTAAAAAAAAAAAATAATACCGTAACTATCTTAAAACTAGAATGTATTTAAATAGCTAAAAACTTTAATAATATTTACTTCGCTGATGGCTAACTACGCTAAGATTGACCGCCGCGTGAACTAAAATGGTCAGGCAGACTATTTACTGTACCTAAATATAATCATCGTCATCATCACCCACAGCTCGAATTCATCCACAGCTGGGAATAGGCCTCTCTTCTCTGGTGCCAATCGCCACGTTCTTGTGCCAGTCTCATCCAGGTTTTTTCCTCGATGGCAACTATATTCGTACCCAAGTATAGTTACGATCACTGTCAACGTACTTGTAGTTACCTATATATTCCCGGTCGGGGCTGCGGGATGTTCGCAAGAGATACCGCGGCCTCGACATAAAGAGCTAAGAAGGAACATGGGTGGTTTTTAGTCAGTAGAAGTCTGATACTAACTTTCCCACCACCCAGAAAAAGTAAAAAAAAGGTACCTATATATTTAGAAGGTTTTTATGTACAATAGTAGATAACTAATATTCAACTAAGTGGTAACAAATATTGCTACTAAGTGATATCTTCCATTCTTCATTTGATAAAATATATTCAATTGATATCACACACGTATCAAAAGGTCTCACAAAGGACTTCCTTGTCACTTCTTACGACACTTGCTACTTTTTCATCTGT
This sequence comes from Diarsia rubi, assembly GCA_932274075.1. Taxonomy (NCBI): domain Eukaryota; kingdom Metazoa; phylum Arthropoda; class Insecta; order Lepidoptera; family Noctuidae; genus Diarsia; species Diarsia rubi. The sequence continues at coordinate 23,987,222 of OW026413.1, read as the reverse complement.
CACCAATTTCCCTGAAGATTCCTATTACATTTAACGACTAGCTGATACCCGCGGATTCACCCGCGTAGTTGTCGGTCAAATTAAATACGAAAACCTTCCTCGAGAACAGATATACCTACCTGTAAATATTTCACAATGAATTCTCAAAATATTGATGAAAACTATAATATAATTGGTTGTTTAGCTTGAAGAACAATGTGGACCCACAGAGAGATATGAAAAGAAAATTCAAATAATTTATGAATTGGATCAAATGATGCGCAAGGGCGACTGCTGGGCATGAGGTAATGGGTTCAATTCCCGGGGCGGGCAAAGTGTTATTGGATTTTTCCATCAGGAATTTATCAGTAACATCCAAGGAGTCTGGATTTGTGCCCAGTTGATGGTAATAGGCTCGCCTCCTATTACATGGAACTTAAACAAAACTGTTGAAATATGGGTGTACTTTAGCTACATCTCTGCCTTACCCTTCGGGGATTACAGGCGTGATGGTGATATAAAATAATGAGAACAAATACACGGATTTACATAATTACACACACATATACAGACCGCTCTCCACACGTACACACATTTCGGGACCACCTTATTCCTTATCACCTCTTGGGGACTAGAATACCAACCCCCATGATACAGACTAACTGTCTTGTTTGGGACACAGATTACTAGACCTACCTAGACTTCACATAGACGGAGTTGTTCGAAAAAGATACCGCGGCCTTGGCACAAAGGGACATGGGTGGTTTTTAGTCAGTAGAAGTCTGACATTCCCTACCGCTTTGCCTACAGCTGCAGTAAGGAATTTCTCACAAAAAAAAGGTTACTGCTTATGCTTACCTGGTTAATAAATAATAAACATACTTATATAAATGTGAATAAAATATATTATTATCCACTCTCGCCCCAACGGTTGAATAATTTCATTGGATTTTCGCAATCTGCGACTTGTTAAAATATAATTTGACACCTTTTCTGCCATATCCTTATTTATGGCCCTTGCTTCTCCGCCCTTCGGGTGTTGAGTTGGGTTCCAAGGTCAGGAGAAGTGTTTGAATTTAAGTATCAGCATTCAGCGTGAGATTCGCTTCTCTAGGGTAAAACATGTTCACACAGTAACGGTAGGTCTAGACTAGATAAATAAGAGAATATCGTGATCGCGTTTGATCACAATATTTATGCAGATGGGTTGCTGCCAGCCTGCATCGATCTACTGCTGTGCAAAGGCCTCTCCCAGACTCCCCGCTCTTTCTGTTTAGGACTAAGGTGGACCATCATCATTTTTGTATGGTCCTGTTACCAAAATTAAAAACTGCTACACATTGGATTACTATAATTTTAAAATCCTGTTCTGTTCAACCTAAAGGTGGACCTGCGAAGAAAACTGGTTCAACGTTACAGGACATATAAATAAAGAACGAAGAAAGACGTTGAGCTCCTTGAGTTATAAGTCGGGCTCCACGATAACTGACAAATGCTTGCACTGACTGGACGGGTCCACTCAAATCTGTGTGGTGCTTTCTTCAAAAGACCATCTCAGACATTAATCTGCATGGTCTTCATGTATGTATTATACCTTATTGTTAACCCAAACGATTTTAAAAGATTAAAAGAGTAACCTTTGGAGTTTCGTGTCGGTTCTTCTCCTTAGGAATCGACCAATGTCGGTGCATTGACCGTGCACCTTTTTTGTCGACGTCTTATAGGTGCCCATGTAGGCCTATGTGGAATAAAAATGTTTTGATTTGATTTGATTCGATTTTAAGAAATTGTTTTACTCTCTTTAAATTAGCGGTTATTAGACTATCATGTAGTTTAGTAATACCAGCTGTCAAGCAGGCTGTCACCCTTTGAAGTAACACAAGTTTACACATCAATTATACACATCCTTTAAAAGCTTTAATTTTAAATGAGTACACACTGGCGAGCTGTATGATGTTAATGAGTTTCTGTGCAAACGCGGAGTGCAAACATATCAGCGCTTCCACGTCCCTTGACAGGTGAAGGCCATGCGTACGTGTAGCCCTTTCTGAACTTATAACGTGATAAGTGAAGACAACATGAAATGAAACAAACTAGCCAAGCGCATTACTTGCACTTGAATGGTTCCGTACCATCGTAGTGGCCCCTTTTAATCTGTATGGTTTCTTGTTGAAGCGGCACACATGTTACCACTTTGCCAATGTCTGTCTTTCAAACGATTGACTTTGAGAAAAAAATGATTTCAGAAACCTACCGACCTGCAGGGCTATTGCGTATCTTTTAAATGACAGTGGCTATCATATTGTCCATGGATTAACTGTCAAATTGGTTATGGTTTAGTACAAAAAGGAACCATTTGACATTAATTGATAGGCACTATAGGTTAGCCACTGTCATTTAAAAGATACGCAATAGTCCTGCTGGTTCCTGTTAGTGTGGGGTTTGATGAAAAAAGTTTTTTTTAGGCTTCAGCTCCATTTATGGGGAGACCCTCTAATCTTTTATTATTTTTATTTTTGTATAAAAATCGTAAAGCGGTCTACAGAACACATAGACCTACCTAGTTTCAACTGTAGTAACTGTAGTATTAATAGTTTTCCAAATAAAGTGGCTGTGACAGATAGACGGACAGACAGACGTGACGAATCTATAAGGGTTCCGTTTAGATTCGTCACGTCTGTCTGTTGCATTCGATTACGGAACCCTAAAGTTGAGCGCTAGTTGCATGCCGTTACTCACCACACTGCTCCAACTCACGTGAAGGATACGCAGGTCGTGTCTCAAGTATCCCTGGACGCAAGAGGAACCTCCTGAACCTGTGCAGGCGTTCATCAGTAGCGGTTAGAGGATCTAGTTCAAGTTGACTGCTACTTAACAACAATCGGTTTTACTGTCTTGTGTGGTATTGTTAGGTTCTGTTAGGGCTGGTTTACGGAGACGCGGGGCGTCATGCTCGTGCGGCGGGTGTATAAGGCACGTTGCGTGCTATTTTATTCATTTACTGAGAGGCAGGTCCACCGCAACAAATGCTGCATTTTAAACTAAAGAGGGTTCGAATCCAGGCAGGCGCATTACTTTGTGTAATTTATTTCATCACCACTGCTCTCAAAACGGTGAAGGAAAACATCGTGAGGAAGCCGGATATCTTAGAATCAATCATTCGAAGACATGTGACATCTACCAACCCGCACTGGGCCCGCGTGGTGGATTATAGCCCATCCCTCTCCTAGAGAGGAGGCCTCAGTCCCTGCAGTGGGAACATTATTATTTTTTTCATTATTATTATGTTCAGTGTTATTGGGCTGGTGATGAGGAAACTAAACTAACTAAAACTCGTAAAATCGTCGTTTGAAATCGTTAACGTTTTCATACATCGCCATGTGCTTGAATTGGCCATGACTTGATTTTTTTTTTAATTTTTTTTTAATTTTTTTTACAAAATATAGACCATTTCAAGGAACTAATTTGCTTATTTTATTTTTTTAGGGGTTGTACATTTTTTTAGGATTTTTTAAATTCGAGGTGCTCTCAATATCACTATGAGGCTGTATGTAGTGCGGTGTTGTGCCACAGACAAATTAAAAAAGAATACAATGTCAATCCAAATCCAGTGACATATCCTTGACAGTAGAGATTGATACAGTGCTTCAAGAGGAAGGTTATAAGTATAATACATGCATAATATAGTAGAGAAAAACACCTGTGCGAAGCCGGGGCGGGTCGCTAGTATATAATAAGTTCATTGATGACAAGAGATAAACCAATCTTATATAAATCAAAACAATGATATAGAATACTTACATTAGAGCCTTTGCTCCTCGTATTTCCGCTATATTGTGTTGAGTGGACAACATCATATACTCAACAATCATAGCATTATTAACCGTAGGTGTGTTACGGGAATCCGCCTTAGTATAATTTAAAGAAGCCATTACAACAATTCACAATATTTCACAAAAACAAACTTCAACAAAGCTGGCTAAACATAACCTACAAAATGTTGACATACAGTCTCGCAACCGAATGTTTTTTTTTTCAAGAATGATAGAATGACAAAGGAATGTTCTATTATGCTTTGTTGGAGGGTCTGAAAGGTCAAATGAAAGTCATTCGTTAAAACACCTATAACTTTTGAAATAGTATGTATTTTTCAAATCTGGTAACAGGCATGAATTCACCTAAGCTAACCCTCGAAATGGTTTTAAGACAGCGCTTGAAAAAAAAAATTAGGCATGCCCAATTAAAAACGGGGGACGCGCCGCGTGACTCCCCGTGTCTCTGTAAATGAGGCCTTAGGGTCCGAAATAGATGTGCACTAAGACTGACTTCATCGTGGGGTCACAAGCGTGACTGCTGAGAAGAGCTCCTGGATTCCCGATTTATGCAAAGTTTTGTTATCAGCAGCAATGAGACTGGTAAAACCAGGTATGGTAAGGTAAGGTCCTGGTAAGGTTCTCGAGTGGCGACCACGAACCGGAAGACGCAGCGTTGGTAGGCCTCCCACGAGGTGGACCGACGACATCGTGAGAGTTGCGGGCAACCGGTGGATGCAAACGGCAGGCTGCCGCTTTGTATGGTGTTCTATGGGGGAGGCCTTTGTCCAGCAGTGGACATCTTATGGCTGATGATGATGATGATGATGAATGAGACTGGATTTGTGGCTGGTTGCCGTTCTGGGGCTCGTTCCCTATAACATGGGTATTAAACATAACTGGCGCAATGTGGGTGTACTGCAGGTACACCTCTGCCTAACTCTTCGGGGATCACAGGCGTTATGTTATTTATCTATATTTGTACAAGGAAAAGCTGACTGACTGAGGACCAATGCACAGGCCAAACCCTTAGGGCTAAAAACTTCAAATTTATGACGTAGGCATCCATTAAGGAAGGATTTCTTAAAATTCAACCCTCAAGAGGGTAAAAAAGAGGTCAAACTGTATGGAACATCGACAAAAGAAAGCTGTCTACCAAGGTTCAGCAAATCAGTTATACGTTTTCAACAGACACAGCCAAAACCCAATAAATCCAGGCAGCTGTCACAATGTTTCTCATTCACTCAGTCGGTCTGACCGATCAGTGAAAACCTTTCATTACTTTAATGGAACACTTTCACAATCCACAATCGAATTTCTTTCCCTCTGTGCTAAATGTAGGTACTAAAATAATATTTTTGGCACGTTTCGTGTGAAACCCTTTGCGGACCTTTTGATACCCTATACGAGTATAGGTTGTCCCTTAAACCTTTGTTTTCCTAAAAATATAATTGGATCGGTTCACAAAGGATTCGAGAATTTATCGTGTTCGCTAGATGGTGAGAAGGAAATTGGGAGATTTCTGAGAATATTGTTTGATTTTCTTCCGGAACCTGACAACTTTATTTCTATAAATGTGAACGAGGAAATACAAAAACTAAGAAATGTGTTTTGTTTTGCTTATACAGCAAAATCAAAGAAAAGTAGTTTAAAAGATTGTCAAATATTAACGTTTAAAATCCAAATGACTCAGTCTACATAGGTTTCTGGTCTAGTGACTGTAATAAGTAATCCAGTAAAAGTGTACGTTTCCTGCGTTCATAAAACTATGTATGTGTACAAGTATAGGCAAAGGATTTTTCAAAATCATTTATTTAACAATTTCTTAATTGATTAATTTTATTTTGTAAACTGAAGGAAATTATGATATTCATATGCCTCACGATTTGAGATGTCCCGCGATAGCCGGTTCCCGCCACACACAACCTATCCTCATACAAAACTTCAAGGGGGAAGGCAGTCAGGAGCCCCCCCCCCCCCCCCTAAAGGGGAGACATAAACTGTTTAATATCACAACACGCGTGTTTGGTGAATGCGACACGTTTCAGACTTCCAATAGACATGCAAAGCAGGGCAAATTGCTTATTCCATGAGTTCAAATCTATCAAACAGTTAAACATTAACAAATACTCTCATCCTATATCTCATAAGACTCATAATTCGATAGATATACACCCACGTTTTTACAGTTAACCCTTTACCCGACCTAGAAATCGGACTTCATGCACAGAAGTTGCTGGGCATAAAAATAGTCGGGAGTTTTTAGGTGCTGTTCCAAAAACGATGAATTACATGATATTATCGTGGCTTACATTGTAGGAGTTGATAGAAGTTATTGATAGCACCGAGCTCGTAGTTATCTTCTCAGGAGATAAAAGTAACAATAAGGCTCCGCGCAAACGGGCTACCGATTAGAGCCACCGGTAACTGTCGCGCACCACGTCCTTGAGTACCGCGAAAACAAAGGTATGGTGGACGCTACTAGCAGTCGGTGGCCGCCACTAGCAGTCGGTGGCCGCCATTAGCAGTCGGTGGGCGCCACTAGCAGTCGGTGGGCGCTACTAGCAGTCGGTGGGCGCTACTAGCAGTCGGTGGGCGCCACTAGCAGTCGGTGGGCACCACTAGCAATCGGTGGGCGCCACTAGCAGTCGGTGGCCGTCACTAGTAGTCGGTGGTACGTAAACAGCTTGTCGCCAGCCTACACCAATCGCGATAGCTGTTAAAAAGGGCCCGTTTGTGCGGAGCCTAACAGAGGATAAGATAGCTCAATGTAATGGTAGCAGTTTCGTGTTTTACAACCCAGAGAATTCCATTTATTGAATTCGGCCCCCGCGACGGTTTTATTTATTTCTTTATGCCCAATGTGATTATTGTAGCAAACTCGTTTATACGTCGTAATGGTAACGACACATATGCGCGTTTTATATTACAATTACATGCCTGTCGAACCCATGACTGATAGGGTTATATATAAAATAGAATTGAAATTATATTGCATTTTGATAGAAACTAAACCAATTTTGTAGAAAATTGTGATAAATTGAATCGAAAATGCAATATGCAATAGTTTTGAGAAAAGCCATTTACTCATCATCAAGGTGTCCCTTTCAGAGACTAGCTAAAAAGCAGACGTATTGTTTTATCTACGACGTATTGTTTTTATATTGTGTTCTAACGTTACCATGAGAGCTAGCTTATATACACAGCGTGGTGGTCGGGAACTATCCCGAGGGAACGTACTGACTGGATAAAAAAGTCCTTATCATAACCCTTGTCATGGTCTACCTGTAAGCCATATTTCATCGAAATTAGTTGCACCAATATGGTGAGAATAGGGAATAGACAAAGTTATTTCTGCATTTTAATTATAAGTTTGGAAGGCATGTGTTTAACTCACTACAATGTGTAATATTTTTCTTTACTATCCCACTGGTTGGCACACGTCTCTACCATCGTAAGGCTAGTCCGTGGGTACCGCACGATATCCCGCAAGGGCGGTGAACCTCCTTGCCGAATTGCCGCCAAGGCCGATCTGGAGGCGATAGTCCAAAAAAAAGGTCTCCACCATTACCGTCTACTTCTTTCTCCGTGCGGTTTTCTCCGGCTAATCTCTCACAAACGCATCTTATGCTAAATGTGGTAATACATATATAATTAAAAACAGTAGTTTTCTACAAAGTAATGCCTATTTACTATCTATTCCCGTGAGTGGCATAAAAAAGGTTTACTTATGCGAACCTTCGTAATCTTATAAGTGAACATCTATTATTTGTTGGAGAGCTGCGAAGGATAGGACTCGTCAGCCATTTGCTCATTAAACATACAACGCGACGCACGACGGCGCAAAAGTTCTTAAAAATATTTTTTATTTGGTGTTGTACTAGTTTAGTGTACATCACAATTTAGTGTGACATCACACTTATATGTTACCGAAGGCTTAGGTAGAAGCATACCTTAAAGCCTATCCGCCAGGCACACCTCCCATTTTCGGGTAACAAAAACCCATAGATAAATTGAATTTGTGATTTACATGAAAATTAAATGATACTAATAGTAACGATAATAAAACGAGGTGTTTGTGTGTCCGTGTGTTTAAGTTCCATGTAATGGGAGTGAATCAATTACCATTATTTGGGCACAAGTCTAGTGCGTGATGGAAAATCATCAAATAACCCCTCCCGCTCTTGTCAAATCAAATCAAAATCATTTATTTCAAGTTGGCCAGTTACAGGCTCTTTTGAATAGTCGAACAAATACTAAATTTTAATAAGCTAATAAACTAAGCTACAGTCCCACTCACAAGGGATAATAACTGTCAGTGTAAATAGTTGCCGATTCCAAAGCGTTGGTCTCATGAGAAGAATGGCAAGAAACTTCATGGATACTCTTTTAAATCATAATATTGTTACAAAACTTTGGTTACATCATTCATATCGAGATTGGTATATTATCATGTGAGAACGATGTAGCAAGTTGGGCAAAGCGAAAGGGAGTGTCAGACTTCTACTGACTAAAAACCACTCATGTAACACCCATGTACAACCCGCCACCCTGGCGGGACAACCCGCAGCTCCGACGGGACCCGCAGCCCCGACGGGATAAAAACTTACCTAACTAGGGAATCGAATAGCATCATCATCATATTTATGCATGACAGTCGCAAAAGTCAGGCATAAATCTTAACAATTCACGAATACATTTGTTGCTTTTTTACCACTTTTCTTCTCGAAATAGGCGTCTACCAATACCTAGATGTCAGCTTTGGCTTAGCCTTGGAAATTAATTAGTGGAAATGTGCTATTGTCAGCTTTTATCGCCTCTCGGTTATGCAAATACTTACGATTGCAATTAATGAAAATCAAGCAACGAATTCCTGTATACTTTCCCTTCTGCACGAAACCCTCTTAGAGCTTTTATCCGTGTACAAGTCAACTCGTTTAGAAGTCAACGTTTTTGAGCAAAAAGACGTAGAATTTTTAGAAAAAGAACACGTTTGAGAATATAAGAGCTTTGTGCGACATCGAGACATTTTAACCAAACGAGAATGATGTGGAATGTTATCTCTGACATTCGAATTGTTGAATAAATAAAGGTTTTTACTTGTACACATATAAAGTAGTAGTAAAGTAAAGTGGTAGTCTACTGCTTCGTATGTAGCATTGCTTAGTAGCAGTACATAGTCTAGTGTGTTGTGTAACTTTTTAGTAGCAGTAGTTCGGTTGAAATACGGATACTGCTTGTAACTGGAGGTGTAGGATGTGTATGCGGGCAGGTTTGCCAGCCGTGGAGCCAGACTCGCCAGTAATAGTTGAAAATTATAAAATCATGCGAAAGAATTGTTGCACTTATTAATTGGGTCGGGTCGGTTCGTTGTCTCTGTCGGTTATACAATTGGAATTAAAGCCCAACGGGTTTTTCTAGAAATGTACATCTAGAATTATTTTGAATGTATCTAGAATTCTAGATGTACATTTTATGTCCATGAATATTTATGGAATCCCGTACCAAGCTGCATCAAAATCAAACTTTGCTTTTTATTATCTACATGATCTAAAAAATAAATCAGTTCTTATGGAAAGTTACTCTTCAGGGTTAAGTTCCAAGTTAACAACTAGTGCTGCTTTTGGTAAACAGAGCAGTATGATTTCAAATTGTTATAAAAAATTAAAATAACATAACGTCCCGCCTGCGCACCTTCCTGCAATCATCGAAAGTTTAAGCTGACAAGTAGTGGATCCATTTCGACAGACACAGCGTATCTATTCCTAACGACCGAGCATAAACCCTGAAGTCGGACATCATGCTCTAACAAATCATCATCATCATCACCATTCTCCTGCCCTTATCCTAATATTTGGGGTCGGCGCAACATGTCTTTTTCTTCCATACTTGTCTATTTCTCGTCATGTCTGCAGTCAACTCCTTTCTTACCATATCATCCTTCACACAGTGCATCCATCGTTTCTTTGGTCTTCCTCTACTTTTATAGCCACGTGAGGACAGCTCTAACAAATATCTAGTCAAAAACCTAATCACATTGCCTATCCTGGAAATCGAACCTCATAGGCTGCAAGCGACCTACCTACTTCTAAAATTCACAACTGAAAAATCTATCTTCTTTTTAGTTTAGAAATAAATTGACAACGTTTGATGTGATACGCTCAGCGGCGCGGATCTGACAATGTTTCGCTTTCAAATAAATCTTCAAGAATACTCTCTCTCAGTGTTTTATTGAACACGTCTGACGCGAGGAATAGCACGATAACATGTCGACAGACAGCCCGTGCGTATAACGTTATACATAAAGGGTGTAAAAGTACCTTTAACAAAGCCGAAAGGCACTTGTTCTCCCCGTCACTGCGATTTTTTTTTTGTTCTAGACCATACCTGGGAATCCCCTAGTTACGGAGATATGGGCGGTCAAAGTTTCAAATTCACAGCTGGTTTTTTTTAAATACTAGTTTTCAGGTTATAACTTTAGATGTTAGAAACCATAAGCGAAATATATTTATTACAGAAAGTTAAAAACATGCGTTGCCGCCAAAAGTCGAAAATAATGTCCAGCGCGCGTTCACTGATAAGTGACATTGCATCTGTCATAGTGCTACATGCTTCTTTTTTTTTCTAAACTTCCTCTCGGACCAAGGAGGTTGAATTACCTACATCAACTAGCACAATTTTCTATGTGTGCTACATTGAGTTTTACCTTAAAATGTGATTTCCCACCCAAAAAAAAAATCGTTTCCCAGAAATAGTTTTTGTGTAGGGGTACTTAGTTTGATATACAGAATGCTTGGTTGACGGTTTGTTTTCAACCTGTATATTTGTGAACACCATCCCTTCCCAATGTTGTTACCGTGAAACTTTACAAAGGACTTCTTTAAATATGCCATTAGAAGTTAAAATTAATTTTTTAACACGTGTAGACAATATTCAAGTTGAAGTAAAATGATGAGCACGTCCGTCAGGGCTGCGGGTTGTTCGAAAGAGATACCGCGACCTCGACACAAAGGGCTAAGAAACATGGGTGGTTTTTTGTCAGTAGAAGTCAAGGAGTACCAAAATCACACTCTAAAAAAAAAGGTTGATGTCATACGGGGCGAGATGTATCAATTAAATTAGTGGGTTTCTAAAATATACCTACTGAGTAAGTGTCATGTTCCTTCTGTCTCTGTAACGTTTATAGCACCGCCATGGTATACTTATACTATTACAAAAATATCGAAGGCAACGCAAAAATATATAATTTATACCATACCTACTCTAAAAAGCTTATTTTATTCACGCAAAACAGTGAATGAAAAGGCCTTTTATTCACTGTTTTGTTTTTATTCACTATTTTGGTGTTTGAATTTGGAACACAAAAATATATCCGGTCTCTATTTCAATGCTTACACAAACTCCTTGCGCTAAGATTCGAAATTCAAAACTCTTTGGTGCAAATAAATTCTCGAGATTTGATTGGTCGATATTTGTGACAAGGAGTTTGGCATTAGATTAAAATATTGTTTCACAAGTTGACCACCCTAATGATAATAATGAGAAAATTACGCTTAATTTCAGTCATTGCTCTAATTTTAATGTCCATTTCAATTAATGTAACAATTCTTATTTCTTTATTAAATTTCTATTTTCGCTTAAATTATGTCTTTTCTCGTAGTCATGGTATAAAGTATAGTATGCAGCTCCTGAATAAAGTACGAATTTATATCGAGGGCTATGATCACTCACGTCGTTCAGGATTCTAACAGTTGAATCACTCGCTGCGTTCGTGATTCAATCATTAGAATCCTTCACTTGCTCGTGACTCATCTACGGCCCTCGCTTTAAATCCGTCCTTTATTCACTAGTTGCATAATATACTATTATACCATACCTACTCTAAAAAGCTTATTTTATTCACGCAAAACAGTGAATAAAAAGGCCTTTTACTCACTGTTTTGTTTTTATTCACTATTTTGGTGTTTGAATTTGGAACACAAAAATATATCCGGTCTCTATTTCAATGCTTACACAAACTCCTTGCGTTAAGATTCGAAATTCAAAACTCTTAGGTGCAAATAAATTCTCGAGATTTGATTGGTCGATATTTGCGACAAGGAGTTTGGCATTAGATTAAAAACTGTTTTGTGTTCTTTCCTGCCTTTATAGAAAAAAAAATAGTGAATTGGCGCCATTTCAAATACTGTACTGTGAATTGTACGGACACAAAGTTTAGTGTTACTTTATAATAAATAAATATTGTTTCACAAGTTGACCACCCTAATGATAATAATAAGAAAATTACGCTTAATTTCAGTCATTGCTCTAATTTTAATGTCCAATTCAATTAATGTAACAATTCTTATTTCTTGATTAGATTTCTATTTTCGCTTAAATTATGTCTTTTCTCGTAGTCATGGTATAAAGTATAATATGCAACTCCTGAATAAAGTACGAATTTATATCGAGGGCCATGAATCACTCGCGTCGTTCAGGATTCTAACAGTTGAATCACTCCCTGCGCTCGTGATTCAATCATTAGAATCCTTCACTTGCTCGTGACTCATCTACGGCTCTCGCTTTAAATCCGTCCTTTATTCACTAGTTGCATAATATACTATTTTGTAGACCTGTGTTACAGATGTTAGTAAATAATTTGCACGCTTGCTTGCAGGCAGAATACATAAACCATTAAGGATATAAGACCTTTTTTTTTGGGGTGGGAAATCATCAAATAACCCCTCCCGATCTTGGGCAGAGCGAAAGGGAGTGTCAGACTTTTACTAACTAAAAAACACCCATGTTCCTTCTTAGCCCTATATGTAGAGGCCGTGGTAACTTGTGAACAACCCGCAGCCCCGACGGGGCCCTTTCGGGCCACTCCCAAGGATACAAGACCTTTCCTTGTGATTTGTATCTATTTCTTGCAAATAAACATTTGATTTGATTTGATACAGTGTAGTGGGTAGACTCCTTTATAAATAACAAAGCACAGCGCAGTCAGTTATAATTAGCATTTGATTAAGTCACCTGTAAGTTAACTTAATAAAATAAGTGAAGTGTAAGTAACCGATTACATTACTTACACTACAATTAACTTATTATGGCGTATTATTACTAAGAAGGGGATAATAGTAAGGTAGATTTCACAGTACATAACTAATTCGCTGGTTCCGCGTAAACGATATGGCTGTCGCTACTACGGCGTAGCTACTACGGCGTAGCTCATTTCCCCGCTACGCCGTAGCGGTTGCTACGTGATCATTCAAAAAAGGAAAAAAAATAAAAAAATTATAAAAAAAAACAATTAATAATAAAAATTTAGAATATTGGTTTTTGCGAAATGGTTATTTATGTACATAGTGCAGGAGGAAGCGATGTAAATATGAGTTGTATTTATGAACTGATCTGACATTCATAACTCATCCGAGTTGACGACACTTACATAACTGTATATTTTCGATACATACAAATAAAATGTAAGTGTCAGTATGTAAATTCAAAATAAAAGCTTTTTATTGAATGCATATGAAAGTGAATGCATTCAATAAGAAGCTGTACACATTAGTAAGACCAAAGTTATTTTCTGTCTATGGGTTTCGAAAGGGTCGGGCAGATTTTGCAAAAAAAATACTGGCAGATGGCTGAAGGCTCCGCAGCCACGTGTCCCATGTTATTTGGGGTCAGCCCAACACGGTTTTTCTTCTTCCATTTTTCCCTGTAAATCGTCGTGATATCATTTACTCTTTTCTCCTTTATATCATTCCTAACACACTCCGACGATCTTCTCTCTGGTCTACCTCTCCCTGTTCATCCATCAACATTTTTATATTCATTAATCTTTTTCACATGCGATTCATCTCAAACAATAAATTGACTATAATAGCAAAATCCCTCTAGTATAAATTTGTTTGTCGCAATTTTATATTAAATCAATTAGTGCGGATAATAATATTCTATTTAAAGTTTGTAAAATGCGTGTTCTGTTAGTTCGCCGTTTCGTTACATACATTACCGTGCATGAGTGACGCCCTGATTGCTTGGGGAGCCACGAAACCCGTTTATTACTTTACTATAATATTATTATACGGTTTCTAGTTTCTAGTTTTGCTTATTGTGTAATTACGTCCAGGTTTCTACACAATGTTACCTTATACACAATGATAAATAATGTTTATTTTACAAATAAGTTTTACAAACACTTTTAGAAGTCACTTTTTTAAGAACTTGATGGTGCCGGTGTCTCGTACCTGACTACTCTGAGAAGAAACATCCGAAACAGAGCTCATAGTCTTTTTTAAGGTCCAGATATAATCTAGGTACACACACCTAAAGCCTGTGCAGATCAGTGTCTGAAGCTATCATCCCACGGTCTGTGATATCGCGGACGGACGTGGATCAACTCGCACGACAAACCGTGGGAAGGGTCCGTGACAGACGTCCGTGCTAGCACAGGACGTCTGTGGCGGTGCGCCGGTCGCGAGGCGGTAACTTCAAAGGTGCAAAGTGAAAAGAGCGATGATACGTTCTCTTTTACTTTGCATTTTGAAATGAAGCTATTTTATTTCAATTTTATTTAAGCTATCAAAAGATCTACACAGACCGACACGCACCGTCGAAAGAGCTCGTCGACTGTGCGTGATGATCCGCAGAATCATGCACCGTGGGAACCCAGCTTTAGATGGTTCAGTCAGTGCTAGCATACGATACGCCTTGGTGAGAGAGGTAGTAATGTAACATTTTCGAACCACTGACTACATATTGTAACGACCGATCGACATATACAGCTGGGACCAACTGCTTCACCTGCTTTCTGAGGCACGGAGGAAACTCTATATGGATCAAATCGGTCCGTGCGGTTGTTATTTTGGAGCCCGGAGTTAAATTATTTTATATTCCATTAAATGAACATTTAAAAACATTACAACTACATTTCATCACATCACCTTGCATGTTTCAAATTAGTTTATATTTACCCTCTTTTACTCTATAAATAGTAAAATAATGATAATAATACGCGGCCATTACAGTAGGTCAGTGAGTCTTTGGGTTCGAATCCAGGCAGGCGCATTACTTTGTGTAATTTATTTCATCACCACTGCTCTCATCACCACTGCTCTCAAAACGGTGAAGGGAAACATTGCAAGGAAGCAAACAATTCGAAGACCTGTGACATCTACCAATCCGCACTGGGCCCGCGTTCTAGAGTATAGCCCATCCCCTAGAGAGGAGGTCTGAGTTCCTGCAGTGGGAACATTATAGGCTGACAATGATGATGATTACAGCTTATTAGATTAACGGGAGCGTTAAGAAGTAAACAGGTGCCATAACTATAGGGCCCCTTTTTCGCTTCCACTACTCTCGTGGCCACGTACTGTAGCTCGTTGGGTGTTTAATTTCACTAATCTTAATTGAATAACTGGTGAAGCACTAAATCTCATTAATTGATGTCTGTCGCTGCACGTGGCGCGTGACGTGCCCAGCACGAACACTGAAAACACTGCTATCAATACGAGCAGATTTAACGCGCTTTCATCAACGTATCACGGAAGTATGCATGAATGTATCTATATCTACGTATTATAATATTACCAGTTCATTACTGTTCCCCCGCCGGGCGATGACCTTGATCGTTGAACCGCCAGCGGTTGTCCGCCACGCTGTCATTTGAAAGTCTTTGGCAGTTGTCACAGGCTGTCTGAAGCCTGAAATCAGTTACTGGGTATGAACTGGCATATGGATGTCAGATAGACAGTCGCTCCATGAAAAAACGGGTAATCAGGTACCTCCGATTAGACTGCATCCGACACCAACACAGTTGAGGAATGGTAGACAGATGATGATTGTGAATGTGAATTTACAGTAACTTTGTTACATGTTAGAATTTCAACCTACAACCTCGTGCGTAAATGAAAAAGGCGTAAATATTTATAAAATATTGTATTTTAAAGATATCGAATATCTACAAAAGCTTTTGATATCGATAAAGTTAAATAAAATATTACAGTTTGAATAAAGCCCAAGAATTTATTCCCAAACCTCACAATATTTTTTTTTAACTGTCGTATCAATCAAATTACAAGAACAGTATTGAACCTAACACGACCCCTTTACATGCGAATGTTCAATAGTAATTCTCACTTACGAAAAGTCCAACCCATTCAATATATCGTTTTTCATCAGTATTTATGGACTTAATAAAACTTGCTGATAAAGTTAATATTTGTGTTGGTATCTCAAAGTATAAAAGTAGTAATTCATGGATTTAGTACCTACTGCTTGTTTTCACTAGAAAAAGAAATGTCTAAATAGTACGAATATTATTGTCGAACATATTGACAAAATTATTTTAAGGTCATCAAAAATGCTCGGCTTCGTCATGAGAGAGTGTAAAAATTTCAAAAAACCCAGCATTAAGAAAATTATGTACAATTCGTTAGTTAGAAGCCATCTCGAGTACTGCAGTGTGGTCTGGTCACCTGAGTATAAGGTCCACATCAAGCGCATTGAACGGCTGCAAAAACGGTTCTTATGGCATCTTACCTATGCTAATAAAATGGGCAAAAAGCTCAACTCGTACCAAGAGCGGCTGAAGTATTTTGGGATGGTATCGCTGGAGAAACGTAGAGCTATGCTGGATTTGGTTTTCTTGAAGAAGTTGGTAACGGGCTCTCTGAGCTGTCCCGATTTGCTTAGTAGGGTCTTATTCCATGTGCCACGTAATCTGCCAAGAAGTGCTAATAGGAGACTTTTCTGCATGCCAAGATGTCACACCAACTTGAGGCAATACTGTCCACTATCAAGAATGTATGCTGCATACAAAGAGCACGAAGGGGACATTGATATATTTAACTCTTCAGTACGTGCTCTAAAAAAAGTGGCCCTTGCTATGTGATGGGTATCTCTTGTCAAATATTTACGTAATCTTATTTTAACATAATCTATGATAAAATAATTCCATTTTAATTTAATCTGTTCTAATTTAATTTAATATACTTAATTAAACTATTTAATTCAATTAAATTAAATGTATTAATTTTTTTAAATATAATATTAATATTGAATTGTGTAATTCTATGCGCATAAGGTAGTGCATGCTGTGCTTCTCTGTAAGTAATGAGGCGCTTAGTCTTAAGTTTGTAATGTACGAATTATAATTGTAACAGTGTACTCATTGTTGAGAAGCCTAATAAATAAATAAATAAATAAATAAATATTATAGAAATCAAGATAAATATTCAATTATGAAGAACCTTGCCTATGCGATCAAAGGTCTCACCGTAGTGTAATACGTCGAAGAGTGCAAATGTTTTTTAATTAACAATTTAAATCAAAAGAAAAAGTTGAACGTAAAACTTAATTCAAGTTAAGTGCAGTATAAGTGTTTAAAATAGACCAAACATTGTTATCATTTTAAAGAGCTTTTAGTAAAGTGCTGATGCAAGGCGCGATAATAAAGCTTCAAGTATTAAAACGATGATCTTCCATCGTCTTCATATTAACGAAGAATAACAAACGAATATAGCACTGCTCAGTGTTGAGTGTAGAACCAGCCTTATCACTAAATGTTATTGGACCGAGCAATATGTGACAGTACCTATCGCCAGTAACATCGTAAATATTATTCCAATGACGAAACTCAGGGATATCAATTTAATAGTTCTACTCAGAACTCTAGGATATTCAATTGAGTGAAGTTTTATTTTAGTTTTAAGTATACTCGTAGCTATCCAACATTATCGATTTACATTAATTTTCTTGTTTTCGATTTGAAAACAGTTTCAGTCCAGTCGGTTTACCGCTAATGCCCAGATTAAATGCAACGTGTATTGGAATTATAATAAATAGTTTACATTCGTTCTCACTTTCAATACATTTCATATTTATTCAGAAACTAATATACATATAACCGAATGCTGAATTCGTTATCAAAATGAAATCATATTTTCGAATGAGCGAGTCTAAATCATACTAAATGTAGGAGGAGCAGATAACTTTATTTTATTTACAATTATTCTTTATTATGCTCTTCCAAAAAACGCTCCAACCGTTGATTGGATTCTCCCTTTGAGTTTCCATTTATTTAAAAAGATTAAGGTTTTGATACTTGATAAGGGTCTCTTTTCTGACAAGCTAGGATTGGTCAGAAATGATATTTTTCTTTGTTCGGAAATTGATACATCTAAATAACAATTTCTCCAAGAGCAGGGTCTTCTAAAGCGTATTACTAATGCAATTTTATTTTCTTGACAGCCATTAAATAAACAGAAACATTTCAAATATGTAATAAAATTCTCAAAGTATTCAAAGCACTTATATGTTTTGGCCAAATAGATGCTTAAAACTAATGGAACTCGTCCATAAGTTTTTGTACGAGCACTCGATGCAAGTGCCAACCACTACAAACACTCGCTCCGTTTTATCCGCTCAAAACTGCTGTGAACATGTTGTGTAGTTTTTTATACTTAGCGAAGATCTGAACGTATTCAGAATTTCAGACTCACCACTGCCGTGAGAGAACGAAACCTGGCATTCAGTGTAAATAAAGAATATAATACATACAATATCTGACCTGTAATTACCGAAGGGTTAGCCTGGGGTCCCGTCGGGGCTGCGGGTTGTTGTAAGAGATACCGCGGCCTCGACATAAAGGGCTAAGAACGAACCTGGGTTATTTGATGATTTCCCACCCCTAAAAAAAAAGGGTTAGACAGGGGTTTACCTCTTATATAGTAATAGGACGTGAGGCTTCCTCGGGCAGGAGGTTCCCTCATAATTTGTTAATGCTTAATGGTATTTATTGAAATAATGTTATTTTATTTGGTTGTGAATGTGTATAATTTTAATAATAAACTTTACATGCCTAAATTTGGTACATCACAGTGAGCTGCGCATTCACCTGAAATCTAGAAATGCAATATCATGTACTGTATTGAGCAATAAATATTTGAATTTGAATTTACTCTGTAAAATTCCTGATGGAAAAGCCAAATATCACTTTACGTAACCCGGAAATTGAACCCTGACCTTACCCTTAGCAGTCGCGTTTCTATCCACTAGACCAAGAACTCAGCCAGACAGGGTCTAAAAAGAAGCTTATAAAGCCGAGGGTCAATTATTGTTCTCTCCGATGTTGTGACCTTTTTTCTTATCGTGAAACCTTATGTTTCTTGTTATGTAGAAGGTCAAACGGGCGATTTATTTTTACGAAACTTTCATTTACAGGGGTCAAGTAACTGGGTTAGTGCTGATTGCCCTCGTTCTTGTTTCGCCCCGAAAATTTATCCGTTTTATAATTGCGTTTTAACAAATAAAATTTAGGTGTATAGTCAAGCCCGTCGGGGCTGTGGGTTGTTCGAAAGAGATACCGCGGCCTCGACACAAAGGGCTAAGAAAGCACATGGATGATTTTTAGTCAGTCGAACTCACTCTCTACCACTACAGAATAAATACAGAAGTATAACTTGCCAGAAGAGGATCCAGCACAAAACCGTACGGACCCGAACCCATTGTGCCCATCCCTTTCAAGCAGCTAAGAAGCTGGTTAAAAGACCACACTCGCATACAAGCGGAGGAACGGTGGACCTTGACACCAGGATGTAGGCAATCCAAGGATGCTATGCCATCCCTGGATACAAAGCTGACCAGGCGCCTTCTGCGCCTGGACAGAGACAGCCTGCGTCTGGTGGCGGGGACCATCACTGGACACTGTTCACTAAATAAACACTTCCATAACCTAGGTATCACTGACAGCCCCCTGTGCAGAGCATGCATGGAGGCAGAGGAAACGGTGGCGCATGTGCTCCTTGAGTGTACAGGCGTTACCAAGATTCGTGAGGAGACCCTTGGTACACCAAGATCCCTTGCGGAAGCCCTGAGGAGACCGGGAAGTCTGATCTGCTTCTGGAGGGAGGTGGGCTGGTTGGAGTCATCGGCCACCATGGCTCACGCACAATGGTCCACTTCAAGGACTAAGTGCGGAAACCTGAACCCCATAAAGAAGAAGAAGAAGATCGTTATGAAGAGGAGAACA
This sequence comes from Diarsia rubi, assembly GCA_932274075.1. NCBI lineage: Eukaryota > Metazoa > Arthropoda > Insecta > Lepidoptera > Noctuidae > Diarsia > Diarsia rubi. Next base: position 23,967,416 of record OW026413.1, on the reverse strand, counting down.
AATTTGTCGGTATTTTTACCCGACTGCCAAAGAAAGGTTATGTTTTTACACCCGTTATATCGTCGTCGGGGAGCAGTGGTGGCCCAGTGGTTGCGGCCCTTACTTACGAACAGTTGGTCGTGTGTTCAAACCCAGGCAGGCACATTACTTTGTGTAATTTATTTAATCACCACTACTCTCAAAACGGTGAAGTAAAACATCGTGGGGAAAACAGCATTCTTAGAACCAAAAATTCGAAGATATGTGACATCTAGCTACCAATCCGCACTGGGCCCGCGTTGTGGATTATAGCCCATCCCTTTCCTAGAGAGGAGGCCTGAGTCCCTGCAGTGGGAACAATACATTCTGATGATGATGATGATATCGTTTATCCAAACCAATAAGCTCCACCATTGTAAAGTCAAGCATACTCGGCAGCGAAAAATACTAACGTACACTTCGTTATTGCACACTCCGTATATTACGATACACTAAGGTGCAGTGTAAGCTCCTAGTGTTACGAGCACACACAAGACAGACACCAAAATGTATGCAAGAGTATGCCGCATACTTTGTCTGACATAAGGTCTGTGTTTTATCACCTGAATTTTAAGAGCCCTGCATATAAACTGTTGGTTGTTTATTTTACTATGGTCTTGACGAAGTTAATACTAGCTTTTGCCCGCTGCTTCGCCCGCGTGGATGTCGGAAATATCAAAATAACGATTTTCCATACAAACTTTCATCCCCTTGTGGGTTGAATTTTGAACAATGCTTTCTCAGTAGATGCCTACGTCATAAGAGGAATACGTGTGTGAAATTAAAAGTTTCTAGCCGAAAGGGTTTGTCCTGTGCGTTGATCCTCAGTCAGTCAGCTTTGTCGACTTTAATAGATAGATAGATGCGTATTTGTCGTACTTAAAATGTCGTGTATTTGAGACTGCCTCGTTGGTTTAATGGTCGTTAGCGCTGCAGAACTGCAGAGCAAGAGGCCCTGGGTTCGATTCTCAGGCCTGGCAATAGGCTCATCTCATATTACATAGGCAATAGTCGCCAAAATGTGGGTGTACTATTAGATACTCGCACACCTTTGCACCCTGGCAACCGGTGTGATGTTAAGTAGGTATGCTTGTATTTGGCTGATTTACAAAAATTTAAGACAGTCCCCCGTTCCTAACTTCCTAGTGTAAAATCTGGGGAAAATAGGTATTAAGACAAACTTGTCAGCAATATATTATCGTTTAGAAAAAGTTACGTTAAGAAGCATAAAATCGACAGTCATTTATAAAATGATCAATAAAAATCTATAAATCACCGCGCATAGCTTTGCCTTTTGTTTGAGAGATTAATAATAATTCTGAATATTGTAAAACCTACCAAATGCTAAATCAACAACAATACAAATAATTATATCATATTCGGGATTGAATATCAGTGTGGTAAAGTGGCATTAATTAATTTGAGATGTTAAGCTGAGTGAATAACGTTTATAATATTATTTGGGTAGGCCATATTTACGTCAAAGGCTTGTGGCTGACGACACACAGAATATGAAATTATCGTACTAATGTTATGAACAGTTTACTACATTTAACATGGTATTGCAAATGTGTACGTTTTCGCGTTCAGCTTGTCTTGTAAATTGTGCATTATGATTATGCATCTTTAAATTATGAGTCCGCTATTCTTGGAGCTGTGTTCAATGTTCATTTCGCCTCTGTGTTTACGGATCTTCTCATATCTTTATATTTTCTTTGATACATATTACGTTAAACTGCATACATCGACTCCTCATGTTTACCTGAAAATAAATGTATTCTATTCTCAGCGTAGTCTACTCGAAAGGTAACCAACGGGATCCTATCACTAAAGCTGCGCAGTTCGTCTGTCCGTCTGGCTCACGAGATAGTTGAAATTTTCACAGAAAGTGTATTTCTCTTGCCGCTATATCAACAAGTACCTACATAATATAAAACGTTGCGATGGTATGTACTTGCCATGTTTTAAATAAAATATTACATGCTACCTATTTTATTCTCATTAAAAGTCGTACCATTACAAAGCTGATGTAATTACATGAAACATAGACGGCTGCTTCATTTCCTAACTCGATTAAAACGTTAAATACAGCGTTATAAATCACCCTTAAAATGTCCGATACAAATATTTATGTTTAACGAAGGGCGGTAAGAAAAAATGGGCAAATCACGATACAGAAGAGTAAGGGTCGTTACGGACACGCTAAATACAATGTTGTTCAGAATACAAATGACTTACCTAGTAGACGTAGGCTTTTTTTGGATTCCACTTTTCCTCCCCTTTTTTTGAGTGGTGGGTGGGAAATCATCAAACAACCAATTTCAAGGGGGATTTGTGGAATAAGCCGAAATTATGATAACCTCTCTTTTTCGGCAGCTTAGGTTTATCTGGTAACCCAGTAACGTTCAGCTGTGGAGGTGGTACATATGGCTATCCTATTACCCAGTACGACCTGGGTTGTAGAGATCATATAGGCAGTCAGTCCATGTAAAATAACGGTATTTAGCGAAGTCTAGTTAGACTGGAAGTCCACATCAACAAAGTTTGGAAAACACAGGTAATAGATAAACACACTTTAACTGGTCAAAATCCAATACAATCAGTTATTGCTGACAACATTAAACAAAATCGTTTCTATCATAAGAAACGAGTATTTTTTTTTGAGAATAGCATTCAGAATTTTTCACGTGTTTTCGTGATTGGTGATTTTACTAAAAGGGTTTGGTCGACTCAAATCAGTTGAGAGGAACGAATGGTCCAGTGAATGAACTAAAGGATTGAATGGATGTACGGATTTATGAGTGAGAAATTCTTTGCACAATATTACTTACCTAGGTAATATTGCGCAGAGAATTCTAGAAGTAGAAAAGGATTTAATATTACAAAACTTTTACGTATTCAAAATTCGGTTGGTGTTTCTGGTGCCTTTCAGGAAGGTGCTAAATATGCACCTACACACGGTGACACATCAAAAACTATTAAAAAATGGCATTGATTTGGATATATTTCCCGTACAATGAGAGATCACATGGTTTAGTATTGCTTGATTGGTCGCCGTATGTACAAAAAAAAAATACTCGTCAACTTTACAATATAAGTATGTAAAGTAAGTTAATAAGAAATTAAATAATAACTGTGCGACCAGCAACTTTACAAGTTAAACTCAAAAGCAGCGAGTTTCAAACTTTTAAGTTACTTAGTAAATTTGGTTTTCAAACAAGTCAATGTAACGTCAAGTTCGTAACCTTATTATACGGTTATAATTTTCTACGATTTAACAAAATATTTCCACTTAGCTGTTGCAAAATAAAATAGGGATGTTTTCAGACAAAAACATAAAAATCGGTTAAGTCTGTCAGATAGATTATCGAAGAATATTGGATACGTGTTTCTTCTTTTTTCACGTAAAAAAAAGATGAAAACGATATAGTGCTTCGAAAACGATATAGTGCTTCGAAAACTCGTGTGGCGTAGCATTCCAGTACATTTTTACCGGCAAGTGACGCCACAAGCTCTCTCTCGTCGTTGTCTCATGATCTTTGTTGCGTTTTAACTTTGTCAATTTTCATTAATTTGATGAAACAAAAAACATGTATCTAATATTTTTCAGTAATGTATCTGACAGACTAAACAGATTTTGTTTTTTTTTTTGTCAGAAAACGTCTCTATAACGAGAAATACACTTATATTGCCATGCTATGGGAATATCATACTTATAAATGTGCTTAAAACAGCTTCAGTTAGTTGAAAAGACGTCTCCTACCTTTTAATTCCGGCAGCGTGACTTCACAACACGTCGGACTATTCGCTAGTCTGATCGGTGCCAGCCGATTCCATGTCGAAAGATGTGGTCACTCCCGTATCCATTCACAGCTCAGAGAAGTTTCCGGCTGTATGCCACAGAGTTAGCCGTCATTATAAAGTAAAACTAAGCACTGGTAAAGTTTTCTAACAAGCTGTAGTTACTAACATACTCGTTTTGTCACTTTGGGGAAACTTTGCGCTACATTCGTACTATAGCTATGTGAGTACTATAGTGTACTTTATATATACAGGTTGTAATCGAAACCTTTACGAAGCCGTCAACCAAGAATTATGTAAATCAAACTAAGTACCCGTAGCCAAAAATTATTGCTGGAAAACGACTTTTTTGGGTGAAAACTTACACTTTACAGTAAAATTCAATGTCAAAAATTGTGATAGTGGATGCTTTGAATAGTAAACAGGGCATAGAGGTAATTTAAGAAAAGTTCGTTAAAGAAAATTCTAACTTTTACCACCAATGTCTCCGTTGACGGGGTTCCCAGATATGGTCTGGGACAAAAAAATATCGCAGTGATGGTGTGAAGAAGTGCTTTTCGGCTTTACCCTTTATGTGGTGGTCTATGCTAAACAATAAATCTCAACGTAAGTCTGTCTGCGGCAGTTGACCGGATTTTCAAAGTCAATGTTAAACCATGACCATGACTGCTTTGTTGGTCTTGTGGTCACAATAGTGTGTCCTGTAGATGAGGTCCTGGGTTCGATTCCCAAGTCAGCCAAAGTGTTATTGGGTTTTTCCGTAACAAATTTCTCAGTAGTAGTAAACGGATTTGTACCCGGTTACACATTTTGCATTAGGCACGCCCCCTATTACATAGGACTTAAAGATATAGGCGAAATGTGGGTCTTCTAATGAGTACACCTTTGCCTACCTCTTTGGGGTACAGGCGTGATATTATGTAAGATAAAACCGTTTCTTTCAATTAGGTTCATTACAAGACCTTTTTAAACGTCCAATTCGAAAATCTATTGAATGGTTTTTAATGAAACTTGGCATACTTATTCACTTATTACCTGGTTTAGAGCAGTTCATGGCCCAGTAGTACGTTAATCAAATAACAACCGTAAAAATAAGTAACCTGGACAAAACCGCACACAAAAGCTAGTTTCAAATATTCTGCGTGCCGTGGCGGCGGGTGCGCGGGGCTCCAGGTCGCAGGGCGGTGGTTGCGCGTTGCGGCATGCATTCGTTGTTCCGTGATTGGGAGTCTCGTGCATTCGTTGCTGCGGTGTTCGTTGTTGCGGGCATTCGGCGGCGTGTGGTTCGGCGTTGTAGCTTTCGGAATTACGTATTGAACTCGTAGTTTTGTTTTATGAATTGTTCTTCTAACATTCAAAAGTGCCTGCATAGGCTTAATTGAAATAAATGCTTTGAGTTTGAGTTTTGTGTGTAATAGAGTCAGTAGAAAATGGAGAGGGAGAGGAAGACCAAAGAAAAGATGGATGGAGTGCGTGGGGAATGATTTGAAAGACAAAGGAGTAAATGATAGCGTGACGGTTAACAGAGGAGAATCGGGGATGAAAATGTGTCATTGTGCCGACCCCAAGTAACATGAGACAAGAGGCGGGAAAACGGTGATGATAATAATTTGTAAAGCACTGTGGTTGCGGGACTGCGTAGCAAGAGCAGCAGTGGAAGAACTCATTTAAATGCACCTTTTATAACTGGTAAACATAATAGGGATGTTTTCTGACAAAAAAAAAACCGGTCAAGTGCGAGTTGAACTCGCGTGAAGAGGGTTCCGTACGATGAATATAATATATCTACCTTTTTAGACCATGGACTTCTTATAGGTTTTCCTGTAATCTACAGGTATAGAACTATTTTCTGTATTTTTTTCAAAATTTTAGGCTCAGTAGTTTCGGAGATAAGGGGGGGGGGAACGGTCAATTTTCGTCTATTTTCTTAAATAACTTTAAAACTATTTATTTTAAAATTATTAAAAAAATATATTTGAGACCCTCATAGTAAGCCCTTTCATTTGATGTGTCACATGGTACAGTTTGCAAAACTTTTTTTTTAATTTTCTTATTTGCCCCGTAAAAGCGACCCCCATATTCAAAATTCATTTATTTACTTTAGCCGTACATGTTTGGGTCACAAAAATCCATATGTATACCAAATTCCAACTTAATCGGTCCATTTTGACTGGCCTGTTGGTCTAGTGGTTAGTGACCCTAACTGCTATGCCGGAGGTCGTGGGTTCGATTCCCACCCAGGACAAATGTTTGTGTGATGAGCACGATCATTTGTTCTGTGTCTGGGTGTAATTTATCTATAATATGTATGTATTTAGAAATATATAAGTATGTTTATCAGTTGTCTAGTACCCATAACACAAGCTCTGCTTAGCTTGGGACTAGATGGCGTTGTGTGATAGCTGTGGAATATTATTATTATTATTATTAGATTCGGAGCAAATTGGCTGTGACAGATGGACAGACAGACAGACAGACACACGAGTGATCCTATAAGGGTTCCGTTTTTTCCTTTTGAGGTACGGAACCCTAAAAACATTATTCTGTTTAGCCCGTCAATCAAATTATCGAAAAATATTGGATACGTGTTTTTTGTTTTATAAAATTAATAAAAAAAGCGGCCAAGTGCATGTCGAACCACACACAATGTGGGGTCCCGTAATTGCCCATCAAAATAATTATGTGAACTTACAGAACTGATTAACCACCCTGTCTACCTGCCTCCGAACGATGATTTTTATTGTGAAAATAAAACAAACTTACATTTTCAGTTTTTAGACCTGCGCTCCCATACATTATGTATTGTATTTCATACAAGTACATTTTATAAGTTGGTCGACTATTACTCGTAAACTTGTAAAGCCTGCGTCGTTAGTATAGTTTTTCTTTTATTTTCGTTATATTTGCTACTACCATGTTTTTTCCACAGTCCCAAACACAACCCGTATAGGTGGTTTAGGTTGGCACACTTGAGTCTAACAAAAATGTGCACTTTAAAGCTGAATATTTCACAAACGAATCCCTTAATCGAAAAAGTGTATAAGCAAACTCGCAATATTTTTTACAGACCTATACATACCTGGACCTAACCACACAATGGACTTTGCGAGAAATTAAAATCTTAATCATCCCCACTTTAATGTATACTGGAGATACCATAAAAAAACAATATTTTACTTTAGCACTTTGTCGGCGTTCCTCATTTATTAAACGACTTCTAAAAAAAGAAGGAGGTTCTCAATTCGGATCATCGTGAACGATGCGTCATTATCGTGAACGGGTGCTGTCAGTTGTGACTGGTCACCTCTTAGTTGCCACGGCTTGTTTGAATTATTATATTGTTTTTAAATCGTCGTTTTGGCTTTACTGTCGACACTTATCGTGCACAACTTGCTACATCGTTCTCACATGATAATATACCAATCTCGATATGAATGATGTAACCAAAGTTTTGTAACAATATTATGATTTAAAAGAGTATCCATGAAGTTTCTTGCCATTCTTCTCATGAGACCAACGCTTTGCGCTACATCTTGTTTTGTTGGAAAGGGTATACTTTCTAAATGGTCCCATAATTTTTTTAATGAAATCGGACAAGTGGTTTTTGAAAAATCAACAAAACTCAAAAAAAAAACTGCATTGTCTACATTAACGATCTTTTCGTCTCCGTCGTTTACGAACCGATTTGGAAAATTATTCTTTTATTCGAAAGCCTATGCTTTCCTATTGGCCTCATAGTCACCAGGTCGGGATCTGATGAATCTTGGCGAAATCGAGAGAACTCAAAACAATGTCCAGCGATTTTGGTATTTTCTCTATAACAAGCTGATCTGATGGTAGAACGGTTCTTATGTAACCGACATCAATACGATCTGTAATCCCCAAAGTTTGCGCTTCGGGGATTACAGGCGTGATGTTTTGTTATTCTACTAATAAATACAAAAGTTTGCGAGGTCGTATTGATGTCTAAATGATAGCAAATGGATTGGGATTGCTGAAATTCCATGTCTGTCTATTGTTTACACAAGTTCATAAAATAACATCACGCTGGTAGGTTGTGAAGGGGTAAGTCATGTGAATCACTAAAAACAAACAATAACAAACAAAAAATAAAACACAAAAAAATTAAAATAAACTTAAAAATAAAAATTTGTTTCTGAAGGCGGTGGCAAAAAATTTAATCAAACAAATAAATGTCACCGACTTCAGAAACTAATTTTGCTTCTAAAGTTTTATATGCATGCCAAATTACAGCTTTCTGGTACTCAGAGAGCCGCACTCAGAGAGCTTTAATGATTACTTAGGACTCCACGTAAAGGTTTTGACAGTTTTGTCATACAAAAATATGTCAAACCTTTACTAAGTAACGGCATAAGTGATCATTAAATATCTCCGCAGTAATAAGAGTCTCTGAGATATAGGGCGGACGGACAGATGTACATGGCGAAACTATTAGGGTTCCATTTTGACTACGGAACCCTAAAAATGACGAAGATAAAACGCGTCATAGCTCAAGAGTGGGGGTTTGTAACATCACTACGTGGTAAAAAATGTAGTGCAGTGTGACATCACACGAGTTTTCAAAGGACTGTATCGTCTTAATTTTTTGTTTGCCTGAAAAAAGGAAAAAATATGTGTCCAATATTTTTCGGAAATCTATTTGACGGAGTAAGTAGATTTCTTATGTGAACCACCCTATTATTACGCTGCTCGTTGCCCTGATGAGTTGTGATTCCGTCCTTCTGTGTTTGCACACAAAATAATAAGGAAAATGTCACTCCTTCTCTTTTTTATCCGGAACCATATTTTTCACGATAGTCAACATTTGTTTTATGGATGTGTGGCGACAGCGCCATCTATCGCAACAGATGCGAACTAACATTGGCAATTCTGCATCGCGCTATCAAAGTTATCCGCCACATTAGCGTATATAGAAAATCCCGACTTACAGATGTAGGGCAGTTAGCCCACCAGACACAACACCCGTCTGGTCGGAGGATCCTCCCTTTTCTATGGGGGATGAGGAACTTTACACCCTGTTCCTCATGCCCCCCAAAGATGTAATTAATCGTTTTCTAATTATTCCTTAAAGTTAACTAAAAATTGCAAAAAAAAATTGCTTAAAATTGGCATTGAAAAGTTAAATATCTCTAAAAAAGCACTCACACACTCTTTATCTAAAAAAGCATCAGGCGATTCTATCCTTAAAAGGAAATTGTAGACGTGTTTTAAGTAAAAAGCAAAAACCTGAGTAAAAATAACGAATTCTAAAGCAGCGTGTTACTAAAGGTACCAAGCCAATGTAAAAAGTGTCAACCGTTGAAACTGAATAGGCTTTCAAAACGCCGACGATATTTTTTGTAATTCATAAAAAATTGAGTCTTACTTAAAGGTATTGGAACTAGCACACAAATATTATGAAATCTAGTTTTTACCCGAGGTTTCGCTCTCGTGGAGGTTGGGAATTATCCCGCGTGTCGATCTTACCTAGACTAAAAGCATGGTATTATATTTATTCACTTTTTCTTTCAGGAATTTTTCAGTAGACCCCGTAGGTCTGGGTCTGTGCCCCATTGATGGCAATAGGCTCAACCCCTATTTTATGGGAAACCAATAAATACTTTTTCTTTCTTTTTTTTGATGAAAAGTAGATGTACTATTATGATACACTCCTGCCTAACTCTTTGAGAATGTAAGCTGTGATGTTATGCCCTAACAAGGTAATGGTGTATCCGTTAGACATCTCCTCGAAATGAAAAGTATAATATCATGATAAGAGACTCATCGACCCCACAGTCAAACCATTACAACGGTTTTGTGGGGCTTAGCTTATAAGTTACTTACCCTTCTGGAAAAAAGATAATAAATAAATAATAAAAAAAAAACTCAGCTTCACATATATATTAATAACATACACATATTTTATGCTAATCATCGTTGACGAATTTACTGAATACATTACCTTCTCGACAGGGTATCAAAAATAGGGTAATAACTACTTTCACTGCTCCCACGCTCTACATACCCTTGAGCTGTAGGCGTTACGGGGGAAGTGGAGCGACAGAATTGATAGTTACTCGATTAAAACCCTCCAGGCATACGTATCAAGGCGGTTGAGCCAATCACTAGTGGATGTTTTGGGAAAATCACACTAATATTATAAAGGAGAAAGTTAGTGAGTGTGTATGTTTGTTACATCTTCACGCAAAAACTACTGAACGGATTGGGATACAATTTGGTAAACAGATAGTTTAGAACCTGGATTAACACATAGGTTAGTTTTATATCGATTTTATCTTTCCGGGGGATAATTTTTGAGTTGTAGCGGGCGAAGCCTCTGGCAACAGATAGTGATTAACAAATTGGGATAAGTTTTTTTTTAAACTGTATTTACTTTATGTAAGGCGTTTTTTGTTATGTGCTCACACCATAAATCATTTTATTATAATTCTATACGTGAGGATTTGTAATTGGCTTACTGGTGGCTATGGGTTTATTTTTTTTCTTTGTTTTTATTAGCTGTAAGTCCTCCAAGTACTAAATAAATGGATAAGTGTAGGACAATGATTCTCTTTGCATGTTTCGTTTATCTAGAGTTCACAAGCTCTTTTGATTTTCGTTCGATGCACTGGTTGCGCAAGTAGTCTTGGTCTTTTCCATCAGGAACTTCTCCATAGTAACCCGGTTGCCCCGTTGACTGTAATGAGATCGCTCAACAACAACATACAGGGTGTAAATTAACCCTTCACACATACGTCAACTAAGCATTCTGTACATCAAACTAAGTACCGCTACGCAAAAATGTTTGCTGGAGAACGATTTTTTTTTTGGGGTCAAAAAGCAATTTTAAAACATTATGCCAGTGGATGCTTTGAATAGTCAACGGGTCATGGAGGTAATTTATGAAAAGTTATAACCTGAAAAACTAGTTTTTACAAAAACAGCTGTGCAAAATTTGGAACTTTGACCCCCAACATCTCCGTAACTAGAGGGTTCCCAGGTATGGTCTAGAACCAAAAAAATATCGCAGTGGTGGGGGTAACAAGTGCCCTTCGTTAAGGGTACTTTTACACCCTTTATAAACTAGCAAAAAATTAATGACCTACAAAAGGTACATTTAATTTTATCTCTGCCTAACCCGTTGTATCCACATCACACATATTACGTTTACATTGAAGTGCTCTCAGAATAATTGACGATATTGTAAACATTTTATTCTAAAAACAATAGAGCTACCGTTTATTCAAGCACATAACAGAATCACGTAAATATTTCAAAGTTGTTCAGCGGTTATGCGAATTCGAGTGTAAAATTGAGTGCGCTTTTATTTTCGTTTTTATTGAACAACAGTTTTAATCAAAAGCTGCCGTTGACATGTTTAATGCATCTGTAAAACACAGCTGTTGTTTTAACACTTTAAATTGATTAATTTATAAAGTACCGACGCACCCTGCTTCGCTTGGTTATTACGACTTCACATTACATGTAAACCTTCTAGAACGCAATCTTTAAATGATGGTTAAAGTGCATCAAAACCAAGCAATGCAAGCAATGCATATCATATAGATCAGATGATCGACTTTCAGCTCTCTCAATGGCACTATTAATAGAGTAAAAACATTATACCCAGCATTTTTCGCGAAGTCTTTACCTCGGTACCGAGTTCCGACCAACCTATGAGAACGTAAAATGGCTCAAATTCTAAGTTCATTTCCAATACTTTCAATATAAACAGTCTCGATTCCTAATCCCAGGTCCACCTGTGTGCCAAAATTCTTCCAAAACAATCATAATGAGCCGCGTCAAGAGACTTTCAGAATCATTTTAAAATGTTCGAGTACCTTGCTACACTAAGTTTGGATATAGGGTGTAATCTTCTATTATAAATACGATTACAAAAACAAGTCAACAGTATCCCCGAACACTCTATATTTAAAATCGTCCCGTGGAATCAAATTTACGGCCATAACGCGACTGAAGTCGCGGGAAAAATCTAGTGAGTTATGTCTACTATTATAGTGAAGCAATGTTGGATACCATTTGGAATGTAAATATATTACAAACGGTACAAAGGGAGCTCACCTAAATTTTTGCACCATATTCCACGAATATTCATCAGCAAAACATAGCGATGCAGTGATATGAAAACTTTCTCATTTTTAAGTATATAATACTAATGTAAATAAGTCCAGGCTTAGCACGAGAGCCGTAGAGAAGGGTTTTGTCGACGGAAGAAAAGACAAAAATGACGTTTCCGTGTAGACAGTAGAAAGATTTCTACAGTCTGTAGCATGGCGATTATAAAATCAAATGTGAAGAGAAGTGTCTTCACTACCCTAGACAACTGTCTATAATGTCAAGCATGACGTACCATTTTTCTCCGATTTTGACAGTTTGGATAAGAGAACTTTCTTCCGAAATAGTCTACATTAAAAAGGACCTAGACAGAGTTTCTTTAGTTATTTTTTCGTTAAATCTAATAATTTTAGGCGGTGCTTTATAATACACTATATAAAGTAATAGGTGCTTTGTTGTATTCCGTAGTAGTATAAGTACCTTCTTCTATTTTTGAATTTGAATAAATTCATTTATTTCTTTACTAACATGTTGGGTTCAAATCGACGATATTATTTAAGTTTTTATATGGGTAAACTTGAGCGTAGATGGGAAAGAGATGCTGTTAGGGAGCTCGTGGGAGCCTTCGATCTCCCAGAAAGTGAGCCGGTATATTTAAAATTTCATTCAATTTGAACCAGTAGTTTAAGAATTATAACTAATCAAAGTTCCTTAGTTTTGTCACTCACTGACTGACTGATTGACTGATCATCAAAAGTCTAAGGCACTCCTAGCAGACATAGAAGCTTAAAAAAAACTTACCAACCTTTTAAATAAAAGATTGCATCGCATCGCATTCGCCAATGTTAAACAGGCCATTGTAATAGCTAATCGCCATGGCATTGACCAATGTGATGCAGTGGCCAAGTCAATCTTGTATTTAAAACATCAAAGGTTTTTAAGTAGGGATTAAATATATTATCTGACTTGGTATTACATGGATCTCACTACTTTTTACGGTAAAAGTGAGTTGCTCGGCTTGGCTTTTTTTACAAGTTTTGTTTTTGGTGGGATATGTACTTACTTTTTGCGTGACGCCATCACAATTTACTATATTAGATAAAATCGCAACACACAGTACGGTGTACTTGCACACAAATCCGTTTTAATATTTAATTTAGCCGCACTAGGAGCAAACAAATCACAGATAATTCTAAATATTTATTTATTTATTTAATATTAATTATAGCAACATTACAGAGTACCTAAACCGATGCTATAAACACACAAAAAAAAAATACAATTAACATTAAAAATTAAACTATAGCTAAATATGTCAAACATTCAGAATTTGCGTTATGTTATTGAAGAAAGGTCCGCTCAAAACAATGCTTCTTTGAGAACGAAACGCAGAAATATGATAAAATTGGCTAGTAATTACACGTCACTAGCGACTACCCCGTTGCTATGGAAAAGTCACTGTCTATGAAGAAACCCAAGTCTAGGTGTGACCTCGTGCTCGGGAAGGAGAGATTTTGAGAAGTGTAGACAAGCGATTTCTATTCTATAGTAGAGTAGAAATAGAAAGCGTCGTGCTAAGCCTGCAGTTCTCTAACTCCAGCACGGTTCCATGAATGCACAACTTCTAATTAGGGGCCGCCACCACAGTACACTTATCATTCGTAAAATACAGTACTACAACTCGGAACAAGTGGTCGGAATCGGTTTTCATACACTTGCAAATCATTTGCATGAAGTCTAAGTACAAATCAGTTTGAGTTGCAACTGTCTCACTCGCGCTATCTCACTCTACGAGGCAGGCTTGACGTAGTGCGTAATTTCTTTAAAAACCTATATCTTGGCACTTGTTCCCTGTTAAGGTACCTAACAATCCACTCGTGAATACGTCGGTGTTGTTACATAGATGGCTCTATGTGATAACACGTGGTATGTTTTTTTGTTGCATATCATATTTTAATCATTCATTGCAATACGTATGCAATATGCAACATGTTTACCAAAAACGCCTTGATGTCAGTGTCAAGCAACATAGTCGACAGCCCTAACACCCAGCGCCTTTTTGGTTTACTGATTATATTTACACCATGGCGGAACTAAGCAAAGCGGTGGTAGATTCAGTCGACTTATTAATAACTTAACTTGTTATGCAATGAGACTCACAGCTCAAACTGGGAGGGTGTGCAGTGTGGGTGTTTGCACGACGAGCTTTCACTTTGTTTTGTTTCATTTACAAATTATTAGATAAGGAATGCTAGTAATTTATCAGCAGGGATATTTAGTCAAGAAAAATTTAATGTTTTTTAAACGACTTCTGTAATAAAGTGTCTTTAGTATTTTTTTACCGTGATTTATTAATCACGGTAAAATAATCCGAACCCAAACAGGCGCATAACTCTGTGCTGTTTATTTGTTCGCCACTGCTCTTTAAATGGTAGACAAAAACATCATGTAAAAACCAATATATTGTCGTTCATCATTATCTGCCTATACCAGTATTTTACATGGAGCGACTGCCTATCTGACCTCCACGACTTAATCATGGGTAATATAATACCCCTCGGTAAGACTCGTCTGGTCTGAATTTCGGACCACTAACTACCTGTGGCGACTGTCAAATATTTTCAAATGTCAGTCGGGATCGACGGTTGTCAATACAATGACATGTCCTTTTTTACAATCCGCAATGGCCCGCATTGTGGATTATGGTGGATACAGCTCACACAGACATTATTGCTTAATTTAGCTGATAATGCTGCCGCTGCGGCTGCGGAGAATCTCAAGCGGCGTAAATATACCTTTGTGGAAACTATATTTTCGAGCCGTTTGTGGTTAAATCTCTAGGGCCGTGAGGTCCTAGTGCTTACAGCCTTTTTAAGGAAATTTCTAAATGCCTTGTTGACGCTTCCTCTGACCCAAGGGCTGGCATTGTCTATGGCCAGAGGCTAAGTCAGACATACCACGCGGCAACGCTGCCAGTCTCTTGGGTTCTTTACTTGCTGACAGCGTTGAGGAGGAATTTTTCGAGGATCTTTTATAGTTTGTTTTTGGTTTAGTTTATATATTTTGTTGTTAAATACAAAAAAAAACATCTATTTCTTGGCAAACACGGGTAAATAATTTGTACATAGATGTTGTGCTAGAAGTTAGTTCTTAATCACATAAAATAAAATATAAAATCTAGTACTTCACTATGAAGCTAGTTTTCATACTTTTAAAAATATTTTGAGTTGACTTGTTTTGAGAATATGTTCCCAAAAGCATAAGCTTACATTTAGATCCGCAATTTAAGAAAAGTGCCCTAATTACGGCAGTTAATAAAGAGTGTAGTATTTTGCATAGGTTTGTGCGGTAACTTATAGGGGAATGGTAGAACAAAGGCGAGGCGGGATAATCTAACGGTGAGCAGCTACTCATAGTTAACTTTACGTTGGTCTTTTACTTGTTGAATTTATGAAGAGGTTTTTGTAAGGTATTACAGTATTAGCCTTTAACACGTTAACGAGTTAACGGTGTCCAATTAACCTCTAATAGGCAACAAAAATTTTAAATGCGTTCTCAGTTTTGCATAAATGACCCTGTGCCCAATTGCGTTCGAGTGTGTCACTCCATTACTTCTTTTAGATGATGAGATGAAGCACGGATGCTTCGGAAGGATCGTATAAGCCGGTGGACCTGGCTGCCAAATGGCGGTCATCGAACCATGTGAGACCCCAATTTTTTGGGGCGTGGGTAACCATCAAATGACGCTTCCTGCTCTGGGCAGAGCGGTATGGAGTGTCAGACTTCTACTGTCTAAAACCACCCATGTTCCTTCTTAGCCCTTTGTGTCGAGGCCGCGGTATCTCTTTCAAACAACCCGCAGCCCCGACGGAAATCCTGACCCCTGGACCCCGTCCAGTTGATAATCATGCTAACAGTGACTCTAAATATTAAATTCAGTTCTATTATAAGCTCACCGCAGACGTTCAGGCTATGAAACTCTTTAAATACAATTCTATAGATGGCATTGTCATTGCCGACTGATACCGTTTTGATTCAGATACTTGTATTCCAACAGTCTTTGCGTTCTGTCAAAGCGAAAGCCTTTGTTTTGGTCTCCTGTGGCAATGTTCGTTGGCGACAAAACCGTTTATCACGATACGTTCAACAAACATAATACTCCTTATCCTCCACACGCACAATGGTCCACTTCAAGGACTAATTGCGGAAACCTAAACCCCATGATAAGATAAGATAAGATACTCCTTATCCTCATCCACTTCTATACATCTGGACATACACGCCGGTTGTGAGGGCTACGCACCTATTCTTTCTGAAAAATCTCGAAGCTGATTTCGAGATTCTAGGACGTGTTTCAAAATGTCTTTCTAGGTCGTCCCCTCCACGTTGCCACTCACATCTGCCTTGTAAATCCCTTTTCTTATATTATGAGTTTTATTGTATCTTTATGTCCGTAGAGCAAAACAAAGCAAACATGGTTTAATATATTATTAAGCGATCTCTATGTACGTAAAAGATAGCTACCCGCCCTTTGACGCGGCGATGTTGCTCGGTGACCAGTTGTCAGGTATTTGCTGGGAATCTCAGGAATATTACAGACTTTACGCAGAGGCACGCGCTAGTCCCTTTACTCAGTAAACAATAGAGATCTAACTGTACACGGGTCATCTGAAGGCCAGTTTACATGAGGTTATTATAGTTTTCTGCTGAATGAGAACGCTTACGACACTAGAAGCATTTTTAAACATTATTTAGTTGTGTTTTTACTAAATCGCATTTTTAAGTAACTGATGCCCGCGGATTTGCCCGCGTGGATGTCGTTTATGTCCCGATAACAAAAGTAATCATGAAATTCTGATCCCGTTTCCGCAACCCATCCCCATGGGAACCTTCCATGAAAACAGCAAAATCAAACGGTGCAGCAGTTTTTGAGTTTATCACGAACAGACAGACACGGCGGGGACTTTGTTTTTTAATATGTAGTGATAGTTATTTTTCATGCTTACACTTAATTTGGTCCGCTGGTTCCATCATCAGCCTATAGCAGTACACTGCTGGACATAGGCCTCTCCAATTGCACACCACTTTTCTCTATCCTCGGCAACTCTCATCCAGCTGCTACCAGCCACCCTGCGAAGATCGTCGCTCCACCTAGCCTGAGGGCGTCCCACCTTACGTTTGCCAATTCGCGGTCTCCACTCAAGAACACGTCTACCCCAACAGTTATCGGTTCTGCAACAGATATGGCCGGCCCATTGCCACTTCAACTTGCTTATAATTGCTTCGCTGGTTCGCTTGCGCGGAAGTCCAGGATTATATCATGCGGCATCGTACTGGTAGAAGTATTTTATGTCAGAACTCAGAATCATCGTTTACCAGCTGTGCATGCTATTCCGTTAGCACCATAGACTTCTTAAAGGTTTTCCTGTAAACCTTCCCTGTGTGTCTTAAACTGATTGCTGTATTGTTTTCAAAATTTCAGGCTCAGTCTGTTTTGGAGGTAAGGGGGGGGGGAATGATCGGACGTACAGACAGACACACGAGTATAAAGGTTCCGTTTTTTCTTTTTGAAGTACGGAACCCTAAGAAGTGTGCTAAACTAACTTTTTATTCTTAAGGAAAAAAAGTAATCTGACTAGATATGACAACCCATATTTTCATTTCGAGAATGATAGTGCAATAGAATGTTATTTTAATGCAAGATAAATATTGAGAAGTGTGTTTGTTCTGCACTTGTGGAGGTTTCATCATATCACTGGTTTGTTTACTGTGCACCTGATGTTACCGCCGGCGGGTTGCAGAAGGGTTGGAAATAGAATACTGTGCAATGTTTAAGTTCTATGATAGAATCCTTTGGAGGTTTTTTAATAAGTTTTATTCAATGAATTATAAAACAGTAACCCACAGAGACCGACTTCATGAAGAATATTGCTCGTCTTGCGATTGGAATATATAAATTGAGGAGTGAGCAAAACTCTTTGAATTTTTAAACTCAAACTCATAGCATTTATTTTAATTAAGCCATTACAGGCACTTTTGAATGTCAGAAGAACTATTCATAAAACAAAACTTACGAGTGCAATACGTAATTCCGAGAGCCACCACGCCGAACCACACGCAAGATTGAAACCCAGAAGTTTCTTGTTTATATTTGGCAAAGTACTTAATATGTAGTGAAATCTATGAAGAGTGTATTGTTGAAAGTGTGTAATTGTGTAGTGTAGCTGTCTAGTAACAACACCGTAGGATGAGGTTTAGCGGTATTAAGTTCATAAGTTGGTAACTCCTTGACGTACTCTTATACTAAGTACATAACACGCGAATAAGTTACTGTTGCGGTTTATATATTATATTCTACAGTCATACTTGTCATGGTGGGTGGAAACTCTATTTTAGGACCCGTCTGGGGTTCATTATCCGACTAAGTTTTAATTTACAAACGAACTAAAACTAACCACTGTGCAAGCCACTACCTTCGTGTTACTTCCAGGCGAAATGAAAATCTAACAATAGCAGTAACTTAAAATGAAACAAGGCAGTACAAGGTAGTTACGACACTGAGTTGGCGATTCGTTGTAATTGAGAGACATTGTATTTGACTTAAAAAAACACATAATGCGTGCCTATAAAATTTAAAGGTTGCCCTCGGTCCATAAGTAGGTATAATTAAAAATCATTGAAAGAATTTCCTTACAAATCCTAACCGCTGAGGAGTGCATCAGCGCATCTATATGCAATTATAATTATCAGACACAAATTCATAAACAATTTTGGAAAATATATGGAAAACGTAACAAGTTTTTTTTTTTTTGTTTTTTTTGCCTAAAGTCCTAAAGGCTATACAATTGGAGGGTTGCCCTCGATATTTATGTCTAGGATCCCATCATCAGACTTGGTGACAATGGAACCACCTCGGGGGTATACTCTTTTGGATACAAAATTAATGACGGAGATATCCGGAAGCAAACACAGAAAAAGAAAGAAAACATACAGACGAATTGAGAACCACCTCATTTTTGGAAGTCGGTTAAAAAACGTGAAAATTGCGAAAAACTAACTTGCGAAACTTATGGTGATACGAGAGAACCTTTTTTTACTGCTTACTTAATTCGTTACCTAATTGTTGCTTTGCTTATGAAACCAGGCACAAATTGTATTAAATAAACAGAACGACTAGCAGCGCGTATTAAAGCTAAAGTGCTGGAGTTTCGGTGATAACGTAACCAAGTCCCAAACAAAATCCAAGGGTCAAGTACACGCTTTCCTAATATCGGAGACATGTCACATCTTGTCATCCACATAAGGGTAGTTTAATTACGACCCTCTGTCACCCCCTCCCCCCGCTCCCCGCGTACTTCGCTCCTATCTGCGGTCGTCCTGCTGAAGGGATGATTGTACTGTTGAACACCCTTTCGAAGTTCGAATATTTGAGAGAAAGGATCGATTGACATAATTGGTAATTAATTACGGTTAGAATGCCCTAAAATTGTCCTGTTTAGGACTCCGTAGCCGAATGGCAAAAAACGGAACCCTTATAGATTCCTCATGTCTGTCTGTCCGTCCATGTCATGTCACAGCCACTTTATTGGGAATCTATTAAGACTACGCAGTTGAAACATGGTAGGTACGTACTCTGTGAACCGCTTTACGATTTTTATACAAATAACGAAAACAAACGACTCTCCCGATACATGGAACCGAAACTGAAAACAAACCTATTCTTGTGAGAGTGTCTACAGATAGGTCTTTAGAAATAACGTTGGATTCCTAAACTATTTTTTTTTCAAAGGCAATCGTTTGTTTGATAGACACTTCCAAAGTGGTAAAATGTGCACCCCCCCCCCTTCCTCTAACTTTAAAACTAAGAAAGCGAAGTTTGCTGTAGATCGGAATGAACTTACTGCCAAAAATTTTAACGAGATATAGTAAGTAGTTTTTGAAATATAGCGACAAAAAACCCGCAAATATAACTTTGTCATTCATACGAATACTATGGAAAACCAAACTTGTACGAAACTGAGTATTTCTGTCACGGCTAAAACAGGAAATAATACAAATTAAAGGGGGCTTCCGTAGTACGATGATACGGAACCCTTTATGTGCAAGTCCATCTTGCTCTTGGCCAGTTTTTCATGATTAGCAAAAGGTGTAAAAAAAAAATCAAATCTTTAGCAGTAGTACACGTTCACTAGGTTCACGTGGAGATGGAATTCATGACCTTTATGTTACCACCCATGTTTGATTATTGGTGATTATTGGTAATGTAACGTCTTTGAGGAAACAGGCATATTTAGACCCAAAAAATTCGAAGACATCTGATATCTACCAAACTGCACTAGGCCCGCGTGGTGGATTATAAGCCCATCCCACTACTGGATCTAATGATGATTGTAGTTGCATCAAAATCATGAAGAAGTCAATCGTAGACACACAAACATGTACAGTAAGGCAAGACAAGTGCATGGGCACGCTAAGGATTGTATTTCTGTGAGCGCACGGGCGAGCGTTCATGAGTTTGTATGTGTAAGTGGTCTTGCTCTATACAGTAAGCACACCACAGCCACAGAGATCGCTATCGTATCATGTCGTCGGCGTAGTCGCGTCGGGCGTCGCACTCCACGAAATAGCACAACAAAATATATTTCCGTCTCTTTCGTTATAATCGCAGCAAACGCATTATTTAATGAATTGCTAAAATTCGCTTTTAACTTACAAGTGTCGATAGCTGTTTGGGCTAAGCAGTGGATCTGCGATCAATGAGGTCCGAGTTCAAATCTCACACACCACAAGATAGTGCTTTTTGTTTCTTTGTAATAATTTTTTTCTTTTTGTCATTGTAAACCCATTAGAATACTTATTTTATTTAGGAAGTTAAATATATAGGATATAAACCCAACGTATTATTATTAACTATTTATGTGGTTGTGATTATGTTATCACTTCGGGTGTTTGTTGGGTGGTAAGGTAGAAAAAAAGTCGTGTTTAATGACAAGACAATGTTTTATTCGTCATAATTATTTATAAAATTAACTAATTAACAATCATGAGAATTGTGACGTCAAATCCTACCTAAATAAAAACAATTCTCTTGTAATCGTTCATAAATCATAACATTTTGATTGTATACCCACTAAGTAAATTCTTAACAAGGAAAAGATAATTTTATCACAGAAATATAATTGATTATACCCACTTATTATAGATAGAGTTTTTTGACAAATAATATGATTTAGACTTTATGAACCTGTTTTTTTTTGTAACGTCACAATGAATGTCGTATTGAGGTTTTAGCTTAATTGATCATTTTCTTGAAGAAAAGAAGATTGAAACTAAATCTCAACTTAAGATTGGTAAATGATTACGGATAAGTTATTAACATCAAATATGTTATTACACGTTTAATTATTAAAAACAAAACATTTCCGAATTTTTATATTTTGTAGAACCTCCATTATTTTCAATGCAGTAATGTAAACGTTTGCGCATAGACCTCATAATATTATAATATTATTTGACTTGATTTAAAAGTCTTGTCATCTGAAAATATGGTAGTATTCCAGTAAAAATCTAAATAATCACGTGCGAAACGTAATCATTCTTGATTATATCTATTTGTCAGGAAGGGCTTTTTAGCTGGTCTTCTATGATGAAAGCCTTTAGTTTGGAGGGCACGGAGAACAGTTTGAGATGAGGTGTCGAATAATTCCGCGAAGCATCCCGTAGGTGTGAAACCATATTTTATTTGACCATAATTATATTATTATGTCGTCACCGCCGTCGCCGCGTTTCACTAATAAGCGACGGCCTTCCACTTCGCTGTCGATTAGCAAGGCGACCCTCTTCCTCGTATCTTTGATTCAGAGACTAACAGTATTCTTTCTAAAACAAAACAAAAGTGATATGAGGCGGTTATAATAAAATACTAAAGACTTCATTCGCTCTGCATTTATGAATCCAATAATAAACACTAATTATTTATCTTTTAAGCCTCATGATGAATTTAAAAAACAATTAATGAATTCATTATGTCACCAAACGATATTATCTTTATTTCTACTAACAGTTTAAGTTACAATTCTTAAATATAATACTCACATTTATTCCGGTTTTTTCTGATAATTGTAATCTATTAACATCACATTTATGCGGAGCAATAATAGTCGCCCTCGCCTCAATATTAATATGTGCCTGTATTTTGAGAAATATCAACAACAATACTGCTATCTATTAAACCACACGTCACTAATCAACAACTATAACCCAATCGACAACGTTCATCCAGTAACATATTCATAAAACTCATGTCTACCTCACAGAAATTATAATTCTTGACTTATTTTTCTATGATCTACCTTTCAAACTTTACGAAATGGGTGAACAAAGCGAACAAGTAAGAAGTTCGTAAAGAAATATTATTAAAAATAGAAATAAAAGAAATATTATGTTCTTTATCTTGATAAAGAGTATAATATTTTTGTCTCATTACCTCCAATCAAGTAAATACTTACAAAAAGTGTAAAACTTTCTGCGTGAGATTAGAACGCACTACTTACTGATTAACTATAGATCTATCCGAACGCGCTAAACCGCTAGGCCATCGTGACTTTTATTAAAATGTTGAAATTATGAACCACAATCAGTTGGTGACGACAATATCTGTCGTGAAAGTAAAACGTCGTAAGTCCAAACTAAACGTCAAGCTATTGCTTTGTGCGGTCGCTTATCCACTTTAGTAACCGACCGTACCTAAATGTAAATAAAAAACATTGTAACTCAACATCCTGTTTTATTGCATCCATAGTTTGTTGATGAACTCGCAGCCCGTGCCGTCACACTGAAACAAGATTATTTATTGAATTTTCAGTCACACACACACACAAATTATTGTAAGGTTCTGTGAAAAGTTCAGGTGGCCTGCCAAGACGTCTTAAAGTAGGATTGTTTAGTGTTAATCATCCTGTATAGCTTTGTGGCACTTACAGTTGGTATAAAATGCGAAAGTATTATGGTTTTATAGTACTACAAGTGTTACTCACAAATGCATTACAGTTGAATCCAATACACTGGAAATAACGAACAAGATTATTATTTTCAACACATGATTTATTAGGTGTTAATTATTATGTGCTCACACTAATTGTACGGTAGGTTTTTTTTTGGGGGGTTGGGAATTCATCAAATAACCCTTCTTTCGAACAACGCGCAGCCCCGACGGGTGTTTTTAATGGGCCTACCACACGCTCAAGCTTCAACTCAGTCTTGCCTGCGCGATTACACGATGCACACTGTAGATCGCGCGTGTGGTTGTTAAAAATGCAAACGCAATGTACTGTGTGACGCCTGTGCGTGTGGTAGGCCCATTAGGTTTCAGTTTCGATGTTTATAAATTGTATGTAATTCGTGGACACGCGCGATTAATACGTGGTGGAGTTTTATAAAGAGATTATTGCAACAAACGCGCTCGTTGCTTGTTTTATTCTCCCGAGTACCTTTGCATCAACTCGTCACATCACAAGCCGCAAGTCTTTTAGTATATCTTCTCACATCGCGTGTCACGTGAGCGCAAGTCAAAGAGCTCGTGGCCTGGTGGGATACTCACTATTGCACGACAGTTGACACCCGTACACTGAAATATATTTTACTTAGTGTTAACCTGTGTTAAACATTAAAAGCATTGTTAGTTGGCTCTTAATTTTTTACAGGTAGGTAAAACTCTAAGCAATATTTTATTATATCTGGGTCTGACTGAAAATGTGGTCCTCGGTTCGATTGCCAGGTAAAGTGTTGTAATATTTTTCCTGTGAAAACTCTCTGTATCACCATGGAGTTTGGATGCGAGATCGGATGATGTCAATAGGCTCGCCTATTAGATTGAAATTAAACTTAGATGTCGAAATGCAAAACTGTGCAACTAATTTTGGGGTATACAGGCGCGATATTTAATTATGTTAAGTTGGTACAAAATTATGGAATATACTGAAACGGTGCCGTCGTCTAAAAGTATCCATTCAATTGATTACATATCATTGCGGTGTATGTTACAAAACATTATGTGTAGTAACGTAGGTGTAGTAGTGAATTACTCGCCGTTTGAACACAATTTGGAGCGATACGCAAAACTGTGTAATAGAAATTTTGCTCAGTGAGAGGCAAAACCGATGATATGTGAAGAGC
The DNA here is from genome assembly GCA_932274075.1 of Diarsia rubi. Taxonomy (NCBI): domain Eukaryota; kingdom Metazoa; phylum Arthropoda; class Insecta; order Lepidoptera; family Noctuidae; genus Diarsia; species Diarsia rubi. The sequence continues at coordinate 23,943,347 of OW026413.1, read as the reverse complement.
GTTGTCAGTCAGGAAAACGGAACGTGCACTGAGAAACAAATAGCACGAATAAAACCATGTGTTATTCAGTGTTCTGTTATTTGTCTGTATTATTTCTACCCATCATAATTATGACGTCTGGATATTTGTATAAAGGGTGTAAAAGTACCCTTAACGCAAAAGAAGGGCACTTGTTCTACCACTGCGATATTTTTTTTGTTCTAGACCATACCTGGGAACCCCCTAGTTACGGAGATATTGTGGGTCAAAGTTCCATATTTTGCACAGCTGTTTTTGTAAATACTAGTTTTTCAGGTTATAACTTTACTTAAATTACCCAATGGTCCTTTTACTATTCAAAGCAGCAACTAGCACAAGGATTTAAGAGTGCTACATTGAGTTTTACCGTAAAATGAGAATTTTGACCTCAAAAAAAAAGTCGTTTCCCAGCAAAAATTTTTGCGTAGGGGTATTTAGTTTGATGTACAGAATGCTTGGTTGACGTATGTGTGAAGGGTTAATTTACAACCTGTATATGAGAGTTAAGTCTAATATGTAAATGGTTTTCCTAAAATGTTAATGGAAATCATTGGTTCCACAGTACTCCATATATTGCCCGGGGCTTACGGCGTAACTGCTACGCACAGGCTACGCGTGCTACGAGTTCGTAGCTTCTCTAAACTTGAGAGCAAAAACGCAAAGGAAGAAGATCAATCAAAATACAGTGTGAGTCTTTATAATGTGCACATACCGAAATGAGAGAATCTATGCTTAATTTTATCGATGGAAAAAATATTTAAAAAATTTAATTTTTTTTTTTTATATTTTTTATGGAATTTTTAAAAAAAAATTCCACTGCTGTGACCCCAGTGTAAACAAAACGGTGTAACTTTTAAACTGAATTATCTATCGCGATGAAACAAACTCCATAATGATTGTAAGTAATTAAGCTTCCTAATAAAATTAAAATTCTGGAAAAAAACTATCCTCAATTGAAAATAAACATCTTTTTTGGCAAAAATCTGTTTTTTTGTCATCAATTTTTACAATAATTGTAAAATTTCTCAATAAGACGCCCCCATTACCTACCTTTTTTATTACTTTTACGTATTTTTCATCGTATTAGCTACCTAATAGTAAAAATGGCATGTTTATAACTCAAACATAACATTTTATATCAAATGTTAAAAGATGGCACTCCGAACGCGCCATTTATACTTCCTTTTTACCGTCGATACTATGGATGGACGAAGCGACATTCACTAGAGACGGTATTACTAGCTGTCAAAATTTACACAGATGGTGCCGTGCACGTGAAAACCCGAGATTGAAACGTTCGTCAACTTTTCAAGTAAGATTTTCAGTAAATGTTTGGGCTGGTCTTATCCATGATATGTTGATTGGACCAGTCATATTGCCGAGAACGTTGACCGGTGCAAGATTTTTAAGTCTATTGACTAATGATCTACCTGAATTATTGGAGGATGTACCACTGGCTTTGCGTCGAAGGATGTTTTTTGCAGATGGCCGGATGCCCAGCTCATTATGCTGCAAATGTTAGATCATTTTTAAACGATAATTATCGTGATAAATGGATCAGCCGGCAAGGACCTGTAGGGTGGCCTTCGCGTTCACCCGATTTGACGCCCCTTGATTACTTTCTATGGGGGACCATGAAACAACGCGTCTACAGTACCCCCATCAACAGTGAGGCCGATTTGCATAACCGCATAATTTACTGTGTAAATGATATTCGCAATGATCCCGAAATGATAAGGAGAGCGACACAACAAATTTTAATACGCGCAGCTTTGTGCCTACAACAACGAGGTGGACATTTTGAGAACCTGATGCATTAAAATATGTGTCAAATAATAAATGGTTTTTAATTTGAACTCTTTTGTATTAATTATCATCCCAAATAAACCATCCTTAAGAGAACAATAAATGGCGCGTTCGGAGTGCCATCTTTTAACATTTGATATAAAATGTTATGTTTGAGTTATAAACATGCCATTTTTACTATTAGGTAGCTAATACGATGATAAATACGTAAAAGTAATAAAAAAGGTAGGTAATGGGGGCGTCTTATTGAGAAATTTTACAGTTATTGTAAAAATTGATGACAAAAAAACAGTTTTTTGCCAAAAAAAGATGTTTATTTTCAATTGAGGGTAGTTTTTTTCCAGAATTTTAATTTTATTAGGAAGCTTACTTAATTACTTGCAATCATTATGGAGTTTGTTTCATCGCGATAGATAATTCAGTTTAAAAGTTACACCGTTTTGTTTACACTGGGGTCACAGTAGTGGACAAAATTTTTAAAAATTTCATAAAAAATATAAAAAAAAATATTTAAATTTTTTAAATATTTTTTCCATCGATAAAATTAAGCATAGATTCTCTCATTTCGGTATGTGCACATTATAAAGACTCACACTGTATATTCATCGGAACAACTTCAAGCTAAAGCCACTAACAGCTCGTCAGCTTCGCCTAGTAACCTACTAATATAAGCTAATTAAAGTCACAATATTATTTTATTATTTTCTTACTCCTCCGCTATTCTTTTCTAATTAATTTCGTTGCGGGATCCAAGACAGTTAAAGTTAAATAGTTCCTCTGGGACTTCGTCGAGCTTCATTGTCTTAGCACTTTCTTTGTGGCCGCCACTGTTGATTCTGGCTTTCAGGAGTTACAGTGGTTTGGGAATAGTGTGGCATGTCCCAAAAAAAAATATACAGTATTGGAAAAAAAGAGACAAAACAAATGTGTCGAGTATGTCGAATAATAATATGTGGCATTCTGTGTTTTCTGCCTATCTTCATGGGGAAAGGCGTGTGTAATGTGTGTGTGAAAAATCCCTCTGAATGCTTCGCAAAATTCTGTGTTTTTTTCTGTTGCGTTGTCTACTACCACGCCCTAATCTAGCCTCAACAATGAAACAGCAGGTGTCTCGTTTAGCTAATTAATTTATAGAACACTAGCTGATGCCCGTGACTTCGTTCCCGTGGAAATTCCAAAAAAAAATGTTTGGGGTGGACAACTTAACGGTATGAAAAATATAGCCGATTTTCAGAGCTACTGAATATGCATATAAAATTTAATAAAAATCGGTCAAGCCGTGTCGGAGGAGTATGGTAACTAACATTGTGATACGAGAATTTTATAGATATATTATAATTTATCGTTAAAAAAAACGACGCCATGTATAATGGTAATAATTTTGACGGTCATTAATTAGTGTTGTGAAAAAGAGGTTCCAATTAGCGAAGGGTAAATAATTTAATAGACTAATTACGTTGGTAACGAGCGCATTGTGTTTTGAAGGGTGATGGCAATTAGGCTTCGTTACTCTTATAAAAGGCAAATTATGTTGATTGACGCTTTGTATAGCATATTTAATATGTTTGATTCTCTTAGCAATGGAAGAGAGTATTTTGTAACATATCGTATTTTTAACCGACTTTCCAAAAAGGAGGAGCGTCTCAATTCGATTAGTTATTTTTTTTCTGTACACTGATTACGCTGAGATTTATGATCCAATTTACGTGATTATTTTTTTGTTTCGGATATGATTCTAGAGAAATCGAGGGTAACCCTCAAATTTCATAGCCACGTGTTACGTGTTTCGTGCTTTTTATTTATTTATCATCTTACATCTACCATTACAGGGCAACCCCAATGCGATAAATGCGCCTTAATTACTTAATACTAACTTAATTGTTACTTATAACTAATATCAATAACTAATAAAAAATAAAGCATTACTTGTGAATTCACTCAGAGAACAACAGAATAAGTCCGTCTCTCTCTTTTCTGACGCTATTCATGTATTCGCATCTAACAGTCATCACATCATGTTGATGAGCTGATGATGGAAGGTACTACTCTGCAACGGTTAGGAGTTGAAAGCAATAATGAGGGAATTATGTTTTTTTGATTGAATGTTAAATGCATAGTAAAAAACAACTAAACATGTTAAAATAAAAAATAAAGTTTTTACAAAATGCACCACTTCAAAAACACAAAAAACAAAAGTCAAATGTTGGCAACTTCGTGGAGCGAAGCCGCTCGCCGCCTAGCTAGCCGTGACGTCAGCATCGAACCGCGGTGGTTCGATGTCGAATCGTGGCTGAGCGTGGTGGGGAGGAGACAGGCGGGCGGTGCAGGCTGTGCGCCCGGTCACTTTGCTTGCGGACCGCGCGACGGAACAATCTTCTTTAGCTCAATTATTTTTGGAGACAGATTCATCATCATCTGCCTAGCCTTTTCCTATATTGGGGTCGGCTTCCAGTCTAACCGGATGCAGCTGAATACCAGTATTTTACATGGAGAGACTGCCTATCTGACCTCCACAACCCAGTTAATACTAGGTAACACGATACCTTTTGGTAAGACTGGATGTCAGACTTTCAGGTCACTGACTACCCGTAACGACTGCCAAAGATCTATATATGGCACCCGGGACCAACAGCTTAACGTGCTTTCCGAGGCACGGAGGAAACTCGGTATGTAATGGGCGGTCACCCATCCACCGATCGACCTAGGTAAGCGCAGCTTAACCTAAAGATCGACCCCGAGTGGCAGTTCTTATTAAGCCACGAGCTCCTCTCTTTTGGAGACAGATTATTATTACTTATTTTATTTAACTAATCAGTTGTATTCGATTGTTGAAAGTTTTGTTTAATATAAATGTTTGCTGAGAATTAACCCAATAGTCCGATTTATTTGCTCAATAATACATAGTTACAGTGTTTAAAGTCTAAAATACCCACATCTACGCTTTTTAAGATATTGATAGTTCTGGAATAGTATTGTTAAATAGTTTAATACTAATACTAATATGACGACACGGTTGGCGCAGTGGGCTGGCAGTGGACTGCTGCGCTGCGTGTCGCGGGTTCGATCCCCGCACGGAACAAATATTTGTATTTATTTATTTATTTATTTATTTATAATAAGCACACCAACAGCACAATCACTTACAATTCAAATCAAACAACATCTAATAATGGCATTTCAGTAATCATGCAAATAACAGGAATGCATAACATTTAAATATGAATATCAGAGACAAAGGAGAACAATAATAAAAAGTGTGTCTAGTAGAACACTAAATTTATCTAGAACACTACAAAACAAACCAATTTGAGCTACTTAGACATGCATACGGCACGTCTGTATGAAGCGAAATTCATGGAGAAAATATCAACAGGGTAATCTGTCTGTTTGGACCTTTCATTATATTGCCTTGCCATACGTGTTAGAGGGCTATTAAATGTGGTATTTAATGTAGATGTAGTCAGTTCAAAAATACGATGATGACGCTTACTACGTTGGCTAGACCGAAAGTTAAAATAGTTTACCAAATGTGCATCTATGGAACCGTTAATAATTTTATGAAGTATTAGTAAGTCAGAATGGTTACGTCTTTCTTTTAAGCTAAACATTTTAAAGTGCCTTAACCTGTCATCGTAATCAGGTATAGCTTTTCGAATCCCATTCTTCACACATAAATACCTAACAAAACGGGCCTGAACAGATTCCACATTATTAGTATAACTTGAATAATAGGGGGACCAAATAGATGAACAATATTCCAAGGAGCTCCTTACTAGTGCGTTATAAAGTAAAATAATACTACTATTATTACGAAAAGGTTTTGACATTCGAATAATAAAGCCAAGCATTCTTTTAGCCTTATTAACTATATTTTCGATATGATTGCGGAAAGATAGTGATGTATCGAAGAGTACCCCTAGGTCACGTATGACCGAAACTCTGGTCAGTACTGATCCGTCAATATGATAATCAAATTTAATGTAATTCACTTTATTAGTGAATGTAATAGTCTGGCATTTTTTAACATTGAGAGTCATTCTGTTGTTCAAACACCATTGTTGAAGGACATCAAGATCGTTCTGAAGCCTCGCACAATCACTCAGGTCCGATATCCTACAGTATATTTTTAAATCATCAGCGTAAGCTAAACAATTACAATTTATTAAGTCCAAAAGATCATTCAAAAATACCAAAAAAAGCAAAGGGCCCAATTTAGAGCCCTGTGGAACACCAGACCCAGGAGAAAAAGGTACAGATTCATAACCCGCCAAGGCAACTATTTGAGAACGATTAATTAAATAACTCTCGAACCACCGCAACAGAGAGCCATGTATACCAGCGCAATTCAATTTCATAGAAAGAATTGAGTGATCAACGCGGTCGAAAGCTTTAGCAAAATCTGTGTAAACAGCATCAACCTGACCCCTAGCTTCAAAGGTGTTACTAATGAAAGTGGTGTAAATAAGTAAGTTAGACATGGTAGAACGGTTAGACACAAAACCATGTTGCTTCGAACTAATTATATGGCGGAGGTGGGAATAAACAACATTGTATATGAGACCCTCAAAGATCTTTGCAAATTGTGATATAATAGAGATTGGTCTATAGTTAGTTACATCATTCATACTACCAGATTTATGTATAGGGATAATGTGTGATATTTTCCATAAATCAGGAAATGTACCTTCCTTAAGGGATTTATTGTATATAATCTGCAGTGGTATAACAAGAGCATCAATGCAGAGACGAATAAAAATAGGAGGAAGTCCATCTGGACCAGCTCCTTTATTAAGATCTAACTTTTTGATGCTATCTCTAACGTCATTTTCAGTAATGCTAATTGAGGACATACTGTAATTAGACGGGGAGTAACCTGGAGACAAGTCAGTAGGCTGTTGATTAACACCATACACAGATGCAAAATAGTCTGCAAATAGATCAGCCACACCTCTACCACCCTCACCAACACGATCACCCCACGCAACTTGATCCGGGACACCTCTATAAGATTTTTTAGACTTGGTGTAACGCCAAAAAGCTTTTACATTTGTTTTTAATTCACTCTCGATTCTTTCTATATAATCTTTAAAACAGTTATCCATAGCTCTCCCAGCACGCATCCGTAGGGTAACAAAAGTATCGTGGTCCCGAGGGTTTTTGTACCGTTTGAACCGAGTCCTGTATTTATGCTTTTCTTTAAGAAGTTTGATCAACGAAGCTGAGAACCAAACTGGATAGCAATTATTCTTAGGTTTACCCTTCGGAGTGTATTTATCTATATTTTCCCACAGTATATTATAAAATTTCAGAACATAATCATTACAACTCAAATGACAATAATCTTCCCAATTGACTTTACGTACATCACGAACACATGCCTCATAGTCTGTTTTAATGAAATTATATTTAGACTGAAAAATATTATAATTTAAATTAGAAATTGAAATTTTAGTAAGGGTTAACTCTAATGGCGGATGATGTACATCTGGTTTACTGAGGGGGGGTGCAGAAGAAACCGAAAGACTAGAGTTCTCATCCACCAAGATGAGGTCTAAGATATTATCATTTCCATTGCACACGTTATTCCTTTGAAGATAGCCAGTGATGTTTAGGAAGTCCCTCAACGCTAAAGACTTAGGGTCACTAATTCCTAGAAAGGGATCATTAGACTGAAGCCATTTCACATTAGGAAGATTAAAATCACCAAGAATCAAAGTGGTGCAATCCGTGTAACGCAAGCAAATTTCTTCAGCCCTGGCTAAGAATTGAACATAGATATGGCAAGGTATATAAGACGGTAAATAAACAACACAAACATTCATACAGACGCCACCAGCACTTACACATAACCACATATCCTCAACGGAGGTTTGCCATTCTGTTTTATTAACAAAATTATATTTATTCTTAATAGCTACCAATATCCCACCACCATAACCTTTAGAGTACAAATCTTTAAACTGTGCACTACGATCACGGCGTACAACAGTATATCTTTGATCAAAGTATTCAGAAGATAAGAACGAGTCATCTAACCATGTTTCTGTTAGACATATTATGTCATAGTCAGAACTTAAAATTGACATTAGAATTTCATGTGACTTCGTTTTCATGCCCCTCAAATTCTGATAAAAAATCGAAATACCATCCATTAGACTAAAAAAAAAAAAAAGTAATCATGACTGATAGAAACCAAATTAACAATTTAAATAATTTAAACAATTTTGTCTAAACACTGCTCATCTTTAATTAAAATGGTACCCGAATTTTCACTTTTACATACAAAAATTTTACCGTAGCGAACCCAAACAAACTTATAGGATTTTTCTTTGGCCCTAAGTCGTGCAGCAGCATGTAAAGATTTATATGTCGGAGAAAGGTGTTCGGATACATAAACTGGCTCCTTGTTACCGCCATAACCCAAAAGACTTGTGTTCAATTTATCATCCGTGTGAGATTTATTGTATCTAGTTATTGCAGAATACAATTCGTCGCGACATCTAGGACTACGCAGCTTCACTATTACAGAGCGCGGGCGAGTCTTGTTGTTGTTTATACTGGCCACTCTAACACATTTCATAATATCGCAGTCTTTTATCGTATATGACACAACATTAGCCAGTTGTGTAACGATGGACGGTAATACTTCGTTCTTATTTTCAGGTAAGCCATGAATTTCCAGATTTGCCTCACGCATATTCTGATCAAGGGTATTTATTTGCGTTATCAACTGTGCCATAGTCTTTTGCATATCGGAGTTCTGTGAACGAAGTACAGTATTCTCACGTTGCACACCCTCGAGTTCAGTTTTTAAGTCGTTAACTTGGGAGATATCAAAGGATCCAGATAACTTCAACTCCTCAATCTGTTTCTTTAAATCATCCATTTCGAATCTAAGCTCACTAATCATATTCTTTACTTCAATACGCAATGTATTCCGAATTTCCTCCCGTATAACAAGTCGTATATCGCTGACCTTTTCATCCTCGCCTTCTGAGCTGTCTTCAATTGTCTCAGACGTCGATTTATCAGGCTCATGATGAGATAAACAGCTCGGACAATTCCACTTGGAACGTGCAGTTTTACTGAGCCTTTTAAACGCGGTAGCACTCAGGTTAACGCATAAGTGATGATAGACTTTATCGCAATTATTAGTGCAAGTTATTTTTTCATTTTGTTTAACTGGTAATCCACAAGTATCACAGTTAGACATTTTCTGAGAACAAACAATCTCCCAAACAGTACAGTAAATCCAAAAAGACAAAGTGCGAATGGTCGGATTCGAACTCACGACGCCTTGCGTACGTATGGCAAGCGTTAGCGCCCACAGCCAGCAAGACTTTAATGTGATGCTTGAAATTATAGATCTTGTGTGGTGACAACACGAAGTTACCACAACAGGCGGTAGATTGAGAATTATTTTCTTATGACAACTTTCAATAAAATATTTTTTGTTAGATCACCGCCACAGTACACTTTGGTTTTCACTATTTACACCTCTAAAAACACTTTAATAGTTTAGAGAATTATGTGATTGCACCCCATGGGGTTCCGTTTCTGAGTGTTTAGACAGCACGCAGTCGTTAAATAACTTTTTACTACGATTTTAGATTTTAAGCTACGGAGCAGAAATAACGTGACCGTACTATTTGACGTCTCGATGACAGTTGCCCCACGTTGGGCCCCACGTTGGGCGCCAATGTGACGGAAAAGGGGTGCGTGGCGCAGGTTATATTAAATAAGACCACGCAACCAGTCTACATAATATATATTAATATAAAAAATGGGTGTGGGAAGGTCTACGGACACAAACTCCTAAGGCTTCCCTGTGGGATGTGCTGTACTGCCCTGATAGCCGGCGTGGCGATGACCGCAGCGAAGTGCCACGCTGGATGCGTAGGGGTGATGGCCAGCTCTTCTTTACGTCGGCCCGGCTCGGCCCACGTGGCAAGTATGGCCAACAAGTGGGAAGTCCGATGCCGGCCCGATTCTAGCACGCACGACGGAACCAGCCGCGTAACTAACGCGAACTTGAGGGTGCAGCCGGAACTTTGGACCCTGGAACATGACGTCCAGCGTGTCACGAGATGACCAAAGGCCAACTCCGCTGATTGCGACACCAAGCCAAGCAGAGCGAACAGCAATAATAATGCACTAATGAAGGTGTTGGTGGATTGTCACAATCAGACGGAGTTTACATGTGGGAAGAGTGAAAATACGGCATGATAGCACATTTTGAGTGTGAAGCACGAAAAAATCAAAATGTTTTGAGCTGAAGGCATTAGATTGAAATGAAATACATGAAATAGCGTACAATAAAATAGATAAAATTAAGCATACATGCCAAGTTAACCTATAAGGACAAAGAACACAAAATATACACATATCATGCTATCCAACACTTACCCAGTATGGGGGTTTCAAAGACACCGAATTTAATTGCTCGATGGCGGAGAATTATGTTGATTAGGTAGGCAATTGTTTTAGGCCCGGATAATGGCGAGTTAAGACACGTGTGAAATCACATATAATTTAGATATGGTGAGACGTGTGACCGCTTCGGGAAAAACCAAAATTCCTAATGTCAAACGAAAAGATCGCGTTGGCAGCGTTGGATAGAGATGGGACATACGCGAGCCCATAGATAAATCCTCACTCGCGCGCCCGATAGTTGATGCATCTTGTGCTTTTAGTAATTACTATTTGCTACCGCACTACTTGTAATTTTCTATGGTTATTATATTTTGACGTCTGCGGTTCCTTGACAGGTGGATGAAAGTAAACATTGGAATGTTGCTGTTTTTATTGTTAATTTAGTTTATATGTTTTGTTTTGTGCAAAATGTAACGTGCGACGTTACAGTACCCCGCCGCTTGGTGAGGGTTTTTACCTCAGTAAAAATCCTTTGCTCCTATTATACCTCCATCTGAATTACGACCCCTTGTATTCTTCATCATTCATCCATCATATCTCATATTCGTAATCTTTGCATACTGGCAGACTACCTTAACAAGAGGTGAGTCCGCGCCCTAGCAGCTATGTGAGAGTAACAAGTCAACTACGGACATGGAACTCTCACATAGCTGCTAGGGCGCGGACTCACCTCTTGTTAAGGTAGTCTGCCAGTATGCAAAGATTACGAATATGAGATATGATGGATGAATGATGAAGAATACAAGGGGTCGTAATTCAGATGGAGGTATAATAGGAGCAAAGGATTTTTACTGAGGTAAAAACCCTCACCAAGCGGCGGGGTACTGTAACGTCGCACGTTACATTTTGCACAAAACAAAACATATAAACTAAATTAACAATAAAAACAGCAACATTCCAATGTTTACTTTCATCCACCTGTCAAGGAACCGCAGACGTCAAAATATAATAACCATAGAAAATTACAAGTAGTGCGGTAGCAAATAGTAATTACTAAAATCACAAGATGCATCAACTATCGGGCGCGCGAGTGAGGATTTATCTATGGGCTCGCGTATGTCCCATCTCTATCCAACGCTGCCAACGCGATCTTTTCGTTTGACATTAGGAATTTTGGTTTTTCCCGAAGCGGTCACACGTCTCACCATATCTAAATTATATGTGATTTCACACGTGTCTTAACTCGCCATTATCCGGGCCTAAAACAATTGCCTACCTAATCAACATAATTCTCCGCCATCGAGCAATTAAATTCGGTGTCTTTGAAACCCCCATACTGGGTAAGTGTTGGATAGCATGATATGTGTATATTTTGTGTTCTTTGTCCTTATAGGTTAACTTGGCATGTATGCTTAATTTTATCTATTTTATTGTACGCTATTTCATGTATTTCATTTCAATCTAATGCCTTCAGCTCAAAACATTTTGATTTTTTCGTGCTTCACACTCAAAATGTGCTATCATGCCGTATTTTCACTCTTCCCACATGTAAACTCCGTCTGATTGTGACAATCCACCAACACCTTCATTAGTGCATTATTATTGCTGTTCGCTCTGCTTGGCTTGGTGTCGCAATCAGCGGAGTTGGCCTTTGGTCATCTCGTGACACGCTGGACGTCATGTTCCAGGGTCCAAAGTTCCGGCTGCACCCTCAAGTTCGCGTTAGTTACGCGGCTGGTTCCGTCGTGCGTGCTAGAATCGGGCCGGCATCGGACTTCCCACTTGTTGGCCATACTTGCCACGTGGGCCGAGCCGGGCCGACGTAAAGAAGAGCTGGCCATCACCCCTACGCATCCAGCGTGGCACTTCGCTGCGGTCATCGCCACGCCGGCTATCAGGGCAGTACAGCACATCCCACAGGGAAGCCTTAGGAGTTTGTGTCCGTAGACCTTCCCACACCCATTTTTTATATTAATATATATTATGTAGACTGGTTGCGTGGTCTTATTTAATATAACCTGCGCCACGCACCCCTTTTCCGTCACATTACGGATGTTATGTAGAAGAAGTTCTAGTTTATCTTCCTCAGATAGCTACTTCGTATTCGAGCTCTGCCTTTTGCAACGACATGAATTTTACCGGATTTGTATGGCCTACAGATAGTTGTTTCGGGTCTGGGTATTTGTGTATGTGAGTTTAAATGTTTGTGAACGCACCCACGATACAGGAGAAATTCCTAGTGTGGGGTGTGGGGGGTTTAAAAAAAAATACAAAGTATGGTGTCACATTTTGGTGTTTTTCAAGTCGGTTGTTTTTATTTTTTGTTATTAAACATCTTATTTGTTCATGTTTCCCCGAAGGACAAGCTATACCATAGGCTATGTTTTTCACGTATAATTGGGAGCGAGCCTATTGCCATAAACTGGGTACTAATCCAAATACCGGGCTACTACTCAGCATTGCTTGATGTACCTGATATTAGGGTTTAGGACGTCAAGATCTATTTAGCGCTTGCGACTATTGGAAAAACTATGTAGTCTTTTCTATAAATAAGTTTCTTTCACTTTAGATTGTTATGTTAACAACAATTAACCTACATAACTACAGTTACACATGTTTATACTTAGGGTTCGATGCAACACGTTTTTCATCATTTACTTAATAAATAATAAACTGATAAATATTGTTTGTTTTGTTTATAGATAAGTTTGTTTGTTGTTTGTTTGGGTTTGTTTGTAACTACGCTGTTGTATTAGGTTAGCCTGTATGATAGTTGAGTGTTTTAAATAAATAAATGAATAAATGAATTTTGTATGGAAGAGGTTATCTCCGGAACTAATGATCCGATTTTCAAAGTTTTTTCATTATTCGTGAGTACAATAGGATAACATTAAATTTTTATTATCCACGCTATTGCACGTTATTGCACTTACTTAGCTTAGATATTTAATAAGCACTAGACTCTGTCTACTCGCAGCAGTATTTAATAAAAAAAATTAATAAACGCCACTCCGTCCAATAAAGCACTTGTCCATAGTAACCGAGATGACTCGAGTTCATTGCTATTTACGTAAGTAGACCAGAATACGTTGGCCTCTTATTTTGCTGTGACTTTGTGCTACGATGGGTTAGCTCAAATGGACGTGCTACCACCAACTTGTGGTCCTACTTTACTCCGTGATGACAGTTTACATGGCCCGACAACTACAAACACAACTTTCCATATGTGATCTCAATGTGTACCATTTTCCATAGAAGTCTCAGTGGATAGATAGTTAAAATACCATAACATCACGCCTATAGCCTCGATGGGTTAGGAAGAGGTGTACCTACCTATTAGTAATTCTATATTTCGCCCGTTATGTTGAAGAACCTTGTAATAAAGGGCTAGCCTATTGCCACTAACTGGGCACAAATACAGACTCCGTAGTTGCTACTGAGAAATTCCAGATGGAGAAACTCAATAACACTTTGCCCGATCCGGGAATCGAACTCGTAACCTCATGCGCAGCCAGTCGCGCTTGGAACCACTAGTCCAATGAGTCAGATAGCTTTTTTTTGTGTGGTTGGGAAATCATCATATAACCCCTCCCGCTCTTGGGCAGAGCGAAACGGAGTATCAGCCTTCTACTAACTAAAAACCACCCATGTTCCTTCTTAGCCCTTGTGCCGATTCCGTTGTATCTCTTTCGGACAACCCGCATCCTCACGGGCATGAGTCAGATCGCTTAAATACTCTTCAATTAAATACAGCATAAAAATTACAGGTTTTAAAAGTAAACACTTAACATAGGATGACACCGTTGACGGTCTTATGGATAAAAATAATATTTTAAAGACCTTACCAAACTCCACACGAAGAGGACAAACATTATTTGAGTATGTTAGTGTTACAAGTAAGTATACAAACTCACCCCCGCCGAGCACTTGAGTCCTTTACACTGTAATTTAAAAAAAAATATTATAGTCTCCACGTATTTGGTACGATCAACAAAGCTAAGAGTAAATATTTATAAAAGCATTTTGTTTACTTACTGTTGAAATGCAATTTTCTCCGATACACTGCAATACATATTAAGTTTACATTTTATAACCAAGGAAGAGCTCGTGGCTTAACAAGAACTGCCACTCGGGTCGATGTTTAGGTTAAGCTGCGCTTGCCTAGGTCGATCGGTGGATGGGTGACCGCCCATTACATACCGAGTTTCCTCCGTGCCTCGGAAAGCACGTTAAGCTGTTGGTCCCGGGTGCCATTTATAGATCTTTGGCAGTCGTTACGGGTAGTCAGTGACCTGAAAGTCTGACATCCAGTCTTACCAAAGGGTATCGTATTACCTAGTATTAACTGGGTTGTGGAGGTCAGATAGGCAGTCGCTCCATGTAAAATACTGGTATTCAGCTGCATCCGGTTAGACTGGAAGCCGACCCCAATATAGTTGGGAAAAGGCTAGGCAGATGATGATAATGAACAGTCATGAGCAATAATGTGTATAAAAGTGACAAAGTTTAAACGCGAATTTCTCGTAAAATTACGATTGCATCTTTGAGATACGACCTATTTTATGATAATATAAATTCTGTCAACTGTCATATTATTATTAACACCTTTTACTCTCATATCATTCCAATATAGAAAAAAGGCAGGAGATCAATCCAAAATGAGCCTCAAACAATAATACACAAACGATGTTCTAAAATTGACTGAAGTCGCTTTACTACAGTACACTGAAAAAATACTTTTGTTGAAAATACTAAATTCTCAGTATTTTTTGCAAAAGCCAAGTGTTAATATAGGTCCTACACACATTTTTGTTGATTTTACTAAACCCAAATAGTTAAACATTTACAAAACTAGTATGGTATTAATAACTCATTAGAATTGTAATAACGTTATTTTTTCTACGTATCCGAATCGGTTAGACTTACAAACAAGTTTCGTAAAATCGATCGATTATACGAAACGAGTCATGTAATATTCACCGTCATTATTTAATATAATTTAAGGATATTTTTGTATTTTTTATCAAACCTGTCTCGTATATTTTACCCTCTAATTAATTAAACATACGATACTAGTCTTGCAAAATTTACTCATTCTATATCGTAGACTTAACGAGATAACTTAGTATTTTATTGCTAAATCGGCTTCGTATATTTTACCCTTCAGCTTTTGTAGACTTTAAGATACTAGTCTTGTAATATTCAAAAATTCTCTTTCGTATAATTTACGTGTCATATTTAGTATTATTCAGTAAAGTTGTTTAGTATATTTTACAACATTATTTACCTAAAATGTACGACACTAGTCTTGCAATATTTACTCATTCTGTTTCGTAAACTTAACGAGTTAACTTTAGTGTTTTTTTGCTAAATCGGCTTGGTATATTTTACCCTTCAGCTTTTGTAGACTATGCGATACTAGTCATGTAATATTCACTCATTCCGTTTCGTATAATTTAAGGTTTTTTTTAGTATTTTTAAATAAACCTGTTTTGTATACTTTACTGGTCATGTTATGTATTTTTACTAAATAAGTATCGTTTATATTATCATTATTGTATAGACGTTCTACGAAACTGGCTTTGCTAGGTTTACTCATTTACTTTCGTATTGTGCAACTTTACTTCGGTTGAATCTACAAACAAATTTTAACAATATTGCTTTCGCAATATTTTCCTACACACAAAATTGTCATGATACTTACTTTGATGTTTTAGTTGTTTTTAAATTTCTTAGAATAACGTCATGTGAAACAAAATCGTTTCGTAGGAAGGTTACTCTAAAAGATTTAGAGACAACTTAAACCTGTAAGTAAATCAATCATCAATCATCAATCATGAAAACAAATACATGAAGCTTTTATAGAAATAGTAAAATATTATGTAAAATACAATATCAAAGAAATCCAGATAAGTGCAATATTACTGGGTAAACACAAAAACAAAATACCGAGTAGAACGTTCCAAAGTAAAGTCGTAAACGAAAGTAGATGCTAGGTCAAAATAAATATAGCAAATATATAACACAGGACCCCTTAAAAGTACACAAAAAATAATAAAATTTGGTGAAATTATCATAATTATACAAAAGAATGAATGATTAAATATTACAATTCCAAGATTTGGTCAGAAAGGGGACTAAAATAACAACAGAATGTAAAAAAAATAAGAACATTTTATTTAAAAAACAGGAACAATCGACATAGTTACTTATCTAAGTTATGTTATGTAAGTACCAACTTAATTTTACAATTCACATTTTAATAAAAAAATATAAATTTCTTAAAATTCGAAACCACTGTTTATTAAGTTAGAGGATGCATTATTCCTAAGTTAATCTTAAACTATGATATATTTATAAATGTAAACAATACAAAAACAGTTTATTTAAACAAACAACAGGAACAATTATTGATACTTATCTAAGTTATATAATGTAAGTAGCTACCTACCAACTTAGTTCTACAGTTCACATTAAGTATAATAAATAAATTACAAAACAATAAATTTCTTAATTCGAAAACGCTGTCTATAGTCTAGTGCAATTAGAGAAAAAATACTCAAAACGTAGAACAAAATTTGATTTTCATGGGACTTTTTTTAGTGAGTTCCTAGAGTGGAGAAGAAAGTTTAAAAAAAAAATTTATTTTTATACGTCAACAACAATATACAAAGAAACGGACCAAATCAGCGTTTAATGGATGCACGCAGGTCACAATATTACGCAACAATATGTATTCGTTATTCGTAAACGAAAACAAAAAAAAAACGAAAGAAAATAAAAAAAAAAGTCGCGGGCGGGAATTTTTTTTTAACTTTCTTCTCCACTCCTAGAACTCAATAAAAAAAGTCCCATGAAAGTTTGACCATTATCAACTTCGCTCCATCTTTATGTCTAATTGCACTCGACTATTATTAGGACATAGGATGCATTCTTCCCAAGTCAAGAAATATTGAAAATTGGTCTTAAATCCCGACCAATAGAGGGTCCCAAACGATCATTACACAAACATACATTGGTACATGAATGAGCATTATGAGCATTAATGAGCATTAATTATTACACAAAATATTGCGAGAACATAATATTTGCCCATTACCCTTTACACTATGACAAAAGAAATTCCAAGAACATTTTTGAGCATTCTCTTTTAAATTATCAAAATAGGCATTACCCTTTATTTTAACACATTTAGTTTTGGAAGACACATAATACTAGAATTAGGAAATAAAGATTGTGGAGTAATATTATTATTAGCCCTTCGTATGGGACACGAAACACGGTTATCACTTTAACACGCACTATTATTGTTATTGTTTTGAATAGAGTAAATAGAGTCAGACTCGCGAGATTGAAACAAAAACTTTGACCACTAGAATGTTTATTATTCTCACCTGGACCAGGACTCTGCAACGCCTGTACCTAACTTACGGCAATGCTCCATGGAGTGGCCGAACTTCCTGCAGTAAGCGCAGGTAGGCCGTAGCCTCCTTGTGGAGTCCTACTTGGGTGGAAAAGGCGCGGGGGACGCCGCTGGAACAAGCGCGAGCGAAGCGGGCGGGACCTGCACCGCGGCGCGGGCAGCTGGCGCACCGTAGATATGCGTACGTGCGAGGCCGCTAACGTGCGCGCGTGCCCGGCTGTTGTCACGACCGTTATCACTCGAGGCGGTTTGTGTAGCCGGCGTTGATGTTGGCGGCGGTTGTGTTCGTCGCTCACTCGCCGTGTGCTTCATGACAGTTTTCTCGCCGAAGAATCTTCTACCATTCGTGCCAGGCGGAGTAAACCATAGAAGTTATTGCACTCTTCTCGTCGTAAACTTTTCCTAATTGTACTATGTAGGAGACCGTAGGTCTACTTGAACTGACTCTGTTATGTCACCCTTAGGCAAGCGTGCGAAAAGGGCGCGAACGCGAATAAGTCGGTGTTTTCAATGTCCTGCAGCGTGGCAAATATATCCGATGAGGCGGTCGGCTATAATCACTTATCAAGTTATCCTCGGCTTCTCGCCATGAAGACACGGAGTATTTTATACCTTGGAAGGAAGGTCTTACATTGGAAGTAAAATTTATTCACGTATTGACACGATCACAATTATTATTTACAAGAGTTCGGAATGTTATTTGTGAACGACAGGTCTAGATGCGTGGCGTCGCGAATACACTTGCGCGGGAAACTAGAGATTATGCGCACGCGGTACAATACAAGTGCTTTGCACATAGGCAGCAGCGGACTGGCGAGCGCCGCGCACCGCTCGCAACGGCCACGTGGGAAAGAGATAGAGCGATACAAGTTATCCGGTGTATCGCTCGGGCAGACGGGCACGCGACTGCGGGACGCTCTAATTGGTCGCGTCGTTGGGCTTTGGGTTGCTACAACTTTTAATAAAATGTTCCTTTTTAGTTTTTCTACATCTGTCATTTAAATCGTTACCCCTATAGTCAAATAATTGTATTCGGTCATGAAGTGTATTTAAATTAAACAATTTTATAGTTTCAGTGTAATGCAAAATAATATGAGCAAGGTCATAGTGAAAAACACCTTCGAAAATGTAATGCATAA
Source organism: Diarsia rubi (assembly GCA_932274075.1). Classification (NCBI taxonomy): domain Eukaryota; kingdom Metazoa; phylum Arthropoda; class Insecta; order Lepidoptera; family Noctuidae; genus Diarsia; species Diarsia rubi. Next base: position 23,924,588 of record OW026413.1, on the reverse strand, counting down.
TATCGACACATAAGTTATCCAGTACGTGGTAAAACCGATGTTATTAAATACACATGCTCTTTTAATCCTGTCATTGTTACATTATTAAGTCACGAATCACGGGCATAATTTTCTTGATTTCTCAGCTTGATTTGCTTGATCTTGTTTGCATTGTTTTCTCAGTAATATTTTATTACCTTTACGATATGTAAAGGTACGATAAAAACTGCTAGAATATGATTTGGCAAAACCTAGAACAGTGTTATTAAGTCCCAAATTGTCACCAATGACCATTGCAAGTATAAATATATTCTGAATGTTCCTTCTGGTGTTTCTATTTCAATAACACTTTCTTCTAAATATTTTAACTCTGTAATAAGTTTGTGAAATACTTCGTAGTTCTACGTACGTTTTTTTAAGACATGAAGATGTGAATGTGAAAGTGTATAAAATGAATGTTTTGCTATACAATTTATTTAAATTATTCATTATCATCAGGCATATTAAATTTATACATACTGGGTGGAAGGTTCACTGACGCGAAAACAAAAACGGTTACCATGTATTCAGTACATCATTCTGAAGTAAACGTTATATTACACTTACGGGATATCTTCCGTGATCATTATTTGTTTTGAGCTCTAGATATTTCGACGTTGTTGCTAACGCCATGATCGCGGGCTGACTGGAGAATGCGGGAATATAACTAAAAACATATTGATGTTCGAAAAAGCGATACAAAATATCGTAAAAGTATTAAATTATACGTAAAATAGGATTTGAATCTGGTCACCCCGGGAGAGAGTTTACTGCCTACACGCATCGCGTTCCGTCCCTTCCCCTTACACCCCGCGTCCGACAAAACAAGCGTTGGTACAACTGACAATAGTACGGTTTGATTTTACGAAATAAGTTTTGTAAAAGTACTTTGTACGTATTATGTATTTCATTTATTTATTTTGCGTTCCATATGGTTAGAGGGCGGACCCTGTATGGGCACAGCAACGTAGGAGAGATCAATGATAGACCATTCTGACACTATTGAATAGCAGACTCGAGGCCCAGGTTATTTGACTTAATAGTTTTTTTGTCGTTGGGGAACCTTGCCCTAAAAGGTAGGTACAGTAGGTTGTTAGATTTTTTTTTTGTTTTGATGCCTATCCATACCCTACTGGTAATACTACTACTACCTACCCTTGCTCACGAGGTCTACAGCTCACAGAGCCACTTAAATAGTTAAATAGCGTCGCAATCGCAAAAACTTATCGCAAAAAAAATTATGAAGTGGGTCAACTCAACCCGAACCGTTAGAGAGAGACAAAATACCTTTGCTGACTTCTCAAAAATCAGAAGAGCTGCAATTCTTAGATCATTTTTAAAAGTAGGTACCTACCTACTCACAATTATGGTTTAGGCCCCGTAAGCCATGTAAATTTGTCTTTTTTATTTGACTTGGCTGCTTAATAGGTAGTGTATTTTTTCACTTCATCATCATCATTTTAGCCGAAAGACGTCCACTGCTGGACATAGGCCTCCCCTAAGTGTCGCCACATTGACCGGTCCCGTGCGTCTCGCATCCAGCGGATCCCCGCAATCTTCACCAGGTCATCGGTCCATCTAGTGGGAGGCCTTCCAACGCAACGAAATTTTTTTCAGTTATGTAGGTACATGAAAACTTAATTAGGTTCTATTTTACTAAACATTCGTGAAAAATTACTTAGTTAATGGTACAAACCGCATCAAAATCCATTGCGTGATTTAGGAGTTAGTTGATTTAGAAACATCGTCAATGTTCAGATGTTCAGAGCTCTCAACCAGTGAACGAAAACATCACGAGGAAATGTTACCAACCTACCTATTCTAACTGCGACGATGTGCCCGCAACCTGTGACGTATGGAATACCAACTACTGCAAAATGTATGTAGTTGGACGTACTTCTGACAACCACTACAGCCTCAAATAATCTTGAGTTGGTACTTGGCCTTGGTACTAAGAGACCTGTTTGGATTAGGATGGCTACTTTTTATCCCGAAGAACGAGCCCAAAACGTTAAAACGATGCTGATGTTAGCAGACAAAACTAACACGTATGCGCAGCCGCGGGAAGCCGCTAGGTCTGCAATAGTTATACATAGATTAACATCCAAATCATGTAGGTATATTAAATTGCCTTTGGCAAAATCAACATACAAGATCGTTAATTGTACATAGCACTTTAATAGCGAAGCATGTGCCATCTAATGTTACTTTTAGGAACCGTCTGACAAAACTAGAAAGTGTTTTTTACGGAAGTATAATGTCAATTTGTTTATTAATTCGACATCAAGTTATAGTTCATTATACTAAATCGTGGATGTTGAATTGCGTATAGCAAAATCAACACCCAAGATCGTTAATTGTACATAGAACTTTATTAGCGAAGCATGAGGCATCTAATGTTACTTTCAGGAACCTTCTTACAAGACTAGAAAGTGTTTTTTACGAAAGTAAAATGTCAAATTGTTTAATAATTGAACATCAAGTTATAGTTGAATATACTAAATCGTGGACGTTAAATTGCATTTAGCAAAAACAACATCCAAGATCGTTAATTTTACATAGAACTTTAGTAGCGAAGCATGCGCCATCTAATGTTACTTTTAGGAAGCTTCTTATAAAACGAGAATGTGTTTTTAACGAAAGTAAAATGTCAAATTGTTTAACAATTCAACATCAAATTATAGTTGAATATACTAAATCGTGGGTGTTGAATTGCGTATAGTAAAATAAACATCCAAGATCATTAATTTTACATGGAACTATAGTAGCGAAGCATACTTTTCTTGACAATGCTCCTGGCAACCATTTTACAAAACATAATTTTGTGTATTTAACACATAAATCTCTTAATTTTACTAAACAATAGATAGGTTAATGTTAACCTTTGATAGTTTAGTGAAATGAACAACGAGTATTTGTGAAATTAACGAGGAATTAGTTTGATTTTACTAGTTGAAGCCTCAAACTACTCTTCTTTCGTAAATTTAACAATTCCATTTTTTCAGTGTACAAATCCAACTCCCACGGGGTTATCAAAATCTCAGCGGCTAGCGGGAGTAGATGCCCACTCGGCATCCAATCTCAGCAATCAGGTTAAGAGTATACATTATCCCGTCGGGGCTGCGGGTTGTTTGAAAGAGATGCCTTGACACAAAGGGCTAAGAAGAAACAGTGGTTTTTAGTCAGTAGAAGTTTGACAATCCCTACCGCTCTGCCCAGAGCGGGAGGAGTTATTTGATAAACCTCCAAAAAAGGGTATGGTTTTTTTGCCTCTTCTGATAATATCATATACCTGGGTTTAAAATATAATATTAGCAATAGAGGCAAGTGATTGCGTCTAGCTAACCGCGGCTTTGTCAGCATGTATAGAAATTTTTACACAATATCTTAATAAATAACAATCTGTTTTAATCTGATGTATAAGCAATATTTAGTAATATTATTGTAAAGTTTCATAAAACATCAGTCCAGTAGTTTATGTAAACAGACTAACTAACATCAATACCCTATTCAATTGTAGTAAGAAATGAGATACGAAAAGATGAACTAATCAGAAAGTTTTTCAGCTTGGCTTACAATCTAAGGCGCGCCGGCTGTACCTAAGTATCCGAACTTGCTAATATATCTCACTTGGTGTTGCCAGCGGCTTCGCTACAACTCGAAAATTATCCCACGGGAAGATAAAATCTGTTAATCCAACAAAAAATGTGTTAAATCCAGGTTATAAACTATATATTATGTACTTATACAAATCCGTTCAGTAGTTTTTGCGTGAAAGTGTAACAAACATCCATCCATATACTTACAAAGTATAATATTAGGAATATATAGGATAATACACCTCCAGTGAAGTCTAGGTCATGCGTATGATGGAGGTGCGATCTTATTTCCCAAGCGGTACTGATGTTTTTAGTCAGGCGAGTGACAAATGTTTCACAGCGGTATATTTCACTGTGTAGGTATAGTGTGTGTGTGTGTATTCGCGACTGCAAGCAACATGCGTGCGTTACTTGTTTTGTTCGCGTATTGCACCGACTAGTGTTAGGCCCGAACACCACTGAAGCGGAGAGGAGACCAAAAGAGATGATATATATGTTGTAAACCAACAATAGAATTTCGTTATCAAAACTTCTAGTCGCTGCTTATATAGCTTTGGTGGAAACGGTTGAACAGAGAGAAGTCTCATTTTTTGCTCCAATCTTTGCAGTCGGTAACAGCGGACAGCAGACGTGACGTGAGACGTGATCAGCGTGTCGCGAGCGGTGTACGGCATCCTTTAAACTGGGTGTAAACCTATATATACATCTTCTCACAGAGACAGCCATTACGCTTCTTCGCACAGGTTCGGTGGATACACCCAAGCTCTTAAGCATCTACTCTTTTATCCACTTCACACATCTCCATTTTGATGGAATCCTGTTTGCAGTGCGCCTTATGCTCTTAGCTGTTGCTTGAGTGCCACGTGGCTTACCGGTTACAATGACTGTTTGCTGTTCCAAGCAAGATTGTTTTAAAATTGCAATGTTATTATAAAATTAATTGACATTTTAAACTAAATGAGAACGAAAAAAATATCAAAATGTCTATATAATTAAATTGACTAATGCAATATTCTTGAAAATTAAATTAATTGCGGTTTCATAAGGTGATGTAATTAACAACATTGAAACCTTATGTAATACGACGAAGTTATTAAAATGTTAGAACTGTTCTCAAAGGTTAATTTTATAGCTCCTTTCTGCTATCAACTTGCGATAACGTTGATTACTTTTGAACTGCGACACATTTTTAGGGTTCCGTAGTCAATATGGAACCCTTCGCTTCGCCATATCGTCCGTCTGTCTGTCTGTCTGTCCGTCCGCACTATATCTCAGAGACTCTTAGTGCTAGAAAGCTGTAATTTGGCATAAATATACAAATGAATTACGCCAACAAAGTGCTAAAGTAAAATATTGAAAAAAAATACGGTATTCTCCAGTACACATTGAAGTGGGGATGATTTTTTTTTTCTAGCGAAGTCTATGTGTGGGATATCGTTGGATAGGTCTTTAAAAAGTTTGCTCAAACAGTTTCTCGATAAAGAGGTTCGTTTGTGAAATATTAAGCTTTCAAATGCAAATTTTTGTTCGACTCAAGTGTGCCAACCTATACCACCTATGAGAGTTGTTTTAGGGCATGTTAAAAACTCAGGGTAGTTGTATATATAACGAAAATACAAGGAAAACTATCCCTGCTGAGGAGGCTTTACAAGTTTTTTTTTGACTGGCCTGTTGGTCTAGTGGTTAGTGACCCTAACTGCTATGCCGGAGGTCGTGGGTTCGATTCCCACCCAGGACAAATGTTTGTGTGATGAGCACGATCATTTGTTCTGTGTCTGGGTGTAATTTATTTATCTATAATATGTATGTATTTAGAAATATATAAGTATGTTTATCAGTTGTCTAGTACCCATAACACAAGCTCTGCTTAGCTTGGGACTAGATGGCGTTGTGTGATAGTTGTGGAATATTATTATTATTATTCCTTTATTCATTTTATAACATATTAAATACATTTTTAAATATTAATTACAAAAAGGTATATAAAAAACATTTAAAAATATAAAAAAATAGTGGTCCACTAGTATTGGGAACAGAGTCCGAACTACCGGTGGTCAGGGCTCTTGAGAGAGGAACCTCCTGACAATGCGCGCCGTGTCCAGAAGTACTGCCTTCTGAATCAAGCCCTTGATCCAGCTACCAAGCGAGAGCCTCCTTAGATGTTCGTCGAGGCTCTTGGCTATTATTATTATTATTATTATTATTCCTTTATTAATTTTATAACATATTAAATACATTTTTAAATATGAATTACAAAAATGTATATAAAAAACATTTAAAAATATAAAAAAAATATTATATTATTTATTTATATTTATTATTATTATTATTATTATTAAATATTTTCCTATACGTAATATATGGGAACTAACTGCAAATGTAAGTTTATTTTATTTTTACAATAATATCATCGTTCGGAGGTAGGTAGGCACTCAAGCAGGGTGGTTAATCAGTTTAGTACTTAAGTTCACATATTTTGACGGGCAACTACGGAACCCTACATTGTGTGTGGTCCGACATGCACTTGGTCGGTTTTGTGTTTAAATCGCATCGTATAATCTTACGAGATACTAGCTGTTACCCGCGACTTCATAAACGTGAAGTTCGCGATTTCCTTAAAATAAGATTTTGTTCAGTTACTGATTTTACAACATTTTTGTTGCAATTTACAGACATTCGCAACATTTTGCGCCAAGTATTAGCCTGTACTATTTTTTACATTGTATGACATCCCGCGGGTTAACCTAAGAGGCTGGGTTCTGCTTAAACAGACTAGGTAGGTCGGTTGGTGACTTCAGTGTAAGAGATACAGGCTTTTTTTTCTTAAATAACTTCACAAGAATGATCGGTTAGCTGAAATGTTATCTTAATCAAAACGGCAGTATTTTTCAATAGATTAGCGTTCATAGCCGCTGTAACTAACTGTGTAATGATCATCCATTAGTCGGGTGAGCAGAACGCGGAGATGCCTCTCCGGCTATTAACGGCATTTAGCCATATAATCCAGAAAACTGGCGACCCGTGTCAATTCTGATAATAGCTGTCAGAATGTGGTGCGTGAGTGACGGAGTTGTTCCTGGTTGTCATTCGTTGGTAAATCTTTGACAGATGGTTAATCATAAGCCTGAAAGACGAGCAACCGGTCTCCCTAACAACACGTCTAGTTAAAGGGGTTTATCTTGTTACCTAGCAGCTGGCTCTGGAAGTCGACTTCGAAAAAGGACAAGGCTAGGTAGGTAATATTTCTAGTCGCTACCGGTCCACAGTGAGGCGACTCTGTGCTCTATGGTCGAATAAACTGAATATCGTTCAAGTTCGGCATTTAGGTACTATTAGTTTTATCGCGGTGGTCGGCCGTTAGAACAGTCGTTTGTTAAATGTTATAACGGGTCATTACAGATGCGGTGTGGGTTATAAGTATAGAACGCAAGCGGTGCGAGAAGTCTGGCAGTCTGTCTGGTGTTTTGACTTCGAACAATCATGCTGGGGTGTTTTACACATCCCTCCTCCTAGTGTCGTTTTTCCTCAATACTGAGGGTGTTTGGATCACTTTTTCTCAGACTGTCATGCGCCAGCTCACACTGTCTTGCTCAAGCTCACTCTGTCTTCGGCAGCGTGTAAGGCATCGCCGAACGAGGTGTTTAGGGCGACTGGTCTGACCAGCGCATTGGACTTCTGCCTCTGGGTTAAGTTTTACACATACACACTTAAAGTAAAATTTACTTGCATGGATTGCAGGTACATATAAAAAATAGGTGAGACTTCCCTTGCCACACTGTGCAGGACACTGGGTTATCATCCACTACGCGGGCCCACCGGCGAGTGGTGGATCTCCTCGAATTTTCGGTTCTCGGCCAAGACGATTTTCACACGATGTTTTCCTTCACCGCTTTGACAGCAATGGTGATGAAATTCGTTTTCAAAATCAGTATTTAATTGTCAAAATAATTTCATCACTATGGTAAGCGCAGCTTAGATTCACAACTGTTAATATTTAACTGCTTTAAAGTTATCTAAGTATATAAATATTTTTCTTAAAACCGAGGGTACTGACCCCGTATTGGCATGTTTTGAAAGCCCATTAATAGCCATCAATCATGTTATGGGTCCTTACAAGTTCATAATGGAGCTTTACGCGAAATTAAGTAATAATTACAAGAAAATTGGCAATCAGTCTTACTGTCTTCAGTCATTTAATTTATTTTTTGCAAAAAGATTTTTGCAGTTATTACTACGAGTACTATACTACCTTTTTGGGGGGTGGGAAATCATCAAATAACCCTTCTTGGGCAGAGCGAAAGGGAGTGTCAGACTTTTACGGACTAAAAACCACCCATGTTCCTTCTTAGCCCTTTATGTCGAGGCCACGGTATCTCTTGCGATCAACCCGCAGCCCCCTGTGGTTTAGACTTATTTTTGTTGTCATAAACACAATAAATTCTTTATAAGAAGGAAATGGTAATAAGTTTGTGTTAAGATTTTATTTAATACGTAATTGTTCCTACGTTTTACAGTACCTATAACTCGTTTAGGCAATCCACTGATGTAGCGATATATTTACAAAACATCGACAACAACATCGAGATTTGTATGTAAAAGAAGTGAGGAACAAAATGTTGATGTAGCGGAATAAATTAATAAACATAATAGCATTGCATTGTTTCATAATATTCATACTACCAATTAAACCTCATGTGTTTAGTAAGTACTTACTCCTGCCGAACACTGCGTTCCCTCGCACTGAAAATAACACAATGTTGTTTTTGTAGGTTTTTGAAAACACAGCTGGGAAAGAGTGGAATGCTATGGGGATACCTTTGGACAGTATACATTGAAAAGTTTAGTGCAAGTTATTGTACTAAACTTGTTGTGTTTGTTATTTATGTTCTTTCTCCAAGATTAGTTTACTGATATGTTTAATTATTGATTTGTGTCTGTAGTCATTAGCTTGCCTACCTTACTATTGTATCGAGTCTGGTTCTTCTAACCAACCTAACAGACAGATGTGTTGCTGGGGAGTTTGTTCCGCCACTTCTTTCCAGCTAAAACACGTTTTGGGGGTCTGACTCTTGTAAATTAGTAAAGTAAAGTAATTTTTGTTAAAATTAGTTTGAATAAATGAGTATTGATTTTTTTTGTAATTTTTTGGGTTTAGACTGCCAAAAGAAGCAATAATTAACTTTGTTCGTTATCAGTGGTATTACATTTCCCATGCTTTATATTACAACTTTTTTGGTACTTACTGTAGATATACACCTGGTTCCACTATACTGTAATTAAAAATAAGAAGTATTTCATGTGTTTTATCATTCGTAAACTATATTCATCGTCTTATTGAGTGACATAACAGGTGGGACTGACAAGCACGTGCGGCGCGGCGCTTGTATCAACTTATGTACAGTAAATTATACTTTGATAATTATGATTTTATGAGGATTTTGTCCAGCTGTGGGATGACACAAGCTCTTTTTCAGTAATATGATAACTTACCCCCGCATAACATGGCTCACCCGCGCACTGGAAATGTAGTATTAACAGGTTTAATATAAATCTTAAAGCAATTTACACACGTAATGTTATACATAGCCTATCGTACACACAGCGAAACATCGAGCTGTACTTTTTTTTTATCATGGCCTCGCTTTATATAGGTTTGCCGTACAATGACAGATCCGCTCGAACTGGTTTTTAGTATAGCTTAGCTTTGTTGCCGTGTATACTTACTCCGCAGGTGTGTAAATTATATTTATTTCTGTAAATAATTACATAATTCATGACAAAAAATCTCATTAGATCTATTTTATTAACGCTTGTTTTTAATGGATCTAATGGGATACTAAATTCTAACTAGATCAATCCATTTATCATGGATCTTCTGAGAAAAACTATTATCAGTAGATCCACTTATTTCGATGATGGATTTAAACGAGAAGATAAATTCCCAGTAGATCCAGCATGGATCTAACCAATGGATCTACTGAGAATGATTCACGTTAAAAAAAGAAAGTTATGTTTTAAAACTATATGGGGTTAGAATTCCGTCAATTTCCTACACAAATCTTGTGAGAAGTCGAAGACGTAATCGTAGGTATCGTAGTTAGGTCAAATGTTCTTTAGCACAAGTTCTAGTCTAGATACTTACTCTGGTGTCACAAGAACACAATATTGTCTGAAAAGGATAAGCAGAGATAAACAGGGATAATTTTATGAGTATTACATCGTGTTGGCGGAAATGAAGTCATAAAGAAATGTAAAAAATGCAGTTAATTTTCTCAAAGATGCGCCAAGAGACTGCTTAAAAGGTCATTAAACTGAAAATATAGCAAAGTGATCCGAGGAGGCTTGCTTTTCTTCTTTATTTAATACATTGACGAGCCCCGAAGGAACTTAATGGCAAGTCATGCAGTTAGCACAAAAATACAATTATTTTGACTTTATCAGAAAACTTCGTGTTAGTTCAAAACTTCACAGTTTTTCTAGGAAGTACCTTGGACTTAAACTAAAATAGTTACTTTAGTTCGATGTTAAAGTACATATTTTTAAAGCTCTAGTTCTAAACTTTCTAACACTTTATTAATTCTTCTTCTTCTTGAATCGAATGAAGTTAATAGATCAGTATTGGGAGTAACTTTAAGATCAGTAGTGCCTAAAAATCTGCCACCAAGACATTTGCTGTCTTGGCTAATTTAGAAATCGTTTAACGGACTCTAAGTTGAGATTGACCAAAGTAAAGAAAACGCGCACATACCTATTATTCTTTTTGACTTCTCGCGCTCTGGGTAGAGCGGTAGGGAATGTCAGACTTCTACTGACTAAAAACCAACTACGAGGGTGCGTTTTTAAGTTCGCGGAATGGGAGGGTAGATGATAAAAATATGTCATTATAGAGGTGGCCACGACTTCAGCCACTCAATATTAGTATAAATACCAGGTTTTGTCTTAATTGGGTCATTAGTCTTTGAACTATCGTCAAGCAAACAACTCAATCGGGAAGAAAGTGTGTATTATGGAAAAAATCGAGTACCGTGCCGTAATAAAGTTCCTTACCAAGCAAGGAAAGTCAGTTCAAAACATACTGGAAGAGATGGAATCCGTTTACGGGGACTCTTGCCCGGGTAAAACCATGGTTTACAAGTGGCATTGTCTTTTTAAACAAGGTAGGACCTTGAAGACGACCCGCGGCCCGGACGGGCGATCGAGGTGACTACTCCGGAAATCATTAAAAATGTCGAAAAAATAATATTGGAAGATGCCAGACTAAAGAAGAAACAGCTTGCAGAAATGGTTGGAGCATCGGATACAACAATTTTCAAAATTCGACACGATCATCTCGGCATGACAAAGGTCAGTGCAAGATGGGTGCCAAGAATGCTCACGCCGCCTCAGAAACAACGCCGCGTGGAGTGTTCTCGCACGTTTTTGGACCTCTGTAACGAAGATAAGGATGGACTATTGAGTCGAATTGTTACTGGAGATGAAACTTGGGTTCATCATTATGAGCCTGAGTCAAAACAGGACTCTATGCAGTGGCACAAAAAAGGTACACTACCACCCAAGAAGTTTAAAGTGTCACAATCGGCTGGGAAAATCATGGCAACAGTGTTTTGGAATTCGGAAGGGATTCTGTTGACCGATTATAAAGATAAAGGCGTTTCTATAACCGGAGAATACTATGCTTCTATCCTCGAGAGGTTGAAAGAAAGTATTAAAGAAAAAAGGAGGGGAAATTCACAAGAGCCGTGTTGCGTTGGCTGCCCTGCATAAGGTGGGCTTCGATATTTTAGACCATCCACCCTACAGCCCAGACCTGGCTCCCAGTAATTATTACCTCTTTCCAAATCTGAAAAAAGAACTTCGTGGAAAGAAATTTTCAACTGATGAAGAAGTGAAGGACGCGGTTTCAGCTTATTTTTCGGACAAAGACAAAACATTTTTTTTATGAAGGTATACATAAGCTAATTGAAAGATCTGAAAAATGTATTAGGGTAGCAGGTGAATATATTGAAAAAGAAAAATAATTTAGTATTTTTATTTTCACTCCTTGCCCTCCATTCCGCGAACTTAAAAACGCCCCCTCGTATGTTCCTTCCTAGCCCTTTGCGTCGAGGCCGCGGTATCTCTTTCGAACAACCCGCAACCCCGATGGGGTCGCGCACCTCACATAATAATAACAGATTTACTTGCATCTAGATAGTTGTACTCGTAGAATGTAGGTAGTACAGTCAGCACCAAAAGTCGATGAACAGAATCAACATAACAAAACACCTGTTCACAATAAAATGCCATAAGTTATAGTCGCAACTAGGAAACAAAATAGCCTGTACACCAGAAATTTACAAAAGTCGTTAAACACGACTATTTCAAAAGTATCTGTGCACTAGTATTCCTAAAGTCGCCGTACACCATCAATCCAAATGTCGCTGAACATCATTGTATCAAAGTCACTAAACAGCTAATTTCACCTGACTAAACTAACTACTACTAAATATAGAAACTGCTGATATTGTTATTATAGAACAAAGTGTTTAGTACTGAATAAAAGTATAATTAAAAACGTAATCATTTATTTATTAATAGCACAATCAAAAATTCTAATGATATTTATAAATTATAAAAAAAAAACAAATATTTTAGATATTTTAATTTAAATCTTAACGCAAAATCAAAATTTTAATTTAAAAATAATAATTAATAGCGGGTATGGCCTCCATTCGCGTCTATTCGAGACGTTCGCGCATACTACCTACCATATTTTGACAAATATTTTGGCCCCTAAATCTCTCCCAAGTTTCTGTTGCATGAGCTATTATATTTTGTCGGGTGCGGAGTGTATCGGGATCCCATGCACCATAAGACCCCACAAATTTTCTATGGGGTTGAGGTCCGGGCTCTTCGGCGGGAATGGAATCTCCAAAATTTGCTCAGTGTTTTCATTAAACCATACTCGGCATACACGTGCTTTATGAATTGGACAGTTATCGTGAACGAAGTTTATTGGCCTCTCTTCTGGCAACATGACTTGTGTCGTCGGCAACAAAACATCGTTCAATATATCTATATAGCCCGCGCTATTTAATCGACCTCCTATCTCGATTAGTTCTCCAGGGCCACCAGAGCACATCCAACCCCAAAACCCAACAGATATTCTGCCACTTGCACGGTTATCGATTATATTACGTTCTGCATATCGAGTATTATTTATGCGCCAGAGCGACATACGACCATTTTCGGTAGAATGAAATGTTTTTTCATCCGAAAATATGACATTTGTAAAATCATAATTCAAAAATCTTTGCGCAAATTCGAGTCTTTGCAATTTATGTCTTGCTGTTAACATGAGTTTTTTGGCTGGTACTCGGTGATGAATACCTGCTTCGTGCAGTCGGCGCCTTACTGTATTAAGGGACAAGTTATTATTGATGGCTATTTCATCAGTACGAGTGAAACCGTTATTTCTATAAGCGTTAATAATTGTTTGGTCGTGTTGGCGAGATGTTTTTCTAGGTCTTCCTGTTTTTTTCTACTCCCTTATGTGACCATCGTCATCCCAACGCCTAAGCCAAAGATATACGGTGGTGCGCTGAAACAATGTTTAGCTATGATTAGACATAAACATATATTTCATATATTTCGTTTTTAGGTAAAAATATCAAATAAATAAATGTTATTTATTATTGATTTAAAATCAAAACTGTTTAATTGTTAAAATGTTTTAGAAATAATGCACACTTTATTTGTTTTTATTAATTACAGCAATCTTAATACCTATTTACAATTATTGTTAAACATGAATGCAAATATGATATACTATTATACGTTTTATTACTTACCGAAACTCCTAATTCTGCAGCAATTTCTGATACATTGTATCCTTGTTCTTTCAAGAAAACAATTCTGTGACGTTCATGCTCCGTAATATGCACATTATACGGCATTATTGTGATATTTATCGATTGATGTATCTCAATAATAATAATAAACAATTATGCACTTACACAACGTTTCAATTACTTCAGACTACGACAGTCGACAATCATACGCTAGACTAAAATTATCACAAGTCATGTGAATAGAAATAATAAATTAAAAATTAAAGGAAGGTAGGTTTTGTAAGATTCGCGCAAAGTAAATTACAAGTACCGTCACAATAATCGCTTCGTAGATCATTAGAGTTATGTTTATGTTATTTCATATTATAGATTAGTATGGTTACTGACAATAAAATATAATTGCTTTGTAAATAAGTATTGAAATAGATACTAACGTGTTAACATACATTGCAAGCAAGCACTGTCCCAAAAGTAGCTGAACAACATAAGCGTCAAAAGTATATTAACATACGGCAACATTAAAAATATACTTTGTTAACCTAATTTTGTCTTTACTGCTGTTTGGTGACTTTTGATACAATGATGTTCAGCGACATTTGGATTAATGGTGTACAGCGACTTTAGGAATACTAGTGCACAGATACTTTTGAAATAGTCGTGTTTAACGACTTTTGTAAATTTCTGGTGTACAGGCTATTTTGTTTCCTAGTTGCGACTATAACTTATGGCATTTTATTGTGAACAGGTGTTTTGTTATGTTGATTCTGTTCATCGACTTTTGGTGCTGACTGTACCTATATATACCCTTTTGACGACGAAAACAGCACGCTATCAATGGTCACGGATTGGTTCACAATAAACAACCTTGTTCTTAATGCCAAGAAAACTAAAATAGTTAAGTTCGCTTTACCCAATGTTAGAAATCTAGGTCCCAATATTATCCTCGCCAATCAGGAGCTGGAAACTGCCGACTCTGCTGTATTTCTGGGCATAACAGTAGATGCAAAATTACAATGGGGTTTACATATATCAAGCCTAGCGGGAAGGCTAAGTTCAGCCGCATACGCCGTCAGAAAAGTAAGACAATTCACTGACGTTGATACAGCACGGTTAGTCTACTTCAGTTATTTTCACAGCGTTATGTCATACGGTATTCTGCTGTGGGGCAAAGCTGCTGATATTCAAAATATATTTGTTCTGCAGAAGCGAGCGGTTCGTGCAATTTATCAGCTGGGTGCCCGAGTTTCTCTTAGAGATTTTTTTAAGGAGATTGGTATCCTCACTGTTGCTTCTCAGTTCATCTTTGCCAACATTTTATATATTAAACAAAATATCCACCTGTACACTAAAAACAGTGATATTCACAACTTTAACACTAGAAATAAGCATAAACTACGCGCTCCTTTTCACCGGCTTCACAAAGTTCATAATTCATTCGTCGGGCTTGGTATAACATTTTATAACAAACTGCCATCTTCTTTTCTAGACTTGCCATTTAATGCGTTTAAAGCCAAAGTAAAATCTAATCTTTGTTTAAAAGCGTACTATTCCATTAACGACTACTTAAATGATAAGAACAGTTGGTCGCTGAGTTGAACACAAGACAATGTTTGTTATTTATTTATGTTCTTTCTCCAAGATTAGTTTACTGATATGTTATGTCTTTTTTTTATTATTATTATATACTTTTTTATACTTGCCTTACTATTGTATCGAGTCTGGTTCTTCTAACCAACCTAACAGACAGATGTGTGCTGGGGAGTTTGTTCCGCCACTTCTTCTTTCCAGCAAAAACACTAGGAAGTGTCGAAGGGGGGGCGTTTTGGGGGACTGTCTCTTGTAAATAAGTAAAGTAAAGTAAATTTTGACGTTCGAAAAGTGCTGATTATCAGCCTAGTTTGAATAAATGAGTTTTGATTTTGATTTTGATTTTATAACCAATGCGATTGGACTCGGGCCTACCTGCTCGTCCAATTTCCTGGATGCAACTCCGTATTATACACATATTATGTGATAGTATAATCACTGTACGTCTGTAGGAGCGGAATCAGGCGATGATTGCGTAATACGAGTATATGTGTGCGACATGAATGTGTGCTGGACTGATGATGCGATTCGGAGTTCTTTTGATTGGTAGGTCATCATTGAATGTTTATTTACGTTATTTTGTCTACACTGTATCTTTGACGAAAGTTATACAGGGTGTAAATGAACCCTTCACACAAACGTCAACCAAGCATTCTATACATCAAAATAAGCACCCCTACGCAAACATTTTTGCTGGGAAACGACATTTTTTTTTGGGGTCAAAAATCACATTTTACTGTAAAACTCAATGTAGCACTACTAAAACATTGCGCTAGTGGGTGCTTTGAATAGTAAACGGGTCATGGAGGTAATTTAAGTAAAGTTTTAACCAGAAAAACTAGTATTTACAAAAACAGCTGTGCAACATTTGGAACTTTGACCCTCAATATCTTCGTAACTAGGAGGTTCCCAGGTATGGTCTAGAACCAAAAAATGATCGCAGTGGTAGGGAGAACAAGTGCCTTTTGTTTGCGTTAAGGGTACTTTTACACCCTTTATGTGTGCGACATGAATGTGTGCTGAACTGATGATGCGATTCGGTGTTCTTTTGATTGGTAGGTCATCATTGTATGTTTATTTACGTTACTTTGTCTACACTGTATCTTTGACGGAAGTTATATGTGGAAACGTCGTGGATTGTACATTTAGTCTAATTCTAAGGTGTTAATATTTGCTGTAACAAATCCTACGTTATCCTAATAATATTATAAATACGAAAGTTTATGAGGATGTATGGATGGATAGATGTTTGTTACTCTTTCACGCAAAAACTACTGAACGGATGTGGATGAGATTTATAACACCGATAGTTTATAACCTGTATTAACACATAGGATACTCTTATCCCGGTAGTATGATCCCGTGGGACAATTATTGAACTTCACGCGGAAAGCCGCTGTCACAAGCTAGTAAATATAATATTTCTCGACTATGTTGAGATCGTATTTAATCAGAATGATTTCAGCTTTATTTTTATTAACTTCAAACCTCTCCAAGAACAGTTGTAGTGAGCTATTTTCTTGAGCTACCTGTAACCAACTATACGCGTTGCTCTTCCGGATCATCTCGCTATCATTGTCTGGGGTGGCCTTGGCGTCGCCGTCTAGATCATCTGCCTATCACGAGCCTCAACAACACGAGAGGGCATGGGCAGCTTAGAAGTATGTAAGCGAACTCCCCAAAGACAATGACCCACTTCCCATCATGCAGCATAATTATGCCCCTGTCACCTGTGCACTTGACGTAACTATGCATCAGTGAGTGGGGTTCACGAGAGGGGTCCCAGTCAGTGAGTGGGGTTAATCTTAGTTTAGAGGTTCAGTGCGATGTACCTTCTTGCTCTTAGGTGTATGAATGTGGGCTGCGGGACTGTTCGAAGGAGATACTGTGGCCTCGGAACACAAAGGTCTAAGAACAAACAATGACCCCTCCCGCTCCACCCAGGTCATCTGGATCGTACCAGGTAGTGTTCTATAGTTTCTACCTACCCCCGTGGGTAACGACGTGACTTAATGTATGTATAATAAATCATTATAAGGTTACCTTGATGTGAATAAGACACAAAATGAGGCAGCAGCCAATCAGTCGAGACATTGTGATGAGACACACAATGCACATCATTTCACGCAGTAATCTTGCTAACACAATCATTCACGGATGGTCTAGTATTCATTAGTTCTTGTTGTGGTGACTATAATTCAGTTGCCTACTATAAGTCTGGTTCGTGTATTAATTACGAACAGTCGTATCAGAGTAAGATGGAATAAAAAATCAAAAGTTTTAAGTAGTGTAAACTGAGTAAATACATTATAAATTAAAAAATATTAAAAACAATAACAAGAAAATATAAAAGGTCGTCAAAAAACTGTTTCTCAACGCTGTCAGCTGGTAATGTGCCCAAGAGACTGACGGCATTGCCTAGTTGTATGGCAACACTCTTCCTAAGACTTAGCCTCTGGCTAAAATTTCTTACTCAAATCATTAAGAGATTGACTCTCACTTTGACCGTCTGCATAACATAAGACAGTTCCCAGAAACGTCCACTTTTGGTGCTTTGCTAGAAGAAGTTCACTTTTGGTGCTTTGCTTTAAGAAGAAAAAAGATTTATTTTTTATTACTGTCTGTGTCGATCTATGATCCCTCATAGATCGGAGGTACCTATGTCTCCCGTTGAGGCTGCGGGATTTACACAAGTTACCGCGGCCAGGACATATAGGGCTAAGAAGGAACATGGGTGGTTTTTAGTCAGTAGAAGTCTGACACTCCCTTTCGCTCTGCCCAAGAGCGAGAGGGGCTTATTTGATGACTTTTCACCCGCCAAAAAAAAATGGGAGGTATGTCTGTCGCTGTAGACGTCTTTTGGTTATTCAATCATAAATTCATCATTCAAAATAATCAAGCTAAAGATTATTATCATACTAGTGGTGTCTTATTTGTTGAACAAAAATAAAAGTCTTGCCTGACTGACTCATCAATGCCCAGCCCAAAAAAAGAGGTTTACTTTATAAAACTCAAACTCAAAGCATTTATTTCAATTAAACCATTACTGGCACTTTTGAATGTCATAAGAACAATTCATAAAACAAAACTACGAAAAACTATGAGTGCAATACGTCATTCCGAAAGCCACCACGCCGAACCACACCAATGCCCGCAACGACGAACACTGCAAGCAAAAAAGCACGCAGCGACGCACACCGCAACAACGAATGCACGAGACCTCGAATCACGGAACAACGAATGCACGCCGCAACGCGCAACCTCCGCCCCGCGACCCGGAGCCCCGCGCACCAGCCACCACGGCACGCGCCGCCGCGCGCCCCCGCACCCACAGCACTCGCCGCCGGTAACATCCGGCGCCGCGCAACCCGACGCAGCAACCCCCGAAACAATGTATTGCACTCCTAAGCTACAGTCACAGTCACAAGGCATAATAACTTGTGAAAGTACTGTAGTTGCCAGTTCCCTAGCGTAGATCTCTATAGAGAAGAACGGGCAAGAAACTCCATGGACACTCTTTTAAATCAAAATATTGTTACAAAATCTTGGTACATTACATCATTCATGTTGAGATGGTATATTATGTGAGAACTATGTAGCAAGACGTGCAAGTTAAGAGCGTCCGTAGTAAAAAAGTATAATAAACAAATCAAAAAAAATATGTATATATTAATAAACCATGGCAACTAAGAGATGACCAGTCTCCACTGACAGCGCCCGTTCACGAACATGACGCATGGATCAGCACCATTCAACTCAATCATTTTGAAGGGAACTAAATGATCCGACACACGCGCCACCATCAGCGAGACATTTGAGTGAACATGACATTCTCTCAGCCACCAGGGCATCGTCATTAAAAAGACAAAGAAGAATATTTTGAACTGCCGTGCTCAGAGATATTTAATGATTACTTAAGCAATCACTTAGTAAAGATTTGACATACAAAACCTTAAAAAAAGTGTCAAGATCTTTAGGTACTAAGTACTTAATGGTTTAAATAGGGGATGAAAGTTTGTATGGAAAAATGTAATTATCACAAGGACGAAGCCGCGGGCAAAAGCTCGTGTTTTATTAACGTATTTTCTTATGAAACACATTTCAGTTTAGATATTTTGCACGTTATAAAAGTCACACAATGAAAGATATTTCGACTGGATCGTTTTTTGGAAAATCTTAAAGTTAAATGAAGCAAAACATAACTTTGATAGCACTGTTTTATGCAGAATTGCTTAAATAATTCAAAGTTGCTGAACTTATTTGAATTTAAATGTAAGAGAGTCCTTTTAATGGACAACATTAAGCTGATTTTCGTTAAAGAAATCGTTTCTAGCAATTTTTTAGCGTAGGGTCACTCAGAAATATTTAATGATTACTTGAGGTGTCACTTAGTAAATCTTTGACATACAAAACCTTCACTAATCTTGGAAACCTTTACTAAGTGATTACTTAAGTAATCATTACACGTCTCTGAGTGCGGCAGTTAGTTTGATGAACGTAATGCTCGGTTAACGGGTTCGTGAAGAATACGTTTACAACCTGTCTATTGGTACATTATTTACAATACAGACCTAGACTATAATTACAAAATATGTAATTCTACAACACACAACATACTAAAACAACTTAGAATAAAATTAGAAAACTCATTGTTGTGTAAAGTACAGCGTATAACAAATAACACATTTACACACAGGCGCGAGGCGCCAAATTCTTATTTGAATCCTGAAAGTTTCAGTACGAAAGTATGATCCGTAAAGTGTCAAAGAAGGGGTTTTTGTAACGACTTTTCAATGCAACAGTTAATAGCAAACGAATCAACAATGTAAATTAACAACTTCATTCCTGATTAAAAACTATTTTCGTGAAAACGCTTGCAGCCGACTTAGATAAATTAAATCCCATTTTTATCTCACTTCACGGACGACAGAGTTACATTCACAATGTGTTCTAGTTGCATTTGATTGTGAATCTTGTAAATTATATATAGCTCATTCAGTTTCTTATGCATAACGGATGACGGCAGACAAATTGAAGCGTTGAGTGCATAATGATAATAATTATGGTCTAGAAATAGTTCTTTTTGCTGGATTATGTAGGTCAGAATGGATGTGAAAGGGTTTCGTGGAAATGGTTGGGTCATATACACTTGCAGTCATGCAGTGCGGGTTGTTAGGTGTCATGACGTTTTCCTTCTCCGTTTTGAGAGCCGTCGTAATGAAATTTGCGTACCAAAATGAACTTTATTTCAGACCATCATCATTATTATAAAAACACACTTAAGAATTTTCTCAGTAAACCACACGAAATAAAACAAAATTAGACATCAGACTGGCACGTGGAGTGCTACCCAATGTTTGACAAACGGATCAACTAGCCTGTCCGCTATTAGTCTATGCTGAATGCTATTGGGGCTTCCCGTACCAATGAGGACGCTCTTTCCTTCTTAAAATGGAAATAACGCAAATATATTTTCTTTTCCTTTAGATATTTCTTTTTCAGACCTTACAAACCTTTGTCACGAGATCAAGTCACAGAAAATACAGTCACAATCCAGTTCCGGCTTATCCCGTATTGAACAATATAGCAAGTTCCGGGATTGACCGGGATTTAACAAGACACAACATTGTTGTCGTGTATCCCGCGGGATTGGACGTGTTCGTCTGATTGCGTCGACTTGCATCCGTCACTCTACCGATACAATTTAGGTACTCTTATGTATGGTAAATATTTGTATAGAATATTACAACAATAAATGCAAAAAAGCTGACTTTGAATAAAACACAAAAAAGTGAAAAGTAAATTTAGTTTCAGAAGTCGTTGGCTAAAATCGAACAAAAGTTACTTTTTATTGACGTTAAAACAGTACCTATTGAATTGAGAATCAGCCTAATTTCAATAAATGAGTTTTGTTATAAGAGACTTATACTGCGGTACAGAGAGAACTTTAATGGATACTTAAGCCGACACTTAGCAAAGATTTGATATACTTTTGTATGACAAAACTGTCAAAACCTGTACTAAGTGATGGCCTTAGTAATCATTAAAGTTCTCTGAGTACCGCAGTAACAAATTAAATAAAAAATAAAGACGGATGTTTTGAAATAGGTCTGGACATCTATTTCAAAATATCTGTATTATCGTCAGGAATTTCCAAATTGCGATTTGGTAACCGTATCCGGGAAGGATTAACCGCCATGACGGTTAATGGATGCCGTCATTGACTATTATTACGCCTTACAACGAAACTGCGAGTCTACGCCGGTGAAACTTAAAAACTTCTGATGTATGATAAATAACTGAAATGTATTTAAGTTAAAGTTTGAAGAGCAGACGAATTTAGAAGCGAAAATTTTTAAAACCAATTTAGGTATCATAAATTGCTTTAGTTCATTTATATGAATGAAATGAATTCTACGCAGCTGTTGTTACAGCCAGGCGGACCTAACTGAAAACATTGCCAATCCATCTCTTACGATACTGTAACTTATTGTCTACAAGACAAAGTTCAAAATAGCTATTGCTTGAAGAAGATTTAAAGATTCCATAAAATGCGACGTACAGTGCTCGTTATGTGGGTATAGATTATTGTTATTAGTCTAACTCTTGGTTTACACGACTTGGTTTTTGATTAACCTTGTGTTATACAGCAGTGGATAAGGTAATATCTAGAAACCCTCGCGTTGAGGACAGGTTACAGGCTGGTCGCGAGGTTTGGAGGTGGAAGTGCTCGACGAAGTGTACCGGTGTGGCGCAGACCTGTAGGTGGAGAGTGGTAGGCGTCCACCGCCTGAAATGGTCACGAGGTAGCACAGGGAGGCCCAAACCCATAGGTACCTTGAGGGAATGGCGGGTGAGGCTGGAGACGGCCATCAGTGCAGGTCACTGGAGCGTGGGGGCTATCTAACCTCTCTTGGAGGAGCGGATACGAAGGCGACACCTGAAAAGTCGTTATTCTCTTAGACCACGTCAAACTGAAGGGAATCCCGAGTGGGATTCTGTTTCACGACGCGAATTTCACTAGGGCCGATGGACCCATAAGCACTTGTACGCAGGCGTTCAAACACACGCGAGTAGTCGTGTGACGTCTTAATAATTACAACATTTTTCCACGCTCCGAGTGATTCGTAACAGTTTTATAATACCCTTATTTTATAGAGCGTTATTATCCAGTGGATATTTTTTTCTGTGCGATAGTTGTCGTTTGCGGAACGATATTTGTCTTTCTATACATTAAGCAAGTGCTTAAAAATACTTAATATGCATATTTATTCCGATACTAAATTTGCAATTAGGCTTTAGTAATTGTAATAAAATAGTTTGAAGATTTTTAGGCTAAACTGGAGGTTAGCTAAGTGCCACTTTGGCTCCCGCATATTAAATTAGCTCCGTTTAACTTTAAAATGTTATCTGTTTAACTTGAATTTTGAAGCTTTTCATTTGTTGAAGTAAATGAAACACCAGAAATTTGTGTTAGAATTTATTCAGTTTATTTTCTTATGAATATAATTTACATTGATGTGTTTAATACTAATGAACAGTAGTTGTTACAATGATACATAATTATAAAACCACCAGCGGACCTGGCAGACGTCGTTCTGTCCGGATAGCAGCGCTACCTACCGGGTCCAATTGTGTTTTTAAACAATCCCAGATTTCCCCATTAACAAAATAATCTGCCATTTATTGAATTCATTTGTTACAAAAAATTTGATAAATGAAGAACCACTCGACCGATTTCTTGCAAACATCACATAAACCATCTACTAAATAGTCCGAACAAAGCCTAAACATTTGGTTTGGATAGGTGAGCCCGTTCTTGAGTTATAAAATTACAACAAAAAATTGCATTGTTTTTTATATAATTATATTGTTATATTGATTACATTTTCAAGTTTTAGTTAGTACTCAAGTAAGTTAGTCATAAGTTATCTACTTATATGTACAACATGTAATTACATTTATAATATTTTTCTTAGAAGATAGTAAATATAATGTATTATCGATTTACGTTTTTTATAAATTATGGTACACAATAATATTATACAGTTTAGTAGACCAAATTGAACAACACATACCGTAGACAGTTAACTTTATTTAACAATAAAGTCATTGACACAATTTGTGCACAAAAAAAAATATTAACTAAATATTTAAGTAAAAAAACAGGAACATCGTATCCTGATAACACTCTTAACTTTGATGAAATTGCATATTTATTTGATGATTTCCCAGACACAACACCCCCCCCCCCCCCAAAAGGGTGTAATTAGACGCACACTTTTAAACTTACATCAATGTTGGTTATTCAATTGTGGCCGACAGACCACGTAATGTAATGTAACGTCAAAAAATTACTTCAATTAGCTTCGTCCACTCCTTAGAGAATACTTAAGTAAGTACAGTCATGAGCATCAATTTAAACAGAAAGGAACAAAAAAGGAAAGTGACTGTTTGTAATTTCAAAATAATAGCTTTTTACTGAATGTATGAGACTGTATTTATTATTATATTTATTCCAGCTGATGTTTGCAACAAAGCGGGTTAACAAGACTATAATTTTAATTTGTTCGATTTTCTCGCAGGCAACAGCTGATATAGAAAAGTTGTTATCTCAACACTACAAAATACTGATAAGCTGTATACTCTATCATGTTCCAAGACCTAATAGATGTTTGTTTTAAAAATGTATTTTTTTTAATTTAGATCGAACACTAATTAGATGTTTGCGTTTATTTTCACACCTATCTCTACCCGTAACATACACAATCATATTGATGATCGTGACTGTACTTGTTCCCTTCATAACAAAACCATAAGCAATCACAAACATGTATGAACATCAATCAGCCCTTCATATTACAACCTTGCGCCTTATTCCCTTGAGATAGCGAGCAAATTGGAACGGAGTTACCAAGTCAATTTGTTCGCTATCTCGCGCAATAATACTATTTGTTGTTACAGATACTAATAGGCTTATAGTAGAGTTGTATTTTAGTAACGAAAGTGGAATATCGAATAGTAAATTATTCAGGCTTCGAGGGAGTTCATTCATCAAAATGTGATGAATTCTTTCGTTGTTCGTCACGTATCAATTAAAGCTTTTTCTTCTTACGTAAGTACTGACAAGGTTAAAATAAGCATGGTTTAATTTATTAGAGGAACTATACAGGCTTTACCCATTTTATAAAAGGGGTTTTTAGACATGATAAAACAAACAAATAAAACATACCAGTGCACAGATCCGTGGTGGCCCAGTGATTTCCCAACTTACAAGGTCTTGAAGGTCGTGATTTCCATCTCAGGTAGGCTAATTTATTTCCTAGAACCAAAAAAGTGATGACATATACCTTTTTGCATTGGGCCTGCGTGGTGGATATCCCGTTCCCTCTCATGGGGAGGAGACTTTTGTCCTGAGAGGTGGGCTGGAGATTATAACCGAGGTCCTGTATAAGTAGTTGCAGTAATCTGCGGAGTTTCGCCTCTTTTAATTAGTACTTATATTTTACACGAAGTAACTGCTTATGAATATCTTAATCAACAGCTGAACTTATTAGACAAGAAAACTTGAAATAGCTCTTAAAATATATATTTTTTTTTTTTGTAATATTACGTATGTACAATTAATTTTTATCACAATATATCTGCTGACATATCTGCATTTTCCCATGCCTATTCACCAAGTTTATGTGACGTCACCGTCTTTCTTGAAATCGCTATACAGTAACTGACTATCATTGTTATTACATAACGTCGACGTCACACTGTTCCTATCATTAATAAGGATGCTGTTCATCTTTTTCGGCGTATCCTGTCTCCACTTCTCGCTGCAGAGGCTGGTGGTTTCCGTTCCGTAGTAGCTGCACCTCCTGCTTCTCCTATCGAGACGGTTCCTCTTGTCCTGGATCTCAGAGCGGACCCTCACAAGGTGGGTTCCGTCGGAAGTGTGGTTGACGGTGGTCTCCCGGATGCTGGAGTGTTCGCGGCATCTGCTCTTCTTACTAGCTACCTTGCCGCAGCAGAGGGTTTCTGTGAAGGCGATGCGGTACCTGTGGAGATGAGTTACTTAAAATATTTTGTAAAGAACAAATTGGAAAAACATTTACATATACTGTATGTTCGCACTTGTCTAAAGCCGAACATATATTGCAATTTTGTGAAAAAATGTGTTGAAATTATTTCTCTCTCTCTGTTCTCATACTTGGAATCTTTTGTCTCATCCAATCAATATTTATTATTAAGTTACTGTTTTTACTTTCATATCATTCCCCACAAAACCCTGCGAAATTTGTTTGGTCTTCCTCTACTTCTCTATCCATCAATATTTATATTCTATTCTAGACCGTACTGTAAAAAAAGCTTCAACTTTATTATTCAAACAAGAACTTGTGTTAAAAAAGCTCGGGACCGTGGCTAAGTCGATATTTATGTACCTAATGCATTTTTAATGGACAAAATAACCTTTATCGTTACAGAAAAGCACTTAATCTTTATTCTCGACTCGAATTATTTTACTAGAACCTTTACTTCCAACAATAATTTTTTAATCTAAACTTCTAAACTTAATATAAAATAAAGAGGAAGGATTTGATTTTTTGTTTGTTACAATAGCGATGTTTCCTGAGTTAAAACAAATATGATTATAATATTCTCGTATCTTTTGTTTTATCAAATCGATGAATGAATTATTGACGAAGATAAAACGCGTCAAAGATTTGAGTGGGGGTTTGTGACTCCACTCACCGATATAAAATGTCATAGCAATAGTTAGAATATACTAACTACCCTATTTGAATCGAATAAAAGTTGGCGGATTAAAAAAAAATGTTTTACCATGAGAAAGCTGCTTCTTTACTGAGTAAACTAGGCTAAGTTTATTATATTTTCAAAATATACGCGGATGTAATGGCTAAGTGTTAAGGTTTATAACAGACGCAGACAAGCGTCAGGATTTGATGATTTGTCTGATGACAAGAACACACTCTGACTATACCTTCAGGAATTACAGGCGTGGTAGTATGCTAAACAGTACAAGCCGAGGTTGACGAAGTTAAACGATAAAGTTTGCAAGACTTAAACTGTGGACAAAGTAAGTAATTGATTCCGTGCGCGTCACACTAAAGAACTTCTGTGGCTACGCAAGGATTTTTATGCATTCAATATGTCCTTTGTATTTCCAGGACAGCACTTAAACGGATCAGATTTTTTTGTATTAGCCCAAAGTGGAGGTTTTTAGTTAGTTGATTGCAATAGGTTCGTCCTTGCCCTCTATAACATAACAGGCAAAGTGCAGAAAAATCTACATAGACAATTAGAAAAAGTATTGCTAGAGTATTGCTACGCATAATAAATATACTCCAACTTACCGATGGCTCATCACATTGTACAGTATGGGGTTGACAGTGGCCGAGATGTAGTAGAAGGCACCAGCGACATAGAACAAGTACTCGTTGATGGTGTGGTAGTGCTTCGCAGACGTGCCATAGATGAAGAACAGCCTCTGGAAGTGAAACGGCGCCCAGCACACGAAGAAGGCTACCACCACCGCCGCTGCAACAAAGAAAATAGATGAGCAACTCCTGTCTGCTTCGTTTTTCTAGTGTTTGTAAGCGCGTCGTGGTAAGTGTTATTGGGTTTTTCGATCAGGAATTTCGCAGTAGTAGCAGGAGTATGGTTATGTGCCCATTTAATGTCAATAGACTTAACTAACACTGTTAAAATGACATTTTTTGGAGCCTAATGCCGTTTTAGTTGACATATGCCTAAAAAGCATTTGGAATTCATTCTAAGCGTTGCAAGTCCCATATTTTGCATTAGTAAGGCCTTTTTTACCCGACTGCGGCGAAACCCAAAAGGAGGATTAAAACTTTAGATAATGTTCACACACGTGATGGATATCGCATCAAACACAAAACCTATTATAGTATTGTTAAATGATCCAGGTCCGGGACCCCTCACACGAGCATCCAAGCCTTAGCATGAAACACGTGTTTATAATCTTGCCTTCGAATGCAAAACAAAAAATTAAAGTAAAACGTAGCTTTCCTCTTTAGATTATATTCTTACAGTTTATTCATTTAGTCTCATAATTTCGCAGAACGCGTGTCAAAACTACGTCCACAACCAAACTAAGTACTAAGAAACTAAACCACTTCATTAGATACAACTACATGAGAATCGCATTAGTCAAGTCTAGCGCTAATTGAACCTAGACCGAGCCATTCCGTCTGGATAGTTTCCTGGCATTTACATAACTGTTTACTTCACTGCATTCACGTAAAAGCTCTTTATAATAAACCACTTAAAACTGCGCTGGTGTATGAAAAACGCTTAAGCTGCAGTTGTTCAGTGAATTATTTTACAGCTGCAACACAACTATACCGATTTATTGCAAAGAGGGTAAAAATTACTGTCATTTTGACAGGGTTGTCTGTGCCAACCAAACTACAACCTTACAGTAGTAGCAATAAAGATAGCTAGCTAGGTTTGATATGTCACCGTTATACGTACGAATCCAGACCGTGCGTAGTTTATAGTCAATCTTCTAATTGATTTTATGTCGCGTGCTTTATATGCCGTACTCAGAGAGCTTTAATGATTACTTAGGCCATTACTTAGTATAGGTTTTGACAGTTTTGTCATACAAAAGTATGTCAAATCTTTACTTAGTGACGGCTTAAGTATCCATTAAAGTTCTCTCTGTACCGCAGTATAAGTCTCTTATAACAAAACTCATTTATTGAAATTAGGCTGATTCTCAATTCAATGCTACTGTTTTAACGTCAATAAAAAGTAACTTTTGTTAGTTTTTAGCCAACGACTTCTAAAACAAAACTTATTTTTCACTTTTTTGTGTTTTATTCAAAGTCAGCTTTTTTGCATTTATTGTTGTAGTATTCTCTACAAATATTTGCCATACGTAAGGGTACCTAAATTGTATCGGTCGAGTGACGGATGCAAGTCGACGCAATCTGACGAACACGTCGAATCCCGCGGGATACACGACAACAATGTTGTGTCTTGTTAAATCCCGTCAAATCTTTACTAGTAATGTCCTAAGTAATAATTAAAGCTCTCTGAGTACGGCAGTGAGCAACGTAAAACGACAAGATCTAGGTAGTCTATAATTATAAGTTTAAAGATTCATGTTAATAGTATTAAAAAAAACTCAATCAATACCTAGACATAGGTGACCTATTCATGACACGTGAATCCTATGACCCAAATCAATCCTGTGACAGATTTGAGACCGTTTTATATGTTGTGTTTATAAATAAAACCCTGTCAGCCCTCTCAAGAGTTCAAGACAGATTTAGGCCTTGAGGTGTGTTCGAAAAGTTTTGTGACATAACATCTCTATTCTTGGAAGCTCTCCATAACAAAAAGTCTCTTAATTTTTATTTACAATATATATTTGTTACAGGATAATCCTACCCTTCTGTTTCGCTAAAGAATCCGTGACGTGCGGTGGATCGAGCCACACTACACAGCAAAAATAAAAATAATTCTTAAACAGCGACTTTGAAGCACTCAACACAACAAATATTTGTATGGCCGTTTCGGGTCTGGGTATTTGTATTGTATGTGTGTTTAAATGTTTGTGAACGCACCCACGATACAGGAGAAATTCCTAGTGTGGGACAACGTTTTTAAAAATAAAAAAAAGTTACCGCGGCCTCGACATATAGGGCTAAGAAGAAACGTGGGTGGTTTTTAGTCAGTAGAAGTCTGACACTCCCTTTCGCTCTGCCCAAGAGCGGGAGGGGTTATTTGATGATTTTCCACCGGCCAAAAAAAAAAAGAGGAGAAACACACAACAAACTACATAAATGCAACCAAAATTATCATTGAACTCGTAGCGCGTCTATCGTTGTTACAGGTTTTAATTTTAATGATCACTGACAATACGACCCGTTTTAATCCTACGGTATCGGCAGGTTAGGCACCTGTCCCTTAGCTGACTGACCTAGCTGTCAAATATTTTACGAAACAAAACAAAAAAAAAATAGTTTTCCTGTATAATGAACAGTTAATCGCTTCACAAAAGTAGCGAGTATTCTGTCTCCAGTAGTTGCTCGCAAGAACAGGAGCTGTATAAGAAAATTCGTTCAGGGATGCTCGCTTGGTGGACAAAACACTCATTTGGCAGGTACATACGCATACCAGTAACCAGAAAGTGGCTGGGCACGCGTTATCTCCCAAGTGATGAGCATCGCAATACCCTGACCTTTAGCTTTCGCGTCCAGTCTGAACCAGGCACCTTTCTAAGATCGCTATATGCTCATATGCCATCGACAAAATTCATACACGCTTCTTGTTTGTTACAGTTACTCGCTTTCCGCTAACCGCCGCCTGTGGGACAGATGCCTGTACTCCCCCTAACCTGGTGTGACATACGCAGATAGATATGACCAGACACCGTCTGAAATTGGCTAATGGAGGTACACGGATTAATCTGCGAACGGTGTGAGCCTTAATTGCGGAATGTCAACATCAGTTAGCCAGACTGTAAGTCAATGAGAATGGCTTATGTCCCATTTAAGCTTAGGATATTTGATGGTAGCCAAAACGAGCAAAAGTAATGTTGCAAAAACAATGATAATGCTTTTCCGTATAATCACAGATTAGTATAATTCACTTCTAACATAAAGTCTTCTTATTAAAATGGTCTAATTTTGAAATAAATCATCGTGAATTCACACTAACTTGAAAGCCCGTTTTAGGAGAAAATAAAACTATGTTCAGATCGTGCCTCTACTGTGTCCTTTGCGTTTCACCGGACATGGCTGACAAACACAATTATTTATAATTCGGATACAATGTTAAACGTAATAGGACAACGTTGCATTAACGACTAAATTCGTGGAAATTCATTTGAATACAGTGAAGAACTGTATACCAACCCACAAAGTCAAAGTAATGTTGCAAAAACAATGATAATGCTTTTCCGTATAATCACAGATTAGTATAATTCACTTCTAACATAAAGTCTTCTTATTAAAATGGTCTAATTTTGAAATAAATCATCGTGAATTCACACTAACTTGAAAGCCCGTTTTAGGAGAAAATAAAACTATGTTCAGATCGTGCCTCTACTGTGTCCTTTGCGTTTCACCGGACATGGCTGACAAACACAATTATTTATAATTCGGATACAATGTTAAACGTAATAGGACAACGTTGCATTAACGACTAAATTCGTGGAAATTCATTTGAATACAGTGAAGAACTGTATACCAACCCACAAAGTCAAAGTCAAAGTCAAAGTCAAAATATTTTATTTCACATAGGCCTACATGGGCACTTGTAAAACGTCGACATAAAAAAGGGGCACGGTTCGGTGCATTGGTCGATTCCTAAGGAGAAGAACCGGCAAGAAACTCCAAAGGTTACTCTTTTAATCTTTTAAAATGGTTTAAATGGTTAACAATAAGTTTAAGGTCCAGACATAATCTTGGGACACACATGAGGGCTATGCAGATTAGTGTCTGAGATGGTCTTTTGAAGAAAGCACCACACAGATTTGAGTGGACCCGTCCAGTCAGTGCAAGCATTTGTCAGTTATTGTCGAGCTCGACTTTTAACTCAAGGAGCTCGACGTCACGACGAACAATACCAAGGAAAGGACATTTGGGTAGGTCGCTTATAGTACTCAAACTGCCAGACAAACGTTAAAATTAAAGAAAGACCCACATAGTCCTCATATTCACAATATAAAAATAATAAAATATTTATCATATTAAATAAATCAAGTTATTAAATGTCAAAAAAACAAAAAAAAAACACAAAACTAAATCAAAAACAAAAAAAAATGAAAATATTTAACAAGTAAATATTGGTCAAAAAATAATATCATAGGTACTTGAAAAAGTAAACAATGTCATTGTGTATAAAGAAAATTAATAAAATGTCAAATTGTAAAAGAAAAATAAAGTATATATAAAAAAAAATAATTCAAATTGGAGCAGTTCAATCCCAAGCTTTTTTGTCCTCTATATAATCTTTAACAGCATAAAAAGCTTTCTGGCAAAGTTTACGTTTTATAAAAGATTTAAATTTATTAAGGCTTAAATTTTGAATGTGGCTTGGTAGTTTATTATAAAAGCGAATACATTGGCATCTAAATGATTCACCTATTTTCTTGAGCCTTGTTGTGGGTACAATATATTTATGTCTATTTCTTGTATTTATATTGTGAATATCACTATATTTCTTAAACAGCTTTATATTTTTGTGAGCATACAAAAGATTTTCATAAATATACTGAGAAGGAACAGTCATTACATTAATTTCCTTAAATTTTTCTCTGAGAGAGTGTCTCGGACTCAATTTATAAATTGATCTAACCGCCCGTTTTTGCAAAACAAAGATGGTCTGTATATCAGCGGCATTCCCCCACAATAGAATGCCGTACGACATTACGCTATGAAAATAACTGAAGTACACTAATCGGGCTGTCTCTACATCGGTTAAATTACGAATTTTTCTAACTGCGTATGCTGCAGAGCTCAGCTTTTTCGACAGTTTATCTATATGAGGCCCCCACTGAAGCTTAGCGTCTAAAGTTAAGCCCAAGAACACCGTGCTATCTTCAGGATTCAACTCTTCGCCCTTTACCAACACACAAGTTTTCACCTGCCTAACGTGAGGTAGTGTAAACTTAATACATTTGGTTTTTTTTTCATTAAGCAGCAAATTATTAGCGTTAAACCAATGCACTACGTTCGAAATCGCGCTATTTACGTCGTCTACAACGGGTTGTTGTCGTTTAAGTTTAAACAAAAGCGAAGTGTCATCCGCAAATAACACTATATCGTGGTTATCCTTTATGAGGTGAGGCAAATCATTAATATAAATAAGAAACAAGAAAGGGCCAAGAATCGAGCCCTGTGGGACTCCCATTATTACACTAGATCCGGGAGATCTTTCTCCGTTAATGTCAACTCTTTGGATCCTATCACTCAGGTATGAGATAAGAAGATCCAGAGCGCTGTTTCGTATTCCGTAGTGGCGGAGTTTCCTGATTAAGGTCTCATGAAGGACGCAATCAAATGCTTTGGACAAATCGCAAAAAATGCCCAAAGCATCGTATTTATCTTCCCATGCACTATAAATATGTCCTAAAAGTTCGACACCGGCATCGGTAGTTGAGCGACCCTTCGTAAAACCGAACTGTTTGCTATGTAATAATTTATGTTTATTAAAAAATCTTTGCAGTTGGTCTAAAATTAATTTCTCAAAAACTTTACTAAAAGTAGGCAGTACTGAAATAGGTCTATAATTTGTGGGGTCTGATGTACTACCTGCCTTGAATAAAGGAATAATTTTACTAATTTTCATAAGGTCAGGAAACTCTCCACAATCAATACAATTATTAAAAATAGAAGCTAAGGTAGGTGCCACAATATCAATAATAGACTTGGCAACTTCTACAGAATTACCCCACAGATCCGCAGTCTTCTTAACATTTAAGGTTTGAAATGTTTTTAATATATCTCTACATGTGACATGTTCAAAATGAAATTCTGAGTCGCAAGCTTTAACATTTTCCTTTAGCAAAGATTCGGCAACAGTAGGTGACGAGTTTAGGGATTTTGTCGTTGAAACGGAAATGTCAGAAAAGAAACTTTCGAAAGCCGCAGCGACATCCGCATGTGATTTAATTACTTTGTCATTAATTGTTAAGCTGTAGTCATAACTACGTTTACTAGACTTTCCCGTTTCATTATTAATAATATTCCAAGTAGTTTTAACAATATTATTGCGGTTTCTAATTTTCGAGCTCAAATAATGTGACTTAGCAATATGACACACTTTTTTAAACAGTTTTGAATATTTTTTAACATATAAATTAAATTCGGCAGTATTTACAAAAACTCTTTCATTATACAGCTCATAAAGCCTTGTTCTACTCTTGTGAATACCCATGGTAGCCCAGTCACTAAAAGATGCGTTACAATTTATTGAGATAGTCTTGGGAATGAAAGTGGAATTAAATTGCTTACAATACATATCAAAAAATTCATCATATTGATGATGAGGATTGTCAGTAGACAATAATGGTAAGTAAATTTTTAGTTTATTTTTAAATGTTTCCAAGCATCTTACCGTTTTTGGGTTAACAGTGATATCCATTTTAGCCACTTTAAATTTTTGCTTTTCAATGGTAATCATTTGACCGCAATGATCAGAGTCTAGAGCATTTATAATTTCTTTATGGATTGGAGTAACATCAGTATAAATATTGTCTAGACATGTGGCACAAGTAGGCGTTATTCTTGTAGGCTCCAAAAATAGGTTTACGAGATTGTAGGACCGAAACAGACTCATAATTTTACTACAAGAACTTGAGTTTTCTAATAAATTTACATTAAAGTCACCGCATGTGATAATGGACTTGTTTGTGTTACAAATCTTGTGTAAAACTTCATCCATTACCTTTTCAAAGCAGTCATACAATCCCGAGGGGGGCCTGTATACACTTAATATAATGAACTGCTCCAATTCTATACAGGCTATTTCAATATTGCGTTCAACAGATAGGCTCACAATGTCCTTTCGGTCTTTGAATTTAATCTGGTTATTTACTAAAATTAGTGATCCACCATGAATGGCATTAACTCTGTTGAATGTGCTACCAACCTGGTGATTACTAAAACTAATCATGAACTGGTGGCTTTGAAGCCAATGTTCTGTAATACAAAGAATATCAATATTATTCAAATTCAAAAATAGTTCTAATTCTAAGTCTTTGTTCCTCAGTCCTTGAATATTCTGATGCACCAGGTTGATACTATTTGTTATTAAGCTATTTTTATTAGATATAATAGTTTTGTGAGATTGTTCATTACTGCTAGAGTTTGCCTCTATTGTCCTATTCTCTAATTTAAATGATTAATAATGTCAATATTATGCACTAAATTTCTCACTGGATTATTCAAAATGTCATGGTACTCAATAGAAGCAATCTCTTTTGCTAAATTCTTAGCTGTTATACTAAAATAATAAGACAGTGACACAGCTATCTGTCGTTTACAATACCTAGAAAGATAGTACCTGTCTACTAGGAATCTATCTTTTGTCAAATATAAGCTATTACCAACATAATTATTAATATCAATTAAATGAAACATATTATTATTGAATATCAAATTATGTAATGTCATGTTAATTTCAAATCTTAAGAGGTTTTCTTCCTGTGGCAAACTTTGACTATAGGGGAATGTGAACATTAGAATTTTTCCTAAACTAAGTTTACTCAATGAACTAAAATATTGGAACAACTCCCCTTTGTTCACATTACACCCATTACCAACAAATATCAATAATATGGAATCTGGGCTGAAGTTGTAATTCATAATCTTTCTCATAATGAAATTTAAGGAACAACCAGGCATACAAAAGTTAATAATTGAAGATCCCGGATTCTTACTTGTCAACAAGCGGCCTAAATCCTTTCCAATTTCATCAGAAAAAATTATAATTTCTTTATTGACAGTCGGTTCTGTTATACAATTAATATTTTCAAGTAGTAGACACACTGTGATATTAATTAATATCATCGTTTGATTATGCTATGGTTATTCTATAATACTATCATTTTGTGAAGTATGTGAGCACAAACATTTTGACATCATCAAGGAATTCCATACATTAAACTATTCAGTAGCTTGTCTATTCCATACATTGAGTATGACAAGGTACATAAAGCTTTTCAGTTGCTGGTATATTCCATTTATTTTCTAGTTTTTCATCATCGTTATCGCTCATAGAATGTCAAAAAAGGGTCTCCTCCAAGAGCTGTGGGATTTTGTAAGAGATACCGCGGCCTCGACATATTGGGCTAAGAAGGAACATGGGTGGTTTTTTGTCAGTAGAAGTCTGACACTCCCTTTCGCTCTGCCCAAGAGCGGGAGGGGTTTTTGATGATTCCCCACCCCCCAAAAAAAAGGGTCACTCCAAACAATATTTAAACTTCTCTTCCATACAAGTAAAAATAAAAATGTAAAATAAGTGAAGAAAGGGATTATTTTCCTTAGAAAGAAAAGAAGAAAGAAAATTGTGTTTATTTGGCAATAAAAACTTAAAAAATAAACAGAACCAAATTCAAAATGATTGAGACTGCCAAAAGGGCCTCAGCTCAGCATAATGCCAGATGGCAACACAAAGTGCACCACCTGACGCTGATTTTCAGCTGCTGCCCACGAGTGCATACGCTCGAAAATATAAACACATAAAATTCTAAAATTCTAATTTTTTTTTGCAAAAGATAAAAATAAAAAAAAATAAAAAATCTACGAAAATCAAATGTTACGACTCTTATATAAAAAGCAAGAGCATGAGAACATTAATAAAAAATAACAAAATGCCAATAATAATTGATAACAACAACAATAATAAAAATAAAAATAAATGACAAAAACCTTCAAAAGTTGATACATTAGAAATAATTATATAAAGTTTAAATAAAATTAGTAACATTGGTAAAATTGTATAACGTATAAAGTTAACAAAATGTATAAAATGTATAAAACTGCCTAACATATAAATTTGATAAAATGTATAAAATTGGTAAAAGAAAAACAACGCCAACAATAGTAAAGGGAATTGATAAATTAAGACACAAAATTACTGAATGTATAAAATTAGTAACATAGGTACTTAAAATTGTATAATTTGCAAAATGTATAAAATTGATTAGCCAGACAGCAATTCAAAATCGCATTAGATTAAAAATAATGTTATGTATACGCGATATAGATAATTTAAGTAAATAAAAAAATAAAAATTACATATAAAGATATGTTATGTTTCAAATGGCTGACATGTCGGCTCGAACATCCCGAAATTCATTTTGATGATTTGCCGTGTACCGTGAAATGCGTAGGAGACTGCACCAATTGCTTGAGACCTAGGCAGTTCAAAAATGAGACTAACTTGTCCGTCTTTGGGTCTGAGTTATTAAGCATGTCTTAGCGGAACCTCCTTCTCCAAAACCTGGTACAAGCGGTGCCCTATAAAAGACAGCGCGCCGCTAGCAATGGGTTCACTCGATTATCGGTCGGCAACGGTTGAACATCGCTACCCTCGTTTGTATTTTTATATTCAGTCGCTATATTGTTATTTTGTTAATCAATTTATATCATTTGCAGTAATTAGAGTTAGGATGTCTTATTTTTAAAATTACTTTGTTGTGATTTCGGTTATTAAACTTTGATTGTTTATTAAATAATTTAGGAAGTAATTGTGCGTTATTTTTTTAAAAAAAACTGTCCTCACTTCTGGTTTCTAAGATCAGAAGTGGGATCCGAACACGTGCTTAGTCCTGTTTGTGCCATCTGCTTTAAGTTAAAGTAAATAACCGATAGTGTTTGAATTTAACCTAATTACTGCAAGTTTTATTTTGTGGGTACGCGAGTATCGGTGAGTTTTTTTTTATTTTTTTTTTCTGATCATTTAATTTTAATTTCTGATATGCCGGGACGTTCGACAAGTGTTGAAAAACAAAACGATTCCCGTCGATTGCATCGTAATCGTTCTCGAACGTTGAGAAGTAGATCGCGTAATCGTAGCCATGGTTCCGGAAGGAGCAATCACACTTCTTCACCGCGTAGATACCGTGAGCGTTCTCATAGTCGCGAGCGTACCTCTTCTAGACATCGTCATGTGTCCCGTAGTCCACGAAACGGTCATAGACGTCGTGACACCTCATATAGCCGCCGTGATTCTCCGCGTGATCAGGCCTTAGGTCAAATATTAGCTCGCTTGAATTCTATTGAGAGCCGTTTGCCGACTTCGCCAACGTGTCGCGTGTCTACGCCTGTTGCGGAGCATGGCTCACGGGGGCAGGAAACTTTCACTAGGCAGAAGTCGCGAACGCTTGACCAGGATAAGGACGTGACAGATAAGCTCGTTGGCGCATTGTCTTGTTTAGTTCAAGAGAGATCGCATAATTTTTATATTTCTCCCTTCGATCCTAACCTACACGACTTTGACGTTTGGTGTTCAGAGGTAGACCGCGCTCGTAATTTAAATAAATGGGACGATCGCGAGTGTCTAGGGCGCATAGGAAGTTGTTTGCGTGGTGACGCGAAATCATGGCTTAACGATTGGGTAACAAGTGATCGTTCGTGGAGCAACTTCAAATTAGAGTTTCGTTCACTATGCCCACGTAATGTAGACGTTGCTACAATTTTGTTTGAGGTTATGTGTAACAATTCAAATAAATTCCCGACATACGCCGAATATGCTCGCAAGTCTCTTTTGCGTCTTAACATTGTAAAGGGGTTGTCTGATGAGCTGAAAGTTGCAATAATTGTCAGAGGTATTACTGATGCTCAAGTAAAGGCTGCTGCAACGAATGCGAAACTTAAAATAACAGATCTAGTTGAGTTTTTGTCGGTATATTGTGGCGTAGTGCTTTTTGTGGTAGGGAAATGAGACAAGTAAGACTTAGTTATACATTTACTTAGCACTACACAAACAAAATAGGGGTTCTTAAGGTCTAAGGTTCTAGGATCTAAGGTCACGCACTGTCACTGAAGGTAGGAAAACGGTACTGCCCTGAGCAACCAGAAGGCGTCGATCGCCACGCACGGTAGGTAGGCCGGGTCAGGCGGCCTCACGCGTCGGTAGAGACGCGCGGCAGGGCGGTCGACCAGGTGGGCAGCGGGCTCAGGGCAACTAGCCCTAGGCAGCGTTGGTGGTAGGCAGGTAGCGGCAGCGCAGACGGCCAGTAGGTAGCGGCGGTAGGCCGCTGTCTACACGGCCACGCCGTCGTCTTGTGCCGGACGCGTAGGCGTCAGTTTAGAGGCGGCACGCGATAGGGCGGCCGTGCAGGTGCGTGCTTCTCACCGCGTTGGTAGATGCGCGGGAGCACAGCAGAGCAGCAGAACAGTGCAGCGTGAGCGAAGCAGCCCTAGTTGGTTAGCCAGCGCTAGGAACCCTGAAACAGCGCCAAGGGGACGCTTGAGCTCCAAGATGGTTCCTGTAAGCCCCTACGATGTGCGTGTCCCAGCCATGCGTTAGATGCGGCAAGCTCAAGGCAGTGAAGAAGATGGAAGATGGGTACTCACACATCGCAGTGGTTTACAGTGATTAGTTGATAGGTGAATAGTTTATAGACTAAAGGCAAGGCGTGGCGTCACATCGCCACGTGGTTCTCATTGACCGTTGACTCGCGTCGCCGGTTTATGATACAGCATGGATGAGCATGATTTAGTTTATAGAGAATAGAATAGGACGCATGCCATGCGGAGAACCATATAACTAATTAGAGCACATGTGCATAGTGAATAGCTAGGTGCTAATTAATATTAAATACAGAATACATTGCCGGCAGCCATGTTAAATCGACACAAAGATTACAAATAGATATGGCTTGCCGGGACATAAATTTAGCAGCAAAAGAACACAATGGCGGAGTTCACTTACCCAATAACTGGGGACTTATCTAGTAGCCTGCTCGCTTGATGTAAAAAGGGCAGAACCTATGCGTGCAGCCGTTTATAAAGGAGGTCCTGAGCGACGTTCTCCCTCCATTGTGACATTACAGAACATTTAGGGTTGTACCTATAATTTAGTGAGGTGACAACTTTTTAGAATTAGTCGGTTTTTAGTGAATCGACTAATTTATGCTACAGTACCCCGCCTGCAAAGAAAGGATTTTCCCTAGGGGAAATCCGCTAGAAGGCCTAAACCACTTAGACTGACTACCTGTACGTACATACATCTCATTCGTGTGCTTCCATCCCATCTATCAAATATTCATCGTCAAACATCCATCAATCAAAGTCCGTCACTGACTTGAATGTAGTCCTAAGTCAGTGACTTACTAAACACACAAGAGGTAAACTAATTTAGAGTAGCTTAACTCAAGACAGTCAGTCGGAAAAACACAAGATAGGGCAAGTGTCTCTCCTTGGGGGTCAGGTCACTGAGGTGTTAAATTGCAGGGTAATGTGTATAGTGTAGGTTCTGTTATATTTAGAAACAAAATTAAAGATCACCATTGATTGCTGAATACTATTATGAAGTGTAGAAGTTAGAGTACAACACTGTCAAGTGAGTGATGTACCTTGTATAAGTGTGTAATCCGAACATGAAGATGTAAAGTCTTTATATTCATGATTTAATATCAAGAAAAAGAAAACATGCAATTTAAATAGTAATAGTTTATATTAAAAAACATGCATTTAAAAAGAATTGTTAAAGTTTTTTAAAATCTTTAATTGATTTATGTTTTGTCTATGTTCTATGTCTATGACACATTTTATTGTTTTAGTCAGAGTCCATAGTGAAGAATTTATAATTTCTGAACGATAAAATATTGACAAGCAAAAAGGCTAATATCCAAGGTAAGTGTCAAACGTCAAAGTTGAATAAAATTTTCTAGGTCGATGACACTTGTTAAGTTAGGTTAGATAGATATGACATTTTTCAGCATTATAGGTTAAATTTATTTGTTTAACATGCTTGGTTAAGAATTAAGCGTTAAGTTAAGTTGTAGAAGTCGTTAACGTTATGGTCTAAAGTTTAGTTATCAATTGTGTGTAAGGATTACGTGACATTTATGAGAGGTTTACAGAATGTGTTTATCAACAATCAAATGGCATTTATTTACTGAAGTTAGTTTGTATACAAGACTTTATAGATTAATAGTGTGTATGTAGTTGTAACTAGTGTTTAGATTACAGCGAGTATTAGTTTTTTGATAGATTTGATATGTATTTAGGTAGCTGTTAGGGCTTGTTTATTGAGTTGCAATCCGCTCATAGTTAGAAAACACCTGGTTTAGAGCCAGAAGTGCTAGTCTTGCTACCGTGTAGGCGGTAGAAGATTCAACTGACTAACAGTTGTAGTTTATCAATGGTTAGCCATGATAAAGTTAGGTACTAAGGCGTCGGCCATTAGCACAATTAATAGTCCTCTATCAACGGGGTAGGCCGAGATGAGGTCCAACTGTGACTTTGGTCAGCAGCTGTTAGAGTACCAATGGTGTAGGGCCATTGGTATGGGGTAATGGGTGCTACGGTTTAGCGCCATTAGCACTTTTAGTAGTCCTCTATCAACGGGGTAGGCCGAGATGAGGTCCAACTGTGGCTTAGGCCTACAGTTGTTAGAATATCCATGAACTAGGTCATGAATGTTTTAGACACTGGTTTAGAGCCTAGTGTTTGAATTCTAAAGTTATAGTTCTACTATATTAAGTTTTAAATTCTAGTTATACCTAATTAAGTTTTAAGTTATCCTATTCTAGGGTAGGACAATGCCTGCAATTTCAATTTTGCAGTTACTTTTCATGAAAGTGCAGACTTGTTAGTGTTAGTAACACAAACAACACAATTGTTTTTTTGTAGTTAACAAATGACCTACTCTGCTTATCTAAGAAAATAAATACACTCCATAATGACCACAGCATGCACTATGGCAGTGAGTGTTTTAAGCGACAGAAGGTGCTTACATGTGTAATATGCACATAGAATGTACGGTATGAATGCAGTCACCTATGTGTAGGTACTGTCTTTAAGATGTTCTTGTTGGAACATGATAATTACAACACAAAAACTAAGGGTAGTGTACCATAGGGCATATTCTGCTACAAAATAATTACTCATCCCTTGGGATCCTCAATACCCTCTATGGCAACGCCGTTTTAACAGAAAGGTGCTTACACGTTTAATAAGCACAATAAGAGTGTGACAGCAGTATGTAAGTGAGTGTGAGTGTGTGTGTAGCTAGTTAGGTACAGAATTTAAGGTATGTAGCTTACAACCATGCAGCCCAGAAGCAATTAGATAAACCTCTGTGGACGTGTTGTATGCCACAATAATAGCAATAACTATGTTATAGTTAGTGTAGGTAGTTGGCGGATGCAGATTTTCCTGCACGCCATAGACTAGTTTAGGACTAATCTAAGGTACGAGTTGACCTTCTACGACTAGTTGTTGATAGATGTCGTAGTATTTTACCCTTGGCATCGTTTGACCCTGTATGGATCAAACACTAGCTAGCTAGGCCTACGGGTGGTAGGCCTCAGCCTTTCTTAGATGGATGAAGTTAATCTTATGAGAAGACATTGTGTTCTTTTGTTGACAATAAGTTTAATTTAAACTATGTAGTACCAGGATATCTGTGCCGTAGGTCCTAAGGGCAACAGACGGATAGTGGGTAGGATCTCACTGCCGACCTGCAGACTCACAGGATCGATCAACTGATGGCTAAAGGTGTCTTGGCCACAGTGAGGTGGTATAACAAAGGATAGGGTTTTCTCACTGCCGGTCAAACAGGCTCATAAGACCGATCTACTGATGGCTAAAGGTGTCTTGGCCACAGTGAGAGGATGACAACACAATACACAACACACACCAATTAATATAGCAGGTACATTCAGCAACGCAATGGATTATTGTTAGTTTAGGATTGTAATTTACAATTTAATAATAGTTTAAGGTAGAAGATTAACAAACTTAAGTATTAGATTTTCCAATTTAGTAAAAGTTGAAGGTAGAAGAATAACATTTTTTGTTTTTTTTTTTTCACAACAAAATTTAAAAATACCACAACGATGCTGAGCGTAGGAGAAAGAGACCAGTGCGAGAACCTTAGAGACTACCGAGTGGGCGCCACTGTGGCGTAGTGCTTTTTGTGGTAGGGAAATGAGACAAGTAAGACTTAGTTATACATTTACTTAGCACTACACAAACAAAATAGGGGTTCTTAAGGTCTAAGGTTCTAGGATCTAAGGTCACGCACTGTCACTGAAGGTAGGAAAACGGTACTGCCCTGAGCAACCAGAAGGCGTCGATCGCCACGCACGGTAGGTAGGCCGGGTCAGGCGGCCTCACGCGTCGGTAGAGACGCGCGGCAGGGCGGTCGACCAGGTGGGCAGCGGGCTCAGGGCAACTAGCCCTAGGCAGCGTTGGTGGTAGGCAGGTAGCGGCAGCGCAGACGGCCAGTAGGTAGCGGCGGTAGGCCGCTGTCTACACGGCCACGCCGTCGTCTTGTGCCGGACGCGTAGGCGTCAGTTTAGAGGCGGCACGCGATAGGGCGGCCGTGCAGGTGCGTGCTTCTCACCGCGTTGGTAGATGCGCGGGAGCACAGCAGAGCAGCAGAACAGTGCAGCGTGAGCGAAGCAGCCCTAGTTGGTTAGCCAGCGCTAGGAACCCTGAAACAGCGCCAAGGGGACGCTTGAGCTCCAAGATGGTTCCTGTAAGCCCCTACGATGTGCGTGTCCCAGCCATGCGTTAGATGCGGCAAGCTCAAGGCAGTGAAGAAGATGGAAGATGGGTACTCACACATCGCAGTGGTTTACAGTGATTAGTTGATAGGTGAATAGTTTATAGACTAAAGGCAAGGCGTGGCGTCACATCGCCACGTGGTTCTCATTGACCGTTGACTCGCGTCGCCGGTTTATGATACAGCATGGATGAGCATGATTTAGTTTATAGAGAATAGAATAGGACGCATGCCATGCGGAGAACCATATAACTAATTAGAGCACATGTGCATAGTGAATAGCTAGGTGCTAATTAATATTAAATACAGAATACATTGCCGGCAGCCATGTTAAATCGACACAAAGATTACAAATAGATATGGCTTGCCGGGACATAAATTTAGCAGCAAAAGAACACAATGGCGGAGTTCACTTACCCAATAACTGGGGACTTATCTAGTAGCCTGCTCGCTTGATGTAAAAAGGGCAGAACCTATGCGTGCAGCCGTTTATAAAGGAGGTCCTGAGCGACGTTCTCCCTCCATTGTGACATTACAGAACATTTAGGGTTGTACCTATAATTTAGTGAGGTGACAACTTTTTAGAATTAGTCGGTTTTTAGTGAATCGACTAATTTATGCTACAATATGTCAAACCAAAAACCGAGACGCGCAGTTCAAACAACCCTCCCCATTCAAACAATGTAGGACCATCATCATCGCGTAAACGCGAAGCAACTAAATCGGGAGATAGTAAAATAGTGTGTCACTATTGTCATCAAACTGGTCACACGAAATATAACTGCAGGAAAAGACCTAAAGTCGACACTAACGCGCCATCATCAGCAGATACCGCGACGTCAACGCCTTCAACATCGGGTGATAAATCTGTCAAGTTTTGCACGCATTGTAAACGTAACGGTCACGTAATTGATACATGCTTTTCGAAAAAAAGGTCTGAAACTGATCGTAATGAACAGAAATCGGCTAAGATAAATTTTTGCTCAAGTGTCAATCGAAACGAGACAACATAATGTCTGCTGTTATTCAAAAGGTGCCTATAGATACTTTGATTGATAGTGGGTCTGATATCTCGTTGATTTTAGAATCGGTTCTTAAATGTTTTAATTTCAATCGAATCCCAACGTATCGTTTGTTGAGAGGTATAGGCAGCCAGGAGATTGAATCGACGTCATATGTTGTGACGACGATCGAATTTCCTGAAGTGTCTTTGGAAGTTGACTTGTATGTGGTCCCAGTTGGGTGCATTACGGCGCCTATTTTGATTGGCACAGATGTATTAGATAGAGAGGGAATTACCTACACGCGTAGTAATAACTTACACCGGCTCACGAGATTAGACAGTGTGCCCTCTGTACTGCACGTATCTACCGTTGACTATGAAAACATTAAAACGCCGTTAATTGGCAATGACAGAAATCTCCTGCTTAATATCATCCGCGAGTTTTCGAGTTCTTTCATTACGGGTACTGCTACATCAACGGTGAATACGGGCAGTATGGAGATAAGATTAACATCGAGTGCCCCGGTAGTTCATAGGCCTTATAAGCTTTCTTGTGACGAAAAAAATAGAGTTCGGGATATAATTAATGACCTACTCTCAAAGGGAATTATTCGTGAGTCACAGTCCGACTACGCCAGTCCTATCATTCTCGTCAAGAAGAAGGACGGGAGTGATAGGATGTGCGTCGATTATCGGGCACTTAATGCTATAACGGTCAAGGAACGATTTCCCTTGCCTTTGATCGATGACCACATCGATAGGCTTGGTTGCTTTAAGTTCTTCACCAGTTTAGACATGGCAACTGGATTTCATCAGGTGCCATTAAAGGATGATGATTCGATTTCCAAAACCGCCTTTGTAACGCCCGAAGGGCATTTCGAATACTTGAAAATGCCCTATGGGTTAGCTAACGCCCCTATAGTTTATCAAAGAATCATTTCAAAAACCTTAAAACCCTATATTGAAAGTGGGCGAGTTTTGACGTATATCGACGATGTACTCCTTATGTCAAACGGAATTCCTGAAGGACTCGACTTGCTGCGTCAAGTTTTGAGTACTCTCACGAATGCCGGTTTTTCGGTTAATTTAAAAAAATGTACCTTCTTAGACACCGAAATAGAGTACTTAGGTAATGGTCAGGTGCGGCCGAGCCCAAGAAAAATTGAGGCACTGG
The DNA here is from genome assembly GCA_932274075.1 of Diarsia rubi. Taxonomy (NCBI): domain Eukaryota; kingdom Metazoa; phylum Arthropoda; class Insecta; order Lepidoptera; family Noctuidae; genus Diarsia; species Diarsia rubi. The sequence goes on along the minus strand of OW026413.1, from coordinate 23,880,140 downwards.
TAAATTCTCCAAAGCCCACTAATGTTAAGGGGGTTCGCCAATTTTTGGGCCTGGCTGGGTATTTTAGGCGTTATGTTTCGGGTTACGCTTCTAAAACAGCCTGCATTGCCAGACTGTTAAGAAAGGGAGAACCCTTCAAATGGGGTTCAGAACAAGATGTAGCACGCGACTATATTATTCATTGTTTGACCCATGAACCAGTCTTAGCGATCTTTGACCCAAGTTTGCCTACGGAACTTCACACCGATGCCAGTTCCATCGGTGTCGGTGCGGTGTTGTTGCAGGAGCATGCCGGTAAACGAAAAAGAGTAGTCAGTTACTACAGTAGGTCTACCCAGGGCGCGGCGAGTGGACGCCTGACGCATGCTCCGCTTTCTTCGAGGCTGGTAAGCAACCGGAAAACTTCTGTTTGGCCTGGACCCCTGGTTCATGGCTTCTGTTTGGTCTGAGCCTCTGGCTTATGACTTCTGTTTGGCCTGGACCCCTGGTTCATGGCTTCTGTTTGGTCTGAGCCTCTGGCTTATGACTTCTGTTAGGCCTGGACCCCTGGTTCATGGCTTCTGTTTGGTCTGAGCCTCTGGCTTATGACTTCTGTTTGGTCTGAGCCTCTGGCTTATGACTTCTGTTTGGCCTGGACCCCTGGTTCATGGCTTCTGTTTGGTCTGAGCCTCTGGCTTATGACTTCTGTTTGGCCTGGACCCCTGGTTCATGGCTTCTGTTTGGTCTGAGCCTCTGGCTTATGACTTCTGTTAGGCCTGGACCCCTGGTTCATGGCTTCTGTTTGGTCTGAGCCTCTGGCTTATGACTTCTGTTTGGTCTGAGCCTCTGGCTTATGACTTCTGTTTGGCCTGGACCCCTGGTTCATGGCTTCTGTTTGGTCTGAGCCTCTGGCTTATGACTCCTGTATGGCCTGGAACCTATGGTTCATGGCTTCTGTTCTGGTTAAGTATATTAGCTTCACTACTATCTATTTATCTTGGCTAGTATTCTAATCAATGGGAGTCCGGAATTCCATTGCTTGGAATGCTATTTAGTTCCATTTACGTTTTAATGCTTATAATCACTGATTTTGCTTTGTAATTTTTTTTAGTCTGAAGCTCTTAGATTTACATTTCAATTACCTAAGAAACCTTCCTGTTAGTTGGTTGGGTACCTGATGGTGGGAGTGCACGCTCACTATCGCGTACTTAACAAAATCAGTTCAAGTGCTTTCTATTCTCTGGCTTCAGACACATAAGGGTCGCAAGTAAACAAATGTACAGTATGTGTTGTTGTTACTTTGCAGATGATTATGGCCAGTCTGAGGATGACGGCCAGTCTGGTGATGGTGGACCTAGTGATGACACAAGGCAAGATGCGGTCGAGGACGCCCCGCTGTCAGGAACGGCCGTCTTAGCGGAACCTCCTTCTCCAAAACCTGGTACAAGCGGTGCCCTATAAAAGACAGCGCGCCGCTAGCAATGGGTTCACTCGATTATCGGTCGGCAACGGTTGAACATCGCTACCCTCGTTTGTATTTTTATATTCAGTCGCTATATTGTTATTTTGTTAATCAATTTATATCATTTGCAGTAATTAGAGTTAGGATGTCTTATTTTTAAAATTACTTTGTTGTGATTTCGGTTATTAAACTTTGATTGTTTATTAAATAATTTAGGAAGTAATTGTGCGTTATTTTTTTAAAAAAAACTGTCCTCACTTCTGGTTTCTAAGACATGTTTATATTGAAATCACCCATCAATATCGTGTGCTCACATCGCGTAGAGAGTTTACTGAACTATAGAAACAGCGTCTAAGAAAATATCAACATCTTGCCAGGGGGGGCGGTAGGCAGTACCTATTGCTAGTTTGATTCCGCGAACATTAATTGTGACCCACATCTGCTCAACCATGCTGTGGGATGTACTGACAGAGTGCGAGTGACTTCGAACATTTATGCCATTTTTGCAATAAAAACCAACCCCGCCACCCCGTCCCTTCTTGACAGACAAAGACCGCGGTATGTGCCGCAGCCTATATCCTGGCACAGAGGGCGCGCGCCCTTCTTCACCGGTTCGCAACCACGTCTCATTAATAGCCATAACATCTACGTCCAAACTTAGTAACGCTGCTATAAATTCATCATGTTTCGTGCCCAAAGAACCCGCATTCCAAAAACCAACTTTAAGGTATTTAGTTATCATTTCATATATAATTTACTAACGAATAATACAATTTGACAAAAAATATATTCTAAGTAAAATAATTTAAAGATTGATAGACACATAAAAGCATAGTTGTTGTGGAACATAAACAGAGAGTAGTATAAACGAGTGCTTCGTTTGAGTGGCATAGAAAAAACATAATAATAATATGTAAATGAAACAGCACCGTGGGCAACGTACATTGAAGGTAAATAGTGACAACTTAAAAAACTATGGATTCTGAGATGATGACGCAGACAGGAATATGTATATTTTATTGTACAATTTATCCTAAAAGTAGTTAAAAATAAAAAACACTTTTCAATCAACGACATGCAACAATAAATTAATAAAATACTACTCAAAAAAGAAAAAAGTGGATTAATTAAAACTTTCACATAAAAAACTTTGTTAGAGATTACTACTGTACCGAGAAAACCTATTGTATTATAAAAAAACGACCGATGTCCTTTTCCGTACGGATGTGCACAACCGACTTTCCCTCATCTTTACGTGCAAGTATGCGACCATCTTTAGTCCAGGTGTATTTCCATTCGTGGTTACTAGCAGCTTGACGGGTATTGTAGAACAATTGCCTGTTAGTTTTAGTCAGGCGCTCGTTTAGGTAGATGCGGTGTGGCGCTCCCGGCACTTCGATGTCAGCAGTCGTGAGGTTGCGGCGGACGCGCGCAGCACCCAGCAGAGCATCTCGCGTCACACGTCTTGCTAGTCTGACAACGATTATTCGAGGTCGGAGCGTTTCACCTTCGGTGTGAGCACGCCGAACGTTCCCAACACGTTTAGCAAAAACAACATCTTGTTCCTCCAGCTTAATCGCTAGTTTAAGTGCAAGGGTGCCGATCAACTGAGCCGGGTTTTCCCCAATTGACTCCGTGACGCCTGACAGTTGAACATCGTTCAATAATGTCTCTTGCTCCCGTTCATTCAGCTGCTGCTGCAGTTCCCCAATTGTTTCCTCCAATTGAATCAAACGAGGGGAATTCGATTGGTCGGTGTTTTCTTCGAATTCTTTGAATCGATCTTCCAGGATGTTCATACGGTTACAGCACTTATTCATCCTATCATTCAGACCTGAGAACTCATCACGAAATTGGCGTAATTCATCTCGCAAGGCATTGACATCACTGCGGAGACAACGGATTTCCACCGCTAGGCTGGTTGATTCAGTATCAGGTATTTTATCAATTATTCCATTATCATCAGTGAGGCTGACAGCCGGAGTCGCTTGGATAGTAGAGGAGCTAAGGTCGTCATTTCCTTTGACTGGTGTATGAGAGTTGTCTGTACGTGGTACCTTTGCCTTACAGCCAGGGCACGTCCACTTAGAGGAAGATGTTGCTGTAGGAGCAATGTTGACGCAGACCCGGTGATAAAATGTCGGACATTTTATGCATTTAATGCCATCACTTATTGCTAAGAATTTGCCGCAAGCTCCGCACTTTAGCATTGTAACTGTAAGTTTTCGAAAAATCACCAAACAATCGAAATCAACAAATGTTAGAAACACAAAAAGAGCTACTAGTTCACAGTAGATTTGAACCCGCGGACACTAGGTTAGCGTACAAGAAGGTATCGCCTTAGTTGCCGACGCTATTTCTCCACAGTTCAAAGCTCCGAAATAGTTGAGCTTATAGCACAGGGATGACAATTTTTGAATAAATGAGGGTGTGTTACTAGTTTTTGATACACAAACACCTTACTGTGCTAAAAAATTAACTAAGATTTCATCACTTGCTTTTACGATGTTTTAATGATTTGCACTGTTTACTTTTGCTTAATAATTTGAAAAATTAAAGATATAGTCACAATCACCGATTATATGTCTTCATCGATATTAAACTTCACTAATTACTGTTGCAAAGTATTTTTAATCACGGAGCAAAAAGAAATACGCGTTCACCGTTTCGAGCGTACGACGCGACCTTAACATTGACGTGTTGCGTCCCTCAACTTAGTCACCGCGACAATGACAAAACTGCGCTTTGTGTATTTACTTGTAAAAGGGATATACCGGAGATTTGAATCTCTGTATTCGGGATGAAAAGAAACCCTAGTTCACTGGAGAGGAAGTTACATATTGTACGCATATTTTGTTGTTATGGGGACGGCGATAGCAGGAAGACTTATTGGTACCATTACGTGTTATCACACAAAACTGAAAAGGGCTTGAAGAATGCGGTTGAAAATTGACCCACGTGAACATACTACTGGTAAATTATCCTACGTCCTGAAACAGTCCAAGGCCAACCCGTGTTTTTGAAATTTTATCCAAATATCCGTTAAGCCGTAAGGCGGTGGCAGGCGGAGAGGCTGACTTCTGTCTGTCTAGACAGAGTAAAGTTCGCCATTATCAAAAATGTATGGATGGGAGATACCATCGTGGCTCATGGTTTTTGTATTGGGGCCTTAGGAAACTTAAATTAATGTTAGGCTTTGATATTGTTTCTTCGTTTATAAAAAAAACTGGCCAAGTCCAAATCGGACTCGGGCACCGAGGGTTCCGTACAAACAAAGTTTAAAATTATTAAAAATATTTTTATTATATGATGTATCTTAAAAATGTATACTTTTCGCAATTTTTCCATTATCTCTTCTATAAGACGTTGCTTCGTACCAAATTTAAATATACTGAGATCACGGGAAGTACCCTGTAGATTCCCTTGTGTGTATAGAAAATTTGCGGAACTTTGCGGCAAAAACGGCTGTATCTTTTGATTGCGTTGACTTAGAAGTTTGATTTTTCAAGCTTTAAGGGACAGTACACTTGAAAATTTGATTTAAATTTCAGTTTGATACCTCCACGCTTTCCTGAGGAAAACGGTCTTGATAGACAGACGGACGAACCGACAACAAAGTGATCCTATAAGGGTTCCGTTTTTTCCTTTCGAGATACGTTCCCTAATACAATTCCTATTTCCCAATTACCCTTTTAGCCGAATTTCGGTAAATTGTCAAAGCCTGCTGTCAAATTGAGGTCAGTAAACAAAACCGCTATTCATTATTGCATCAATAACCACAAATTCCTGCCAAAACGTCAGAATATTATTAGTTTGCCGTTCGTATCATGTAATAGTCCGCCTATACGTGTCTTCTGTTAGACCCAGGGGTTTTTTCTCGCATCCGGAGTTTCTAGAAAAATATATGTAGGTGTGTAAAAAACCCTTAATTAAGCCGAAAAGCACCCAATAGGTTTTGGGTCGAAAACCTATATGGTAGTTCCCGTTGACCTAAAATCACGATTTTTTTTTTATAGATAGTGGTACGGAACCCTAGTTGGGTTTAATTGCTTAGAATTACTTGTTTGAATGTTCTTGGTCGATGTAAAGGGACCGAAAAGCTATTGAAACCTTATGTCCGTTGCCTTTTTAATGATAATGATTAATATTTAAGGCTTTTGCTTACCCAACATCCTGATGATGGTCTTCTTAGACTGCGCCTGTCTTGCCTCACCGTGCACGCTGCCGTTGACGCCGTTCAACGTGCCCGGGCTCCCCGGCTTACTGGCGTGCGTTGTGCTGAAAGTTTCAGAGATGTTAGTATGGGGAAACTTGAGTAACCACCAGCACCGCTGATGGGTGTGTACAGCTTAGTGTACTGTAATAATGTACATAATTATTTAATCATCATCATTTACCTAGCCTTTACCCAAGTATGTTGGGTCTAACCGAATGCAGCTGAATGTCAGTATTTTACATGGAGCGACTGCCTACCTGACCTCCACAACCCAGTAAATACTGCGTAATAAGATACCTTTTGGTAAGATTGGTTGTCAGACTTTCACGTTACTGCAGCCTGATGTCGTACAGATTTAATGTAGGTAATAATTATGCCATAGGGAGGATTAGTTTTGGAAAACTGCTTAAATCGCTTGATTTTGCCAAGGGCAGGTACAAAAAAACAATAATGCGTTTATAGCCAAAAGTCGTATTGCCTCTACCGTCTTCAAACGGGTGACCGAAATCGAACGATGTATTTATTAGGTTTACAATGAATCGCGTTTAGTAATTCGTCAAGTAATCGTATCTAAGAATAAGATCAGATACAGAGTTCAGCTGAACTCTGTACCGACCGCCAAACAAATCCGTGCATGTTTCTCATACTAGAATATACAGCTGTCTGAGATGGTTGTGCGAATCAGCGAGTTGATCCATCCGTGTGTGGTAAATAATAACATGGCAAATATCAAGTTCAAGTTTATTAGTTAAATTTTTTTACTATACCATTGTTTTTTACGTAAACTACTGTTAGTAAAAAAAGTAGTAGGTACAAACTGAAAAGCAAAAAACAAGCACATTTTAAATTAAACAAAACTTTGTAGCAGGCGTGGTCCATTCTACTTATTTTCATTTCATAATTTAATATTCAAATGAACCCTGCCTGCTTCCAAGTTTTGTTTAATTTAAAATGTGCTTGTTTTTTGCTTTTCAGTTTGTTTAGTCGGGTTTTTTAGTTTTTTAACAACTTTTTTTATTTCCAACTTTTTAGTTCTTTTGTGTTTGTTCATTCGTTGGTCGCGTAAAATTCTTCGCATATGATTTAACTATTGTGTTTGTTTATAGGATTTACGACTTTGAATTTTAAACATATAAGTGTCATATATTTTTGTAATCTCCTCTTAAAACCTTTCATTTTGATACCCTACTCGATGGTAACAGAAAAAAAAAAATTATTGAAATCCGCGGTATGGCGCAAAATCCACAACCTTCTTTGTTTTTTAATTTTAATGTAGCCAGTGACACTCGCGCCACGAATCTAAACGAAAAGACGAATCTAACGACGTATGTTTTATTCAAATCCCTTCATCCGTTTAGGAGTTATGAGGGAACAAAGAAACGGACATACATACATACATACACACCAAACACATAACCCTCGTTTTGGGCTTCACCGTAGTCGGGTATTAATGGCACGTCTCATTTGTATTGGAATACAATATAAGCCTAACGGTGTAAAAAGGTATACAAATATCAAATTTATCGCCGTCGTATCACGTTTTAGCATTTTTGTTAAAAAATCCGTCTCCAACCAAATGAGCACTATTACGCAAATAAATTCACATTTGAAATTCATTGAATAAAATATATTGTGTTAAAAGGCAGAGTTAATGTATGGAAAATAACTAGTAGGTAACGGTTGCCAAATTAAGTAAATAGCCTCAATAAAAGAGTAAATAAAGTCTTATAGCGAATCAAAGTAATAGGTTTTTTATTTCTCTTACTATATTGACACAAAAGCACTTTTTTATTCACTAATATTATGGATTGTTGCTTTATGCAAAGCTTTGATCAAACTGATGCGTATCCCGCGCGGGGCACGAGACGCTATCTGGAGATGATAAACCCCGCGCTTAGACTGTTTTTGATTAGAAAGTCACGCAACGTTTGGCGTCATTTTAAACACCTTCATACTACTTAATTAAACTATGATATTTTATAGAATTTATTTGCAATGTAGGAGCAGATTATTGCTACCCTTCATCAGTTCTAAGTAAATTCTACTTTCCATTCCAAATGATACAACGGAATTAGGCTTCCTCTCTACCGCATTTCTTAAGAAAACCAACAAATACGATGTTACGACATTGTCTGACATCCGCACACAATTAATTGAATAACCCGAATAACAAAACAACCTATTAAAATCCAACGACAATAACCTCAACCATTACCCTTCGATTCCGGAGCTCCGTAGATCCGAATTCCGCAGAACATAGGAACCGCTCTAAATCACGCGAAGCAATCCCGCGTTTCATTTGACTCGATTACTTTTCGCTATATTTGGAAAGGGTGCGACTTGCGACATTTTTTTTACTGATAGTGATCGCAACGTTTGAAAAGACGTCAATGTGACAGAGGAGTATTTGAAGAGGGCGTGTGGTAACATGCGTAGGTTTATAAATGAGAGGAAAAAGTAAATATACTTGTTGAATGTGTTAAGGTTCACTTTTATTTGCATGGGATTTGTGAATGAAAAGACGTGTGTCTGACTACAAGTGTATTGAGCGACTAGTTTACCTGTTTTACAAAGATGATTAAATATATCTGTATGACATATACTTAGCTATTAATATGTATGCTCACACCTACTGCATTTAACTCAATACGTCACAACATACCGCCCACCAAAAGGCCTGTAGGTCTTTTAAGAAACAAAGATTTTAACAAAGTTACATACTATGAGATTTCCACAACACAACGTTATATAAATCTATCGGTGGGGGTCTGATATTAATCTTAAACATACATAAAAATTACTATCAAAATTATGAATGTATTTCTAAAGAGCATAATTAGTTTAAACAGTGTAATGTAAATCAGCAAACAATAATGGTAATTAGTTTTCTAAAACACTAAAATTTATAATCAAGTTCCGTTTAGAGGCAATGGACATAATTTTGTTACAGTTCTTTTTGTTATGGAACTACCACTTTTGACACTATAAACCCTCGTAAGACCGTCCGGACCAGGGTGCTTTTCGACAATTCGTCCCAGGGACCATTTTCCAGGTGGCAAGTTATCAGTTTTAATCAAGACGACATCTCCGATCTTAAATTCTTCTTCTTTCTTATGCCACTTAGGACGCTGTTGTAATCTGGATAGATACTCATCCTGCCATCGCCGCCAGAAGTCGTGAACAAGTTTCTGTGTGTGTTGCCAGCGAGACAGGCTAGACAGCCTTGTGTCTTTCATTTTGGGTGATGGGACAACAATAGGTGCCTCTCCAATTAAGAAATGTCCTGGTGTGAGTGGGTTCATGTTGTCTGGATCAGTGCAGTTCATGGGACTTAACGGACGAGAATTCAAGCAGGCTTCAACTTGACAGAGTATCGTCGTCATCTCTTCGTATGTCAGGTGAGTTGTTACGATTCTTTTCAGGTGGTATTTTATAGATTTGACACCTGCCTCCCATAATCCACCGAAAGAGGGACTGTAAGCGGGAATGAAATGCCATTGAGTACCGTCCGTGGTTAGTGTTTCTGCAATTTCTCCAGTGAACTGTAAGCTTGCTTCGTTCCAGGCATCTCGTAGCTCTTTGTTAGCTCCCACGAAGTTACGCCCTTGATCACTCCACAAGTGATTACATTTGCCTCTCCTGGCAACAAAACGTCTAAAAGCGCCGATAAACGCTTCCGATGTAAGATCGCTTACAAGTTCAATATGGATGGCCTTCGTGGACATACAGACGAATATAGAAATGTAGCCCTTTGTTGTTTTGTTTCCTCGGCCTTTAGATAATAAGATCTGAAAAGGCCCCGCGAAATCTACTCCAGTATTCAAGAATGGTCTTGATGGAGTCACTCTCTCATCGGGTAAATCTCCCATAATTTGAGCTCTAGTAGTAGCACTAAGTCTAGCGCAGATAAAGCATTGGTGAATATGTTTCCTAGCTATTGATTTTGCCTTAAAAATCCAATATTTTGGACGTAGGTAACACAACATCAATTGAACTCCTCCATGAAGTGTCTTAAGGTGTGCGTCAGCTATAAGCAGAGGCGTCAACGTGTTTTTATTTCCGAGAATAATTGGATGTTTTCTTTCATGAGGTAAGTTTGCATGTCTAAGGCGACCGCCCACCCTGACGATATGTTTATCATCAAGATAAGGGTTAAGGGATCGCAACGGACTTCTCCTTTTCACTTGTTTATTTAACTTTAATCTTTCTATTTCTTCTGTAAATTCCTCTTCTTGAACTCTTTTTATACAAATTGTCAGTGCATCTTCTAATTCCTGTGTAGTTATTTGTTTATTTATATTCATATTGACTTTATAGTTCAAGAATTTTTTGCAGTAACAAACAACCTTGAGTAATTCTGGTAAGTTGTTGAATTCCTCAAATTGTGCAGTTATAGATTTCTCTTGTTCTTCTGTGCTGAGGTGAGTAATGACTTTCTTTGTTTTAATTTCTATGTCTGTTTTCATAACTTCTTGTTTAGTAATGCTTATTTCCTTTTCAGATAACCAACCTGGGCCTCTCCACCACAAGTCACATTTCTTCAGTTCGGAAAGTAACATTCCTCGAGAGGCTAAGTCTGCGGGATTATCACTCGACTGTACATGATACCAGCGCGTATTATTTAGGTTTTCTACAATTTCGACGACGCGGTTGGCAACAAACGTTTTCCATCGATTGGGATCACCACATAGCCACGCTATAACTATGGAGGAATCTGTCCATGCGTACATATCTGAAGTTGGAATTTTCATTGCTAGCCCAATTTGTTTCATCAGCTTGGAGAGAAGTAATGCACCACACAACTCTAGTCTTGGTAAGGATATTGTTTTTAGGGGTGCTACTCGTGTTTTAGCAGCAATGAGTTTTATTTCAACTTTGTCATTTGTTTCAATTCTTATGTATACAGCTGCAGCGTAAGCTCGTATCGAAGCGTCACTGAATCCATGTATTTGTATATTTAATCTGTTTGTTTCTGTTGTACCTAGCCATCTGTTTACTTGTACATCGTTCACATTAGCAAAATCTGATCTTATCTTATTCCACTCTTCACGTAATGTTTCACTTATGTTTTGATCCCAATTCACCCTTTCCAGCCATAGTTTCTGTAACAGTATTTTAGCCATTACTGTACTCGGTGCAATCCAACCAAGTGGATCGAAAAGTCTTTGTATGTCAGATAAAATAGTTCGTTTCGTTACATAAGTACTTTCAGATGTTGGTAAATTCAGATTGTATTGGAATGTGTCTGTTTTCAGGTTCCACACAATCCCCAATGCCTTTATTGTTCCATCGAGATTCAAGTCTATATGTGCGTTGGTTGCTCTTTTTTCTTCATCTATAGACTCCATGAAATTGATATCGTTAGATGACCATTTCGTGAGTTGAAAACCGCCCCTTTGTAGTATGTTTGTGACAGATTTGGCTAGAGAAGTAGCAGTCTCGGCATCATCAGCGCCATCAAGCCAGTCATCCATGTAAAAATTACCCTTGATGGATTGTACAGCTAGTGGTTGATCCCTTCCTTCATCATCAGCTGTTTGGTGAAGTGTCCTAACAGCTAAATACGGTGCAGATGCTGTACCGAATGTAACCGTCATCAAGCGATATTCGTGGAAATTATCAATCTCATTGGGTCTCCAGATAATTCGCTGGAAGTCTGTGTCTTCAGGAGTTACTAATATTTGGCGGTACATTTGTTTGATATCGGCCATGAAGCAAACACGCTTCATTCTCCATTTCATGATAAGGTTTCTTAAATCATCTTGCAGCTGTGGACCTACCAATAATTCTTCATTTAGTGAAATGTTGTTTGTACCCTTGCACGACGCATCGAAGACAACGCGAGTTCGAGAGGTCTCCTTGTCAGTACGAACTACGGCATGGTGAGGTAAGTAAACTGACCTTGTTTCTTTTTCTTTTTCAGGTATCTTCTCCATGTGTCCTTGTTCTATGTAATCATTTATAACTTTTGTATATTCTTTTTTCAGGTCTGGTGTCTTCTTAAACTTCCGCTCAAGTTGCAGGAATCTTTGTTTAGCTATCTCCTTGGTGTTTCCTTCAGGTGTTTGTAATTTTGTACTCGTGCTCGTTTCATTTAATAGTGGACTGTAAGTTTTGAAAGGTAATTTGACTATGTACCTTCCTTCCTCATTTCTAGTTGTTGTTTTCTCGTAGATGTCTTCACAAATCTTATCTTCTGTTGTTAAATGTCTGTCCTTGTCAACCTCTATTTCCCATATCGACTTCAACATTTCGTCTACGTCAACTTGGTGATGCATAACAAGGTAGGTATCATTTTGTGGCTTTTCATAGATATCTCCGAAAATAATCCAACCCAGGTTGGTTTTTTGTGCAGTTGGAGTACCTGGTGGACCTTTGATTAAATCTGGCTGTATAATCTGTGCGTATTCCTTTACTCCTAATAGCAGATCTACAGAACCAGGTGTTAAGTAACTTGGATCAGCCAAGTTAAGACCGACGATGTGAGGCCATGCTTGATTGACTATTGTTTTGGTGGGGATCTTGGTGGTCAGTTGTTTCGACATCACGTAGGCTTGCATCGGCAAACTATAGCTATGGTCCCACTGTGATCTTATATTAAGCTGTACCACGTGTTTTATCTCTGTTCTCGAAGATCCCACTCCTACAACAGTACCCTTGAATGGTTGTCGCTTCAGTTTCAAAAGTTGAGTCGCTTTCTCGCTTATGAATGTAGCTTGCGAACCCTGGTCTATTAGCGCGCGTAGTGAAATGATATGACCCTGTTCATTTGTTGCTTCTACTACAGCAGTCGCTAGCAGTGCTATTCCATGTCTAGATGTATGATGCGACGCGATCACTGTGTTCACTTGAACTGCTTCCTTCTCTTCAGCTACATGCTGTGAAGCCAACGGTTGTGAGGTGCTCGGTGTAGCCGCTGCTTCTGTGTTCTTAGTCTCATGTAGTAAAGAATGATGACGTCGATGACATTTCTGACAGGACACTGGTAGTTTACATCTCTTTACTGAGTGTCCAAGTGCTAGACAATTAAAACATAAATGTTTGTTCTTCACATATTCGGTTCGCTCATCTAATTTCATATCAATAAATTTCTTGCAGTGACACAGCGTGTGGTTTTCTTTGCACATGATACATGTCTTTTCTGAATTTGGTGTGGCAACATGATAAGAACGTTCTTTGACTTGTTTCTCTCTTGTATTATTGTTAGCTGTAACGCCGGTAACCAACTCCAAGGTGCGGAACTTGGACTCCATGAAGTTCTTTAATTCACTCCAAGTAGGTAATGCTTCGCTGTCTTCCTTATAGGTATATTCTTCCCAGCCCTTATGTGTCTCTGAGTCAAACTTCTGAACGAGCAGAAATATTATTATATGATCCCAAGAGCCTGTTGTTATTTTTAAATTTTCCAGATTATTTAGGCATTCTGTAGTTGTATCCAGCAAGCCCTTTAATTGGTTGGCTGATTGTGAAGTCATTTTCCTCTGGTTAAATAATCTTTTCATTATACAGTTTAATATAATGCGTCTGTTACCATACCTTTTATTTAAAACACTCCATGCAGTTGCGTAATTACTAGATGTCACCTTTATATGGGTCAATAACGCCTCAGCTTCTCCACTCACACTTGTTTTTAAATAATGTAATCGCTGTACATCACTGAGGTTATTATTTTCGTGCACCAAAGAAGTAAACAAATCTTTGAATGTCGGCCATCCTTCATAATTTCCATTAAACTTGGGTAATTCAATTTTTGGCAAATGCACTATATTATGCGATGAATATGTTGTGTTCATACTCGAGTTTCGGGAATCCATCGGTGACGACTCCGTTAACGACGTAAGCATGTCTTTCAAATCACCTTGTAATGAGCTATATAATTCTTCATAAACAAAGAATTCTTCGTTCAAAAAGTATGGCAAAATTCCTCTTTGTTCTTTGGGTGTTATCTTAACTAACCCGTCATGAGCGTTCTTGAATGACATCCAATACTCATCAATAATTTTCACACGTGCTTCTATATAACCTTTTGTCAGTCTTGCTTTTGGACACTTCTTTAAGTTTGTTTGCGTTTTTTGTATTAAATTAGCACCATCTTCCAAGACAGCGAGAAATTGCTGTTGTTCTTTTGTAGTACTCATTCTTGTTGTTTCACTACACTTCACTTCTTCACTTTCACTAAACTTCCAAAATGTTCGTAAGCTTGGTAATCTTCCGTAGTAGTGCTAATTACTTCGTTGCAAACATTATTCATAACAAACAATCCTTTAGTAAGAACGAGGTGTTTTTTCTATAGATCCTTATCGCTGTGGAATGCGGTTCTTTTGTTCAAGCGGCCAGATGTTTACTGCTGTTTACTTATGTTGACTGTATCCATAGGTCGCTGGTTCAAATCCGGCTCGAAGGACCATATGTTGAATGTGTTAAGGTTCACTTTTATTTGCATGGGATTTGTGAATGAAAAGACGTGTGTCTGACTACAAGTGTATTGAGCGACTAGTTTACCTGTTTTACAAAGATGATTAAATAATATCTGTATGACATATACTTAGCTATTAATATGTATGCTCACACCTACTGCATTTAACTCAATACGTCACAACAATACTGTTTGTAAGCTTTTTCAGAAAAGACACTGATAAAGCGTTTCTGACTCTCAAACAACTTTGTGAACTAATTTTCTTGAGTATCTTTGCTTTTATTTTATAGCATCAGTAATTTTTTTTGTTTAAATGTTCAATGTTGGAATGCAATTTTTTAACATAACACCACGCCTTGTAATCATAGAAGGGTTAAGCAGAGGTGTATCTAATAATACACTTACATTTCGTCAGTTACGTTTTTAAGATATTTATTATTATATTTATTTTAGAATAATACAAAAAAATCAAATAAAAAAAGTATTAAATAATAAAATATCAAATATCTAATAAAAAATATATTTATATAAATATATATATATTTTTTTGTAAGACCCATGTAATAGGGGGCGAGCCTATAGCCATCAACTGGTCACAAATTAAGACTCCAACGCTACGCTGAGAAAATTCTGCTAGAAATACCCAATAACCCATTAAAAGACACAATCACGTTCCGATGCAGTCATTTAATCATATATGAAACCCACTAAAACACCGACCCCACCTCGTGACAAACCCCTCTCACTACAGCCCCACCTCACTGGAAACTCCTATTTGCAGCCAGCTCCCATCCACCACCACCCGTCTTCCGGAACACTGCGGTAATGGCGCGATAATGACTCCTAATGCATCCATTACTCATCATTCAATTTACTCTGATAGCACCCACGGGACTGGACAGAATGGCATGCACTCATTAGAATAAAATGAGTTTCAAGCTCGTTCATCTGCATTAGATTCTGAATCTACTGTTTTCCAAAGAGTACATTCTATAAATCGTTTAGCATTCGATGCTTATTGCCTTTTAAATGGTAGAAGGCGTTGGTTTCGGCTGCCATTTGTGCCACTTTTGATACTCGTAATGAGTAGTCAAATGCTCAAATGTCTGCCAACCATCTTATAAAGCATCATATTACCCTTACCTTGGGTTTGGGAAGGTCAGATGGAAGTTTACTCCATCTAAAAGAGAAGAGAACCTTAAAATAGTACCAAAAAGGCGAGTGAAGGCGAGAAAATGAAAAAGACTAAACATTTTAAAAGAATTGCCGTATAACCAGATGAACCAAGTTTATCGCTTTAAACTAGCAGTTACGAGGGTGCAGAATACAAGCGTTTGTAAACTCGTTTTAGGAGCCATCATACTCATTAAATTCAAAATGTGATGGTAAAAATTCTTAGTAAGGTTTTACGAGTAGGTGTTAGCTTCTTAGATACATCTAATTCATGGCACGTCTGTTGTAAGGGAGGCTGGCTCATTGCGATGAATTATTGATCCCTAATTATATTCCGAGACCTTCGATAAGTCCAAGGTCTCCCAATGGAGATTGTGAAAGTGAAAATATTTAATACTGGTCATGCCTACAGCTTAGCTTGCGTGTAGATCTTTTAATTTTACGGATCATAAATTTTAACACATGCGTTTTTTAAGTAGTAATAAAACAATAATATTATAAAATGTGTAAAACACGGTTGGCGCAGTGGCTCAGGCGATAGACTGCGGCGCTACGTGTCGCGGGTTCGATCCCCGCACGGAACAATTAATATTTGTATGACCTACAGATAGTAGTTTCGGGTCTGAGTATTTGTGTATGTGAGTTTAAATGTCTGTGAACGCACCCTCGATACAGGAGAAATTTCTAGTGTGGGGCAACGTTTTTAAAAAAAAAAAAAAAAAAAAATATACTTATATTTTTTCTGTGTATCTATTTTGTTTAGCTAACTCTCTAATATCGTAGGTCATCATCATCTGGCTAGACTTTGAATTATGTTTTGGCTGGTTTTCAGTCTGACCGGATGTAGCTGAATGCCATTATTTTACGTGGAGCGACTGCCTATCTGACTTCCACAATCAGTTAATACTGGGTAATACGATGATACATTTTGGTAAGACTGGTTGTCAGACTTTCAGGTCACTGACTACCTGTAACGACTGCCAAAAATCTATATAGGGTGTAAATTAAGCCTTCACACAGCCGTCAACCAAGCATTCTGTACATCAAACTAAGTATATGCGACTTTTTTTTTGCAGTCAAAAATTCAACATTTTAGGGTAAAACTCAATGCACTCTTAAACATTGTGCTAGTAGATGCTTTGAATAGTAAATGGGTCATGGAGGTAATTTAAGTAAAGTTATACCTGCTAAACTAGTATTTAAGTTCAAAAACAGCTGTGAACTTTAACCCCCGATATCTCCGTAACCCCTCCCCACCACTGCAATATTTTTTTTTGTTCTTGACCCCTGGGAACCCCCTATCCCAGGTATGGTCTAGAACAAAAAAAAATATTGCAGTGGTGGGGAGAACAAGTGTCTTTCGTTTGCGTTAAGGGTGCTTTTGCATCCCGTCGGGGCTGCGGGTTGTTCGCAAGAGATACCGCGGCCTCGGCACAACGGCTAAGAAGGAACATGGGTGGTTTTTAGTCAGTAGAAGTCTGAAACTCCCTTTCGCTCTGCCCAAGAGCGGGAGGGGTTATTTGATGATTTCCCACCCCCCATAAAAAAGGGTCCTTTTATACCCTTTATAGGTATGGCAGCCGGGACCAACTACGGCACCGATTTGCATGCTGTTTTCACCAATGAATAGACTGGTTCCGCGGTCGAAGCCGCGGGCTAGTAAAATATATTACCAAGAAAAAATTATGAAGTACTTTAATAGTTTAAATAGGGTAGTTAACAAAAAAATCTAATAAGTTCGTCAGATAGATTTCCATGCAAGAAAGTTGGACACGAATTTCTTCTTTTTTTACGTAAACAAACAATGAAGTCGATACAGTGCTTTAAAACTCGTGTGACGTCATATTCTAAGCCATTAGTATGGCCTTTTTACCGGTCAGTGACGTTAAAATCCCGCACTCAAATCTTTCTTCGCAATTTTTTATTGATTTGATAAAACAAAAAATGCGTATCTAATATTTGTCGTTAATCTAACAGAGACGGACTAATTAAAAACACTATTTTTTTAGTCAGTAAACATTCCTATTGTTTCAGTTTGTGTAATGTAATATAATAGACGGCTGTCTATTGTCCCAAACACCTTACTTACGTCTTAATCGCACGCCAAACAAATCAGTCTAGTAGCTACGCTGCTGATGACAGAAATCTAATTAGCGTTATCTCTACTCGCAGCTATAAGGAGGACACACGTAAACTCACGTTTATAAAGAAGACAGGCGTTATTTATGAGTATTTAGCACACAACACGACATCGCTGAAGTAGCTGTGGTAAGTCGTCGTGGCACGGATGTCTTTTTATCGTACACTAGCTTTTGTCCGCGACTTCGCCCTCGTGAAAATGACGATTATACCAAAAAAATGCCCCCATTTTTCACCCCCTTGGGGGTTGAATTTTTGATAAATCCTTCCTTTGTGAATGCCTGTGTCATAAGAGCAATACTATGCGACATTTCAAGTTTCTAGCTCTTAGGGTTTCTCAGTGAGTCAGCTTTCCTTTCTATATGTATTGGAGTTTTCAATTCTTTGTTTAGAGTCGAGCTGCTGCCATTAGGGAACAAAGAGGATGCATGGTAATTGATGTGACTGAGATGAGAATACTTAGGGAGATGTGTGGTGTTACGCGAGTGGTGTGGTAAACGGTTATTTTGGCATGAGCATGTGATATATGATGCGGAGAAGTGTGTTGTGAGGAAAGTTTTGAGTATAACTGTAAGAGGAAGAATAAAGAAACGATGGATTGACGGTGTGAAGTATGTTATGGATGGAAGACTAAACTGATAGTTAAACTCTAATGTTTTTACCCGACTGCAGCGAATCCCAAAAGGAGGGTTATGTGTTTGGCGTGTGTGTATGTATGTCTGTCTCTTTGTTTCCTCATAACTCCTAAACGGGTGAAGGGATTTTAATAAAATATACGTCGTTAGATTTGTCTTGATGGCATGAGTGTCACTGGCTACATTAAAATAAAAAAAGAAAAGAAAATTGCGGATTTTGGGGGCCATATAGCGTATTTCAAAAAATAAAAAAAAATCATTACCATCGAGTAGGGTATCAAACTGAAAGGTTATAAAAGGAAATTACAAAATATACCTACTATGATAGTACTTACTTGTTTAAAATAAATTCAAAGTCACAAATCTTATAAGCAAACACAAAAGTTAAAACATCTGCGATGATTTTTACGCGACCAACGAGAGAACAGACACAAAAAAACTAAAAAGTTGGAAATAAAAAAAAGTAGTTCGGGGTTCATTTGAATATTAAATTATGAAATGAAAATAGAATGAACCCCGCCTGCTTCCAAGTTTTTTTAAATTTAAAATGTGCTTGTTTTTTGCTTTTCAGTTTTTCAGTTAGGTTTTTTTAGTTTTTAACTACTTTTTTTTTCGATATTTAGAGTAATAAAGCAGTTTGGAAAAAGAAGACATGAAATAAAAAAAATAAAATATTTTTATTTCACATAGGCCTACATGGGCACTTATAAAACTTCGGTAAAAAGGGGCACGGTTCGGTGCATTGGTCGATTCCTAACACTTGCATGCAGCACCAACCCCATATAAATTGGGATTAGGGCAGGAGAATGACGATTGTTATAAGTCAAGCATGGATAATACAATAACGCCCATCCCCTCGCAACAGAAAACCGCACTGTTATTTTTCCAACTTGTATATCTAAGCAAGGAGCTGAAAATAAATTGCGCACTAAAACAATCATCAATTTTGATAACTGAAAAAGTTTGGCTAAATACAACGTTCATAAACTTAATAAAAAAAAAGAAAGATAATTTATTTCAAAGTCAACGTATTTTAGACATTTTTCACTTGAAATAGCTGACAAACCATTTAGGTACTCTTTTTACCTTTATTCCATGTATAAAATGTATTTAATGAATAATTAATCAAAAGAAAAAAACCGCAAACATTTGTATTAAGTACTAGAATAAAATGTTTACTGTATAAACAGTCATCCAATTAATTCCTTTAAAGGCATCTGCAATTTTATTTGTTCGCACTCCTGAGCGCTTCTTAATTTCACTATAAATATAGTACCTAAACACCGTAAATGGATACGAATTGGTTTTTAGGGTTCCGTAGTATTTTTTTTCGCATAAGGGATTCGTTAGTAAAATTTTTGTTAGACTCAAGTGTGCCAACCTAAACCACCTACACGGGTTGTGTTTGGGCGTGTGAAAAAATGTATGGTAGTAGCATATATAATGAAAATAAAAGAAAAACTATCACAGTTAAGTAGGCTTAACAAGTTTACGAGTAATAGTCGACCAACTTATAAAATGTACTAGTAAGACATTTTCCTACATATGAGAGCGCTGGTCTCAAAACTGCAAATATAAAGGAGAATGGGCAAAATCGTACGGCACTTGGTCTATCAGCGGCCAGGAACATTTTATTTTTTTTTGGTTTAATATCACCCTACAATAACGGGTTCAAGAAGTTTTATATCTGTAGTGTCATTATTAATGGAACTAAATACATTTTTATTTTAGATATGTAAGCCTGTGATTTAGCGTATTAATTACTAAGATTTAGTCTTAAAAATAAGGAAATAAAATAAAATGACTTGTTTACTTCAATACATTTATTTTACATACATTTACATACATAAACTCACGCCCTTTTCCCATGGGGGTAGGCAGAAACCACAGAACGCCACTTGCTACGATCCTTACATACTCCTTTTGCCTCGTCCACATTCATACATTTAATGTACAATAATAGCACTGAGTTCTGATGCCGGTAATAAAATATCCTCGTCTTGATGTCTAGCCCATGCCAGATACCACACTTGTAGCATAAATTAGTCGATTCACTAAAAACCGACTAATTCTAAAAAGTTGTCACCTCACTAAATTATAGGTACAACCCTAAATGTTCTGTAATGTCACAATGGAGGGAGAACGTCGCTCAGGACCTCCTTTATAAACGGCTGCACGCATAGGTTCTGCCCTTTTACATCAAGCGAGCAGCCTACTAGATAAGTCCCCAGTTATTGGGTAAGTGAACTCCGCCATTGTGTTCTTTTGCTGCTAAATTTATGTCCCGGCAAGCCATATCTATTTGTAATCTTTGTGTCTATTTAACATGGCTGCCGGCAATGTATTCTGTATTTAATATTAATTAGCACCTAGCGATTCACTATGCACATGTGCTCTAATAGGTTTATATGGTTCTCCGCATGGCATGCATCCTATTCTATTCTCTATAAACTAAATCATGCTCATCCATGCTGTATCATAAACCGGCGACGCGAGTCAACAGTCAATGAGAACCACGTGGCGATGTGACGCCACGCCTTGCCTTTAGTCTATCAACTATCCACCTATCAACTAATCACTGTAAACCACTGCGATGTGTGAGTACCCATCTTCCATCTTCTTCACTGCCTTGAGCTTGCCGCATCTAACGCATGGCTGGGACACGCACATCGTAGGGGCTTACAGGAACCATCTTGGAGCTCAAGCGCCCCCTTGGTGCTGTTTCAGGGTTCCTAGCGCTGGCTAGCCAACTATGGCTGCTTCGCTCACGCTGCACTGTTCTGCTGCTCTGCTGTGCTCCCGCGCATCTACCAACGCGGTGAGAAGCACGCATCTGCACGGCCGCCCTACCGCGTGCCGCTTCTAAACTGTGACGCCTACGCGTCCGGCACAAGACGACGGCGTGGCCGTGTAGACAGCGGCCTGCCGCCGCTACCTACTGGCCGTCTGCGCTGCCGCTACCTGCCTACCACCAACGCAGCCTAGGGCTAGTTGCCCTGAGCCCGCTGCCCACCTGGTCGACCGCCCTGCCGCGCGTCCCTACCGACGCGTGAGGCCGCCTGACCCGGCCTACCTACCGTGCGTGGCGATCGCCCTGCCGCGCGTCCCTACCGACGCGTGAGGCCGCCTGACCCGGCCTACCTACCGTGCGTGGCGATCACCCTGCCGCGCGTCCCTACGACGCGTGAGGCCGCCTGACCCGGCCTACCTACCGTGCGTGGCGATCGACGTCTTCTGGTTGCTCAGGGCAGTACCGTTTTCCTACCTTCAGTGACAGTGCGTGACCTTAGACCCTAGAACCTTAGACCCTAGAACCTATTTTGTAAGTGTAGTGCAAAAGTAAATGTATAACTAAGTCTTAATTGTCTCATTTCTCTACCCACTAAAAGCACTACGCCACAGTGGCGCCCACTCGGTAGTCTCTAAGGTTCTCGCACTGGTCTCTTTCTCCTACGCTCAGCATCGTTGTGGTATTTTTTTTAAATAATTTTGTTGTAAAAAATATTCCAAAATATTATTCATCTACCTTCAACTTTTACTAAATTGGAAAATCTAATACTTCAATTTGTTAATCTTCTACCTTAAACTATTATTAAATTGTAAATTACAATTCTAAACTAACAATAATCCATCGCGTTGCTGAATGTACCTGCTATATTAATTGGTGTGTGTTGTGTATTGTATTGTCATCCTCTCACTGTGGCCAAGACACCTTTAGCCATCAGTAGATCGGTCTTATGAGTCTGTTTGACCGGCAGTGAGAAAACCCTATCCTTTGTTATACCACCTCACTGTGGCCAAGACACCTTTAGCCATCAGTTGATCGATTCTGTGAGTCTGCAGGTCGGCAGTGAGATCCTACCCACTATCCGTCTGTTGCCCTTAGGTCCTACGGCACAGATATCCTGGTACTACATAGTCTAAATTAAACTTATTGTCAACAAAAGAACACAATGTCTTCTCATAAGATTAACTTCATCCATCTAAGAAAGGCTGAGTTGACCCGTAGGCCTAGCTAGCTAGTGTTTGATCCATACAGGGTCAAATGATGCCAAGGGTAAAATACTACGACATCTATCAACAACTAGTCGTAGAAGGTCAACTTGTACCTTAGATTAGTCCTAAACTAGTCTATGGCGTGCAGGAAAATCTGCATCCGCCAACTACCTACACTAACTAAAACATAGTTATTGCTATTATTGTGGCATACGACACGTCCACAGAGGTTTATCTAATTACTTCTGGGCTGCATGGTTGTAAGCTACATACCTTAAATTCTGTACCTAACTAGCTACACACACACACACTCACTTACATACTGCTGTCACACTCTTATTGTGCTTATTAAACGTGTAAGCACCTTTCTGTTAAAACGGCGTTGCCATAGAGGGTATTGAGGATCCCAAGGGATGAGTAATTATTTTGTAGCAGAATATGCCCTATGGTACACTACCCTTAGTTTTTGTGTTGTAATAATCATGTTCCAACAAGAACATCTTAAAGACAGTACCTACACATAGGTGACTGCAATCATACCGTACATTCTATGTGCATATTACACATGTAAGCACTTTCTGTCGCTTAAAACACTCACTGCCATAGTGCATGCTGTGGTCATTATGGAGTATATTTATTTTCTTAGATAGCAGAGTAGGTCATTAGTTAACTACTAAAAAACAATTGTGTTGTTTGTGTTACTAACACTAACAAGTCTGCACTTTCATGAAAAGTAACTGCAAAATTGAAATTGCAGGCATTGTCCTACCCTAGAATAGGATAACTTAAAACTTAATTAGGTATAACTAGAATTTAAAACTTAATATAGTAGAACTATAACTATAGAATTCAAACACTAGGCTCTAAACCAGTGTCTAAAACATTCATGACCTAGTTCATGGATATTCTAACAACTGTAGGCCTAAGCCACAGTTGGACCTCATCTCGGCCTACCCCGTTGATAGAGGACTACTAAAAGTGATAATGGCGCTAAACCGTAGCACCCATTACCCCATACCAATGGCCCTACACCATTGGTACTCTAACAGCTGCTGACCAAAGTCACAGTTGGACCTCATCTCGGCCTACCCCGTTGATAGAGGACTATTAATTGTGCTAATGGCTGACGCCTTAGTACCTAACTTTATCATGGCTAACCATTGATAAACTACAACTGTTAGTCAGTTGGATCTTCTACCGCCTACACGGTAGCAAGACTAGCACTACTGGCTCTAAACCAGGTGTTTTCTAACTATGAGCGGATTGCAACTCAATAAACAAGCCCTAACAGCTACCTAAATACATATCTAATCTATCAAAATTCTAATACTCGCTGTAATCTAAACACTAGTTACAACTACATACACACTATTAATCTATAAAGTCTTGTATACAAACTAACTTCAGTAAATAAATGCCATTTGATTGTTGATAAACACATTCTGAAAACCTCTCATAAATGTCACGTAATCCTTACACACAATTGATAACTAAACTTTAGACCATAACGTTAACGACTTCTACAACTTAACTTAACGCTTAATTCTTAACCAAGCATGTTAAACAAATAAATTTAACCTATAATGCTGATAAATGCCATAGGTAACTAACCTAACTTAACAAGTGTCATCGACTTATAAAATTTTATTCAACTTTGACGTTTGACACTTACCTTGGATATTAGCCTTTTTGCTTGTCAATACTTAAACGTTCAGAAATTATAAATTCTTCACTATGGACTCTGACTAATAAAATTATACAACAATAAAATGTGTCATAGACATAGAACATAGACAAAAAATAAATCAATTAAAGATTTTAAAACTTTAACAATTCTTTTTAAATGCATGTTTTTTAATATAAACTATTACTATTTAAATTGCATGTTTTCTTTTTCTTGATATTAAATCATGAATAAAAAGACTTAACATCTTCATGTTCGGATTACACACTTATACAAGGTACATCACTCACTTGACAGTGTTGTACTCTAACTTCTACACTTCATACTAGTATTCAGCAATCAATGGTGATCTTTAATTTTGTTTCTAAATATAACAGAACCTACACTATACACATTACCCTGCAATTTAACACCTCAGTGACCTGACCCCAAGGAGATACACTTGCTCTATCTTGTGTTTTTCCGACTGACTGTCTTGAGTTAAGCTACTCTAAATTAGTTTACCTCTTGTGTGTTTAGTAAGTCACTGACTTAGGACTACATTCAAGTCAGTGACGGACTTTGATTGATGGATGTTTGACGATGAATATTTGATAGATGGATGGAAGCACACGAATGAGATGTATGTACGTACAGGTAGTCAGTCTAAGTGGTTTAGGCCTTCTAGCGGATTTCCCCTAGGGAAAATCCTTTCTTTGCAGGCGGGGTACTGTAGCATAAATTAGTCGATTCACTAAAAACCGACTAATTCTAAAAAGTTGTCACCTCACTAAATTATAGGTACAACCCTAAATGTTCTGTAATGTCACAATGGAGGGAGAACGTCGCTCAGGACCTCCTTTATAAACGGCTGCACGCATAGGTTCTGCCCTTTTACATCAAGCGAGCAGCCTACTAGATAAGTCCCCAGTTATTGGGTAAGTGAACTCCGCCATTGTGTTCTTTTGCTGCTAAATTTATGTCCCGGCAAGCCATATCTATTTGTAATCTTTGTGTCTATTTAACATGGCTGCCGGCAATGTATTCTGTATTTAATATTAATTAGCACCTAGCGATTCACTATGCACATGTGCTCTAATAGGTTTATATGGTTCTCCGCATGGCATGCATCCTATTCTATTCTCTATAAACTAAATCATGCTCATCCATGCTGTATCATAAACCGGCGACGCGAGTCAACAGTCAATGAGAACCACGTGGCGATGTGACGCCACGCCTTGCCTTTAGTCTATCAACTATCCACCTATCAACTAATCACTGTAAACCACTGCGATGTGTGAGTACCCATCTTCCATCTTCTTCACTGCCTTGAGCTTGCCGCATCTAACGCATGGCTGGGACACGCACATCGTAGGGGCTTACAGGAACCATCTTGGAGCTCAAGCGCCCCCTTGGTGCTGTTTCAGGGTTCCTAGCGCTGGCTAGCCAACTATGGCTGCTTCGCTCACGCTGCACTGTTCTGCTGCTCTGCTGTGCTCCCGCGCATCTACCAACGCGGTGAGAAGCACGCATCTGCACGGCCGCCCTACCGCGTGCCGCTTCTAAACTGTGACGCCTACGCGTCCGGCACAAGACGACGGCGTGGCCGTGTAGACAGCGGCCTGCCGCCGCTACCTACTGGCCGTCTGCGCTGCCGCTACCTGCCTACCACCAACGCAGCCTAGGGCTAGTTGCCCTGAGCCCGCTGCCCACCTGGTCGACCGCCCTGCCGCGCGTCCCTACCGACGCGTGAGGCCGCCTGACCCGGCCTACCTACCGTGCGTGGCGATCGCCCTGCCGCGCGTCCCTACCGACGCGTGAGGCCGCCTGACCCGGCCTACCTACCGTGCGTGGCGATCACCCTGCCGCGCGTCCCTACGACGCGTGAGGCCGCCTGACCCGGCCTACCTACCGTGCGTGGCGATCGACGTCTTCTGGTTGCTCAGGGCAGTACCGTTTTCCTACCTTCAGTGACAGTGCGTGACCTTAGACCCTAGAACCTTAGACCCTAGAACCTATTTTGTAAGTGTAGTGCAAAAGTAAATGTATAACTAAGTCTTAATTGTCTCATTTCTCTACCCACTAAAAGCACTACGCCACACACTACACACATAACGTGTGCGCAACAACCGATTGTGCGCCTTCCACTCAAACAACTGCAATAATAATGAGCAATTGCTTCTCTATTTTGTCTTTGTCGGTTAATTACAATATAAGAATAATATATTCTGGACCTTACATGTCTAGATTGTATTCGCACACGTAATAACCAAATATCTTCTTCTTCAATAAAATCTCTGAGCTGACTTATTTGTCGCTCCCGGTATACTTCGATATTGTATAAGCCTTCAATTAAGTGTTCAGCGTAGTAGCTGCGAGCCAACTTGATTTGGTATGTGCCAAGTGCAAACAGAATTAGGTCTTCTTCAGAAAAAACCGGAAAGTCTTCAAAAATAGGTTGGTCGCTGCTGAGTCTTTCAAATGATGCCCTCTGTCTATTTATGTTATGACGGATAACATAGTCCGCTAAGAGGTTCGGTATTTCAAAACGTTCATTAATTATATTTACGAACGATGATGCATGAATACTATCTTGTATTGGTGTTTGGAACGCATTGATGAGTGCCGCTGCGTTTTGAAAGTCCTCAAACATGTGACTTAAGGCGCGATTAAAATATTCTTGCCTAAACAATTTGAAATCTCGCTTGAACCTGCCATTTATAACTTCCACTACCCAGCGGCATAGAGTTACCAGCCTAGTTCTATTGGCCTGTTCAGTAGTAAGCTGGTCTGCACCGCGGTCTTTGGTTTCTGGCATATAGGCACTGTAGTTGCATCGCTCCAAATCGCCACAGACGTCTCTAAACCCACGATCTAAAATGAATATGTCGCCAGCCCGGTAAAACCAGTAAAATGTGCCTTCTTCGTCATTTATAATTCTTTCCAAAATACTGGCATCTGAGTCGGTAGCAGCATAGGGCCCGCAAACATCAATTATATGCCCATCGGAACACACCATTAAGAACGGTTTTAATAGATTTTCGTATTTGTGTAGACTGTAGGTCTGTCGCTGGAACGAAAAGTTGGAGCTCTTCTGTATATAAATATATGTTCCATCCATGATTGTTACTGCCTTCCTTTCTTCTGGAGAAGACTCGGGATTTCCAAATAACGCGTTTGGTACAATAAGATTACGGTCAGCGACCATTCTTCTATTTAAATGGTCGAGTCCCAGGTGTCGTGGCTTAAAATCCAGAGATATAGCATCACGCGCGGTTTTTAAATGCCTTTCTAGAGTCCTTCTACTTATGTTAAAGAGCGTGGCTAATCTCTCGTTGCTATCACCAGTTCGCAACTTCATTAAATAAATGGCTAGTTTTGTTTTGGCGTTTGACTCAGACAAAGAAGGCGTTTGTTCCAAGATTGTATTGAATTGATCTCTGCTAACGCCCAATCGAATATGAATCTCATTAGGATCCATATTTGCAATATCTTCAAAGTCCAGAATATTTTTATTTAAAACAGCTTTTTTAAAAAGCTCTAGTATTTGCACAAAATGAGAGCTGTTAAAATCATGTCTGAGATTTGGACTATCAATGAGCTCTTCCCAATCATTTGATGTTAAATGTGCATCACATATTCTGGCACTGTCTGGTATGAATAAGTTAGAATGTAACATAAGAGTAATCCTTACATTCTCAGGCATTCGACGACGTGAAACACTACGGCATCTGTCAAACATACAGTTTGCCGAGGTGCTAGGCACTCGTGAATATTCTTCCACTTGAAGAACACATTCGTGCGGGGCAGGGTTATTGTTTGGCTGCACAGCCCGTTGAGCTCGTTGCCAACAGGGTCGACAAACGTATTCTCGGCCGTTGTATTCAACCTGAAAAGGAAAATAGTTTATAACATAGTATTTAAAACTCACAGCAGTTTCAGTTAAATCATGTGTTGTATAGTAGAACATGCCGAGCTCTTTTTCAACGTGACGAATGAGTCATGCTCATACGCATTGTTAATGAGTGGTTGGCCTCTATTATATTTCGAAGCTAGATAACGTTGGCTCTGTTTCCATATGCACCATGTGTGTAAAAGAGAGAGAAGATCTGTTTTGACTATAACTTAAGTATTGTTAGAAAAGAACCATACGCTTAAGGAAATAACATAATTCACTAAAAGGACGTACATAAAAATACAATCAAAACTGTAACGTGGACTTTCAATAAAGAGCCCACACTTCACCCAACGATGTGTCGCACATGCACATCGTGACACAATATTATGAGGCCATCACCGCTATAGGGTGCGTACATACGGGTAAAAACAACCAAAAAATAGTCTAAAAATACTTACTTGCTGTGGAGCTATAGCTTCAATAATATATTGAGCATTGGCAGCATTTTCCTCAAAAAGAGCATGGGTTATTTCTAACCTTCTTCTATTAACCACTGATCGATTGCACAAAACACATATAGGTCGATTTTCTGCCATTTTTCAATAATGTTCCGTTGGCGTACACAAGTCCAGAGTCCAAGTACACAAGCACAAACGTACAGAAGTTCAGAGTTAATAGCCAGGTTATCAGGTTAGGAAGAAACACAGTCCAGAGGGTAGCCAGGGTCAAAACGTTTGAAAAAGAATCCGTAGATGAGCGCACAGTACACAACGTCACAAGGGTAAGCGAAGGACTGCGCCGAGTGACGCACACGCACCCCACACCTCGGCTCTTTTGTTTGCACTCGAAGCTGATTGGGCCGTTCGAACTCAGGTAGTCCATGTAGTAAACCCATTGTTGAGCTGAGTCTTGTAAACGGTATGCTGACAACGTTTTGAAATACTTTTGAAGACATAAACTAATGTTAATAAGTATTTTATAAAATGGGTTTGCACATTTTCTTGCACTTATTATCTAAGTATTTTACCTATACAAGGTGTTGATTTGCATCCTCGTCAAATTTCAGGAGGTTGTCATAAAAGACATAAATAATCAATTGAAGTACGGTAGCGGGTAATAACTAATAAGCGCTGCTTTTTTTTTGTTGTTGAAATTTAACAGTATTTCAGAATTAAACCCTTAATTCAATACAAATAAAACAGAATCACCCGACTGCGCACACAGCTACAATGCAGCTGAGCTGTGTGCGTGTGTGTCGACGTCTGTACCTACGAAATGCAAGCCGCGTGCGCTCGAGCGCGACCGAGCCATGACCGGTAGCAATCATTTTACCTAATTTTATTTCGAAAACCACCTACATTATTGTCATAAATTTCGCTTAATAACTAACTCATTTTTGAGCATCATTGGAATACGGATTAATCTTACTAATGACAGTAATACTAGTCGCCAAAGAAAAGTTCACTGACCTGATATCAGATGATTAATAAAACGTTAGTTTTGCTTTATCCTTCAACCTAAAGTTTTCGTAGTGATTTTGTTTTTATTTGTGGATTAAATTGGTTGATTTGAAATTTTCTTTCCTACTTAACGGGTTTAGGACCGGCAATAATACCTACCTTAGTTGGTGTACCGATCCACTAAGTCTAAAAATGTTTTCTACGTTTGATGGAAATGGAAAGACGTGCTAATTAAGTGTATGTACCTACGTGGTGATACTTTCGACTCTTAGGTATTATTGGCGTAGTTAAAAATTTGAAATCAAATTATTTACACTAATAAAATTGATTAAGCTAACAACGTATTTACAAAATGTACAAATAAATAAATTACCTACTTAAGTTACCCGGAGGTATTGTTCAAAGTGGCCACCATCACGCTCCTCGCACAATCGAGCACGACGTAGCTGGTTTTCCTTCACCTTACGTAACACTAACACATTCGTTTTTAAAGTGTCGAAAGCACTAATGATCCTTGCACGTAATTCTGTTACACTTGTCACTTCCTCCGTGTAAACCCAACATATCCTCGACAACGTGACGCAACAGCTCCAGGTATTTGGCACTGTTGAGGTACCCATCAATGAAGTAGGGTCCAAGCACATGTTCCCCTATTATGCCAGCCCACACATTCAGTCCAAACCGCACTTGGAACGCATGCCGTTTGGTTACGTGCGGGTTATGGTAGCGGTGAGCCCACCAATGTTCGTTATGAACATTGTAGACGCCAACTCGAGTAAATAAACACTCGTCCGTCCACAGGATGTTGGCGTCTTGGTGTTCCAGCAACCAGCGACAAAATGTAATCCGCACGGCATTATCACCTGAGTGAATGTCTTGTGCCTTGCGGTAGTGGAACGGGTGTTGCAGTTCACGCTTCAGTAGGCGCCACACTGTGGTGTGGTGCACTCCAAAGTGTTGACCAGCCTCCCGCGTGCTTGCCCGTGGGTCTCGCTGGAAGTACTCCAGGATATCTTCTTGCAAGGCGACAGGCAGGCCTACGCTGCCGCGAGCTTGAGCATGCAGGGGAACGTCAAACTGCCGATGATCCCTCAGTCTTTGCGTAGCAGCCAGCATGACGCTCTGTGATGGAGGTTCCCGATCGGGAAACATTTCGGTGAACATCTGGATGGCTCGTCGTAGGCTGTCTCCACTGATGGCATACAGACGGACCATCTCCACCAACTCGACATTTGAATAGTTGTCCGTCATCTTGCACTTTGTACCTACGTCTCAACGATGTACCGAGAAGCGAAATTCGCAAAGCACCCGCACGCTTCGGCGACATCAAACACACTGTTAGTTCCAGAGCCGCGGGGGCGCGGCTAGGAGCGTGCGCGCACCGTGATTGGGGTAGGATTGACTACCTACGAATTTATTGAATGAACGTTGCGTATGCGTTGTGTATGTATTGTTTGCTTTTGTTTGTGTGTAAAAGCGCGGTTATAGGGCTAGTAACAGACAGGCCGCGTTTAAATACGGCTGGTTTACACTTACGGATTTCCGCAAATAAGAAAAATAAATAAAAAAATACCTACCCATTTTATTGTTGATTTGGGTCGAGAATCATTAGCATAATTACGTCCTTGAATTTGACTAGGATGCAAATCAACACCTTGTATGTATTTTTTTTTCTAAATGAGCAATGCAATGTTACGTTCATAGTAAAAGTTAGTCCTTAGTAATAGTACTTTCATTTAATACCTATTTCGTTGTTGGCCGCTCATAGACCATTTTGCTCTTTCTCCTTTGTTTTATTTTTACAATTAAAATCATCGTTCGGAGGCAGGGTGGTTAACAATTTAGTCAGTTCAAATATTTTGATGGGCATCTACGAAACCCTACATTGTGTGTGGTCCGACATGCACTTGGTCAGTTTTTATTATTGAAATGAACAATATAATGTAAGTTTCATTTGTGTTGGTATGTAATTTAGTGTTAGGCATAGGTATGTATATACAGGGTGGAATTTTGTAATGCCACCTGGAGGGAAAGTACTCTTAATACTGCAGATAGAAAATTTTACTCAAAGGAAACATTCCTTTATTTTTGAATAGAAAGCAAACTGCATTCAAAGATTTTCGAAAATTCTCTTCTCCCACACCCGGGAATCGAACCGGCTAAAATCTGAAAAAAATATACCCTGTACTTTAATTGCATCGATCGTTAGGGTCAATTATAAGGATTTTTTTTTTGTGGGGATACGTAAAAAAACAAATTTACATGAAATCTTATGCGAATGACAACGAGTTGAGAGTTGAAGTTCAGAATACGATTTATAATATTCACCACAACACTTTATTAAAGGTTACTAGAAATGAATTCGTTAAAAGAATAAATTTGTGTATCCAAGAGAATGGAGCCCATTTCGAGCAACTAATTAGTTAGTTTACCATTTTTTTTTTAATAATACCATTACCATTACCATCCAACACCAGTCATTCATCCATCCATTACCATTTTTTGTTTATAATTAATTTAATTTAAGATTTCCTGGTTTTCCTTTCATTTAATTTATCATGTTTGTTAGAGAGATTTCATCCTTATAATTGACCCTAACGATCGATGCAATAAAAGTAAAGAGTATAATTTTTTCATATTTTAGCCGGTTCGATTCCCGGGTATAGGAGAAGAGAATTTTCGAAAATCTTTGAATGCAGTTTGCTTTCTATTCAAAAATAAAGGAATGTTTCCTTTGAGTAAAATTTTCTCCAGGTGGCATTACAAAATTCCACCCTGTATAAAATAAACTAAAATTATGATACTAAATATTAAAAGTATCAATTAAAATTATTACTTACTAATGTAACAACCATTTATATAGCAACTTTGGGAATACCGTATCCTACGAATTAATATCTTTGTCTTACCAAATGTCTAATTTTGTAATTCCAATAACTAGATATATTTTAACGCAAATTATTTGTTTCAGCCTAACTGTACCCCGCAAATAACCTTTGTGCGCGTGAAATTTTTAACAATTTCAATTTCAATTTTTTTTTTTTGCACAGAAAGCAAACCTTTTTCAAAAACAACTGTCTGTTTGTTCCACCTAATCTATAAAACTACTGGACCGATTTTATTGGCAGATAGCTGATGTCAGCTATAAGTAGAGCTACCCGATAACTAACACATGCTTGCATTGACTGGACAGGTTCCTTTTTAAAAAGACCATTTCAAACACTAATCTGCATAATCCTTTTTATTTTGGGGGTTGGGAAATCATCAAATAACCCTTCCCGCTATTGGGCAGAGCGAAAGGGAGTGTCAGACTTCTGCTGACTAAATACCACCCATGTTCCTTCTTAGCCCTTTATGTCGAGGCCGTGGTATCTCTTGCGAACAACCCGCAACCCCGACGGGAACAAACCGCAGCCCCGACGGGATCTGCATAATCCTCATGTAAGTATATTAAAGATTATGTCTGGGCCTTAAGAGACAGGTCCTCAGAGTTTGTTTCGGCCGTTTGTTCTCAGAGTGGTCAAGTACAAAATACTCGTGTACTTGTTAAGGAGTTTAAAAACCTATTTGCAAAATAAACAATATTTATCATAACGTACATATAATTTATACTCGCAGCAGAATTTGTAATATGTTGTTTATCAAAGTTATCGCACAAAACTTTTAGGGGCATTATGTTATGTAATCAGATAATAGTTTCACACAATATAACAAACAGTTTTCATGAATCAACTATGTATTTATAAATAGGTTTTTTATTATAATTGGGGCGACCCTCTTGTCAAGACCTTTACGAGTACACACCGAACCTTTTATCAACCGCATTTGTCTCGTGGTCACGAGCTTTTGCTGAATGAGCTTTGATTTCCAGGTTGCGTAGTGTTTTGGTAGGGATTTCTTAGAATGGAATTCGGCGACATGATGCTCCCTCGTGCGTAATAAGCCTACCACACGCTCAAACATCACTACACTTTTCCCTACGCATGCGTGTGGTTCGTACTTAATGGTAATACAGTTTTACCAACCACACGAGCGATGTACCGTATGCACCGTGTAATCGCACAGGCAAGACTGTGCGTGTGGTAGGCCTATAAACCACTTTTTTTGTAATAACAGCATCTGGTAGGTCAACCTTGAAGATCTGTTCTGTCTGGTCTGCTTAATCGCTGTAAGTAGGGGAGCGCTGGGCTGATTGGATGGGAACAGTGCATAAGCGGTTAGTCATTTGCCTGATCTATAACGTGTAGGTTCCGGACCTACACGAGAGAGCGAGGGAAAGAGTACCCTTGTGCCTTGTGTTTTCTGAGTTTAGTCTCGCTATGACAGTAAACGTTCAGGAGGATTTTGTATAACTACTGAATGAGTTCAGGGTTGCCCCTATTCATTTATAAGCAACACAGAAGAATTAGAAGCGCGAATTATGTTAAAACACTTTAAAATTTTGGGAATCAATATTGAAAACATAATGAGTGCCTTCAAAATTTGAGGGTTGCCTTCGATTTCCCTGAGATTCCATCATCAGATCCTGACTTGGTGACAATTGGAACACCTCGGGAGTATACGGGAGTATATTAACCATATCAGATCAAACGTCACTTTAGTTATCATAAAAAGGTAAATTGAATAAAAATGATCGGATATTTTTTGAAAACCAACAAGTCGTAACATACAAGTTAATTCAACCGAGAATTTTCAATTAAATTGAAAACCGAAGCGCGTTTCATCTAACTTATTGGAATATTTTAATTAAATCTAATAGAATTTGTCTAAATTAGTAGGATTGCTACGTTAATGGTTTAAGCTCGGATTCAATAAAATGAACGGATGTTGTGGTTTAATATTGTGTCGCTTATCTTTTTATATATATTTATTCTGTACGTGTTTTTGTCACTGAACTCCTCCTAAACGGTTGGACCGATTTTGATGAAAATTTTCGTATGTGGATTAGAATGGTTTAGATTTATAATTGGACCCGGTAGGTGGTGCTGTTGTCCGGGCAGAACGACGTCTGCCAGGTCCGCTAGTAAATATTATAAATATATACATCGTATTTCGACCATTTTGTCATGATTTCCCACCGTGTTCTACCTTAAAAACATATCTACTATAGATATGTTTATAAGGCAGAACACACCGTCGCGCGTCGATTAAATATGTAGTTGTTGTCAAAATTGTAAATTACATACTTACATTCTCATGGGGGTAGGAAGAAATCACAGAACGTCACCTGCTACGATCCTTACATGTAGATATTCCAACATATGTTACAATAGCTGTTGCCAGCGGCTTCACCCGCTACAACTCGAAAATTATCCTACGGGAAGATAAAATCGGGATAAAAACTATCCTATGTGTTAATCCAGGTTATAAACTATCTGTGTACCAAAATTTTATGTAAATCCGTTTAGTAGTTTTTGCGTGAAGAAGTAACAAACATACACACTCACAAACTTTCGCCTTTATAATATTAGTGTGATTACTCTATCATAAAATTCTCATCATTCTGTTACTCCATTCATACTACACTCACGTGTATGGTAAATAAAAAGTTAATTAAAAACTGCTTTCAAACAGTTGTTTTGCAAACGTTTCCTTTTATATCTTTTTACATAGGAGTCGCTTTGCCGTGCAACTGAAAAGCGTAGTGGAAGGTAATTAGTATTGATTTTCTGAGCTAGATTAAGCTTGCCGAAAGTCTTTGGTAATTAGTTACAAAATCTTGCTCAAAATGTTCTAAAGTCAACATCATCTGCCTAGATTTTTACCTAATATTTTAGAGGCGGCTTCCAGTCTAATCGGATCCAGCTGAATACCAGTATTTTACATGGAGCGACTGCCTATCTGACCTCCACAACCCAGATAGGACTGGTTAATACGGTACTCTATGGTAAGACTGGTTGTCAGACTTTCGGCCACACCTTTAACGACTGTCTACAAATTGATGACTAATGTTTCTTTAACACGTAACTTTTAAAAGTTAGGTGTTTTAAGTAAGTTAAACCACTTATTATAAAAGTCCCTATTAAATTTGACATAAACTTAATTGACAATTTTTCAGTTTATTTAACGCTAAGAGATTTACAGGCGTGTTAAACGATGTTAGTAGTTTAAAGTAAAATACTCACGAAGTAAACCTTCAACCTTTCTTGAATCCAACAAAGCGAGAAAGAATTCAGCGAGAGGATTATGTACTGAACCTTTTTGTAACTTGGATGCAGCGAGAGGGGTAGTTTGTTGCTTTTGTTTCAGCAAAGAAAACCCTTTATATGAAAGAGAGCTTACGTACTCAGATTTCGCCATTTTAATATTTTTGGGTAAGCTTAATATAGAAGAACCTTTTAACTAAGCTTTAAGAACGAATTTAATGAGATTTGGGAGGGTAGTACTTTGATACAGCTAATCTAGGTTTGAGCGGATCACATTCTTCGTTAGTTGTTTTTAATAACGTAACATAAAAATTAAAGTATAATTACATTAAAATTTATAGTGGACTGACTGAGTTTACGTATGACTTTGAAGTTTTCTGAAATGCGGGTTTAAAAGGTTAGAGCGAAATTTTAGCAGTTCCAGATTTACTAAATAATAATATCACGTATGCTCGGTATGTCTCTTTGGTCCAGTGGCTGTAAACGCAATTGAGCATGAGGCGTTTTTTTTTGACGTGTGGAAAATCATCAAATAACCCCTCCCGCTCTTGGGCAGAGCGAAAAGGAGTGTCAGACTTCTACTGACTAAAATCCACCCTTGTCCCTTCTTAACCCGCAGCCCCGACGGGACCCGCAGCCCCGACAGACCGGCAGCCCCGACGGGACCCGCAGCCCCGACGGGACCCGCAGCCCCGACAGACCGGCAGCCCCGACGGGACCCGCAGCCCCGACGGAACCCGCAGCCCCGTCGGGACCCGCAGCCCAGACGGGACCCGCAGCCCCGACGGGACCCGCAGCCCCGACGGGACCCGCAGCCCCGACGGGACCCCCAGCCCCGACGGGGAGCATGAGGTCTTTGGTTCGATTTCCGGCAGTCCGGATGTCGGGCAAAATGTTAAGTGGAGTGTGAGTGTAATTGTTTGGGTATTTCTGTCAGGAATTCCTCGATAGCAGCCTGAAATCTGCATTTGTGATGATAATAGGGTCGCACCCTCAGTCTGTGCCTCAAGAGCACGCCTTAGCCGCTTCTACAGTACAATTAATTTTGTTTCAGTCTGCATCTTTTATACGACCTGAAATAACGTATTTAAAACAACTTAGCAACTTTAAAAGCACCAAAGAGCAATCAATTTGAATTTAAACTGGCAACAATAGCCAAACTTTATGATTGTGCATACAATAACGAAATGAATTCATAATAAATCGCATTCAATGCGAAACTTTATATCGCTGAATTTATAAAATTTAACTTAAAATTAAGTAACCTATTGTGAATGAAATAAACGAACAGTAAGTCAAATATCTACTAAATCACATCACACTAATATTATAAAGGCGAAAGTTTGTGTGTATGTTTGTTACTTCTTCACGCAACAACTACTTAACTGTTTTGAATAAAATTTAGTACACAGATAGTTTATAACCTGGATGAACACCTACGATAGTTTTTATCCCAATTTTATTATCTCGTGGGATAATTTTCGAGTTGTAGCGGGTGAAGCCGCTGGCAACAGCTAGTTATTAAATCATTCTATTATACCACCATCGTACAGGACTACAATGTAATACAATATTATTGTACCTACTACGCTGGCTTACCATAGAGTAAGCGGACTTTATTTAATTTGTTTTATCATGTGCGAGTCTAATGAATACTTATTATTTATTTTAAGGTGGAAGCTCACATCTGGCCCGCGAAATTCTAATTTTCTTACGTTTTTGGCAATTTGCAGGCCAGTGCTTGGTTGTATGTTTATGAAAATTTGATTTGCGACTGTAAGACGTATGAAGTTACCGAATTATAACCATCAAAATTATCAATACAACCCTCCAAGTTCATTTTCATGTCAAGATTGATTTTTGCATGTAAAAGTCATTCTTTAGTAATTTAGTCGTCGTTCTTTAGTAGTTAGTAATTTTGATGGTTATAATTCGGTAACTTCATACGTCTTACAGTCGCAAATCAAATTTTCATAAACATACAACCAAGCACTGGCCTGCAAATTGCCAAAAACGTAAGAAAATTAGAATTTCGCGGGCCAGATGTGAGTATCCACCTTAATGGTCGCCGCTAGAGGCGACATTGTCAACACTCTCCAGACCACTGTCCACGTTTATTTGTCTTACGACACAAATGATTTATAGAAACCGGTAGGTACGGCGCGCAATAAGTTTGTCTATATATATATGTAATATCACACTATGGTTATTTATTTTATCAAAATCAAAATCAAAAGTCATTTATTCAAATTATGCTGATAATCAGCACTTTTCGAACGTCAAAATTTACTTTACTCTACTTATTTACAAGAGACAGTCCCCCAAAACGCCCACCCTTCCTAGTGTTTAGCTGGAAAGAAGAAGTGACGGAACAAACTCCCCAGCAACACATTCTGTCTGTTATGTTGGTTAGAAGAACCAGACTCGATACAATAGTAAGGTGTACGTTCATTTTAGATTTACTACAGACACAAATCAATAACAAAAAATTATATAATTATAAACAATGTAAAAAAAAAAGTACATAACATATCAGTTAACAAATTTTTGTAATGTAGGTAAGGCACAAATGTTGATATCAGTGCTGTAACTATTCGTACCAAAAGTTCTTTATATAATAATCTATCTACCTATACCTAGGTAATTTTTCATTTCTCCGTCTTACGACCATTATATCAGGGCTTACCAAATCGTTTATTTCTGTTAACTTTAAATAAACACAACTGGTTTTATAAGAAACTTCTACGCAAGAACGATAATCTGAAAATAAAACAAGAAACCTATTTTCGAGGGAAAACAAACAAGCAAACAGGTCTATAATTACCGAGTTCTTAATATAAAGCTAAGACGAAGTTGAATATAGACGAATATATTAAGTGGAGTATATTAATATATCATCGTCTCAGCTCTTACTCTACATGTATTTATTTTACTGGGAAGTACGAGCCTTCTACAAATATACCAGAATAAACACGTCAATTTTACCTAGAATAATAAATTAAACCTTCTAAATATTTATTAATGTTAAGTGGTTACTCGTGTTGGGTAGGGATTATCGAGAGGTTTATTAACTAGTTCTTTTTTAGTTTATAACAAAGTACCTACCTATATCATATTTATGTCTAACTGTTTACATTTTAAATGACTAAAACTATATTGAGGTCGGCTTCTAATCTAACTGAATACCAGTATTTTACATACAAGAACTGCCTATCAGAATGATCGATCAGAATATCGTGAGGAAACCGGCATATCTTAGAACCAAAAATTCGAAGACATGTGACATCTACCAATCCGCACTGGGCCCGCGTGGTGGATTATAGCCTATTCCCTCTCAAAGAGAGGAGGCCTGTGTCCCAGCAGTGGGAACATTAATAGGCTGTTGATGATGATGATCAGGATCAGAACTTTATTAGCTAGGAGTGTAGGCACAGGTATCTGACGTTGTTGAGTATTGCGTAAAATGATAACCCTTGGTAGGACTGGTTGTCAGACTTTCAGGCTATCTTTAACGAATGTCTAAATCTTCAAATGTTAGCAACGGCTTAACGTGCTTCCCAGCACAGGCACAGAGGAACCTCAGTATGGACTACCTATCACCACAGTCACCCATCCACGAACCGTCCTAGGCAACCGAGGACGAGGGCGGAGGGGTCGCGTTTTAACAGCTCGTAAAACCATGTCGATTGATTCGTGGTACACTTAGCCTATTCTGATGATGCTAATTAGATGCTGATGTGATACAGTACCTACCTTATAGAGAGTACCTACATACAAACACTCGCGTCGTTCCCACGGGGGTCGGTAGAAACTAAAGAACGCCAGGCGGCGCTACAATACTCACATATTTCTCCATTTTCCTCGTTCCCGTTAAAAAAACGCAAAAGAGAAGAGTTGACATACGTTATCGATCCACTTGAACATTTTATTTTCCACGAAACATTTATCAGTAACCTTAAAATTGGACATTTAAAACTTACCGAGAACACAAATAAAGAGATGAGAATGTCTCGAACAAAAGTTCTTTCTCAAACAATTGTTAAAAATTGTCAAAGTGTTTGGAACAAATGTCCAACGCAGATAAGTTGAGTTCACGCGACTTCTATGACTTATGTGACTGCCAATGTTTTGAACTGGCATTGTTAACAAAATACTCAAATAAACATGGTCATATACCAATTTGTGTTTTTGACACTTTCATTCTCACTTTTCTTCACAAATCTAGCTTTCATTTAAACAACTAAATCTAACTGAATGCCCCAAATAATTAGTTGGAGTTAGTTTAGCAATTTAGACTTTGTTCCCTCCCTCGTAAGGATTACAGAAACAGAACTCGGACTCATGTTACGCACGAGAGACTCCTTTTCAACGCCTGATTTACTCAAACAAGAGCAAGTTGATGATTAAATACAAGTATGTAAGTAGTTATTAAGAATAAAATGTATATTATTTTTTATTAGAAGATAATTTAAATAAATCAATAAGTTTATTAAAGAAGAAACTTTGAAAACCTGCGCGTATATTTCGATGAGCCATCAGTTTTTGGTGCCCCTGTAACCCTTAAGTTTTTGGTAAGCACAGGTATTTAACTAGTACACCCACCTAAGCTAAAGCTTGAATTTTAAACTAACCTAATTATAAATTGACCAAGTTCTGAGTTAGTTTAGAGATGAAGTTTTAGGCTGAAAGTTAGTTCACACCTAGTATTGTAGTTATTTCAGCTTTCAGTATTATGTTAAGGCCTACCTACCCTTTCGTTCTACCTTTAGCTTCACATTATTTAAGTGTTCATTACTCACAAAGGGCTACCTATGCTTAAGTAAATAATTATAATTATAAAGTAGAACGTTGACATAAAACTATAGGCCTAATTCATATAAAACAAAGTTTGAGTTTCGACTATTTCTTTTTGTGGAATTAAATACTTAAATACTTATTAATAATATAATAATAAGGCAGTCTTGATGAACGACAAAATCGGTAAATCAGTAAACTAAATGTATATTGTAACGAGACACTTTTGACTCTTTAACAGACACTATATGCAAGACTACACATAAAAATATAAGTGTCAAAGCTTAATAATAACTGCCACTTGGGTCGAATTTTAGGTTAATCCTCGCTTGCTTAGGTTGGTCTGTGGATAGATGACCCTTAATGTATAGTGAGTTTCCTCCGTGCCTCCGTGAGCACGTTAAATTGTTGATCCCGGCTGCCATATGTAGATCTTTGTCACCTTTGTTTGGTTTTCTGTCAGTTTATCCAATAAAATACTGTAAAACCGCGTCCCCAATATGTATGATATGATACGTTCATAATAGACCGCGCGGCTCGCCCTCACGGAGCCGCGCGGCCGTAGTGGGTTCGCCGCTAATCGATCTTGTCATTCTGCTCTGCTCATGCCTCGCACACGTCCACACTCACCAGGCACGGCCTGCTTTGGCAGTTGTTACAGGTAGTCAGGGACCTGAAAGTCTGTCAACCAGTATTACCAGTGTATCGTATAATCCAGTATTGTTGGGTTGGGTTGGGTTGTGAAGATCAGATGTGCGGTCGCTCCATATAACATACTGGTATTCAGCTGCATCCGGTTAGACTGGAAGCCGACCCCAACATGGTTGGGAAAAGGCTAGGCAGATGATGATGGTAAGATAGAGAATATTGTGAATGTGAGGACCATGTGGGTCTTTTTTAAGTTTTAACGATTGTCTGGCAGTATGAGTACTATAAGTGACCCACCCAAATGTCTTCACGACGAACAATACCAAATGTTTTTTGGTATTGTTCGTCGTGACGTTGAGCTCCTTGAGTTATAAGTCAAGCTCCACGATAACTGACAAATGCTTGCACTGACTGGACGGGTCCACTCAAATCTGTGTGGTTCATTCTTCAAAAGACCATCTCAGATATTAATCTGCATGGTCTTCATGTGTGTATTATACCTAATTGTTAACCCAAACGATTTTAAAAGATTAAAAGAGTAACCTTTGGAGTTTCGTGCCGGTTCTTCTCCTTAGGAATCGACCAATGCACCGAACAGTGCGACTTTTTACCGACGTTTTATAAGTGCCCATGTGAAATAAAAATATTTTAATTATTTATTTTGAGTTTGAATGTGGACCACACAGACAAAGTCCTACTTTCCATCTTCACCGTTACCTTAAGCATTCGATGATGTTTTTACTGCATCGTGAACAGTGTTTGTATTTTAAACACACACAACTTTTGCCATCTATACGAAGAAGAACGACTTCACCCGCAAGTTACAAGTTACAACATCAGGTAAGTACAAAAAAATCAAAAGGTACATACCCCAGCACGTACCGAATGCGCAGCCCCATGCGCACGTACAGGCCGAGTATGATGAGCCCCGGCAGTATGAAGAACAGCAGGCTGCTCAGCTCACACAGGTACCAGGACGGCATCTCCAGCATGGCGCAGAATGCTGACTCCAGGGACGCGTTGCCAGAACCTTGGGAACAGGGAGACAGGCATATGAATTGCGATTATTTTGTAAGGATATTAAAACAGTCTTACCAAGGGGTATCGCATTTTACCCAGTATTGTAAAATGGGGTTGTGGAGGTCAGATAGGTACCTAGTCGCTTCATTTAAAATACCGATATTCTGCTGCATCCGGTTAGTCTGCAAGCTGACCCCGAGTTGGGAAGGAACTAAGCTGATGATGATTAGAACAAAAGAAGTGGAACAGCATCCCAATATTATAGCGCTACTAACACTATTGAATTCCGAAGTATTTAACAAACATCGTCATAATTATCATTTGGGAACCGTATGAATTAAGTCTGAAACTGATTTAGTTAGTTACGCAAATAAATCATTCAATCAACTCAGTCTTTCGCTATCGATTGACATCGAGACATTAACCCTTCTCAAGCTGCGCCACCACACCGTTTTGACTCATTGGTCCTATAACTAAAAGCACTTACATAGCTGGATGCATACCTTCTTACATATTATATTTAGAGGAGTTTGATAAGCTGAGACCTATCTCTGAAACCATCTGTGCTATGCATTTGCATCCATTTATATTCCTGCCCGCGTGTTATAACATTGCGATTCTATCTCTATTCTGCCGGGAATAGACATTGAAGCTCTTTCTATACTGCAGGCTTAGCACGAGAACCGTAGAGAAGGGTTTTGTCGACGGAAGAAAAGACAAAAATGACGTTTCCGTGTAGACAGTAGAAAGATTTCTACAGTCTGTAGCATGGCGATTATAAAATCAAATGTGAAGAGAAGTGTCTTCACTACCCTAGACAACTGTCTATAATGTCAAGCATGACGTACCATTTTTCTCCGATTTTGACAGTTTGGATTAGAGAACTTTCTTCCGAAATAGTCTACATTAAAAAGGACCTAGACAGAGTTTCTTTAGTTATTTTTTCGTTAAATCTAATAATTTTAGGCGGTGCTTTTTATTACACTATATAAAGTAATAGGTGCTTTGTTGTATTCCGTAGTAGTATAAGTACCTTCTTCTATTTTTGAATTTGAATAAATTCATTTATTTCTTTACTAACATGTTGGGTTCAAATCGACGATATTATTTAAGTTTTTATATGGGTAAACTTGAGCGTAGATGGGAAAGAGATGGTAACAGGACACTTGCGCGAAAGACTCTTGCGCGAAAGACACTTGTGCGA
This sequence comes from Diarsia rubi, assembly GCA_932274075.1. Taxonomy (NCBI): domain Eukaryota; kingdom Metazoa; phylum Arthropoda; class Insecta; order Lepidoptera; family Noctuidae; genus Diarsia; species Diarsia rubi. The sequence continues at coordinate 23,837,291 of OW026413.1, read as the reverse complement.
GGCCACTTGCGCGACTAGACACTTGCGCGATTGGACGTTTGCGCGAGTGGACACATGCGCGAGTGGAAATTTTCCGAGTTTTCCGACATGGGTATCATTTTTAGGGTTTAAGGGACCGGAAAAGCCGAAAATGAGGTCAAAATGAAAATCCAAGATGGCGCCGAAAAAATTTTCCGAGTTTTCCGACATGGGTATAAATTTTAGGGTTTCCGGGGCCGGAAAAGCCGAAAATGAGGTCAAAATGAAAATCCAAGATGGCGGCTAAGAAATTTTCCGAGTTTTCCGACATGGGTATTAATTTTAGGGTTTCAGGGGCCGGAAAAGCCGAAAATGAGGCCAAAATGAAAATCCAAGATGGCGGCTAAGAAATTTTCCGAGTTTTCCGACATGGGTATCAATTTCAGGGTTTTAGGGTCCGGAAAAGCCGAAAATTAGGTCAAAATGACAATCCAAGATGGCGGCGAAGAAATTTTCCGAATTTTCCTTTCCGAGTGACCCTGAAACCCTAAAATTGATACCCATGTCGGAAAACTCGGAAAATTTCTTAGCCGCCATCTTGGATTTTCATTTTGACCTAATTTTCGGCTTTTCCGGACCCTGAAACCCTAAAATTGATACCCATGTCGGAAAACTCGGAAAATTTTTTCGGCGCCATCTTGGATTTTCATTTTGACCTTATTTTCGGCTTTTCTGGACCCTAAAACCCTAAAATTGATACCCATGTCGGAAAACTCGGAAAAATGTTTCGGCGCCATCTTGGATTTTCATTTTGACCTCATTTTCGGCTTTTCCGGTCCCTTAAACCCTAAAAATGATACCCATGTCGGAAAACTCGGAAAATTTCTTAGCCGCCATCTTGGATTTTCATTTTGACCTCATTTTCGGCTTTTCCGGCCCCTGAAACCCTAAAATTGATACCCATGTCGGAAAACTCGGAAAATTTCTTAGCCGCCATCTTGGATTTTCATTTTGTAAATAAAAAAAAAACTGATCAAAAAATCCTTTTCTTTCTATGAAATATCTAGAGTTAAATTTAAAAATACAAAAACAAGGATATTATGCTACATCAGAATATAAGAGCAAACAAATCACAGATAATTCTAAGGCCCACTTGTACCAAAACTTTGAGTTAAATAAATAACTCGAGGTTTACTAACTCAGTGTTAATGTTCTAAATTTTTAACTCGCATATTAAGTTGCACCAGTAAAAATTAACCCAGAGTCAACTAACCCTAGTCTTGTCATGTTCATTCATTCTTTTAACATCTGGCAAAATATCTCTCTCTCTCTCGCTCCACAGTACTTTGAATAAGTCTATTTCTTTATGTCAGATTAAAAAAATACACGTTGTTCTTTGTCGCGTTATATTGACTGTTGTGACTTGAGCGTGTTGCACTTGCATTGTCGTTTACAGTGATTATTTTGCGAAATAATTTAGGCAGACGGACGCGGAAGATCTTCAAAATGGAAAAGAAACCTCGGTTACGTACCTCGTACGTAATTTCACAAATAGCGACAATTTGTTACTGTGCGATATAGTAGAAAAATACAAACACATTGTAGAAAACAAAAAAAACTGATGGAGCCAACATTCTACAAAAACAAAAAGCTTGGTTGGAAATAATAAAAGATTTTAATTCTATTCAGTCTATTGTAAAAAGAGTTCACTGAAGAGGCACTAATCACGGAAAATGTAATGTAGGTCACATGCCTACATTGTGACCTACCTACATTACTTTTTATTCGCATTTGTATATTGCAGTCTATTTTCAATTTTATCTAATATTTATAGAGAACAGTTTCTTTTTGTAGACGAAATCTTCTATGAAAACCTTTGTCTCTTTGTGAGTAAAAATAAATAATAATAAATAAATAAATCATCATCATCAGACAACAATCATTCGTTTATCATTTTCAGGACAAAATAAAACCGATATCACTGAAACAAACAAACACGAGACACAACCAAAGCGTACTTAGCCTAAAATATCTCAATTTTGACATTACTAACCCAGAGTTAGTTGACTTAACCCTCCCACATCAGTGGGTTAAATAATTAAAAATTTAACTCGTGGTTAAGCCTTAACTCTTGATGGTGCAAGACATAATAAGAATTTAACTCCAAAGTAGTATTTACCTCTGGGTTAACCGTGTTAACCCAGCCTGGCGCAAGTGGGCCTAAATATGTCAAACATTCAGAATTTGCGTTATGTTATTGAAGAAAGGTCCGCTCAAAACAATGCTTCTTTGAGAACGAAACGCAGAAATATGATAAAATTGGCTAGTAATTACACGTCACTAGCGACTACCCCGTTGCTATGGAAAAGTCACTGTCTATGAAGAAACCCAAGTCTAGGTGTGACCTCGTGCTCGGGAAGGAGAGATTTTGAGAAGTGTAGACAAGCGATTTCTATTCTATAGTAGAGTAGAAATAGAAAGCGTCGTGCTAAGCCTGCAGCAATCTGTAATTAAAAACAAACTTTTACGAACACCTTAATAAAGACTTTCGGCACTTTTTTGGCATCATTCGTCTATCCCGTCGACATGAGCGATCTGTGGATAACTTTAGCTTAAAAAGTCCTTGAAATAAAATAGATCGGTGACACAAATACTCGTGTCAAAACTTGCCGAAAGAAATGAAACAATGTTTTAGTTTTGACCTTGACTTTCGGTACACAAGGCCACTAGAACGCAGTAAAAAATAAAAAGAATGATGACAGACATCCGTTATGACTGTCACTGCAGATATCGAAAATGTGAGGATCCGAAATATAGTGTCACACGTTCAGTTTCCAATATTTTCTTTCGATGGCACGTGCGAAAGTTCGTTATTCATTTCATTTTGTAGTTGAGGGTTCTTTGTGAGATATCTAGAAAAGCTCTTTAAAAAGTTTCAGCCGTCATTTGTCATTACGGATTGTTCCACTTTGACGGGTTTCGATATCGGTGAAAAGGAAACAATAAAGTTGTTTCATTTTTCGCAATTTCCGTAAACTTATTGTTGTTTTTCCTTATACTACAAATACTATTTAGTACAACGGCTATCATGAGACGCAACAACATAATAAACGGATACATTTTTAGTGTCTCAGAAAACGGGAGATTTTTCGCAAAGACTCAGCTCTCATAAATAAGAGCATTTTCTTTATGCTGTTGGTGTTACGTAACTCAATATTTCATACCACGTTTTTCTTTCTTTAACAAATGTCAGTTAAAGGCATCTGAGTTTCTCAAGGGAAGTATCTAGTAGTTCTTGTAGCAAGAAAAGTAGAAAGACGATCCCGTTATCTGGAATAAGTGGTAAAGTATGGGTAACTAGACGACCATTTATTCTTCAAGGACCGTAAACGCCTATACAAAATAGCGAAAATAGAGCGATGGACGAGATGATAGCACCGTTACGGGTGCGACTACAAACACAAGTGGTAGCTAGGTTACTAAGCAGTAGAATCATCTTCGCTCACACTATGTTATCGGCCACAGTCAGTACAGGCAGCCGGGTAACGTTCCAAAAACAAGTGCCTTGGGACTATGCTTGGGATAAGTCAGTAGAGTACAGCGCGAATTGCGGCGCGCCATAAGTGTCCTCTAGCTCCACTATACGCAATGCCCGTCGTATACGCAGCCACAGTGTACAAGTGCAGCGGGAGGCAGGTCGCAGATGGATATCGCTCCCCGTCGGGGCTGCGGGTTGTTCACAAGTTACCGCTGTCACAACATATAGGGCTAAGAAGGAACATGGGTGGTTTTTAGTCAGTAGAAGTCTGACACTCCCTTTCGCCCTGCCCAAGAGCGGGAGGGGTTTTTGTTTGTTTTTTTTTAACGGGCTACATTAGGAATTTCTCCTGTATCGTGAACTTACACAAACAACTAGCCCCGCAAAACTACCTGTAGGTTATATAAATATTTGTTTAGCGCCGAGATTGAACCCGCGACACAGCGTAGCAGCCATTTGCTTAGCCAATGCGCCAAACACGGCGTCTAGTATAATTATGCAGCTTGATTATAACAACAACTGACAAGTTACTTGGTGGATAGTCATAGCCAACGAGGGCGATCCAGAAATCCTAATGGATGTCCTCCAATCCTAATGAATGTTGTGTCAGACTCTAACTGACTAAGAACCACCCCGGTGTTCCCTTCTCACACTTGTGCCCCGTAATGGAAACAAGTGATGTACCATAGCTTAGCCTAACAAGCATTTATTTCTTACCTGGCGGATAATCATGGTAGCTGACAGTAGTATACAGCGCAAACGGCGACGCGGCCAGTAAAGACAAGAGCCACAGTGCCGCCACTATGCGTAGTGCCCGGCGTAGTCCCGCCATGGCGTACAAGTGCAGCGGGTGGCAGATGGCGAGGTACCGCTCCAGAGAGAATGCCACTATCGTCAGCACTGACACGTAGGATGCTCTAGAACAATGGAAACAGGAGTTAGGGAGTACAGGTGGACTTTAGTACGTCAAACAACAGCTTGAGCCTACAAAACTATAAGATCTACACAAAATATTATGAATAGCTGTTTCGTATTTACGTCGTTGTCTTTTACACCCTGTGTACATACGATATGAAAAAAATATACGACGATTTGAGAACCTCCTCCTTTTTTAAGCAGGTTAAAAAATAAAAATAAAATTTTGTCTGTCGTCATCTGCCTAGCCTTTTCCCAACTATGTTGGGGTCGGCTTCCAGTCTAACCGGATCTAGCTGAATACCAGTATTTTACATGGAGCGACTGCCTATCTGACCTCCACAACTTAGTTAACACTAGGTTACACGATACCCTTTAGAAGGACTGGTTGTCAGACTTTCAGACCTACCTGTAACGACTGCCAAAGATATATACAGTGTGATTCTTTATAATGTGCACATATCGAAATGAGGGAATCTATGCTTAATTTTATCGATGGAAAAAATATTTTAAAAAATCTAAATATTTTTTAATATTTTTTATGGAATTTTCAAAAATGTTGTCCGCTGTTGTGACCCCAATGTAAACAAAACGGTGTAACTTTTAAACTAAATTATCTATCGCGATGAAAAAATTTTATGTGAAATGTTATGAAAAAAAAAAGTTTTTTTGATCAAAAAACGTGTTTATTTTCAATTGAGGGTAGTTTTTTTTCACAATTTTCATTTTACGAGGACGCCTAATTGCTTCCAATCAATATGGTCCAATCATATTTGTTTCATCGCGATAGATAATTTAGTTTAAAAGTTACACCGTTTTGTTTACACTGGGGTCACAGTAGCAGACAAAATTTTTAAAAATTCCATATAAAATATTAAAAAATATTTAGATTTTTTTTAATAATTTTTCCGTCGATAAAATTAAGCATAGATTCCCCCATTTCGATATGTGCACATTATAAAGAATCACACTGTATATGGCACCCGGGACCAACAGCTTAACGTACTTTCCGAGGCTCGGAGGAAGCTCGTTATGTAATGGGCGGTCACCCATCCACAGACCAACCTACACCAACAGAAAGCGCGGCTTAACCTAAAGATCGACCCGTGTGGCAGTTATTATTAAGGCACGAGCTCCTCTCATGGGAATCAAAGCCCAAATCTTTTGCTCCACAATATGCGCGCTAATACAACTACTAAGTCAATCTTGCTAAAAGCGTCAGCCCAGTAAAACCAAATCCAGCACTATTCTCAAATGAAATGTCGGAATTTCGGAAACAAGTTATGAACCTTTCAAAATCGGAAACGTATACGCTTTTATTTCTTTTATTAGTGAAATCCGTACAAAACGCAATCTATTGGATACAGGCATACCTCTCAGTGGGGATACCGCGCACCGTCCGAACTCGCACTCAACACAAATTGAATGTCGCCCGAAAGTTTGCAATTGAAAGTGTTGCTGGCTTTATATACGAGTATCTTTTATTAATTTCATGTGGGCTGTGGACTTACCGCTCATTTCATTTGCGTAATTACGAAAATTTAAATTTAAGTTGAAAGTGACAAATTGGAACGTAACTGTTCAAGCACACATCAGTGGCAACTTTACGATTGACTTTGGAATAAGGGTGAGGATTTCGTTTTTTGTTTTGTGTATACTGTTATTTATATTTCTATTTGCGGATCCGTACATGGCCCGATATGCACTTGGTCGATTTTTAATTTATTCGAAGACTTGGACACCGTGAAACACACAAAACTATGCATAAATACACACATCAAAAGTGTCTAGGGATCAACATATATTTTTGCAATAACTTTTCTCCTGACTGATATTAATTAAAATTTTCTTTAAGGACTCATCAAATAAAGTGTTTTCGTTTGTCACAGTAACGATAAACCAAGTCACCTTTGCATTAATAAAGAAATTTGCCATTTTCCTAATAAAGGGATTTTTGACATTTGAACCACTAACATTAAAGTTCGAAAAAAAAACTGAAATAACAGTTTTCTTTAAACTTTTATTGGGTAACTTAAACAATTAATAATCCGTGTTTCTACCGCGAACACTAACAACACAAGAACATCGGTTTGGCATACTCAAAATGAGTTCATCCAAATCACGCTGTGGAATGGCCGCCCATGTTCGTTGCAACAACAAAAAAAGGTCTTCTTGCGACTGGATACCCTCCATATTCGGCAGAGCTCTTCTCTGTAGCATATCCCATGCATGCTCAATCGGGTTCAAGTCTGGCGACTGAGCAGGCCAGGGCAGGACATTGATGTTAGCTGCGGCGAGAGTCTGTCTTACAACTCTTGCGGTGTGCGGTCGTGCATTATCATGCATTAACTGAAATAAGGGACCGATTTGCACTTGTAGAGGAACGATGACGTCTGATACAATCGTCTCAGCATAAATTTGAGCGTTGAGGTTGCCTCTGATCCAAATCAACTCAGTTCTTCCGCCGATCAAAATACCCGCCCATACCATGATGGTTCCACCACTATAAGGATGGACTTCCTGGCAGGATTTTAATCGCTGTTGGCGTCCAGGGGTTCTCCAGTGTCGTATACGTCTTGTATCCGGTCTCATACCAAAACGAGACTCATCAGAAAAGCACACGAAACGCCATTGTTCTTCTGCCCAATTTCTGTGTTCAAGAGCCCATTGATATCGAATCCTACGATTGTGCATTGCTATAGGTGGTACCCGTAGCGGTCTTCGGGAATGAAGGTTCACTTCATGCAAGCGGTTTCTGACTGTTTGGTCGCTAATTAAGTTCCCTGAAGAGTGATGAAGCCTCACGGCTAACATCATGGCGGTTATTGTTGGAGCTCTTCGAGTTAAGATTTGAATGTATCGGTCTTGTCTCCGTGTGGTGCAGCGATACCGTCCTCCATGGCGCTCAGCCACGGTACCAGTGCTTCGGTAACGTGTCCAAAGTCGACTGATAACACTCTGACTTGTATTCAGAGCTAAAGCCACAGTACGTTGCCGGGAACCAGCTTCTATCATTCCCACGGCTCTGAGCATTTCTTCCCTGCTTAAATGACGTCGCCGCTCCATAATAACGTTGGTTTTAATCAGTAGTAGGGAAACAGTAGCACTAATAATGTCTTCAATGCGTTGTATGTTTTTATAGGGAAAATATTGACAGCTGATTTTCATCTTTTACTCGAATTTGATTCACAGTTCCTGATTCAAATTATGAAATGCACCAAAAAGGATCCATATAAATTTATAAAATCATAAATTTATTACAAAGCCACATCTCAATCTCAAGAAATCCGCATAAAAATGCTTGATCCCTAGACACTTTTGATGTGTGTACATTCTTATTTAGCTAACTACTTAGTGTTTACTCTGAAATTAGAGGAAAGTCACCAAATATGAAATAGTATCTTAATATGGAATACCTTCATTTCTCTAAGACTATAAGTATGAAACGCAACACTCGACCATCTTCTGTTCCATTCGGTCTACTAACACGTACGTGGTGCAATAGACCGAATGGAACAGAAGATGGTCGAGTGTTGCGTTTCATACTTATAGTCTTAGAGAAATGAAGGTATTCCATATTAAGATACTATTTCATATTTGGTGACTTTCCTCTACCCAAGCCCCAATATTTTGAAACATACTAGGGAGTATGTGTCAAACGTTAACGTTTACTTTCGTTATCCGATTCCTTTAAAATTAATTAATCTAATGAGGTACCAAACCCTTTCTATCTTTAGAAACTAATTATTCTAGAAACATGAATTTGTGCCAATGTGCCAGAAACATAATTATATTTTGAGATATAATTATCAGAGGATCACAATGTTCTAATTATCTTACTATTATTTAATATTATTATCTAACTATAATTTAATATTATTATCTAACTGTTATTTAATTAATGTGAAAGTTTGTAGGGTAGATATGATAGATATATGGATGTACCTACACTGTTACAGTTTCACGCCAAATTTGTTGAAAGGATTTGTTTGAAATTTGGCATACAAAAAGATTACAACTCGAATAATATGTCAATATATATAAAAATCAATGCCACTTTTCGTTGTAATTTTATAATTCAAGAACGGGCTCACCTATCCCAACCAAATGTTTAGGCTTTGTTCGGACTATTTAGTAGATGGTTAATGTGAAGTTTGCACAAAATCGGTTGAGCGGTGCTTCATTTATCACATTTTTTGTAACAAATGAACTCAATAAATGGGACCCGGTGGTGGTGGCGCTGCTGTCCGGGTAGGACAACGTCTGTCAGGTCCGCTAGTTATGTATATACTTTTTATCCCGCTAGTGCGATTTAAATATAACACGCGGGTGAAGCCGTGGGCATAAGCTAGGAATTTTGAGAATGTGAGTTTGTGTCTCGCGACTTGTCTTCACGACTTAACGGCTGGTCGGATTTCGATAAAATTAAGCATGCAGATGTTCCTGGGGTGGATCGATAGGGTACTTTCCAACCTGTTTGGACTGTCTTATGAGATAATTTTCGACCTTTTCGTAGCCGCGGAAAAAGAGCTTCCAAAATATAATTGGCATACAAACATGTCGCTGGACATGTAAGGATAACAAAAAGCCATATTAAAGAAAGATGGCGGCCTCATTAGTGATGACCTGGTTGTAACGCTGTTGTAGCTGTAAGTAACAATATGTTATAATAACGATATTTTGTTACAACAATATATATGTTTTTAATCACTTATTTGGTACGTGGAAACGGTTATTTGGTTTTTCAGTATTTTTGTGCTTATTACCTGTGTTTATTTACTGAAACATCACCAACACTACGTTCATTCTTACATCCGTTGACGACATCTATTTTCAAAACAATTATAAATTCGTTTAGGAAGAAAATATTATAGGTTCAAACATTTGCAAGCACTATTTGGGTTTGTGTCCTTAGCGCTGGAACCTGAATTGTATTATAATAATAAACCCTAATATTTATGTGCCTAATTGTACTGTATTGTATTGCTTCGCTTGGCGTATTTGTCCGGAGGTTCGCGAGACTTGGTTGTGTTGTTAATTATGTATAGCTTAGTTTTACCGAAATAGTGTTTTTTAGCGGCTGGGTCGGGCGAGTACGTCAAGTGAGGTGAGCATAATTATTATGTATAGATCTAACGTAAGAATGGTTCGGCCATGCTAGTATGCGCGCGCGACGTGCTGCTGTCTGTCGGGCGGCTGCCGCCGTTGTGTCTCACACGCGCTGGGTAGCTCGTCTCCCACGGGGGGGTCCGGCGGCGGTGGTCGGGACGCGGCGGTAGGAGGACGTTCGTTTGCTGCGCGTGCTGGCAGTGCGGCCCTTGCGGCCTTGTTGCAAGAGTGATTAAACCCAGGTATAACCACTATTGTAATAAGGCCGTTAGAGTTACATAAATAACAAAACTATGTTTCCCTTGACTTTTACTTTATGATGTATGTAGTACTTAATGCTATTTTAACTAAGAGTTGTATTCACGAGAACGCTGCCGACAAACTGTCCTGCAGTTTGGCAGAAGATTTGTATTAAACCCACTCATGTACCTTTGTTGTTGAAATAAATAAAAAAAAAAAACATTAATTATATTTATGCGCCACTACATTTCAACACGTGACCATAATTTGTACGTTAATTACGTAAAAAATGTTTTTTATTTCCGGAAATCAAATTCCTACACGTAATTTGTGCACGTCATGTGGTGGGCACGACCTCGAGGTATAACAAAACAGTGCACAATAGCCAGTACCTGCCACTTTGCTCAACCGGTAACACAATTTCGGATATAGCGCACCAGCGCTATATCCGAAATTGTGTTACCGGTAAAAAAAAAAGAGCAAGCTAAGCATAAAGAGCAAGCTAAGCTATAGTACAGTACCAACTGTACTATAGCTTAGCTTGCTCTTTTAAATGTTTGAGTATCTCGTGGTGGCTAAATAGTAGCAGTACCTCGAGTCGAATTTAAGGTTTAATCGTGCTTGTCGAGGTTGGTCTGTGGTAGGCCGTACGGGAGCTCCTAAAGCCACTGGTCCTGTCATTTGGAGATCTTTGATAGTCTAATAGACCTAAAAGTTATCGTAATAGCTAGTAATTACTGGATTGTGGGTGGAGGTCATATAGGCAGTCCCTCCATGTTAAATACTGGTATCCAGCTACTGGGAGAGCAGTGGGTGGCTCAGTGGTAGCGGCCACGACTTACGAACAGTGAGTCGTGAGTTCGTACCCAGTCAGGCGCATTACTTTGTGTAATTTATTTTATCACCGCTGCTCTCAAAAGGGTGAAGGAAAACATCGTGAGAAAACCGCCATGCCATAGAATCAAAAAAAATTAAGACATGTGATAACTACCAACCCGCACTGGGCCCTCGTGGTGGATTATAGCCCATCCCTTTCCTAGAGAGGAGGCCTGAGTCCCTGCAGTGGGAACATTATAGGCTGATAATGATTCAGCTTCTTCTGGTTAGACAGGACGCCGAACCTAACATAGTAAAGAAAATGCTAGGCCGAGAATATTTAGCTTGATGTTTTGCCGTTTGTATTATCATGATAAGTTTTGTACAATTTGGCTTTTCCGACCAGCATTGTTGATATATTGAAAACGAACAACAATACAAAGAATAAAACCCAACATTCAATATTTGTATGGCAGTTCGCCAGCATATCGCGCGCCACCTGTTAGCAGTAACTCATACGGCACACAATAAATTTTGTACCGATTTTTGTTCCGTAACAGAAATAAACGAATATGCCTGGGTTGAATTAACTATTCTCAACAAGTCACACTGTAACATGTCACAGTGTGACTCGTTGGGAAAAATTGAGAATTAAAATCCAGTCACTTGTGTTACTAGATAGTTCTCCGAAATTGTAGGCAGAGCTCACATCACACTATCACACTAATATTTTAAGGGCGAAAGTTTGTGAGTGTTTGAGTGTGTATGTTTGTTACTTCTTCACGCAAAAACTACTAAACGGATTTCGATCAAAATTGGTACACAGATAGTTTATAATCTGGATTAACACATAGGATAGTTTTTATCCCGATTTTATCTTCCCGTGGGATAATTTTCGAGTTGTAGCAGGTAAAGCCGCTGGCAACAGCTAGTTATTATTAAAACTATCATTTCTCTACTATGTGAGTATGACTATATATTACTGGCATAATAGAAATGCGTAGTTCGAATTCGTACCCCGACACAAACTCACCTTGAACTCTTTATTTTGGATACTTTTGTGATGATACGTAAGCGTGATACTACTGTAGAGATATTCCAAAATTCAAGCAATCATCATTTCAGCCCAAAGACGTCCACTTCTGGACATAGGCCTCCCCAAAGTGTCGCTACATTGACAGGTCCCGTGCGTCTCGCATCCAGCGGATACCCGCAACCTTCACCAGGTCATCGGTCAAAAAATTCAAATAATTTACTGTAATCTATACAGTGACCGTTGGAAATCCAAAATTTTTGCCTGTAAATGGTCTGATCACATCTCCTAAATTGAGACAACCTCCATGATTCTTAGTCTTTATTCTTAGTAAAAAAGGTAAATGGCAGACCGATCTCAGTAAATGGTCAATGCGGGTCAATTTGTATTACATCAGCTAAAGCCTTTGCGTTGAGTTAATCTTGCATTACTTGATTGATTCATTGAATTGCCGTTAGCTTAGTTAATCCCACATGTATAGGGTTGCCATAGATAAGTTTGAATTTTTCCGGGTAAATACGGAAAAATCAAATGATTCAGGATCCAGGATCGCAGTGGAATTTTAAACACCAAAAATCCTCAAAAAAATAAAAGTAAAACAAATTATATTTCAAACAAAATAATATTAAAATTAAAAACATCAATAATATGAATTTTACCATGATAAGTTCCTTATAATTTAGTAGGAGTGGTTGGTTTAGTAATATCCATTTTAATTTTAATTATTTCACTTTTAATAAAAAAATCAATATTAACAGCATTTATTACTTATATTTTATTCAAAAGATAATGCTTAACTGAAAATATAATAATCGCAATTTAAAAGCGCTGAGATACTACGACCCCACGTAATTCCAAGGAAAGAAAAGTAAGGATTCATTTTCATATACTGGAATTTTCTCCGGATAATTTTTAACGTTTTTCTTCGTACCCAACTCTTGGACGGCTTAGGGTAATTGACAAGCAGTATTAATTATGTCTCCAAACTTTGTCAGGTACTTCTAAGTGTCGTGGTTGTAATGGCACGAGTATGTCTGGATTTCCACCAGTGGCGTGTGAAGCCAAGCTTACTTGTAAACGTACTCGTATTCCGCCTCTAACTTATGCAAAAAGCGTACCTACGAGTATATTTATACATAAAAAGAAGTTTGAAAGTAGCGCCGGTGACTAAAAAGTTATGTGGTATAGAAGGTGTAAATTAACCCTCCACACAGCCGTCAACCAAGCATTCTGTACATCAAACTAAGTACCCGTAAGCAAACATTTTTGCTGGGTAACGACTTTTTTTTGAGGTCAAAAATCGTATTTTACTGTAAAACTCAATGTAGCACTCTTAAAACATTAGTGGATGCTTTGAATAGTAAACGGGTCATTTAAGTAGAGTTATAACCTGAAAAACTAGTAGATATTTACGAAAACAGCTGTGAAAAATTTGAACCTTTGACCCCCAATATCTCCGTAACTAGGGGGTTCCCAGAAAACAAAAAAAAATCGCAGTGATGGGGAGAAAAAGTGCCCTTCGTTTGCGTTAAGGGTACTTTTACACCCTTTATAAGGCATGTGATGCCGAGGAATGAGGAAATCGTCGTGAGGAAAGTTTTGAGAATTAAGTACTGATCTGTGTGTGAATGAATGTGTGAGGGCTAAGAGTAGACCCGACCCGTCGGGGGTGCGGGTTGTTCGATAGAGATACCGCGGCCTCGACACAAGAGGGTCAAAAGGAACATGGGTGGTTTTTTGTCAGTAGAAGTCAGACACTCCCTGTAGGAGTCAACTGATGATTTCCCACCAAAAAGGTGCTAAAAGTAGAGAAATAACAAAGAAACGATGGATTAACTGTGTAAATAACAAAGAAACGATGGATGAACTGTGTAAATAACAAAGAAACGATGGATGAACTGTGTAAATAACAAAGAAACGATGGATGAACTATGTAAATCATGATATGGCTAGAAAGGAGGTGTCTGATGAAAAGACGAGTAATATATAAGTGAAAAACATGCTGTGCCGAGCCAAAATAAATGGGGATTAGGGTAGAAAAATAGTGATGATGTCTAAGGCGTTTGATATTGTTATTTGTTTTAAAATTCAGATTTAGCATTTTTTATGCTCTCATGAAACTATTTTCCATTCAATTTTTTCATGAGCCTGGCCATGGTTTATCCGAGTGCCAAGTTTCATCGGAATCCGTTAAGCCGTTACGGCGCGTGTAGGTGACAAACAGACAGAGTAACTTCAGCATTTTTCTTCTTCCTCGTGTTGATAACTCTTCTTTTAAAGTTAAATAAGTTTCGACCAACTGCGTTGATTGTGATCTCAGGCAGGTACCATTTAATAAAAATATGGATCTTGGGCCATTTAATAAAAATATGGGGAGACGTACAAACTAATTATTCTATGCGACATAAGAACAAACTGAATTTGCCCCCTTCCCGTCTTAAATTACACCAATCTAGTCCATATTCAATGTCTATAAAAATATATAATAAATTACCAGAAAACATAAAGCAACAAAAGAAAACCAATACATTTGTAAATAAGTTAAAGCAATACTTAATTAAAAAAAGTTACTATACAATACACGAATATTTAATGGATAAATCCAATAAAAATACATAATTTAAGTACCTACAAAACTAATGTAAAAAAAAGGTCCATAACAAGGACGTAAACAAATAAGCAATTTAAAAATATAACTAAATAAATAATAAAAGAATACATAGATTGCATAACAATATTAATAGAATAAGTATATAAATAGATATATTCTTAGATTAATAGAATATAATTATAAAATAGATATTTTTAAGCCAACTTAATAATAAAAGAAACGCTCTTCCGCTCTTCCGCTGTACTTGTACAAACATTTGCTGTGCCCGACAGGGTCCATAATTGTGTCTAGAATTAATTTCCTTAACACCTGTTAATGTACATTATGGATTGCAATAAACAATTTGAATTTGAATTTGAATTTAACGCAACGAATAAGACGTTTTAACTACATAGAACTGCATTGTTTAATGCGGTACAGTTTTACCAACCACACACGCAATGTACTGTGTGCACCGTGTAATCGCGCAGGCAAGACAGTGGTGAAGCCTGTGCGTGTGGTACGCCTAATATGGTTTGAAGTTTATTTGTGTATCATACTTTTGCATAGAATTATAAGTTACCAGCCTTGTTCTTTTCTGTCTCCTGCTGATATGGAGGGAAGTGGTAATTTCTGTTTTTCCTACTCCTCCGCTATTCTTTTCTGATTAATTTCGTTGCGGGATCTTTAGGAGGGTAAAAAATTCTGATTCTCATGATGATAAAGTATGCTGATTGATCATCATCGGCCTGCTTTTCACTACTATACTATTTTGGGGGCGAGTTCCAGTCGAACTGGACGTACCTGTATACCATATTCATTCTGATCCTAATTTGAGTACCTAGATATATTTGTTATACTTTTATGAAAGAGGAACAAACCACGATAACTCACCGACCTGTGACAGAAATCAAAAACAAAGTGTTCGATATCACTTAACTATTAAACACCGCAATATGGCGTCTCCTAAGTACGTCATTCTGTTCAAAGCCACGCCAATAAACGCTAATGACGAGTCTAATCCGCGCGGTTAACTTCAAACACTGTTGTGAAGTATAAAGGTGCAGCCAGACTGTTGCGGTTGAGCGCAGGCGATCATGCAATAGTGATCGCTTTGAAATCAAATTTGAAACCTATTCTACAGGGTGTAAATTAACCCTTCACACAAACGTCAACCAAGCATTCTGTACATCAAACTAAGTACCCCTACGCAAAATTTTTTGCTGGGAAACGACTTTTTTTTGGCTCAAAAATCCCATTTTACGTTAAAACTCAATGTAGCACTCTTAAAACACTGTGCAAGTGGATGCTTTGAATAGTAAAAGGGTCATGAAGGTAATTTAAGGGGGTTCCCAGGAATGGTCTAGAACAAAAAAAATATCGCAGTGGTGAGGAGAACAAGTGCCTTTCGTTTGCGTTAAAGGTACTTTTACACCCTTTATATCGATTTGCTGTCGATCACTTGTCCGACGAACAGCTTATTATCTCACAATTAATATATATATCTGTAGATACCAATATGACAAATGAGGCATGCAGAACCTGGTTTCGGTCCGGTCAGAATGATCAGTGGTGCTGATCCGCCGCGCGCCGCACCGCCGCTGTCTGACTTCACCTTAAGTGCGATACCATCCATGCGATACTGATTAGTGATTATGTTTTGTATGTTGGTGGGAGTCACTGATTATTTTGGTTTGATCAGTGTGTAATCTTGGGGTAGCAAGGTAGCTTAGATTGAAGCAAATAAGAGGGGTTTCTACATCACGCCTGTAATAAATTTGTTAGTGAAAGAAAAAGATTCAAATAAGTTCTCTAGGCGAAGAAAAGCATAGAAGCCTTTCTAAAACGGTTTTTATTTCTTATTGTTCCGTAGCCGAATGGCCAAAAACGGAACTCTTATAGATTCGTCATAATATAATAATATTCCACAACTATCACACAACGCCATCTAGTCCCAAGCTAAGCAGAGCTTGTGTTATGGGGACTAGACAACTGATAAACATACTTATATATTTCTAAATACATACATATTATAGATAAATTACACCCAGACACAGAACAAATGATCGTGCTCATCACACGAACATTTGTCCTGGGTGGGAATCGAACCCACGACCTCCGGCATAGCAGTTAGGCTTCCATCGCTCATTTTCGTGTTATTTTTACCTATTATAAGTAGATTAGATAAAGGTAACTGGTCTAGCAGTCGCAAGGGTTACTCGTCGGATAAAGATTCAATAAGTTTCATTTTGAATTTCTTGGCACTACACCGGTTGTTTAGGTAGTAAGTCGTGGATTCGAATCCAGGCAGGCGCATTACTTTGTGTAATTTATTTCATCACCGCTGCTACAGAACAGTGACGGAAAATATAGTGAGGAAATGTCTTAGAAGTTAGAACCAAAAAAATCGAAATCATGCGACATCTACCAAACCCGACACGGGGCCCGCGTGGTGGATTATAGCCCGTCCATCTTCTAGAGAGGAGGCCTGAGTCCCTGCAGTGGGGTCATTATAAATCTACGGTCCCAAGTTATATGGGATTAAAACATAATGAGCAAAATCTGGGTAATTATACTCATTGTAGGGAAATCTCTGCAAGGGGCATAATTTTATGTTTATTGCATAAGATTTGCTGTTCCATTAAACAGCGGTCTATCAAAACAATACCGAACATCTGTGTCGTAAATTGCCATAATCACGCCACTTATCAAATTAATGGTGAGTAGTATTGTTAGTTTGGCACAGAACAAACATTACTCATCACGCTTGTTAGGCTCGTAAGTATCAGCAATAATGTCACTCCAGTCTGCTATCACGGTCGGTCGTTACAACCGCTATAAAACGCCATAATATATAGAATAATAAACGCTAAGTGATACGTTTTGTACAATGTTAGCAAATTGAAACAGTTTTATCGATTTTAACTTGTCTTTTATTTAAAAAAAACTGACCAAGACTGGACTGAACTTTAATTTAAAAAAACTGGCTAGTAAAAAAAAACAAAAAATAATAATAATAATAAGCCCGCATGCTGGTTGGCAGGTATATTATTATACAGTATGTTAACTAACAGAGGGCGTTCCCGTTAACTCGCAATAGTATAGCATCCATACATGCTAAAAAAAAAATTACCAACCTGGAAACCCCTTGGTTACGGAGATATTGGGGGTCAAAGTTCCAAATTTTTCACAGCTGTTTTCGTAAATTCTAGTTTTTCAGGCTATAATTTTTTTTTTTTTCCTAGTAATATGTGGAAACGTCGTGGATTGTACACTAGCCAACTCCTAATATGTTGTAATATTTTTGTAACATTTATTGTACAATTGTTTGTTTTCCCCAAATAAATAAATAAATAACGTTACTTAAATTACCTCCATGACCCATTAATTATTTAAAGCATCCACTAGCACAATGTTTTAAGAGTGGTACTTTGAGTTTTACCGTAAAATGTGATTTTTGACACCAAAAAAAAAGTTATTTCCCAGCAAAAAATTTAAAATTCAAGTTTTTTTTTATTTTTTTTTTTATTTTAAAATTTGAGTAGGGGTACTTAGTTTGATGTACAGAATGCTTGGTTGACGGGAACGCCCTCTGTTAGTTAACATACTGTTTACTCGGGAATTTGTAATTGGCTTTGTGGTGACTCTGGTTTCCTTTTTTTTTTGTTTTTATAAGCTTTTAATCTTTGATTTACTTAAATAAATAAATTATACTCTGATAAATTCAAGTAATTTTGGCCTCGTGTAGGCCTATGTCCAGCAGTGGACGTCTTTTGGGCGAAATGATAATAATGAACTCATTTTGAATGAAGTTACGTCATGCCACACAAACAGCCTTAAAATAACGTAAACACGCAATTATTAATTGGGGTTGGCTAAAGTGGATGTCAGACACAATCTGTACCAGTGCTAGCGGTATTCCGGTATGCCACACAACAATAATACTTGTCAACGACTCCATTGTTGTTTCTACAATAGCTTTGAAAGGGGATGCCAGAACCCTTATAATGCCTGTTAGCGCATAACATTACGTGCGCGTTTTCCACGAATAGGTTTAGTAGAGGTGTACCTTTAGGTAGTACAACTTCAGTGAGGTATGTCTGGGACAGTCTGGGTACCACGTTATGTGTTTCCAGTGACCCTACTAATATTATAAATGCGAAAGTTTGTAACGATGTATGTATGTTACTCATTCACGCAAAAACTACTGAGCGGATGTGGATGAAATTTAGAACACAGATGGTTTATAATCTGGGTTAACACATAGATTACTTCTTATCACGGTAGTAAGATCCTGTGGTGGGACAATTATCAAACCCCACGCGGGCGAAGCCGCTGTCACAAGCTAGTATTATATAATTTAGGCAAATCAAGTACGGCCGCGGGTTGTCCACAGGTTATCGCGGCCTCAACATAGAGGGCGATGAAGGAACATGGGTGGTTTTTAGTCAGTAGAAGTCTGACACTCCCTTTCGCTCTGCCCAAGAGCGGAAGGGGTTATTCGATGATTTTACACCCGCCAAAAAAAAAAGGCAAATCAAGTATCTTGGCTCGCGACACGAAATAAATTATTAAGAATTAATTATTATAATTATTGCTGAAATGGGAACTCAGCAATAATTAATTAATAGTCGTTGCAGCCAGTGGCTTAATTACCAAGAGCCTCGACCAATACCTGAGGAGGCTCTCGTGAGGCAGCTGGATCAAGGGCTTCATTCAGAAAGCGATACTCCTTGACATGGCTTGTATAATTTTGTTAGGACCACTGGTAGCGTAGACTGCATTTCCAATACCAGTGGGGCTACTATTTTTTATACATATTTTATGAAAATAAGAAAGTACTTAAGTAAGAAAAATGAATAAACGAATACCTACTAATTTTGAGAACATAAAAGCGACCGTTTACACGTAGATGTCTGTTATTCAAATTATGTACCACGTAGGCATACGAGAATTTGACAAAGCGTGAGATTTGCTCTTAGAGCGTCACTCACTGGAAGTGAGGGGAGCATTTACACGTCAAATATTCACGAGTTATGCGTAAATATTGTGAGTATACAAGGACATCCTTGTAAATGAAACTCTATAATAATTCGACTTAGTTCGAGGACGTACCGGTTTCCTTAACCGTTTGGCTGTCAGATTTTCGGGTCAGGAAACTCGGTATATCGTTATACCGAGTTTACCGAGTTAACGGGTGGTCACCAATCCACGGACCAATCCTGGCAAGGTTGTCTTACTCGAAGATCGACCGGCGCGGCTGCTATAATTATAAAGCCACGAGCCTCCGCTCGTCCTCATAAGTTGTCAATTTACATAACAATAAATTTCCCCGGTTTTGTGTTGTAATAAAGTAAAAGCTGCCCAGTCTAACTAACCAACCACAGCTGAAGTAACAAGCGGTAACTACGTTATGAAATTTTCTGTAACTAAGTTGTTTTATGAACTCAATTCTTCGCAATACTTGGCACTAAGCTTGTTTCTTCCCTCACCGCCGCGCGCTGGTCAGTAGAGCGCCCTCTGTGGGGCGTGACCTGAATCTATTTTCCGCCGGTTGCTTTCGCGGTCGTGACATTGAAATTGATATGGTTTGCTTGAACTTTCTTGGCGCCACTTGTGCGTTATTTTAGTTACATGTAACTGGCATTAGAAAAACTAAGCATTAGAATCTTTTGAGGTAAATAAGAATAAAACTGTAAGCTCTTTTTTCTGACGTTATGGATGAAAACGACTTCAGAGATATCCAATTATGACCCCACCATCCCCTTCTGTCCTAACCTGTCCGAGTCGGGGTGCCCCATGTTTTGAGCTCGCTTCACTCGCTCTTGCATTCTAGTGAGGAGTAACACTGTACTAGACTCCACATCTTTCTAGGTTGTTATAATAATTAAAAAACAATACTTAAAACATTTTTCATTTATTGAATCTATTTTAATTAATTACATTGATTAATTCCTCTTTTTTCATATCTACATCTATTCACAAATGACACATGACGCAAATACCAAATATTTTTTTTTGCGTGCCTTTTCTCTGATTTGGTATGACAATGACACACAGACGAAATAATAAAACACATTCGGTAGTCGATCGCCCATTTTAACGTTCCGTTTCACCTATTAACGTTTACACTTCGCTTTTTATCTGATTTGAAAGCGCTTGTATCTGATTTGAGGTTAGAAACATTTTTTGTAAATTTCTGGAAAAATATCCATTACATTGTAATAAGAATGGTAGCGTTATAATCGGGGCCCC
Organism: Diarsia rubi; assembly: GCA_932274075.1. Classification (NCBI taxonomy): domain Eukaryota; kingdom Metazoa; phylum Arthropoda; class Insecta; order Lepidoptera; family Noctuidae; genus Diarsia; species Diarsia rubi. Next base: position 23,816,837 of record OW026413.1, on the reverse strand, counting down.
ACCCTCTACCAGATTTAACCACATTTAACCCTCTCCGTCTGCCAAAGGATACTAAAGCCAACCCTTAATGTTGCCTAAAATACTATAGGTACCCCTTTTCAATAACTCTCAACTAAGCGATACCTAAATGAATGCCGACTCTGAATATAAACACTAACAGCTCTTGAACGCAAATTAGATGTGCTGATCACGATAAGCAGCAAAAACACACGCAATGGTTGTGTACTCGTACCATTGTGAGGATCGGCAGGAGGACACAGTGAAGCACACCGTGGAGGTCTGCCTCACTTGGGCGGAGCCCCACCGTATTCTCGTAGCGGCGACCGGCCCTGGTGCAAGCGATGGTCCGGGGCGAGAGAGAATGGGACACCGTCGCCTCCTTCTGCGTAGCAGTGATGCTAGCGAAGGAGGTGACGGAACGTGAGAGGGAGAGAACCTCTCGTCCCAGCCGCCGCAGGAGACGCTCCTCGCGTCGGGGGCCATGAGATGGCTTCCGGCCACCGTAGACGCGGGCCTGTGGACGGTGGCTGATGGGCTAGCACGCCGTCTGTCCATCTTATGACAACGATGGGTCGGGGCTGCAGGTTGTTCGAAAGAGATACCGCGGCCTCGGCACAAGGGCTAAGAAGGAACATGGGTGGTTTTTAGTCAGTAGAAATCTGACACTCCCTTTCGCTTTGCCCAGAGCGGGAGGGGGGTTATTTGATGATGCCCAACCCCCAAAAAAAATGGTTGTGTACTCCTATTTCCTTCCGAAAGCGAGAAGCGATTCAATCCCGTATGAACATTAATTAATATCAGCATAAATATTAATATTTGTACACACACAAATGAAAGTTTCGTGACTTCTGGATTTAAGAGGCTTCCCTCACCAGGGTACCCGCGAAAAGTAAATGTCGGGTTCAAAATCAAAATCAAAACTCATTTATTCAAACTAGGCTGATAATCAGCACTTTTCGAACGTCAAAATTTACTTTACTTTACTTATTTACAAGAGACAGTCCCCCAAAACGCCCCCCCTTCGACACTTCCTAGTGTTTTTGCTAGAAAGAAGAAGTGGCGGAACAAACTCCCCAGCACACATCTGTCTGTTTGGTTGGTTAGAAGAACCAGACTCGATACAATAGTAAGGCAAGTTTAAAAAAATATTTAATAATAATAAAAAAGACATAACATATCAGTAAGCTAATCTTGGAGAAAGAACATAAATAAATAACAAACATTGTCTTGTGTTCAACTCAGCTGTCCCTATCATTTAAGTAGTCGTTAATGGAATAGTAAGCTTTCAAACAAAGATTAGATTTTACTTTGGCTTTAAACGCATTAAATGGCAAGTCTAGAAAAGAAGATGGCAGTTTGTTTTAAAATGTTATACCAAGCCCGACGAATGAATTATGAACTTTGTGAAGCCGGTGAAAAGGAGCGCGTAGTTTATGCTTATTTCTAGTGTTAAAGTTGTGAATATCACTGTTTTTAGTGTACAGGTGGATATTTTGTTTAATATATAAAATGTTGGCAAAGATGAATTGAGAAGCAACAGTGAGGATACCAATCTCCTTAAAAAAATCTCTAAGAGAAACTCGGGCACCCAGCTGATAAATTGCACGAACCGCTCGCTTCTGCAGAACAAATATATTTCGAATATCAGCAGCTTTGCCCCACAGCAGAATACCGTATGACATAACGCTGTGAAAATAACTAAAGTAGACTAACCGTGCTGTATTTGTATGGTAATTAAAATAAGATTCGAGACCGTATCAAATATGGCGATAACATGATCTAAGTTAATTTATATCATTCAGTGACTTTTTCATGAAATAGTTATTTAATAGGATAATTGCGTAAATACGTGAGACGATCGCGAATCATATTTTAATCAACATACAATTAAGTCTTACCACCCGACAGTGACCTGGAAATTACAAAAAGGTTTGAATTTCGCGGGCTACCCTGGAGCTTTCAAATTAATTGCTGAAGCTATGTCTACGTGTGTGATTGTGGCTCATTTTGTGATTGCGGAGTTAAGTTTTACTTGGAATCCTCAACAATCCAAATTGATTAAAGCAGAATCTAATGTCACCATTACTGAATCAGCAATAATCATATAACAAACTTACTTAAAAAACACGAAAGTTTATCAAGATTGATGGATGGATGGTTTGATTGTTTTTTTTTTTATATTTTCACGCTTAACATAATGCAATATAACTATAATAACATAGAATACTTTTTAACATACACTTTTATCCCGGTAGTACAATTCCATGAAACGATATCCGAACTCCACGCAGGCAAAACCACGGACGGGGTAGTTGACAAAAAAATCTAATTAGTACGTTTTTTTCACGTTAACAAATAATCTGCGTGGTATATTTTTTACCACGAAGTGACGTCACAAGCCCCACTCTTGGTCTTTGACCCATTTTAGTTTAGTAATTTTTATTAATTTGATACAACAAAAAATACGTATCGGATATTTTTTTGATGTTAGATTAAAAAAAAACCGGCCAAGTGCGAGTCCTACTCGCACATGAAGGGTTCCGTACCATGGTAGTAGGGGAGTCGCTTTTTTTTTTTTTTTAAATTATTAAAAATATTTTTATTATATGATGTAACTAAAAATTTATGCTTTTCGCAATTTTTCCTTTATCTGTGTTATAAGACGTTGCTTCGTACCAAATTTCAAGATTCTGAGTTCACGGGAAGTACCCTGTAGGTTTTGATTCCCTTGCGAGTGTCGAAAATTTGCGGCATAAACGGGAGTATCTTTTGATCGCGTTGACTTAGAAGTTTGATTTTTTCACAGCTCCAAGAGACCATAGACTTGAGTATTTGATATGAATTTCAGCTTGATACCTCCACGCGTTCCTGAGAAAAAAGGTCTTGACAGACAGACAGACAGACAGACGGACAACAAAGTGATCCTATAAGGGTTCCGTTTTTACCTTTTGAGGTACGGAACCCTAAAAATATCCGATAAGTATTTTTTGTTACGGACTAAACAGAAAATATTTTTGATAGTCAGGAAACATCCTTATTTGCTCAAAAGCATTACCGTATCATCGCAATAACATCTTAGAATCCCTGCTCCCTCACCGCCCGTGTAAACACATTATAAACCACACGTGAAGCAGATAGACATACGCTGTCAATGTGTTAGGTATACCTCGGTAATATCACTGAATTCTCGGAACAGATCGTAGTGAAATGTTTGATGCGATTGGGTAATTGTTGATGGATCACAAATCTAAGCTCCGCCGCAAATAACACGATTATTTAATGTCACGTGTGAAAACAACTCGGTAATAGTCAATATTATTAGTTAGTCGTAGGTACTGTATAAATAAATATTGTTTCAGTCAAATAATGACTTTTTATTGGTTCTTGGGCAGAGCGAATTTCAAAATTTTAGGCTTAGTAGTTTCGAAGATAGGGGGGGGGGGGGGAGGGTGGTACAGGCAGACAGAGAGACACATCTGTAACGGTTATATATTTTTGTTAAGGAACCCTAATAAAAATAACTTATACAGTACTAAAGTCTCCAGCAACTGTCGCAGAATGCAAGTATGACCAGTGTGTAGTTGCATCCACTCGACCGCTAACTAATGTATCAAGTTTGAGTTCACGTGTCAAGTTTGAGAATTCCTAGAAATTTTAATATGCCTATGTCTTGTTATCGAAAGTCAGAAGTCCGAATCGGGCAATAAGCCTTTCCGAGGAGTATCGTGTTCTCCAGGGTTGTGAAGGTCAGATAGGCGGTCAGTGCTGATAAAATACTGTTACTCCGCGCAGATTCAGCAGAACCTGACCTTTATGTTGTTGGGAAATATGATGAATGTGCACGGGGCAAAAGGAGTATGTAAGGATCGTAGCAAGTGGCGTTCTGTGGTTTCTGCTTACCCCCATGGGAAAAGGGCGTGAGTTTATGTATGTATGTATATCTATGTATGTACTTATATTAATTTTATTATACTTTGCGTTTACAAACATTTTAAACTCACGATATCATCTGCCAACTATGATGGGGTCGGCTTCCAGTCTAACCGGATGCAGCTGAATACCAGTATTTTACATGGAGCGACTGCCTATCTGATCTCCACAACCCAGTTAATACTGGGTAATAAGATTCTCTTTGGTAAGACTGGTTGTCACTGACTACCTGTAACAACTGCCAAAGATCTATATATGGCACCGGGACCAACAGCTTAACGTGCTTTCCGAGGCGCGGAGGAAACGAAAGCGCGGCTTAACCTAAAGACCGACCCGAGTGGCAGTTATTATAAAACCACGAGCTCCTCAATTTAAACTCACTATAACGGAAGATTAATATATTAGAGGCAGATGACGATTGTGACCTAATTACGCGTTAATAAATCATCAATCAATCAGCATTAACATCAAAGCCGTCGTTTATAATCCTAATGAATGGACCTACATCGTCTAGAATACCTGTCTGCTGAACATAACGCTGCCATCTTCCAAATAGCCAAAGTCACTGAACGCAATGCTAATGAATGGAAATCCAGCGTTTAATAAATGATCCTTCAGCCATTCATTGTTATTATCGATGTTTTCACATCACTACGTAGCTCTACATTGGATTTTTTTTACCCGGAATGCCCTGTTCACGACCTTGGACGATGCGCCTTGCGTCACCCGACACGCGGGTGTTATTTGTTTACTTGTCGCTTTACAGGTCACCGCGACGAATATCAACCTTTTGTTTGTTCGTCGCTGTCTCTGTAACGTCAGCTTTGAGACGTTTGTGCGAATACTACTCGTTTTGGAAGTGGAGTTTGGGCTGCCGGGCGTGGTGTTCCGTCTGTCGCTTCCACGGGCAAGAGCCACTTGAACACACCACGATATAATGTGCAACAGAAATCTGTAGGCCAAAGTTACTTGAAAAATTTATATGTTATGATATCCTACCCCTGTGTAGTTCGAGCGTGTAGCGTGGCCAAGTGGTAACATTATCCCCTTTTAATAATTACAGATTTAATTAGTAGATAGTGTTCCGATTTTGTTCTGCACGTTCCTGCCATAGGGTTTAAAACAAAGCGTTTAATCAACCATGTGCTTTGTAGGCACAGCTACACTAACAGCTTGCCTCAGTTCGTACCAGCCTCAGAGGAGAGGTGTAAACCTAAATCAACGTACATTGAGCTAGTTTGTAGCCTCGCTTGAGTATATCTTAGCTTACCAGCCTTCTCCCAACTATTTTGGGGTCGGCTTCTTGTATAACAGAATGAAGCTGAATAGCCATAATATGTTACTTGGAGCGATTGCGCATCTGGTCTGTGGACATATTGATGTCCACAGACCAATTACTTAGTAACTTCTGCTGTACCGATTGTATAAAAACAAACGGTTTAACGTAGTTTCTTTGTGCAGTTGGTGGTCTCTCAATTACAGACCGACCTCAGTAAGCGTTGATTTACCCTTTTTTGTTTTTTTGGGGGGTGGGAAATCATCAAATAACCCCTCCCGCTCTGGGCAGAGCGGAAGGGAGTGTCAGACTTCGACTGACTAAAAACCACCCATGTTCCTTTCTTACCCCTTTTTTTTTTTGGCGGGTGGAAAATCATGGAATAACCCCTCCCGCTCTTGGGCAGAGCGAAAGGGAGTGTCAGACTTCTACTGACTAAAACCCACCCATGTTCCTTCTTCGCCCTCCATGTCGAGGCCGCGATAACTAGTGTACAACCCGCGGCCCCGACGGGGAGGATGCGTTGCGAGTTTGCGAGAGATGTGCATAAAACTAACCCATCACAGAGCTAGCTTAGCTCAAAATGTGTAAATTAAGCTTTACTGTGGGTTAGTTTATAATCATAATCATTTATTTATGTGTTCAACATAGGTATCATTATTAAGGATCTTGTGAGTAGTGAAGGTCCTTGCTATGTTGTGTCGTTTCAGACATACAAATTAAAATACAAAAGTTAATTAAAATTCCAAATACAAAATGTCAATTGACATTACAAATACAATATGTCAATTAAAATAAAAGATTGTAAATATAAAATGTCAATAAAAATAAAAGAAAGCGCAAACAAGAATTGTTAAGTTGATTTCAGACACACCTCTCACATAGGGTGTTTGTGTATGTGAGTTTAAATGTTTTGTAAACGCACCCACGATACAGGAGAAATTCCTAGTGTAGGGCAACGTTTTTTTTTAAAAAAAAGATACATCTTCGCAAATCTCTGGCTTTAGGTTCGACTTCATTTAACCACGAGTTAGGAATCCATACATGATGGTTGTACTATATCAAACGTCTCTTGCAGGGTGCCGTACGTGCCGCGGAAGTAAGTAGACACTTAGCATAAATCTTATTATAATGGTGCGGTAGGAAATAAGATGTCCATGCTAACTTCATGTGAGTTGAAATTACTTGGGAATGGCTTCTTAGACGGCAAGTATTTTGTGCACATATATGTAGCAAGTAGATATATAGATTAGCGGAAAGTAATGTTCATCAGCTTGGTTTTGCCTGTCAGGACATGCTTCACACAATGGGAGTTACAAGGCTGCGTGTGTTACATTACAAAAATGTATATATTAAAAATTCAAATAATGGACCTGACACGGTCCAAAATTTAGCTGTATGAACTCCTATCACTGATATAAATCCATCAAGTCCACAACAATAACAGTCGTGTGGAAGGTTCCAAGTATAAATGGCGTAAGACGCGCAATGTAATTTGAGCAATGGTGAATACAGAACCAGGTATTTTTGTTTGATTTCCCTTGGGCAGGGCCTTTATGGCAACCTTGCAATTCTCATACCTACTTTAAAAACGAACAAGCCTACCTGCCTAATCTATCGATCTGACTACAATGTTTGGGGAATATCTTGCTGTGTGGGATACTATAAATTAATTACCTGCTCGAACGAATTAACCACCTTTCGTCGGGACAGATGTTTTACCTTTGTAGGTATATGTTTAGGCTTTTATATTCAGAGGGCTTAGAGAGACGTGCACCATATTATACACACTCATTTTTCTTGAAAATCTATTACTATCAACTAAGCACAACTCCAGATTCTATAGCTGTTGAGAAAACTCCTGGTAAAAAAAGAATAGCTACCCAACTTGTAAAAAGTATTGTGGGCGCTATGGTGACCCGACACTCCTTTTCCGTATTGGTAGTATGTGGTTTATGGTAGAAGTTAAAGTCTCGTATTGTATGTGAAATAGCAATATATTAAATCACTAAAACACTTATAAATAAGACAACACAACTGGTAAAAGTAACGGTAAATGGTTATGGTAGATAGTAATGGTAAATGGTAATGGTTGAGTACGAGGTGTCTCTAATGAGATCTAATCGCGAACTGGCTCACGTTTAGGTGAACGAGTGAACGCGCATACTATTTATGCGTTTTCGCTGAGTGTTCGATTAAAACTCAAACACAACTAAAAACAGCATGCGTGACATGGGAATCGACCTCTCTTGCTCAACAGTATGAGGGGTCAGTAATTAACGACCATTAAGCCTAACAAGGAAATCAACAGAATATATATCTAAATTACAATCCCTAAGCTGAGCCTTCGGTTCTATACGGCTGCACGTGTACAATTTGAGTTCGAAACAAAGGTCCTTTCAAAATCCTCGTGAAGGCTACATGACGGAGGTACCTTCCTATTTCCTAGTGTCATTCGTGACACAATTACGCGCATTACTACACGAGCACGTGCCATGTCAGCTTTTGTCCCACTGAGCAGAACTGTTCAACTTGTTCAAAGTTTTCACTATGACTTTAATGAATGAATGATACATTTATATGCAAAAATAAAGGGTTTAAAAGTACCCACTCTTAACGTAGCCGAGTAGACGTGTTCTCCACGTCACTGCGATATTATTTTTTTAGCTGGAAAGAAGAAGTGGCGGAACAAACCCAAGCAACACATCTGTCTGTTAGGTTAATTAGAAGAACCAGACTCGATACAATAGTAAGGTGCAAGTTAATGACTACAGACACAAAATAATAATAAAATAAATAAAAAAAACGTGCATGACCCGTTTAAGCATCCACTTGCACAAGGCACAGTGTTTTGAAGTGCTACATTGACTTTTACCGTAAAATGTGATTTTCCACCCCAAAAAAAGTCGTTTTCCAGCAATAATTTTTGCGTAAGGATACTTAGTTTAATATAGATAGTTTGGTTGACGGCTACATGAAGGGTTCGTTTACAGTACACCATGTGTATGTAGTTAACATTTCTTAACTTTCATATGATTATTGTGCATGAGGAGTTCTTTATTTTATTTGTATATCGTCTCTGATTAAGCCAGTTCTATCACATTTTGCTGCCTACATGAAATCGCGAGTCGTCATCAACATAAACTAAAGAATGAGAAATGGAATAAATAATTACACTAAAAAGTTTAGTAACTAGTGAGTAGTGACACAATCTGGTCAAGGAGAGGAAAACAGCTCCTCTTTTACACAAAATGACCAGTTCTGACCAAACGATAGATTATCAGGTTAAAACTTTACTTAAATTACCTCCATGACCCGTTTACTATTCTAATCATCCACTAGCACAATGTTTGAATAGTGCTACATTGAGTTTTACCGTAAAATGTGTTTTTTTACCCCAAAAAAAAAGATTCCCAACAAAAAAATATGCGTAGGGGCACTTAGTTTGATGTGCGTGAAGAGTTAATTTACACCCTGTATTATACTTATTGAAGGGTCCCCAAAGAATTTTCGGTATCCTGTATTTTCCTCAGTATTTACTTTTTCTTACCCAGTTTAAGCAATATTATAAAAGTCTTTTCTCAATTTAATTTCGTACTGCCCACAGTGCCCACAAATTAAAACCTTCGCCCTTCAAATAACCTGTAGCTATTTACAGATGTAAATCTCTAAGAAAACTAACCCAAAAACATTTTATTTACTCAGAAATCTTAATGGACCTTTCATGAAATCGTTTAAAAGCTACAGAAATAGATTTGTCTATGTTATCTTATCTTTCGACCGTTTATCTGAAAGTAATCAACAAAAACGGGCCGTTTTTAAATTGGAACGAGCTTCAAAGAATTCAGGTTAAGAAATCCGTAATGAAATAAGGAACCCATCGAGTGGTTTACTGGTTCATAAGTCATTTTCGTCTGGATTTCTGAAAAATAGGTCAGTAGTTAGCCCTTACATTGAGTCGGCCTAGAATTTAATTAGACGATTTCTCTGGCTTCCTGTCAATTTCACATCCAATCAATTCTTGTAACTTACCATAGTAAATACAAGAATAACAATTTTTTGGCAAGTATCTAAACTTAGGGAGTATTATGTACCTATATTAGAATATTAAGCAAAATTCTATATGGAACCGAATAATGACAGTACCATAGGTATAAGTTTACAGAACACGCTTGACTGGTTTTCCTAATTGTATGAAGCTCGGTGGAGCTAATTGCGAGTAATCTTAAAATGACCCTCGAGGCCTTGAGAAGGCTCGAGGAAAGTTATTTTACATTAGATTACTTTCCTGAGAAAAATGGCTTAAGTAAATTATATTTTTCTAGAGGATACGGACGTACTTACGCGGCGCGGCGGCGGCGTATGGGTGAGGTTGCCGCGCGTACACGCACGGCAAACGTTAACAATGCTGACTTTTCAAAGTCTACGCAGGTAACGTTGACGCACAGACTACTCTTCCGTGGAAGCTATACACTTGGTCATTACAATTCAGACTTTCATTAAATCCTGATTAAACTCAAGATATCGCAGAAATAGATTCATTATTAAACAGAATTACGACCCAGCAAGCAATCATCGTGTAGTACCCAAGCTTATTTATTTTATTTATTTATTAACTATGGAAGACTTACAGCTAAGATTAACAGAATTAAAAAATAGTATGTGAGGCTGACAGCCAATTAAAAGTCCTCACTTCTAAAAACAGATTACAAAGAAAAAGTGTGAACAACACAATACAGCCATGAAATAGACTTATGAAATAGACTGCAATTCAACTCACATTACAATGAACTTAGGTAAGTAGCATACAATATCTCCACTGTTGAAGTACAGCTTACTTTTCTATGAGAGGACTGTAACCACCCCGCGGACGCAGTGCGGGTTGGTAGACGTCACGTCTCCTAATATTTGGTTCGAGGACATGCTGGTTTCCTTACGATGTTGTTATTCTTCACCATTTTTAGAGCTGTAGTGATGAAATATATTACACAAACTAATGTTCGGACTGCCTCGCAGTGTGCAACATGTAAGGCCTCGTTTACGGAGGCGCGTTGTGCGTTTTTAATTCAAGCACATGGCGATGTATGAAAACGGTAACGATTTTAAAGTACAACGATTTATCAAAATTTTTAAAGACAAATTGCGATTCCTTAGGTGAAAGTTTGGCTAATGATGGAGTTAAGATGCACTTTATTCCCGCTTATACTCCTCACTTTGGCGGACTCTGGGAAGCGGGTGATAAGTCGACCAAATACCATTTAAAACGAGTGTTGGGAAATTGTAATCTCACGTTCGAAGAGCTTAACACCACGCTGATCCAAATTGAGGCGATTTTGAACTCTCGTCCATTGACGCCGCTATCCGCCGATCCTGCAGACCTTACACCTCTGACTCCAGGACACTTCCTCGTCGGTCGACCGCTTACTTCACTGCCACAGCGAGATATACAGGAACACTCCATTCATCATTTAACTCGTTTCCAAAGAATCGAGCAACTCCGCCAGCATTTCTGGTTTCGGTGGAGTAAGGAGTTTGTTTCCGAGTTGCAGCAGAGAACAAAATGGCGTTCCTGCAAAGATGCATTGAAGCTGGATTCCTTGGTAGTGATAAAGGAAGATAACCTACCCCCCTCAAGTGGAAGCTTGGTAGAATTGTCGCCGTCCACCCAGGATCAGACAGCATCGTTCGTGTGGCTGATATCCGGACTACTGCTGGAGTATAATAATAAGACGAGCCTTCAACAGAATTTGCCCATTACCCGTCTCTTCTGATGCTTGTTGAAAGAGAATCTTTCAACGTCCGGGGGCATGTTGGAGCGCTTGATGGATTCGTCTTGGCAGCGAGCGACAATGCGTCCTGGTTTAGTTTTAAGTTTTTGATGTAATAACTGCGTATTCATTACTGCTTGTGTCATTACCTCGATAGTACACATTTCTTAAGTAATCCCAAATTCTCCTCGTTTTATTCTAACCAAGTCCTGGTGCTTCCGTTCAATTGTTGTTAATTTAAAATGCAGCGTTCGTTGCGGTGGACCCGCCTCTCAGTAAATTAATAAAATAGCACGCGACGAGCCATCTGCACGCGACGCCCCGCGGCTCCGTAAACGAGCCCTAAGTCAGGTCCGACACCACAGTGAAAGAGATCAAAGGATCTCTACAACTCGCAATACTTCTTCCATACTTCCATATTTCTCGTCATGTCAGTAGTCACCTCCTTCCTAGCCATATCATCCTTCACACAGTCCATCCATCGTTTCTTTGATCTTCCTCTACTCTTATACTCATCTACATTCATACTCAACATTTTCCTCATTCCTCCCCACCATATGTCCATACCACGATAAAGATTACCACACAAGTTATACAAAGAGACCCAATTATATTGGCATAATTTATAAAAGGAGCCCTTTTGTCCTTCGGTCGGACATAACTAAGAGAATCGAAGCTGCTCAACTTTTCCTCAAAGGATCTTAAACGAAAAACTTTTAAACGACCAATTTTAGTCCTCATAAAGTTTGTACCTAAAGACCAATTACAGAAGTGTCCCGATTAATCTAGGTACTTACGATGTCTATAGCTCTGAACTTGTAGAAGATAAAAATTAAATATTTTTGTTGCAAGGGGATAGCTGTTGGGGATTAATTTTTTTTAATATTGAAATTCTAGCACATCGAATAAGAATGAAAGCCAGTCCAAAACAAATATTTATTGATAAACACAACACAACGAAGGGCACACAACTGCCTTAGTTGTGTGCCTAATAGTACACCACATCTACCCTATAATATTATAAAGATTTGTATTTTTGTGTGTGTGTATGTATGTTTGTAATGAATAAACTCACAAACTACTGCGCCGATTTCTAAAATTCTCTCATCCCTTCTAATACTACCTTCACCCAGAGTAACATAGGCTTTTATCCCTGTACTCCCACGGGAACGGGAACTACGCGGGTGAAACCGCGTGACGTCCGCTAGTAATATATAAACTACGCCCTTTTCCTATGTGTAAACACACAGAACGCCACCCACAACCACCCACAACCACCCACAACCACCCACAACCACATTTCGCCAGGTATTTTATAAAAAAAGCCTAATACCATCAGCTGACGGCACGGTTGGCGCAGTGGCTGAGCGATCGGACTGCTGCGCTGCGTGCCACGTTTTCGATCCCCGCACGGAACAATTATTTGTATGGCCTACAGATAGTTGTTTCGGCTGTGGGTATTTGTGAATGTGAGTTTAAATGTTTTTGAACGCACCCGCGATACAGGAGACATTCGTAGTGTGGGGCAACGTTTATTAAAAAAAAAAAAGCTGGGGACAAAATCAGACTCCGTGGCTACTGACTTTCTCACATAAAAGTCCAATAGCTGATCTTGGAACCGAACCCTTCGTCATCGTTTCCGAAACCAATTTTAGTTCATGTAAATATTATTATAATTTCTTTTCTCATACCGCTATTCCTTAGCGAGAATAGCTTTTTTTTGGGGGGGAGGGGAATCATCAAATAACCCCTCCCGCTCTTGGGCACAGCGGTAGGGAGTGTCAGACTTCTACTGACTAAAAGCCACCAATGTTCCTTTTTAGCCCTTTATGTCGAGGCCGCGGTATCTCTTGCGAACAACCCGCAGCCCCGACGGTAACGAGAATAGCTCAGACCTCTTTCAAAGTATATCCAATAACGTACGCCCATTAAATACCGACCGAAATAAACCTCTCAAACGAATTCCAACCTTACCTTAAAGTCGAGCAACATTCATACGACTTAACCCCCCTCCTATCGCATACGTTCGCAGGTATTCAAATTATTATTACATGCACCCTTTCTAAACGATTGAGGTGTGCGAAGGAGCGATAGTCAGTCGTTTTACAGTCGGAAGCGCTCGACAGCGCTTTAAAGCGTTAAAAATGCAGCTTCGCGGATGCAAGCGCTGCAAAGCTGCAACCACGTGGAAAGTTTATCGTGCATGTGTGCGCAGGATACGGACGGATGAATGCGAATGGACCTTTAATATTTAGTTAGAATTTCGTGTGGAATGTTAGAGATCGTAATAGTCTATTAAAATGTTATCTTGCCGTGTTATTATTGGCTAAAATATCTGTATTTTCTAAGGCCTACGCTGGTAACCATAAGAGAAAATTACAATGAATTTATCATTTATTATTATTTTGACTGTTTTTTTTATGGCAAGTCATCAAATAACTCCTCTGCTGCAGCTCTTGGGCAGAGCGAAAGGGAGTGTCAGACTTCTACTGACTAAAAACCACCCATGTTCCTTCTTAGCCGTTTATGTCCAGGCCGCGGTATATCTAACAACATCCTGCAGCCCTTATATTGACTGCCTCGTGACGCCGCGACCGCTGACCATAAGGTTCCGGGTTCGAATCCCAGATTGGGAAAAGTGTTGTTGAGTTTTTCCAACACAAAATTCTCAGTAACAGCCGGCTGATGGCAATAGGCTCATCACCCCCTATTACATGGGACTTTAACATAACTGGTGAATGGTGTTGGTTCACTAATGGGTACCTCTGCCTAAACCGTCGGGGATTACCGGCGTGATGCTATGTCACGATTATTATTTACTACGCTTTCGGTGGGTCTCTCATTGCAAAAACTTTTGGTGTAAATTACACAACCAGACGTTCAATTAATCAAAGCCTTACCGTTATCGGATTTCTGAAAGTTATAATAACAGTGCTTTTCCGGTAATTGGAAATAGCACTGATCGTTGCGGAATTCATAATAAGTACCTAGGTAATTATTAGTTTGAATCTAGAATTAGATAACTTTCTGTCATTCATTATCATCACCATCAGCCTGTAATGTTCCCACTGCTGGGACACAGGTTTCCTCTCAGTAAGGGAATGTGTTAGCTAGCCATAGCTAGTCTAAGCTTCAGATCCAGAGGGGGCTTAAAGAGTTTTTCCGCAACAACTTTCAACAGAAATGACATAATAAACTTTTCGGTAGCTTATGTGAATGCATAATACATTTTTTTGTCTTCGATGTTATGTACATATGTCTGACAAATGTCACTTTTTCTAAGTCATCTGTGTACGAAAAAATCATGCTATTCATAAACCCAGTTTTTTTGTTTTGTTTTGGTAGTTAGGGAATCATCAAATGACTCCTCTCGCTCTGGGCAAAGCGGTAGGTAGTGTCAGACTTCTACTGACTAAAAACGATCCATGTTCCTTCTTAGCCCTTTGTATCGAGGTCGTGGTATCGCTTTTGAACAACCCGCAGCGTACACTATTATCTTCAATTTTAAAGAGCTAGTATTAACAAAAGCATTTAATAAATGTCAAGATATTTTTAAACAAGGGGAAGCTTTTAGAATCTGTAAGCGTTGTTTAGGAGATATTTTAGGAGAACAATAGGATAAAGACAGGATCTGTACAAAGAGATGCTGTGGAATTACAGAGAAATATGAGAGATTTTCATTGTGCTATGTACTTGTTTGACATCCTCTGTTGTTGGTGAAGCTCCCATTTGACATTTTGGGAGATTAGTCCGGTCAAATTAGACCAAAAAATAGGGGAAGGTTACATTAATTCCCATAAAAATTTGTAGGTTTGTTCAAAACACTATTATAAATGATATGTAAAATGTTCCTATCGATCCGACACCTGGAAAAAAGTTACTCGTCAAAGGTCACAAAAATGAGATTTCGCGATTTTTGATTCATGATAAAATTTGCCTAGGCAAAATCAAAATCAAAATCAAAACTCATTTATTCAAACTAGGCTGATAATCAGCACTTTTCGAACGTCAAAATTTACTTTACTTTACTTATTTACAAGAGACAGTCCCCCAAAAACGCCCCCCCTTCGACACTTCCTAGTGTTTGTAGTGCAAAATTGTTGATCAGATTATAGTCTATAAAAATGACTCAACACTTTTGTTTCTAAGATGCACCGTTTATGAGATATTACAATTAAAAAGTTGAAATAGTCGTAATTTAAGCACGTACTTTATTACGTGGTGTACTGAGACATACTCGTACTAAGACGATAACGACTCTTTCAACTTTTTGAATTGATTTATCTCAAAAACGGTGGCTCTAAAATCAGTTTCAGCTGGGTGAAATATTCTTCGGATGTCTAAATTAACAGGACTAGTTAGTATAGCGATAAGACGCCATTTAATTACATATTCAGTATAATTACAGTGTATCTCTTGTTCGTCGCTATTGGAAAAATATGTTGTGGCTTCAGTTCCGATTTTGGGCACTCACTATAATAATTATACCATAATATATTCTGGTTACTTGACCTTATATGCTCTGGTAGTCGGAGGGTCTAAAGTGGCCACTTTAGCAGATCATAATATGAATTGGGTTAAAAGCGTATAACTTCGTAGTGTGACCATTTAATGAATTTTAACGCAATAAGGTGTTTCACCAAAAAAAATCTAATAAGTCCGTCAGATTGATTTTCAAAAAATAATGGACACATATTTTTTTACTTTTTCACGTAAACAAAAGATGAAGATGATACAGTGCTTCGAAAAGTCGTGTCAAGTCATGTGACGTCACAAGGTTAGTACGTTTTTACCCCCAAAAGTGACGTCAAAAATCCCCACTCAAGTTTAATTTTAGTATTTTTTTAGCAATTTGATGAAACAAAGAACACGTATCCAATATTTTTCGACAATCTAACAGACGGACCAATTAGATTTTTTTGACGAAATATCCTATTCGTATTATGATCTGCAAAAGTGGCTAGTTTAGACCCCTTGGTCTTTCTACTTAAGCTAGAAGTAGAACGTTTCATATTTATCAGACCAGAGGGTCTAGATATTGTTACAGCAATAGCGGGTTTGGAAAGTCATAAATGTATTGAATTGACATAAGATACTGATGTCAAAACATATAATGATTATTGTCTGAAAACTCTATTGACAGGCACATTATGCTCTCCTATGTACATTTTGACACACCCTTTTCCGTGGTTATAAGAGTGTGTCAATCGAATTGGTGTACCTACCAATGTGTGTTAAGCCCACGAGGGTTTGTGCCTGTGTTATTGATTAAAAAAGTAAAAAAAAAGATGCTACTTACATAGATACAATTTACAGTACACACAGTAACTAAATTACCACCTCCTCGGGCTCCGCAAGTATTCACAAAGGCCGACGAACGTCTTTGAGGTAAGACAATGCATTCAATTTGTCCACAAATTAATTACAGCCATTCGCTCCGATAGGCACTCTTAATTGGTTCCTTAACACCTGGCTTTGATCAATAAGAGTTAAAGACTATTTCATTTGCTCAAAGACTTTGAAAATGAAACTGACTGACATGAACTCAGTGTTCGACAAACACGTTTTTAATTAAAAGCTCTTTTACACCAAGAAATAAAACCGAATATTATGTACTCAGTAATCCTGGAGTGAGCCCGTGTGCTGGATTACTGCCCACTCCCTCTAGCCCGTGTCCTGGTAATGGGAACGGGCTAGGTTGATTTTAGTACATCTATTTACCCAAACAAAATTGTTTATAGTCCAGACATAAACCCACATAGAACATAATAGGTTAGTTAACAAAAAAATCTAATTAGTCGGTCAGATAGATTTCCAAAAAATATTTGACGCGTATTTTTCTTTTTTCACGGCAAACAATGAAAACGATACAGTGCTTTGAAAACTCGTGTGACGTCATATTCTAAGACATAAGTACGACAATTTTTTACCGGTCAGTGACGTCACAAACCCCCACGCAAATCTTTGACGCGTTTTATCATCGTAAATTTTTATCGATTTGAAAAAACAAAAAATACGTACTTATCCAATATTTTTCGGTAATCTAACAGACGTACTACCTAATTAGAATCATATTTTTTTTAGTCAGTAAACATCCCTATTTTAGGTATACTAAATGTACACATAGAGAGCACACATAGACTACATTGCCCGTGGTATCAAGTCAAAAGGTGCTCAATTATTAGAAAAATATTGCTTCCTTTTTAATATTTTGTTACCGATTAGGGCAACCCCTAATTCTTACGCAAAAAGTCCCATGAAACCGTTGGTGAGATTAGTAGGAAAAAACAAACATATGTACAGAGAGACAGAATACAATTTAAAAAAAAAAGTTATTATAATTGCCGTCTAAGTAATTAACTTCACTTGCATTCAGTAAAAAGCTGTGCGTCACAGAGGTCTGTCATCGTATGCGTAGGGGTGCGGTCACATATTCCACCAAAGAATTGCCCTATCTATGTATGGCGTTGCGTGCTGAGCAGCTCGTCAACAGAAGCCTGCTAGCAGGTATCGTGTAATTTCTGTTTTAGCTATAGTGACTGAAATAAAGATGTCAATAGCGGTCTTTGATCCACCTATATTTATTAAAGTTCTAACTTTGAAATCTATCTATTGTGATCTACAACATTTTTTCTTATGAAAAATGATACATTGTTTATTTATTTTGGTTCGTACGCAGAGATATTAGGGAAAGGGCAATGACCGACTATACTACTAAAGTAGTCGCACACAGGTATTGCTCATCGCTGTCTTTCTATATCGGCGTAGTCGGAGAGGTCGGCTAATATGGCGTGCCCTAAGTATTTGACCTCGTCGACCTTCTCAAGCGTTGTAAAGTTCAAGTGGCGGGCTTTTAAACGCAATATAACACACTTAATTCACAATCCATGCTCCGTAACTTGGAAGCAAATTGCTCAACCACTAATCCGTTAAAGCCAATGCCGTTACATAAATCCTGTGAATTTGAACGGTGAAAGAGAACATCGTGAGGAAACCGGCATGGTCTTAGAACCAAAAAATTCGAAGACATGTGACATCTATCAACCCGCACTGGGCCCGCGTTGTGGTTTTTAGCCCATCCCTCTCCTAGAAAGGAAGCCTGATTTCCTGTAGTGGGAACAATAGGCTGATGATGATACATAGTATTGCTGTCCCCAGTCTCATCATGACCGTTAAATAAGTATTCTAAAATGGAAACGACTTTTTCGGACGGTTTGTGGTGACGCGGGGTTAGTGCTTATGCATTAAATAGTTCAGAGGACGTGGCGGAATTAAAAATAAAATAAATTCATACTAAACTCATCATCTGCCTAGCCTTTTCCCAACTATATTGGGGTCGGCTTCATGTCTAACCGGATGCAGCTGAATACCAGTATTTTACATGGAGCGACTGCCTATCTGACCTCCACAACCCAGTTAATACTAGGTAATACGATACCCTTTGGTAAGACTGGATGTCAGACTTTCAGGTCACTGACTACCCGTAACGACTGCCAAAGATCTATATATGGCACCCGGGACCAACAGCTTAACGTGCTTTCCGAGGCACGGAGGAAACTCGGTATGTAATGGGCGGTCACCCATCCACCGATCGACTTAGGCAAGCGCAGCTTAACCTAAAGATCGACCCGAGTGGCAGTTCCAAGAGCTCCTCCAAATTCATACTAAACTGGTATTTATAAAAAAAAATCGTGTAAACAGTTAGAACTTTGACGTCCAGTATGTCTATACTTAACTAGAAGGTTCCCAGGTATGATCAGTACAAAAAAAAATACAATGATATTAACAAGAGGTTACTTTGAGACATACCCACCACACTAGGTACTACAACTCCTGAAAGTCACAATTAACATTTGGCCACTACCAGAAATGCGCCGAGACAATGAAGCTCGACGAAGTTCCAGAGAACAAGAACAAGTGGCAGTCGGCGTCGTCAAGGGTTTTACTTAAATCCATTTTTTTTTTCGGGGTGGGAAATCATCAAATAACCCCTCCCGCTCTTGGGCAGAGCGAAAGGGACTGTCAGACCTCTTCTGACTAAAAACCACCCATATTCCTTCTTAGCCCTTTATGTCGAGGCCGCGGTATCTCTTCCAATAACCCGCAGCCCCGACGGGTTTACAAAAAAATAAAATAAAAAAAAAAACTACACCCTCAATCAAAAACGAATTCTGCCTTGTTGTTACAGAAATGTTCTACTTTCGACGTCATTCGATTGCTAAATGATCGTTGTGTCTCTATAACACTAAACTTGTCTCTTCTACAGCAATAAAAATATTTTGTTGTTACATAAACAACGAGGTATCAATTCGGCTTAGTCCTACCTACCTACATGATGGAATGCCAACGAGCGGCGCGAAAGAATAATGGCATTGTAGATTACTACGTCGATGGTATTACTGACTAGGGATGCCACCAGTGTTGCCTCCTCGATATTCAAAATACAAAGGGAGTGAAAATACACTTAACTAAGTCGAGAAGTTCGCCCCGTTATTTCGTTTTTTTTTTCTGGACCGTCTGGAAACCGCCAGCTAACTACAGAGTCTGAATTTCTGCCGGGTTGATCGCAATAAGCTCACCAACTATTAATAAGCGTGGACACCTCTTCTTAACCCTTCAAAGTCATTACAGTCGTAATGTTATCACAAAATTATTTCTTTCTCGACTGATTAAATAGGCGAAACTAGTCAAGCAATTCCAAAAGCTTGTAATCATTTAATTTTACTACACAAATATCTGTAACTTAACCAGGGATTGTGTTTTCTTAAAAATCTCATTGCAAATAAGTATCGTCTGCTGACAACCCTAACTTTAACGTGTTGCGTGTCCAAACACTTCATTCATTTATAAACTGACTATAGACGAAGCCTTACATAAATAACCCTTAAATACGCACGCAACTCACAACAAACAGGTTAAATATATCGTTTGTGTACTTGTTACAAATAAGTATAGGTGTGAATAATTTTTAGCATAGAAAACAAAAATTCATGGGATTTCTCCACGGGGTTAGATAGAAACTAGGGTTTTTTATTGTGTGGTTTTTGCCTAAACTGCTGTCAAAGTTTTGGGTCTCTGACTTGACTTAAACTAAAGATTTCGTACCCTTTGTTTTGGAGGATGGGAAGTCAAACTTCTAATACTAACTAAAAACCATCGTCACCATGTCGTACACCCGCAAAACGCAGCTCCGAGACGGGCCGGTTTGGATCTTTACTGTTTGACCACATTCAAACAACTGGGTGTCTAAAATGGCTGCTTTAACAGATAAAAATTTAAAATTCTTTAAAATGGACTTATAGATATAAAATCCATTTTAGAATTTGAAATTTTTAACGTGATTCATACTAAGATTCTGCGTGGATTCTGATAAAGCGGCCATTTTAGACTCGCTGGTCATACAAGTTTCTGTCTTTTACGGACCCTTATTTAATCTTTCTGAAGTACCTCACTAAAAAAGGTCACTGTATATCATTCTGTTAATAAGTACTTCTATGACAAGAAACGAACGACAAAGACATCGTTACATTTTAAATTTATAATTGCTGTCCTTGTAAATGTCTTCCAGAAAACATTATTATAATTAGGAGGTAACAATCAACTCGCTGTAAGTTAAAAAACAAAGATAAGTTAAAATTAACTACAACCAGTTCTTAGGAAGCCCGTTTCATCTTTATCTTAACTATCGGTCCAAAACTGAAGTTTCAGTGTTGAAGAACTCGACAACTCAATAGTTGTTAGTGAAAGTTTGCAAGTTCTTTACTTGACGGGTTCTTCTAAAGTTTGGAGCAGTTTGTCAGTTGTCAGAATTGTACTGGATTAAATTAATGTTTTACAAATGGTTTGAGTCGCTTTCTAATTGTATTTAGGGGATTAGAGCAAATAGTGGTAATGAGTTTGATTCCTGAGTCGTGTAATGTTCTTTCGTAAACAAACTGAACGCTTCTCACATTGAATATTGTTACTTTACGCCTGTAATCCCCGAAGTGTTAGGCAGAGGTGTAGCTAACGGTACCTACACTCACATTTCACCAGTTATGTATAACCCCCATGTAATAGGGCGCGAGCCCATTGCCATCAACCAAACACAAATTCAGACACCGTGGCACTTAAAATATTGAATAGTAATGAATCGATAGAATGGTAATGTTTGTTGAAAATTCTTTATAAAATATTAAATATAAATAATTATTAACCTTTTTAAGGATATTTCTAAACGCCTTGTTGACGCTTCCTCTGACCCAAGGACTGGCTTTTTTTTTGCCCAGAGGTTGACATACAACGCGGCAACGCTGCCAGTCTCTTGGGCAGTTCACCTGCTGACAGCGTATACTATTGTGCCAGTTTTCGAGGCCTTTGTATTGAAAAAAAAAACCGACTTCAACAATAAATAAAGCGCAAAAAAGTGAAAAATAAACTTTAGAACAAAAATCAGCTTCCAAAGTCGGTGACTTTTGTTGTTTGATTTAATTTTTTGCCACCGACTTCATAAAACTGATATTTGTTCTAAAGTTAATTTTTACTTTTTTGTGCTTTATTTTTTTGTGGAAGTCGGTATTATTTTTTATTAAAAAGTAATTATTTTTCACTTTTCAGTGGTTCACATGTGCTTACCCCTTCAAAGCGTACCGGCGTGATGTTATGTTATGAACTGGTGTAAACAATAGACAGACCTGAGATTTCAGCAATCCCAGTTCATTTGCTATCATTTATTGAGGAGTTCCGTTGCATAACTCCAAAGTTCTTCATGAGATCTTCACCAAAGTGAAATGTAATCTCTCCAACAAGGTAATCTTCCAATAAATACCTAAATCACTTCGTGTGCATTTAAAACTTTAAAGAGTCCTGTCTATTTCTCCAGGACCCCATCATCCGATCCTGACTTGATGATCATGGGACCACCTGAGAAGTATACACATTCAATCAAGAGAAAAAAAAAACTAGAAATCGGTCCAGCCATCTTCGAGTAATCGGGGAACATACATAAAAAAAACTTCCAACGAATTGAGAACCTCCTCCTTTTAGAAGTCGGTTAAAAATTATTAAATTCATACTATAAAGAAGTTGTTTTTAATTTTATAACACAGGCAGTCGGAGATTACGAGTATGTTATGGTCAGTATAATTATGAATAGGTATCTCCTCTGACTGTATACGATGATTTTCTGGGTCCTTCTTGTGTATTTCTTATTTAATATTATTGGGTGATTTGTTTACTGTTTTATCAGAGATCTTTACTATAAAACAAACAGATAGACTGGTTTTCGAGAAAGGTTTTAGTATATAATTTGACCGACATCCACGCGGGTGAAGCCATGGGCATCAGCTAGTATAACATACAGTTTTAAATAATAACATTACTTACGCTTCAGATATGAGTGCCCTCAGCTTACAGAACACGATGCCCAAGCTGTAGGGGTACTGGTGCCAGGAGACTGACAGATCGTTGGGAAGACCTGCAACAAAGGAGTTTTTGATTTAATCTTCTGGTTCAGCGCAAAGTACGCAGGAATTAACCCAGTTGACTGGGGACCACAGACATAGTTGGGTTAGGTTAGGCAAATAGGATAATGTTTGTCAAAGAGTTTATATGGCCCCGCCATTCAGTCCATAGTTGTACTATTTTTGTTCCAAAACGGTGAAGGAAAACCTCTCTCGGTGAGGGAACCAACAATTCGAAGACGTGTGAATATGACCCACCCGCAGTGAGCCTAAATGGTTCCTACCATACGCGCACACTGTGGGAATATTATCGGCTGATTATATAATTTTGTCCCTACTCTTAGTTGAAGCTGAAGGCAGTTAATATTTTATTAGTGTTATTAAATTTGATGTTTTTGCCTGAGTGCCCTAGATCGGCAACTTGTGGCGGTAGTGCTAGCACTACCGCCACGGGTTCAGTTCGCAGATACTTTTCTAAAGCACTGGGTTTTGGTGTGTGTGCGCGAATGTCCCAGTACCATTGCAGGTTCTTAGTTAATGTAATACACTGTTAAATTATGCAAGGTGTAAATGGATTCTTCTCGAAATCGACGACCAAGCATTTTATACAATGAACTAAGTAAGTAATTATTGCGGAAAAAATTGTAGGTAACGCCCTTTTTGGTGGGATTCGATTTGTGTGGCGTTCAATGTAACGCTCTCTCAAATCAGGATGCTGATGGATGCATTGAATAGTAGGGGGTCATCAATAAAACTAATATTTTTTTAAATGTTTGAAAGAAGTGAATCGTTTAGCTTTGATATCGCTAAAACTAAAAGTTTCCCAGGTATAGTCCAGTACTCATTTCAGCCAAAAGATGTCCACTGCTGGACATAAGCCTCCCCCAGGTGTCGCCAAATTGACCGGTCCCCGCAACCTTCACCAGGTCATCGGTCCACCTAGTGGGAGGCCTTCCAACGCAACGTCTTTCGGTTCGCGGTCGCCACTCCATAACTTTTCGGCCCCATCGGCCATCCCTTCTGCGAGCAATATGCCCTGCCCATTGCAGCTTAAGTCTGGCGATTCATCGGGCAGCTTCGGTTACCTTGGTTCTCATGCGGATGTCCTCATTTCTGATTCGATCACGCAAGGAAACTCCAAACATAGCCCTCTCCATTGCGCTTTGGGTGACTTTAAAATTTCTGATGGGGCCCATTGTGAGCGATCACGTTTCAGTCCCGTATGTAATCACTGGCAACACACACTGGTCATAGACTTTCGTCTTGAGACATTGTGGTAAGTTGGACGACAAGATACCGCACAACTTCTCGAACGCTGCCCAGCCCAGTCGGATTCGACGATTGATCTCTTTCTCGAAGTTAGACCTACCCAGCTGCACCGTTTGTTCCAGGTAGACATAATCGTCCATAACTTCGAGTGCAGTGTCTCCGATCTTGATAGGAGTGGGTGTTACATAAACATTCAACATAACCTTGGTTTTGTCTATGTTCATTTTAAGACCCACTCTTTTGGAAGCTCTACTGAGATGATCGAGCATTGTACTGAGGTCTTCCATGGTGTCAGGCATAACCAGTATATCGTCGCTAAACCGAAGGCGATGCCAAGTAATCTCCAATCCCGAAACTTGAAGACATCCTCCAGTGCAGCGGTGAACAGTTTCGGAGATATGACGTCTCCCTGTCTTACACCGAGCTGCAGATATGGTGGTGTTTTTGTACAAACACTTCAACACCTCGATGTACCAGTAGTCGATTTGGCGCCGTTGGAGAGACCAGTACAGCCCATGTCTCGAACGAATAGAAGGCTTTCTCGTAGTCCACACACGCTAAACAAAGAGGCAGGATACTCTTCAGTATAGTCCCGCAATAAAAAACAAAATCTTTATTACAGGTACAACACGTGCCTCTCAGCTTGTTCTCTCAAAATGTTTTTACGCAATTTGTTAACAAATCCGAAAACGTAAAAATAAAAAGGTTTTTTTATGATTCAAGTACACCAAGACCCGTTTTATTAAACTTATTAATGTGCGACATGTCTTGACATTTACTTCGACACAGAAGAATATCGTGATGAAACCAGCGTTCCTGAGAGATATTTCTTGACAGCCTGTAAATCCAGGTCAGAGATCCATGGACATAACAAATAAGAAGAAAGATTAAACTAAAAACGTAAATAAGTATATTAATATAAATAAATAACTTTATACTCAAAGCTCTATGACCTTTTTCATAATAAAGCTCGACTGGAATATTGTTGGACCTTACCAACTTAGTAATAATATTTATTACTTACTCGGAGATATTTTCTGTAAGATTAATGTTATTTTTTGTTGGAGAAATAAATGGCTATTTTTTATGATTACTTGCCATGTGGTTGGTGTATTGTAAAGTATTCCTATTCGTCCATTCAAACTGTCTACTTGTGAAGACTTATCTGAGTTAATTATGTACTATGAACTCTGTCTGTCTTTTAATGTCGTTTTCGGTTTCACATTTTTTTTTTATTTTCATTATTGATAAGACTTTCACTTTTAGATAGATAAGGAAGTTTAAAAGCCCTGGCTCTAGACTTCATAAAAAATTCCTCTTCTTCTTTGCTTATAAATCAAAAATAAAATTTTATTTCACATTTACAGAACTAAAATTATAATAAAACGTTACAATTATCAAAAAGGGAAGAATTACAGGGCGTCAAAAAAACGTCCACATCGCTGACAACAGGAAAAGAGCCCAGAAGTGTGCAGAATGCCCACGTTGGATGGCAATCCTGATTCTTTGCCCAAAAAATAGGCTAGCCTTCTGGTTCACGTGAAGAATCGACTAACCGTTTGGCAATTTTCTGAAATATTAAGGGGGCACCATGGCTCAAGTGATTGTTAGATTTGTTCTTAGGTTCAATTATTCACAAAACCCTTCAGTGTACATGTCGGGACATGTTCACTTTATTTTTTGTGATGATTTTTGAGACAAAAACAAACTCGAGTCCTTGACACTATTCATTAAAAAGATATGAGCACACAGTTATTATTATACAACAATAGTGATATAAATCATACAGAACACCTGAAACACAATGTTGTATTTTAGTTATTTATCCCAACATAATGAAGAAGTCGACCAGTAAGGGCATCTTCAAATTAGCCGCAAAGAGCTGCGCGGTTGCACAGCGCTGCAAGCGCTGGGTTCGAGCATCATAGTGTTGTACATTTCGTCTCACGATGGATTCTGACGATGAAACACTGTTGTTAATGTTACTATCTACACTAATATTATAAAGAGGAAAGATTTGTTTGTTTGTAACGAATAGGCTCCGAAACTACTGGACTGATTTGAAAAATTCTTTCACCGTTGGGAAGCTACACTATCCCCGGGTGACATAGGCTACTTTTTATCCCTGTATTCCCACGGGAACGGGAACTACGCGGGTGAAACCGCGTGACATCCGCTAGTAAAATATAAAAAGAAAAAATTTTAAAAAAGGAACCTATGAAAACTTTGCTGTTATTTTGTATTTAAAGTCATCGAACTGAATTTCATAAAGTAAAAGGCTACTGTGACCGAAAATTTCAAAATTACTTACGATTATCAAGAAGATACTTCCCTGTTTTCGGAAAACAAAATATTTCTTCCCAAGCATTTTTCTTTTTTAATTTCATTACTATAAGTACAGTACCTGTCTGACTTCGAATCCCATATCACTGAACGACTTTCAACCTCATCGATTAATAATTAATCGATGAGGTTGAGATTATTGTTCAACCTGATTTTTGTTCATGTTTAGACCTAAACAAAAACTACGGGCACATCGTCACTAGTCGATCGATGAAATGACGCGCGGCAGCAGCGCGGGTGTAGCGCTGCAGTCGCGCGTTTTTTATTTATAGCGGGGTCGGCAAGCGCAGCGCTTTAGCCGCGCTGCCACCGCCCGGTACTTTGCGGCAAATTTGAACGCGCGATAAAATATACAAATAAATAATTATGCAAATAGCAATGCACATCCATACCTCTAATAACATATAAGAGGTTATTAGAATATTAATACAATATTTAATTGTTTTGTCGCTTTTAAATTTACTGAGTAGTAGTAGTAGTAGAAAAAAACGATAAAAATAAATAAAATTGAAGTGTATGTTTGTGAATTGAAAAAAATTGAAAAAAAGTATTCAGTAAAAGTATTCAGTAAAATGTTATTACATTTTACTGAATACTTTTACTGAATACTTTTTCAATTACACTGATTAAAATTGTATTGTTTACGGTACATAAATAAGTAATATTATTGTTTACGGTTGTGTATATACCGTAAATAATTTCTTATTACCTATGAGAAAAAAAACTTTAACAAAATTGTATATAGGTCCACTTGTCCGTTTGTTCCGGTTAAGTTTCAAAACGGCTTGAAATATTTTGACGGTAAACAAAAACTCCTTGGTTGTTAAAAAAAAATACGATTCACTCATGCATGATGTTCCACTGCTGATTAAAGGCCTTCCTTTCTTTTCTTTTTCATTTATTTGCGATATCTGGCCATGTCAGCCCCGCAAACATGGTCGAATCGTCTCGCCAACTTCGCCGCGGTCGACCTCGATGGCCGTCCTTCCTCAGGCGTCCAGTGTGTGACGATCTTTGCCCATCTCTCCCGGTGCATCCGTGCTTCGTGGCCTGCCTACTCCCCAGTTAGCCTGGCTGTTTTATCTCCAACACCAACTATTTCAGTAATGGAGTGCAGGGTGGTGTTACTTACGCGATATGTTCGCCTAACACCTATTATGCTGCACTCCATTGCACGCTGGCGAATCTTGAGTTTGAATCCAATTCACATAGAACATTTGCCTTGTGCCCGGGTGGTCGTGGTTTCGATTCCCACGGGAGCATACTTTGTAAAGTTGTTTCCAGTTTGGCTAGAACATTACAGGCTTGAATCACCTGATTGTCTGATAAAGAGATGACTCCGTGCTTCGGATAAGCCGTAGGTCCCAGTCGTCAAATGTCGGTCGTCTAAACCTACGCAGAGGCCCTTTTTTTTTTTTTTTTTTTGGTGGGTGTAAAATCATCGAATAACCCCTCCCGCTCTTGGGCAGAGCGAAAGGGAGTGTCAGACTTCTACTGACTAAAAACCACCCATGTTCCTTCTTCGCCCTCTATGTCGAGGCCGCGATAACCGTTGGACTACCCGCGGCTACGCAGAGGCCCTTGAGGCGGTTTAGAAACTCTGACATCAAGGGGTCGTTACACTTTACTGCACACTCGATGAGAAGAAGATAGGGAACATACATACATACATAAACTCACGCCCCTTTCCCATGGGGGTAGACAGAAACCACAGAACGCCACCCTGCTATGATCCTTACATACTCTTATTGCCCCGTCCACATTCATACATCTGGTCATACACGCACGCTGGTTACGAGTACTACGCACCTGTCCTTTCTGAAGAACGGCACCAATAAGATCAGTGGATGTCTTTCTAGGGCGTCCCCTCCCGGCGTTGCCACTCACATCTGCGTTGTAAATACCTTTTGTTAATCGACTTTCATTCATCCTCTCCACATGACAGAACCATCTTAGCAGACTCTTTTCAATTTTTGTCACTACATCTTCTTTTAAACTGATACGTTCTCGTATACCACACATGAACAAAAAAAAAGTTAGGGAAGTAATATTTTTATAATAATTCCACGTGAACGAAGATCGCGGGGCACTGTAGGTTTCAAATATTATTTGTGTCCAAGTAAATAATCGTAAACAATGAATTTATGCTTGGTTCAATATTCAAAGAGCTATAAATATAAATGGATATTAATATGTTGTCAGTGTAAAACGAGTTTGTGTGTCATCATGAGGTTCTTGCAAGTAGCACTGTTGTTCACGTTCGTGATGCTGATTGCTGTTGGAGCAAATGCGCAGTTACCAAGTAAGTAAACAGCACGTTTCCAGGAAAACTTTAAATTAAAATGAAAAAAAAAACTTTTAATTGGATTAACACCTTTTTCCAAATAACCAACTGTCTGGTTTTTACCCGACTGCGGCGAAGCCCAAAAGGAGGGTTATGTGTTTGGCTTGTATTCTTTGTTCCTTCATAACTCTTAAACGGATGAAGGGACTTGAAAAAAATATACGTCGTTAGATTCATCATGATGGCGCGAGTGTCACTACAATAAAATTAAAAAACAGAGAAATTTGCGGATTTTGCGGATTTTGAGGGCCATAACACAGATTAAAAAAAAAACAATTATCATCGAGTAGGGTATCAAAATGAAAGGTTTTAAAAGGAGATTACAAAAATAAATGACACTTATAAGTTTAAAAGAAATTCAAAGTCCCAAAACCTATAAACAAACACAAAAGTTAAATCATTTGCGAAGAATTTTACGCGACCAACGAAAGAACAAACACAAAATGACTAAAACTTTGGAAATAAAAAAGTAGTTAAAAAACGGGGTTCATTTGAATATTAAATTATGAAATGAAAATAGAATGAACCCCGCCTGCTTCCAAGTTTGGTTTAATTTAGAATGTGCTTGTTTTTTGCTTTTCAGTTTTTTCAGTTGGGTTTTTTAGTTTTTTAATTCGTTTTTTTTTTACCTTTCGAATATCTCCCGTCAAAATATCTATTTTTATATAAAAGTCGGTGGCTTTTATGTTTGTTTAAATCTCCACTTTCTGATGGTACGAGTAGGTACGATACGTCTCTAGAATACTGATAGTCAGGCTTTCTAGCTTCCACTTTCTAACTATTCGTTACGACTGTCAAAGATGTACTTGAACTGCAACAGAGACGAACCACTTAACTTTCTCTCTGATTTACGGAGGGAACTAGATACGTGACCCAAATTGTCACCCTTCCACAGTTTGACATCGGCGAGCGTTGCATAAATTTAAAAATTTACCACTGTATCTACTTAATTCGGGATACCTACTTCAGTGCGACAAACGTATCATCGAATATCGTTTCTACGAAAACCTTTCATCGTTATCACTATACTGCGATGCTTTGATAAATCGAAACCTTGATAATTGAGATGTTCTGTTACTTAGGAAAATTTACATTGATTGATAAAAGTACCTGTATAATTTCAAATGTAATGAAAATTGCTACTGAATAAATATTGAATTGAATTGAATTGACCTACATTGATCTGGGGGCACGGCAGTGCCCCCGCCAAGTCGAGCAATAAAGCGGCACGGCCGTACAGCGTTCGTTCTCGAACCAGTTCAGGCCATTTTCGACCTCCTATAACTTCGTTGTGGATAAAACTAGAAGCCTGAATCACATTGGCCAATGCGATGGCGACTAGCTATTACAATAGTCTGTTTAACATTGGCGAATGCGATGCAGTGGCCAAGTCAATCGTTTATTTAAAACATCGAAGGTTTTTAAGAAGGGATTAAATATATTAACTGACTTGGTATTACATGGATCTCACTACTTTTTACGGTAAAAGCGAGTTGCGCGGCTTGGCTTTTTTTAGAAGTTTTGTTTTTGGTGGGATTTTCTTTTCCAAAACAATACCTAAATTTTTACCATTTCTTAATCAGAGAGCGCCATTTGTCATGACTATTAAGTGTTAAGGTACACATTGTAGATGGCCTTTAGGTAAAAACGAAAACATATCCATTTTTTTTTGTTATTTAATCGTTCGCTTTTTTTGTTTAAACATAACTCATATAAATTAATGAGCAGTATGTCATTACCACGCTTCGATTTCTCTATGACAACAGAGTCAGTCATTTTTACAATACACAAATTATCAGTAAGCTCTTCTTTATCAGTAACACTATAAAAATGCAATTTATTATAGTGTATTTAAAATTTGTGACATACCCACGTAATTTCATAGAACTCCCCGCAGCAACCTCAATTGCCTGATATTTTCGGTGGCACAAGATCCGGCAATCCGGGAATTACTAGAGGTTCTTATCCGTACAACCGCTCATCGAGATTTAATGGGCCCAAACACTACACGGAATTACGGATTTAAAGTGAGCATCATATCAGTTAAAAAAAATTAGTACAGATGCTTTGAAAGAAATGTTAAAAATGCAGGTATTGTTTTGGAAAAGAAAATCAATGTACCTACTTGTAACAATCAATGTACCTACTTGTAACAATCAATGTAAGTTATCCTAAGTGACAGAACATCTCAGTAACACGACCTCGATTAAACAAGGCTCCGCAGTATGATATTCGCGAAGTAAAATTGTTCGCAGTACAGTTTTTCGATGTAATGAAACATCGCAGTAACAAAGCTTCGATTTAACAAAGCAACGCAGTTATATCGATGAAAGATTTTCGAAGAAACGATATTCGATGATACGTTTGTCTTACTGAAGTAGGCATCCCACTTAATTCATTTATAACTTATGTGTCCCGAAATTAATTGTTGTATCTATTTTCCAGCTGGCCACTGCTATTCAAACCAGCAGGGCTATTGCGTATCTTTTAAATGACAGTGGCTATCATATTGTCTATGGATTAACTGTCAAATTGGTTATGGTTTAGTACAAAATGGAACCATTTGACAGTAATTGATAGGCACTATAGGTTAGCCACTGTCATTTAAAAGATACGCAATAGCCTTGCTGGACTGTTACCAACCAGTTATTGACTGTTTCTGCATCGGAAAAGCACAAGGCTTACCTGGTCGATGTG
Source organism: Diarsia rubi (assembly GCA_932274075.1). NCBI lineage: Eukaryota > Metazoa > Arthropoda > Insecta > Lepidoptera > Noctuidae > Diarsia > Diarsia rubi. The sequence goes on along the minus strand of OW026413.1, from coordinate 23,785,769 downwards.
AATGCACTGGGTTAATCGGGGCCAAAAGAACGGGGTAGACTTGAGTGCAACGACCTTTATTTTTAATAAGCAGTTTTCAACGAATTATTCTCTTAAAAATATTAACAATGGCATGAAAAATAAGAGTCAAGAGTAAATATGATCTGAACTGGAATAATAAATTACATGTTTAATATTATCATTCATTTGTTTCATTTTCAATCAAAACATTTACGCTCTGCGTTACGGAAAGTTACCCAATCACGCAAGAAAGAAAATTGTGTTTATTTGGCAAAATAACCTTAAAAACAAAAAAAAAACAATTAAAACTAATGACCCCAAAAAGACCTCAGCTCAGCACAATGTCCGTGGCAAGTGTAGCAACACAATGTCTACCACCTAACGGATGATTTTCAGCTGCTGCCCATGAGTGCCATACGCTCGAAAATATAAACAAACTCATCAAAAATTCTAAAATATGTTGCACAAATACCTACTAAAATAAAGTTTACCCTGTAGAGCAGTCATGTCAAAGAGGCGGGCTGCGGATCGCATCCAGCCCCCAGGCCATCTTAACACGACCCGTGATTTTAAGACCTAGATCTCCAAATTGTGACAGTATCATTATAAACTTTTAAATACTGTCACACTGTAATGTTTTTTTTGTTATCTGGCCCGCTAACAAATCCTAAAATTAATAAGTAATTGGCCCTTTCAAAAAAATTTGCTTGACACCCCTGCTTTAGAACCTTTTTTTTTTAGGGTAGGAAATCATCAAATGACTCCTCCCGCTTTAGTAGGGAGTTTCAGAACTTTTAGACGACTACTGAGTAAGGTATCTCTTTTGAACAACCAGCAGCCCCGACGGGAAACCAGCATGCCTGAGTGCCTGATGACTCTGATACCAGGTCAGGGACTAATTTCGGGAGGTACCTAAGCTGCATCGAATTGTGGGGGAGGAAACGCACCTGTGGCGATCGACCAGAGGGCCTACACCGTGGAAGTCGTAAAAACCACCATATTCATCGTTTATAAATAAGTCACTCAGAACCAATGACGTTTGTGACATGACATAGGACCTTTCTAAAGCCTGTCACCAACACGAGCCCTTTCTAAGGGCCTACAGAGAATGGGCCTTACTCATACCAAAAATCAAGTCAGAAGGGCGTCATTACCTGATATAAGGACGGTCCTAATCATTCCCAATTTGGGTTCAAGGGAATATTGATCTATTTTGTGAGGGATGAATTTTAATAATTATTGTCAGTAATCGAAATTAAACCCATTGTGAAAGGGTTCCGTGAACAAACGTTGCGTGCGTATATCTTCTGTTTCGTGACAGCACAAACAATAGACATTTAGTCTCTGGTTTCATGGATCTGTGGACGTTTTGTTTTAAATCTTTTATTTTTATTTTGAATGGAATTTATAAGAATTTCCGTCAACTTTACTCTTTAAGAGTACCCACGACATCCTGCCGATGACGCAGGCACGACCAGTTTATGCGAATCTCTTATTGTACGACAAATGTATACTAAGCAAGGCCAGGTTATGCAGGAAACCGAGCTTGGTTTAAGATACAAAATAATGAACGGGGCTGTAACCCACGACTTCATCGTCAGACTGAGAATATAATTATTTTTACGATAAAAAAGTCATGTTAATAAACTATAGCTCTTTCATCCGAGATTCATTTCTCATAACTTAAAGTATAATTTATAAAAGTAATAAAAGATTTAGATTTTCCCCTGAACCTACTTCACTTTGATAATCTACTTTTAACTTGTACGAAACAAGACAGACATACTTACAAGACTTGGATTGAAGACAATTGACCTTTTGTTATTTTCTCAGCTATGTTCACGAGAGAGTTTTACCTGGTTTATTCCACGGAACATTAGGGTGATGTTCAGTTCAACTGCTTTGTATGCAGATTCGGCTTTGATGCCTCGAACGTGTCTAAGACAACCGATTTCCGACGATATTGTCGTTCAATTGTAGAAAATAGAGTTATACAGGTAATGCATATAAAACATAGTCTTCCGGGAAACTGCGTTTGTGAGTTGTTTTTATAATCTCGCTCGCTTTTGATCACGACTTTACAAGTACCTATGGAGAGCATACATTTTCCCATGGAAACGTACTACCAAGACAAACAGTATCCTGTTTTCTAACCCAGGCCACCCAGGCTAAAGTCTCTGCCCAAGAGCGGTTGGGGTTATTTGATGATTTCCCACACCACAAAAAGAAAAAGTCTAAACCTTTGTGCCACCACACTCATTCATCCGTTGAGGTGTCAAAAGCTAACAGCAGACAAGCACAGAACATTCTATTGCACGTGTGTTTGTCACTGAACTCCTCCTAAACGGCTGGGCCGATTTTGATGAAAATTTCGTATGTGTTCAAGTGGATTCAAGAATGGTTTAGATTCTTAATGGGACCCGGTAGCTGGTGCTGTTTTTCCGGGCAGGACGACGTCTGCCAGGTCAGCCAGTATGTTATATACAGGGTGTAAATGAACCCTTCACACATACGTCAACCAAGCATCCTGTACAAGAGAATACTTTTGATTTTATACTCTTAGTTAAGATATGGATTAATTATGAATTTTATTATTTTTTATTTTTATTCATTTTCATTCGGTTGGACTTGAGACTGACCAAAACAGATAGCGATGGAAGAATATAAGGGTCAAGAGGATTCCTCGTCGGTACCTTATTCTTCTTTGCGTGTTGATGAAAATTCAACTTGAGTGGCCACAACTTGGTGACTAGTTTGGCACTTTCTTGTGAGTACCTTCCTTATAACTAGAAATTGGAATATAGAAATAAAGCTGCTCTAATATGTTATTCATTTCCTTTTTAAGACACGAAGAATAAAGTCTAAGTAAATAAACTCGACCTAAGTATTCCAAGTATTTTTCATTCCGAACTTACGGACCGCATCAGGAACACCATACTCCGCTCAAAAACCCAAATCTGCTGATGCTGGCCTAACAGCTGCTGGGTTAGAATGGAACTGGGCTGGACACAGCTGCCGCATGTCGGAGGAGCAATTACCACTCAGTGGATACAACAGAGCAGGGAACGACAATGCGGCAGGCCCAAAAGGAGATGGCGGGATGAGCTGGACTCTTTCTTTGAGGATTTAAGGCTACTATCGCACTGGACCGCGAAAAGTGAAAGGAGGGAAGGGAAGCTTTCGCCCTGCAGTGGGACAGTATAGACTCATAAATAATAGTAAACGGGTCATGGAAGTAATTTATGTAAAATTATAACCTGAAAAACTAGTATTTACAAAAACAGCTGTAAAAATTTGGAACCCCCAATATCTCCGTAACTAAGGGGTTTTCAGGTATGGTCTAGAACAAAAAAAAAATTGCAGTGGTGGGTAGAACAAGCGACCTTCGTTTGCGATAAGGGTACTTTTACACCCTTTGTAAAAGGCAAAGTTGACTGAATGAGGATCAACGAACACGCCAAACCCTTAGGGCTAGACTCTTAAAATTTCGCACACATATTCCTCTTATGACGTAAGCGAAACAGGGGCGAAAGTTTGTATGGAAAATATTTTTTTATATTGCCGACATCCGGGCGAAGCCGTGGGCAAAAACTAGTTACTAATAAAGTACATTAATGCCAGTAAATAACTGTAAAATTGACTACAATCACAGTTCGTGTCCTACAATATCTGACATGACATCACGCCATTACTGCAATGCCAGGTAATCATAGACCTAAGTTAGATTACTGTAATACTGAATAATGATCCGAAGAAGGAGTTGCTATAGCGAATAATAACTTATTTTTTATGTACCTACATAAAGACACGCCTCTTTCGTATAGGGGTACCTACGCAAAAACTATATAAACAGAAAAGCCAGGCCTGGCCTTACATGCAGTAGAGAAATATCTCTTAGACAGGCTAATTTCCCGTCGGGGCCGCTGGTTGTACACTAGTTATCGCGGCCTCGACATGTAGAGCTAAGAAGGAACATGGATGGTTTTTAGTCAGTAGAAGTCTGACACTGCCTTTCGCTCTGCCCAAGGGCGGGAGGGGTTATTTGATATTTTTTGAGTCAGTTCGATCCCCTATTGACAATGCCTAAATCAGTTTTTTCAACGAATTCATAGTTGGTGAAATATTCTGTCGTCGATTCACTCAAGAATTAATCGTTCTGTCGGCGAAATGTTCGTAGTGAAACGGTTCTGTCGTTGAAAAACTTAAGAACGAAACATTCTGTTAGCGGCTCATTCTGCGGAGAAACGTTTGTCGGAGTTAAGTTTCAGACTCCATTCATTCACACCTCTAGGCTATCACTGGTAAGTCTAAGTAGTAATCTATATAAAATCTAAAATCTATATAAAATCGAATGACGTTATTCCGACGCACGCCAGTTCGAAAACACATTTAGTCGAAAACCGCTACTTCGAATGACGTTTTCGCGAACACGCTGATTCGAAAAACTATTTGAATGGTACGCTAGTACGAAGGTCTTGGCATCTAAAACACCACAACAAGGGTTATGCGCATCATCATCAGCCTAGCCTTTTCCCAACTGTGTCGGGGTCGGCTTCCAGTCTAACCAGATGCAGCTGAGTACCAGTATTTTACATGGAGCGACTGCCCATCTGACCTACACAACCCAGTTAATACTGGGTAATACGATACCCTTTCGTAAGACCAACAGCTCAACGTGCTTTCTGAGGCACGGAGGAAAATCGGTATGAAATGGGTGGTCACCCATCCACAGACTAACCTAGGCAAGCGCGGCTTAACCTAAAGATCGACCCGAGTGGCAGTTATTCGAGCTCCTCAACCTATTTTTTCCTTTTTTTTTTTAAATATCGCCCTTAAGCCAGACGCAAGTGCTTCAATAAAACCCACATTTGACAGGCACGGTAATCCAAACTTCAATGTTAACACTTAAACCGTTAGCTGGCCTTTCGTATTTAAGGAGTTTCAAAAGAACAAGGGGCCAGCTTATAGTGGTCTTGTTACTACTATTCAATACAAGACTTACAGCGACATTCGTTGATCCCTCTGTTTGTTACCGATGTCTCTATAGGTAATACCCAAATAAGTGACAGCTTGTTAAGCCACAGATATAGGAAATTGTAACGAAAATAACAAGAATATAATTATAACAAAAAGCCCGCAAGCAATGAAATGTGGACAAACATATATTTATTTGAGTAATCTTTTACACGAGATGATAGCGGTACCACACACTAGCATGTTTTTTTTATGGTTCGTTGACATTTGAACAGTATTTAAAAAAAAAAACTTACTGAAAATCATATCCATTATTCGAAGTGGGACGTGCGATGTCACACGTCTGTGTCTTTAAACTTTTTAATTGCGGTGAGAACACATACATATAACTATTGACTTTTAGCTTATGCTTCTGATTTGTGTATTTAAATGGAAAACTGTATATAAATCAACTATATGTACATCACTCTAATAAAATTGTGATTCCTTTCATTAGAAACTCAACATTGTAACAAACTTCAATTATTTCAAGGGGATTGTCCTATCGGAGAATGCGGTCTCATTTATATCTCGTTAAAAAGAAAAAATACTATATTATATTAATTTAAGTTTTAGAAGACACGTGGTAAACTTTTGATTTACCTTCTATGACGTTCTCTCAAGAAGGAATATCGTGAAATACGGTTAAACCTGCGATCAGAATCAGACACCTAATGGATTAAGAAATCGCGCGGGTACTGCATGTCTGAAAGACCCCTTAGATATAAAGCTGCCATTAAAAAAAAAACTGATAATAGAGTGTAACTCATGTATTAAATTAAACCGTAACATGAGCAAAGGAATCCTTTCCGGTGGTTATATTTTTCCCGTTCACAAAATATATTCTTTGGTCAAAGTCAGGGTTCACCGATATACCTCGTATATCAATTGATTTGTATGACATGATGATGATAATAATATATGTCAATGTGACGGCACGGTTGGCGAAGTGGCTGAATGATTGGACGCTTCGTATCGCGGGTCCGATCCCCACACGTAAGAAATATTAGTATGGCCTACAGATAGTTGTTTCGGGTCTGGGTGTTTGGTTTGTATATGTGAGTTTAAATGTTTGTAAACGCACCCACGATACAGGAGAAATTCCTATTGAGGGAAAAGTTAAAAAAAGAAGATTTTTGCGGAGGACAGCCTCCGAACTAAAAATGTTGGCATTTAATGTTTACTCTGGCAACACGTAGCGAAAAACGACAATTCAAAATAATTTTGATCCCCTTTAACATACCTTTAAATGTTCATCAATAAATCTTACTTGTTTTAAACAAAAAGTGTGGTAATTTGACACTTATATTAAGAACCAATTCCTTTCACATTTTTAAGTGTTTCATCCCTTTATTTTTATTGTGTCAGTTTTTTGATATTTGTTATAAACATCGGATTTTTTCGAACCCTGGTCAAAGTTTAACTACATAGGTAGGTGTATAACCTACCCAAAGACCAACATTTCTAAATGATTGCCACTATTAGATCTCCACAATCCTTCTCTAGACAAATCTCAAATTTTCAAGTATATAGGTACCAGTCCATTAGCCTAGATCTAATCTTAGGTTGACTGATTAAATATTCAATTGTGGGTCTATGCTTTAAGTGCTCAATGCGGGTTTGTAAATGTCCTGCTCTTTAAATATTTTCGGTTCTAGGAGTTAACGGTTTGGTCATGGTTTTCCTTTAGAGAAGAATAAGAATACTTATATAAAAGTGTGTCTGGCGAGGTTCGAACCTTGTCCCTCACCTTAGTGCCTTAGTATGTTCGAATTCAAGATACGCACATCTGATTTTTCGCATTTATGTGCGTATTGAACAATAGAGATTTCCTATTAGATTATCGAAAAAGGTCGAATACGTGTTTTAAAAAAAAAAGAAAACTAAAAATTTACGAAAATAAAACGTGACAAAGACCATGAGTAGGGGCTTGTGACGTCACTTCGTAGTAAAAAAATTACCAAGCTGTGACGTCACACGACATTTCAAAGCATTGTATCGTCTTCATTTTTTTGTTAACGTAAAAAGAGAAAAAATAATGTCCAAAATTTTTTGCAACTCTATCTGACGGACTAATTAGATTTTTTTTTGTCAACTACCCTTCGATGAAGGTAAACATCATGAGGAAACCAGCTTGTCTAGTGGGAAGGATCCTAATCATCGACGGCAAATGTAAACCCAAGTTACACCCCCATTGGTGGCATAGGAACTTTAACACAAGGCACTAACCAGTACGCGGGCCTGTGGACGGTGAGTGATGGGCTAACTCGCCGTCCGTCCGTCTCACGACGAAAACAGGCCGTGTCGACGGCGCGTTCGTGTTCCACGCGCGCCTCAAAGAGATGTCAGCAACATGGGAGGGGCCCGAAAGGGCCGACGCCTGTCGGGGCCGCGGGTAGTCCAACGGTTATCGCGGCCTCGACATAGAGGGCGAAGAAGGAACATGGGTGGTTTTTAGTCAGTAGAAGTCTGACACTCCCTTTCGCTCTGCCCAAGAGCGGGAGGGGTTATTCGATGATTTTACACCCACCAAAAAAAAAAAAAAGGCACTAACCAGTAGAACACGCGACGATAGTGACGGTAAGTCCCCTCTTTGAGAAGTGGCTTGAGAGGTGCCACGGCGCACTCACCTTCCGCCAGACGCAGGTCCTCACCGGACACGGTTGTTTCGGGAGGTACCTGCACCGAATCAGGTGGGAGGAAACGCCCGGATGCCATCATTGTGCGTATCGGCCGGAGGACACGGTGAAGCACACCGTGGAGGTCTGCCCCGCTTGAGCTGAGCCCCACCGTGTTCTCGTGGCGGCGATCGGCGGCGGCGACCTCTCGCGCCCGGCTATGATGGAAGTCATGGTCCGGGGCGAGAGGGAATGGGGCGTCGTCCTTCTGCGAAGCAGTGATGCTAGCGAAGGAGGTGGCGGAACGTGAGAGGGAGAGAACCTCTCGTCCCAGCCGCCGCAGGAGATGCTACAGGCGTAGGGGGCCATGTGATTACTTCCAGCCACCGTAGATGCGGGCTTGTGGGCGGTGAGTAATGGGCTAGCTCGCCGCCCATCCGTCTGTCTTATGACGACGACATGCCGTGTCGACGCCGCGTTCGTGCTCCACGCGCACCTCAAATAGATGTCAGCAGTATGGAAGGGCTTGCGACGGGGCTGTGGGTTGTTCGTAAGAGATACCGCGGCCTCGAAGTAAAGGGCTAAGAAGGAACATGGTTGGTTTTTAGTCAGTAGTAGTCTAATACTCGCTTCCGCTCTGCCCAAGAGCGGCAGGGAGTATTAGACTTTGTTAGACCCCCCAAAAAAATAGGCAGTAACTAGTACTTACCACGTGATTATGAAGAGAATACCACTAAAATGGGGTTAGCTACGTCAGATGTCATATCATCCTGTCTAGTGACAAATTAAAGAGGTATCTATTGTGGTCTGAAGGCACAGTTGGCGCAGTGACTCAAGCAATGGACTGCTGCGCTGCATGTCGCGGGTTCGATCCCCGCACGGAACAAATTTTAGTACGTATGACCTACAGATAGTTAGATAGTAGTCTGGGTATTTGCTTATGTGAGTTTAAATGTTTGTGAACGCTCCCACGATACACGAGAAATTCCTAGTGTGGGGCAACGTTAAAAAAAAATATCATAACCTAACAAATTATCGCTGAACTGAAAAACAAGGGTCCAGGGCCAAAATATTAACCTGCCCTGCCGCGTTGAAAAGGGTTAGAATATAACACATTTAAATATTTGGTTTGAAATGAAGATGACGTGTGATTATGATATGTGGAAACACTCCGAAACACACTTTTGTTTTTTTTTGGTTATTTTATTTAGAATTTTCACCGTTCGCAAACGCTTTATGTTCGTTAAAATAATCGAGGAATGTAACTTGCTTATAATGGAAATCATAATAAGGTATTTTTTTCTACACTATAAAGGGTGTGAAAGTATCCTTAACGCAAACGAAGATCACTTGTTCTCCCCACCACTGCGATCATTTTTTGGTTCTAGACCATACCTGGGAACCCCCTAGTTACGGAGATATTAGGGGTCAATGTTCCAAATTTTGCACAGCTTGGCTGTTTTTGTAAATACTAGTATTTCAGGTTACATAGAACTTACTTAAATTACCTCCATGATCCGTTTACTATCCACTAGCCCAATGTTATAAGAGTGATACATTGAGTTAATAACCGTAAAATGTGATTCCATTGACCCCAAAAAATTTCGTTTCCCAGCAAAAATTTTTGCGTAGGTGTACATAGTTTGATGTACAGAATGCTTGGTTGACGTGTGTGTGCAGGGCTAATTTACACCCTGTATACATAACAACAAAACCCACAAGTACAAACACTTTATTCACCCACGTATCGAAACGGTTTAAAAAAAAAACAAAATAGAACACCGTGTGTAACAAATGGAAAACGTTTTATACATGTTATCGATGAAATCTGAACGTTTTGAATAATAATTATTGGCAAACAAAAATAAAAATAGAAATGTTCTGGAAAAAGGATCTATGTTACTAATACTGTAAGCTTTAGCAACGCGTACAGTGAAATATAGAACTAAAGGGTGTCCCGTTGGGGCTGCAGGTTGTTCGAAAGAGATACCGCGGCCTCTGCACAAGGGCTAAGAAGGAACATGGGTGGTTTTGAGTCAGTAGATATCCGACACTCTCTCCCGCTCTGCCCAAAAGCGGGAGGGGTTATTAGATAACCCCCCCTTATATCTAAGACCCACATTGTACTATGAACTACGCAACGAATGATGATGTGGTGTTTACCATCATTTAGAAAACGTATATACTTAGGGTGAGAAGACATACACTGATCTTTTTGGTGAGGTTCTTCAGACAGAACAGGTGCGTAGTACGTGGTACTCGCAACCGGCGTGCATGTATGAGATGTATGAAAGTGGACGAGACGAGGCAAAAGGAGTATGTATGGGTCGTAGCCGATGGCGTTCTGTCGTTTTTGCCTACCTCCGTTTCTTACGGAGGTGTGAATTTATTTGTGTATGTGTATGTAAGTAGGGTTTACGTGTTGAAAAACTTACATAGAACGTACATAATAGGAGATCGGACAAAAAAAACTAATTAGTCCGCCAGATAGATCTCCAAAAAACATTGGAGACGTATTTTTTCTTTTTTCACATAAACAAAAATTGAAGTCAATACAGAGCTTCGAAAACTCGTTAACTCTTCGAAAACGTTATATGATAGTACATTTTTAACTACAAATGACGTCACAACCACATCTTTTCTTCGTCAATTTTGATTAATTTGATAAAACAAAAAACACGTATCCAATATTTTTCGATAATCTAACTGACGGACTAATTAGACTTACCTACTGTTTTTTGACTCAGTCCGATCCCCTAGTGTTGTCTGAGTGTCGGAAAGTCCATGCAAAGCAGGGGTGGGTTAGTAGGTAATGTGTACATATGAATATGTTAAAACGCGTTACTTAATAACAAATATTTAATATAAACAGGCGCGCCACAAATTTGAATAAAAATCAAATAATTCCCTAATGCTAGGGTTGGCAGGAGGTCGCGTCCTTTGTACCTCTTAGACACTAGTAAATGACTTCTTAGTCATAACAATTTATCATTTTTCGTGTGGTCCTTTTTACATCAAGTCTTTTTTTCGGACGGGCAATTGCTGGAAAAGATAGATAATCATAAATTCTTTAAAAAATTGGGGTAAATGTCGCTTAAACAGGTACCTTTTCAAATAGGTTTATTTATAAGAATTGGCGAAATATGGGTGGGCTGAATAAGGTTCCCTTTTATGGCTTAAACCTTCAGTTACCGCGGCCTCGAAATATAGGGCTAAGAAGGAACATGGGTGGTTTTTATTCAGTAGAAGTCTGACACTCCCTTTCGCTCTGCCCAAGAGCGGGAGGGGTTATTTGATGATTTTCCACCCGCCAAAAAAAAAAAGGAAAATACAAGTGTGATTATATGCTATTTTAAAAAATTGTTGTTGATCTACAACGTAACGAGATGAAAATAATAGTTGGACTAAATAATTTAGGTTTTCATCTCTGAGATAGGTATGCTTGTTACACATACATATTATTAATGGTAATTATACATACTATTATTAGGCATTTGAAACAATATATAAAATAAGAAAATGTCTTTGAATAGGTATTAAAATATTATTTATATTTATATATTATTATTATTTATATATATTTATATATATATATTTTAATATATAAATAATACATAATATATATATGTATATGTGTGTAATAAGTAAATATGTGTGTGTTGTGTGTATATGTATAATAATATATATACAATGTGGAGCAGGACGATTGACATTCCTCTAAACCACGTAAAGAAAGGCATGCTCTTGACCCGTATACAAAAAATCAATCAAATCCAATGACTACTTTAGCCACAGGAAATTATTTTTCATTTTCTTATTTTTCAACATGATGTAGATCGGAGTCCGTAATAATAGGTAAACATTGTAAGGTCAGGAACCTGTGCAAAAACCTACGATTCTATTCTCAACGTCTCAATACGCTTGAAAGACAGAGAAAGGTGTCATACGATCCCACTCTGACGCGCCCCGCACACTCCCACAAAATACTACAATTATAAAGAAAAAGTAATATTACTTACGCAAATAATGCATTAGTGGTGCATAGAAAATTGCGAGTGTGTGTGTGAGCGGAATTTTTTTCGGCAAAAAGTCCTTGACTCGGTAACTATGTCAGTCAGTGCATAGCGGCGCCCTTTGAGGAGAGCACACGCCTACTTTTTTTATCACAAGACGAGCCGCGCGCGCATTGTCGTGATTTTATGAAAAGTTTGTTGTTATTGTGATTAAAGACGATTTATGATATTTGGATTAGTGCATAGGTTACTGTGACTTATTGGTGTTAGTGTAATATTAGTTATTTAGGCATTTATTAGGTAGCTAGTTTTGTGATTTAGGTTAAGTTAGTAAGTTTTTTAGTTTAATTATGCCTCAAATAAGGTTTTAAGTGATTAATTATTCAATCAGTGATCTTTTATTAATTAACAACTCGCAACTTAGTGAGTTTATGCCGCTGATTTGTTGTTCTCCGATAAAAAGTACCCACGCCCAACATCGCCGCCGCTCGCTGCACCGCGCGCACTAGGTCAGTGACTTTTCGTAGTTAAAGCGTGTTTACTTTTTATGCAGTTGATTCTGCTATTTATTTTGTTTGAAAATTGCAATTTTTAAATTTTCCACTAACTACTAATCTTCGTGTTTTAAAATGTTTCGATGGACTAGTACAGTGCTAGTTTTAATTTAATGTCGTAGTTCCAGATCCACATTGTATACATAATACCTATTCAAAGTTGTATAACAAACGTACATAATATTATGAACTCTAAAAACATAACACTCTTTTTTTTAGGTAGCCGTGTAAAAAGGGCATCCCTGCAAAATGTATCCGCAAGCAGTTAGCGGATTTATTACATTGTGCTGTAAATATGGAGTGAATCCAAACATTTAAAAGCATATTAAAATAATTGTTGTCTGATCCAAAAACTGGGCAACCCGATTACAGAATTTCGAATGTATTCTTCTCTCGTTTGGCATATTTGTTTGTCGTTAAATCGTCCTGTGTTATAGGATATAAAGAGATTTTTTATTCACTTTTAGGCAGTATATAAGGTTGGTGATGGGTCTCACTATAGTAGGACACCACTGTTTGTACCATTTTCCAAGGTAGAACCCCTGTTTCGAACTGCACTTCACTTCTTAAGAGAAACGTTTATGAATCGAGTTGTATAAACCTATCACCTGCTATAAAGCTACACTGAATGCCTTCACTGTTTATGAACCTTTTTATATTTAATATGTAAAATATTGAAATCGTTATTCAAGAAGTTCGAATCAGCATCATGTTATTTACGAGTAATATCTTGCGCTACCGATTAGCCTAGGTTATATTCTAGGTCAGGACATAAAGGGCAATTCGATTATTGCAATTGGTTCTGAAATTATCGCTGTGCTACATAGATACATACATACATAGATGTCAGAAACGTATCAAACCCTGCGTTTACACTAATATTAAAACATATATATTCTAAACGACAGTCATATTATGAGAGTATTGTCGTGTCTTTTATTTTTATTTAATACTTGCTGTTACCAGTGTCCTCACCCGCTACAACTCGAAAATTATCTCACGGGAAGATAAAATCGGGATAAAAACTAAAACTAATCGGGATAAATTATCTGTGTACAAAATTTTATCCAAATCCGTTCGGTACTTTTTGCGTGAAGAAGTAACAAATACTCAAGTAACAAATACTCACACACTCACAATCATTCGCTTTTATAATAATACTAGCTGTTGCCAGCGGCTTCACCCGCTACAACTCGAAAATGATCCCACGGGAAGATAAAATCGGGATAAAAAGTAGCCTATATGTTAATCCAGGGTATAACCTATCTACATACCAAATTTAACCAGCCGTTTATGCGTGAAAGAGTAACAAACATCCACACATCCATTCTCACAAACTTTCACATTTATAATATTAGTAGGATTAGTGTGCCTTTAGCTGTTCATCACACTAATATTGAACCGAAAGGTTGAATGAGGAAGAGCTAAATTAAGTTACAAAGATTAAATGGCTGTTTGCGAAACTCGTATAGAAAAACGTGAATATAAGTAAATAAGAAAACATGTCAGAAATATCGTCAAAAGATTTATTATAAGTCTTGTATGTAACATGTTTATGTATGAACATAAGAAATTATGCCTGATAATTATGTTCTGGTTTTGTCATAGATTACTGCTCCCCCAGTGTTCTTCACTATGTGCCATTAGTTGAAACACTCGGCGAACTGAACTGGGAAAACCGTCTAAATCGGAATCGCAAAAACAGGATTCGTAGTGGCTACTTGGCTAATTACTGGCGAGCAAGTAACGGTCCTAATTACAACACATGAGCACGTTAACTAAAGAGGTATTGTCCTTTTCTGTGGCCGTTTTTGTAGAGGACCCTTTGTTAGTATATTGATTTTTTTGTGTTTGCTTTGAGTGGTTCCAGTAAACAAAATTGAAGAAATTACATGACTACACATGCTTGTAATTCACGAAGGGTTAGGCAGAGGAGGGCACCTAATGCGGCCGCCACACACTCGACGAGTGGCATGGGCAGTAGCGAGGAAAGGAGACAGAGACATAGCGTGGCCACTTTACTCGTCATGCCGCACGTCATGCTCCTCGTCCTGCCCATCGCTCCCTATGTTGTCGGTTTTTGTTTTTGTAGGAGCGTCTCGATTAATTGCGTGAGTAGAGCAGTGTGGGCAGAGCGGGCAACATCGCGGCAAATAGCGGCAGCGCGAGGAGCATAGTGTGGCGGCTGCATAGTAACACACCAAATTCCAGTTGTTTTTAAGTCTCATGTAATTGATGTCATTTAATAGAGGGCAAACCTATTACCATCAAACGGGAATAAATGCAGACTCCACGGCTCTTACTGAGAAACTTCTGATGGAAATACCCAATAACATTTTGTCCTATCTAGGAATCGAATCTAACCGTCGCGATTGCAACCGCTACGCCAACGAGACACTCAAAGAAAATTAAAATTGAAAACTAAATTCAATAGGGATGTTTACTGACATAAAAAAATATGATTCTAAGTAGTCCGTCTTTTGATTATCGAAAAATATTCGATACGTATTTTTTGTTTTATCAAATCAATAAAAATTGACGAAGAAACAACGCGTCAAACATTTGAGTGGGGGGTTGTGACGACACTCACCGGTAAAGAATGTCATACTAATATCTTAGAAAATGACGTCACACGAGTTTTCAAAGCACTGTATCGTTTTCATTGTTTGTTTACGTGAAAAAAGAAAAAATATGTGTCCAATATTTTTTAGATATCTATCTGACGGACTAATTAGTTTTTTTTTTGTCAAGTACCCTATTTCGTTTTACAGTAAAGTAAGCTTTTAGAAATGTTCGTGACGTTGATCGTAATTCACCGTCTAAACTAGGCCACACATGTCAGAAGCAAGATCCATGTTAGCCGTCTCACAATTGTGTCTAAAATGGATTCAATTGGAACAGTCGTGAGCAGGCATCCATTATCTTATCACACGAGTCTCTCAACTGTAAAGCTCTGGATACATCACACACGCGTCTAAAGTCTTGACCACATGCTACTCGTACATACCAACCGAGACAATCATGTCTTGCGAATCAATCTACGACGAGGAAATAATATGTATTGTTGTTTCATCAAGTACCAACGTAGCTGTTTTTATTTCAAACTCTAGATACATTTTGTGAAGATGACATATATTTTTACGGGTCCTATTATATAGTCGAGCTGTAATATTCAAAGACTGGTAGTTTTATAAACTTATAAATATACAAGTAACACACATGTATGTTTGTCGAAATGTTTTTTTGAGTTGAAAATAGTTTTATGTCAGTTTTATGGACCATCTTCGATTTTCATTTGGCAAGAGCGCTTTTGCTTTTTACAATTAAATAAAACATCTCGTTGTACCCATTACGGTCAGTTACGCTAGTCGAAGTTTTGCGTGGATATAATTTAATATCGCGGTGGAACTAGCTTGAGCCGGTTAGAAAAAGCTTTACGATTTAACAAAATGTGACTTGCGCAAGCCGATTCCTTGTTGATAAGTTACTTATCTACTATATTGATCCCACTGCAGGGACTCAGTCCTCCTCTCTAGGAGAGGGATGGGCACCAGTGTGGATAGGTAGATGTCACATATCTTCGATTTTTTTGTTTCTAAGATACTTATGCCGTGTTTCCTTGCAATGTTTTCCTTCACCGTTTTAAGAGTGGTGATGAAATACATTACACAAAATAATGCGCCTGCCTGGGTTCCAACCCACGACCAACTGTTCGTAAGTCGGGGCTTCAATCACTGGGCCACCACTGGTCGATAAGTTACACTTATCGGCCAGTCCTTTGTCGTGATAGAGTCAAAAGTCAACTTTTTTGAAGGGTCCTTCCGCTCTGAGCAGAGCGGTGGGGAGTATCAGACTTCTACTGACTTAAAACCACTCATGTTCTTAGCCCTTTGCGTCGAGGCCGCGGTATCTTTTTTAAACAAACCGCGGCTCCGACGGGCGTTTAAAAAGGCCTTACATAAAACTGTGTTCATCCAAAAACAGCTAGATATATGTACAATACCGTCACTGAATAGATAAAAGGGTGCGGTCTTAATTCAACGGTCTTCAATATTATCAGCGGCTCATGGGGTAACGATAGCATACAATGAGGTTTTATCTCAGCCCTCCCACTGTGCGATCGCTATCAACTGCGACATGTAAGATGAAGTCCTCATTTAATAAGAGGAATTGTCGTTTTACTTAGAGGTAACTAAATATAGGCCATCCCTTCATAAGAGATTAGGTAACAAAAAGAATTAAAAAAATACGAATCAAACTTATTTATATTTTGTTTGTTCAACTCATAGCACGACAGAGTTTTTTGAAGCTTGAAAATGTAAAGAAGTGAGTACCTACTTAGGTACTCAGTCTTATAATCAACGCAAAAAGCCTTTCTAGGAAAAGTACCTAATGAATAAAAATGTTGTGTACTCATCTAATATCTAAGAGACACTTTATTTGTAAATAAGCCAAACAGAGCGTGTAAATATACAATCTAAAAGACACTCGAGTACACAAAAAATTTAAAACGTTCGTAACTATTGTTTGGGTCGAATATTTTTACACAGTTCCTTTATGTGGGAAAAGAAATCCCGCTCTTTCCCATAGTGTAGGCGTTATAATCTGAGAATAACACGCACAAAACTATTATATCGTCGCTGCGCGTGCGAATCCGCGTAAGAGCAACTTGTAAAGACCGCGTATTTGCTTTTTGATGATTTTACAGGAGGAAGAAAAAACTGAATATCTCAGCGATTTCAACTCTTATTACCGACTGAACTTAATAGCTAGTTCTTTACATATTTCTTTATTGGATAATAACGTAAATTTGCTCGTAATTGGCTTAGATTTTGTGTAAAGTCACTTACGCGGTTTTGTTTGAACTAATATTACAAAATAAGTAGACTTTAATCAAAGGTACGCGGTTTTGAAAGAAAACAATTCTGTAAATTTGTATGTATTTATTATTAAAATAATCAAATCTAACAAAAAATATTTTGTATTTATTATCAAAATCAGTTTATTAAAGAACCTATTTAACAGAGATCTTATTACAAAAGTTTAGACTCCTTAAGCAAGAGATCAAAATAATCATCTAAAACTAAAATAAGAACTCTTAAAGATTAAGCATAGGTACGTACCCACATACATAATGAAGAAAAATAAATATTTTTACAAGAATAAAAACTTGGAATAACAAAAATAAACCTTCTACTACGTTACGTACGTTCTTCCACTAGAATCAGAAAACCTTCAACACAAAATCTTGTGTCAGGTAGGTAGGTACTTAAATGTTTTAAATAAAAGTTTTCATAAACAAATAATAATCATAACAATAATCTGTTTTGCAATCTCTTAAATTCTAATTAAATTCTGTTAATCACAGCATTTCTCATAAAATTATTTGAATAGTAAATTATAAATTATCTAAAGTATGGCAGTCTTTAGGTTTACTTATGACATTCTTCAGCTCCTGAGGTGATCATATTTTGTCTTGGAAATTGTTTGCCTGGATTCATAAAGCGAAGGTATCTTCCTAATCACATAGGTACGTAATCTTCCTTGGTCTTCTAGGCAATGGGACAAAATCATCTGAAAAGTGAAGTTTATATTGTATGGTGCCACTTGGATTATGCTTTTGTTTCAATAAGACAATGATTCATAAATCAGGTAATCTTTGATTAATGTTCTTGCTGGTATAAGATCATTCTGAACAAACTCTGTGCCCTCTATCTATCATTCTCTGTCTCATAACTTTCGTTCTCTTCCAATTATTTTTATCTCCTTAGCGTATTTTTTTACATTTTTTTCTTTTCGTCTATTTCTCTTTCAGGAAACCACTCTACCTATACATTCTGCTTTACATTAAAATTTGTAATGCCTGATAAGTTGACAAAAGAATGATTTAAAATCAATGTCATCATTGTGATTTTCTGCCACCTAAGAGATTCAATTGAAGATCTATTCTGGAGGGTCCAAAATCGTCGTAAGGGTAGTAGGTAAACTCGGATATTAAACTCTCAAAGGTATTTCTGGTGTTAAATTTTTATTCGTAGACAAAGGTGTTGACACTGGTTGTAGTACTGCTTGATTTTGACAGTTATTTTTATTTAATATTTCTCTCTTCATAGGTAACAATATTTTTCGCCTTTCCGATAACTCTCGCAAAGTTGCGACGTTTTCTTTAATATCCGCATTTTCTAAAATAAAGTTATCTTGGTCATCCATCATTTGGGTAGTTACTTGTTAATGCAAGGATGTATCTATAAATAAGAAAAGAATAATTATTCGTTTCAGTATATTGCAATACCGCGTAACTTAGAACAAAACAAATAAATCATACGATGTCAAGACCGCGTAAATACTTGTAAGGGGTTATATTAGTCAGAATTAATCAACTAAAACAGAATTACGTGTAATTTATATATTCTAGCATAAACACATTACACACGAAGAGTAATAAATTATTCAAACATACTTACATGGTGGTTAATCATGGCAAAATCATTATTTTCGGGAGCACACACTAATCACGTTACTTTTTTCTCACGGCCGTAGTAAATACGCGCATTTGCTTCCAACTTTCAGGTCTCTTACTGTTCCGCGGTATTGTTTCGATAGCAGAACTGACGTTTCTCATTGGATAATTCAAATCAGGTGAAGTCTATTATAAGCCAATAGGCGTTTGGAATCAGCTAGCACGATATTCGAATTTTGCGCGTTTTGCTGTTACGCGGTTTTAACAAACTGCTCTTACGCGGTTTCGTACGCGCAGCGACGATATGACATTTAAATATTTTCTCAGACAAACAATTTAAAAAAACTTAATACAAAAAGACTAGGAATAATGCACATAAAAATAACAGCAGAACAAGAAGGTCAACATAATTTTGGACAACACAGTTGGTGCAGTAGCTGGCCGATGGAATACTACAGCTCGGGTTTGAATCCCGCACATAGCAAATTTTTGTATGGCCTCAACCATACAGGTCAGTCAGGTCAGTCTTTCTAACTGGAGACAGAGAGATGTTCCTATTGTTTCATCACGCTAATGTCTGCTATCTAAAACTAAGCTGTAACTCCTCTTAGTTACAGCTTAGTTTTAGGTAGCAGAGATTGCGATTGATAGTGAAGACCACTGTTAGTTCCAGTACAGTTATAGGTAACATCAGCAGCGACCATTAGGAGCTGCGAACTGTTAAACTGCGGGACACAGGTAATCTTTAAATAAAAGCCTGTCAAAACAAACCAAGGTATTGTGTTGTTTGATACAAACTTCAACAAAGTTGGTCTAGTTCGCATCGCGTTCGATTCCAAGTTGCGCGTCTATCGTTTCGCGAAATAAACAAAACAACTGTTTCCTCTGACACAGTAAAGTTCCCGTCTTTCCGAAGTAGATAGAACTTACTTATCTTGCTTGCTTCAACTAGATTTGTTTTTGGTTTCGTAATATTTGAGAGGCATCCATTTTTGGGACGAATTCGGTAGTAAAAATCCAACTCTACCAAATTTTTATGATCATCACACATCAACCGAGTGCGCCAACCAATTCGGCTGTAATTTACGTTGTTCACATTTAATTTTAATCACCAGCAATAGTTTAAAAGTCGAATTAGTACATTTATTGCGTAAGGTTAGACCTAACCTGGCGTCAGAAAGTACACATGCCTAGTGCTAAAATGAAGTGTTAGTGCGTGCTACGAAATCTTTATGAATATATTGTATTACTCATGTATATTGTAGTTCTAATTCTAGCACTAAACACCAAGATTATCAACTAAGGATAGAAAGCCAATTTAGCTTACTTACCACAGACCAAACACAGTCTTACATAGTGTAGGAATATCGGGATTAACCGTGGAATGAAATTATCGATGAAACGACAATGTATTTCTATTGTAACATGGATAACATTAAAAAAAATTGTACACCACCATGCTGAGATAGTGGTATTTTGGCCTCGTACGAGACTAATTGGGGTTTAATTAGTTTAAGGTTTTCTTTAGTTTATTATATTTTTGGGGTTATTGTTTTTTTATCAATTCAATTCAATACATTTTCTTTCTTTAACGAAGTTAGCCAAACACACACGATATTGCAATATTTATGCATAACTATATGTGCAAGAGCCTGAAGAGCAATAAGACGGTATGCGACTGCTGCCTTCGATAGTCAACTTCATATTTTCATTGCGTCGAGATACAAGTTTATTTATACGATTTCCTAAGTGTGTCGATGGCAATCTGAATTTAATGAGCCCAAAATTAGGCAATTAGACAATTTTGGCACTTGAGTAGCCTTCATCAATTCTTGTTGTTGGTTAAGTCACAGATTAAGTGTTCCACCGTTTATGAAAGCACCTCACATTATGTACTACACTCTAGGGTACTACATAACAGTCATGTATTAATAGGTTCCACCCACAGTTAAAGATGGAACTAAATAACGCAAGTATCACGATCTGTATGAAAACCAACCGTGCCATTTTTTTACTACCTATTATGACATTTAGTGAGGGAAAATCAAATCAATTCAAATACTCCGCCGCGTATGACCTTTTGCACCAGCGCCGACGTCCGACTGCTACGAGTATACACCGATGCAGACTGAGCTCGAAAGTGGCCTCTTACGATTTTTGTACGTAAGCTAGGCACGAGAAATGGCACGCGAAGTGTTGCTCTTGCCACAGATTACTGTGCTCTTGTGTTATCTAGGTCTATCTATTATAAATCTGTGGTTCTACCACAGATTTATATTGTGGTTCTACCTAAGCACGTTTTTAGTTCACACGATAATAAATATGAATTTATTATTGTGTAATATTCATTAAATATGTAAGTTTAATCAGTCTTTAACGTTCCCACGTCATAATCCACCACGTGGGAATAATGCGGATACGTCACCGTGCAAATGACAAAAGTAAATGTGCCTGCTTGGGTTCGAACTACAGATATCGAACCTTTGACCTTCAACTCGTAAGTCTGCTCTGAACTCCCAGGCTACCACGGCTCTTATCGCTATACTGTAAAAAAAATACACACACACACACACACAATATACCCAGAATCAAAACCAACATTATAATTAAGTCTTTTAAGCTATTCCTATAAAAAAGAAAACAATGTATGAAAGCAAGTTCCCGAAACTTGCACGATTTATTATCCAGATGAAAGTACGAATTATATTTCACAAAATATTGGTTGGCTGCTTGTTACATTATAAAAATTACAAGAAAAGGCGAGGAAAAGTTATCAGAAGTTATATTATTAATGTGTACGGGTTATTTATTACGAAATATGTACTGTATATTGAAATAACCCACTCGAATAACCGTAACATAATAACCGCGAATAACAATGTGCAATCTATCATCAGTTGTAACTATTATAATAGCGCTATTTATACAAACAGACGATTTGACGAATTGCCGATTTGACGAATATCCGACTTGCCCAATGTCGTTCAACCCATAAAGTACAACAGTAAGTACAGTGCTACGAGATAAAGATATTGTCAATGATAAACTGATGTTGCGTCCTGCCTGTCCTGTTACTTGCACATCACAGGAGCTGATGGAGGCTTCTGAAAGCGCCAAACTCGTCACCAAATAGGCCGACGCAATTTGAATTGTCATTGACATGGTAGGAAGGAGAATGTCAAACTGTTTCCACTGTAAGGTACAGAAAGGCCCCGACGGGGCTGCGGGTCCCGTCGGGGCCGCGGGTCCCGTTGGGCCTGCGGGTTGTTCAAAAGAGATACCGCGGCCTCGGCACAAGGGCTAAGAAGGAACATGGGTGGTTTTTAGTCAGTAGAAGTCTGACACTTCCTTCCGCTCTGCCCGAGAGCGGGAGGGGGTTATTTCCCACCCCAAAAAAAAGACAGGTACAGAAAGGTATTTATTTCGATTCACCTGCGTCCAATAATTTCAAGGTGCGGTCTGCTATAGAAATCTCCCCTAAATGAAAAACTTCGGAGTTATTAATTGCCCGGTACCCACGGGAATTGAATATGTTCAATAGGTTTTTTTTTATTATTTTGTTTTTTTACCTACAAAATAACCTACATAAATGGTCTTTGAGTTATTAAGGCCCTGAAACACACAGAGAGACGTTTACGTTTTATACAATGACTGTTTGCAAGTATTACAATCATCATCGGCTTAGCTTTCAGTCTGATGAGACAGCTAATTAGCAATACAACCCAGTACTGGGTATTAAGATACCCCTCGCCTTGGCAAATCTGGTTGTCAGAGTTTCAGGCCACTGACTACCTGCAAAGCCTGTCCAAGATCTACAACAATAGCCAGTGGCTTAACGACCTCTCCGAGCCACGGACGTAACTTTTTATGTAATAGATGGATACCCTTCCACAGACTAACCTTAACAAGAGCCGCTTAACCTTGAACATCGACCCGTGTAGCTGTATTATTTCGCCACACGCCATTATTTTTTAATTTGTGAACTAGTGCTATTAAATTAAAGGGAGGATCCATATGTCTACCCATTGCAATCGCTGTATGCTTCCAGTGCAGAAATGTTCAACAAAACATCTGCAATTTAAAATCCATTAGAGGTAAGTAAGTCATAATAGAAACACTTTCATCTCGGTTCCATACCGCAAAACCTAACGGCAATAGGTCGACAATATCCAATAGCCAGCAATCTCGTTAATATGCAGGAGTTCATTTTTATGAGACAGCCAATTATCATCTCAAAGATCTCGTCTGGTTTCAAATGATTGGCCTATTATGAGCTCGGCTGAAGTGGAACTGGCGAGATAGATTTTTTTAGAGGTCTTATTATTATTATTCTATCGTCAATCTTTTACGTCTGTACGTTCATCCGTCTTGACTGTCTCATTAGTGTAGTAACTAGAATGCTGAGGAAGAGAGTTTCTGGGTTCGATACCCGGGTGGGGACGAGAATTTCTCAGTAGATAGAGTGTTTCTCGCGTTTTGGTATGATAATTTGTCAAGCTTACCGACATACACACGGGCATCAGCTAAAAAAAAATACAGATTGTAAAATTGTAGAAGCTTGCGTCTGAATATTTACAAACAAAAATTTTTTGCATGTTGTTATGAATTTAAAACATCGTGAACAAAGCTGAACATAATGGTTAGAAAATATTCCCGTCGAGGCTGCGGGTTGTACACTAGTCACCGCGGCCTCGACATAAAGGGCTAAGAAGGAACATGGGTGGTTTTTAGTCAATAGAAGTCTGACACTCCCTTTCGCTCTGCCCAAGAGCGGGAGGGGTTATTTGATGATTTCCCACCCACAAAAAAAAAACAAAAAAAATGGTTAGAAAATGTTAACCGCCGCGTCTGTCTGTTCACGATAAACACAAAAACTACATTGATTTTCATTCTGTTTCAATATGGTTTCCACCAATGGATGTAATTGGTCAAGTTTTTGACATCCAGTGTTTCAATATGAATCACTTCGTGTACAGCTCAGCACAGGTGATCTATTAAAGAAGCTGCATGGGAAAAGAAGACAGTATGCTTTGCCGACCCCAAATAAAAGAAATAAAAGAAGACAGTATGCTTTGCCGACCCCAAATAAATTGAGATCAGGACCGGAGAAAGATGTTGACAGGTCATCTATTAGATATTAACTAGCTCATTCATTATTCTCAAGACTGAAATCACGCCCTGTGACTCGTCGCATGCTCTAAGCATCTTCGTGTGTTTGTTTTCTCCGCAGTCACAGTTTCAAAACCCGTGTCGTTTGAGCGTGGCCTAAGTTTACCGTCAATACTCAATACTTTATTGCATTTCACATGTCAATTTAGGTGGTAAACTTATAGTTAGATTACATGGACCCTGCCAGGGACATCAAAATAAGTGAGTAATCATCATCATCATCAAAATCAAAACTCATTTATTCAAACTAGGCTGAAAATCAGCACTTTTGGAACGTCAAAATTTACTTTACTTTAATTTACTTATTTACAAGAGACAGTCCCCCAAAACGCCCTTCGATACTTCCTAGTGTTTTTGCTGGAATCATCATCCAAAGCCAGATTTTACCAACTGGTGGATAACTCTCTTTATTTGCGCCAATCTACAAGCCAGCCAGCGGTTAGGCAAATAAATTACCATTAAAACTTTACCGGGAACAATGGAACAATCAAAACAAAATCAAAAAAATAAAATTAGGAAACAGTGCACGTGTGTCAAGCACTGGTTTTGTTACAAAACTACTTAGTGTTATTAAGTTGGACAAAATCCCTACGTTCGCCACGTTTCAACCGAGTTGTTTCGTTTAACCAAGTTAACTTTTGGTTGAGCTTTACGGTTCTGCATGCTAGGTTTCCAAACATTAAACTGGACCGGGGTAAGGCTGCCGACGATTAGCGACACGCGACTAGATTAAAATCAACATTTTATGAAATATAAACCTATACATGGACAGTTAAATGGGTTCTCTATGACTTCGTCGAGCTTCATTGGCGCTTTTCAAGTGGTTTGGGGGCTTGTAATAAATGTTCATGGGACTTTTTTAACTTGAACACGGTCTGGGTTAGTCGTTTGAGTACTCCATGGTTACCTACTCTTTTGAAAATAAGTTATTGGTTTTACAGTGTCAATAATCAAGTTTATTGTTAGTGTGTCTCAGCGACCGATTTTTTTTATTATAAATGCGCTTACTCTTGACCGCAAACCTGCCCTAAGGGCAGAGATGAGGTCGAGGATGGTACGAGCTTACCCAGAAGATAGACAACGAGTATTTACTGGCGACATAAATAAACTAGATTATAGAGATATCTTTACGAACACCGAAACTACATTCTTTCATATATATTATGTTTCTTGAACAAGAAAAATAGTTATCAGCAAGTCGCTTCGTCGTCCCATGGGACCAGTGCCTTATGCTGTACTTGCGTGAGCAGGACAGTTTAGAGGAGACTTAATAATTGTTACTAAGTTTATGTTACTGTTTCACTGTTGAGAAACCCGGTCTCATTGGTCTAACGCTACTAGAGCTGGAGTTTGATTCTGGCTGTCTCTGAGTTTGAATCCCAAGTCAGGTATGCTAGGGGAAGTCAATGGATTTTTTCATAAAGATTTTTTCAGTGTCATTTCGAAATATAGAAATAAGTTATACATCTCACGTGTTCACAGGCGTTACCTATGATATAAAATATTTATTATGTTGAAAAAAGGCACAGCTGGCACGGTCCTTCTGGATTTCCTAATAAAACTAAAATAAAACCTACAAAGCCCCCTCGAAGATATTTGCGTAACTAAAATAGCATGGTTAGCATGTGCACTAACAAAGCTCCCACTGCTGGGACACAATCATCCTCTCGGTGTGCACGCAAGTCAATTCAGTCAGTCTGCAAAATAAAGTTTAAGCAGGTATATGAAAAAATCTGCGCATGGAAACGGGATGCAGTCGATTCGTTGTCCGTCAGGCAGTATACAAGATAAAGTACAGATAAAATGGTTTTTGTTAAAAAAATATCTGCCGATTAAGTTAACCAGCACATTTGGGGATTACGAAACATTTGACTTTATCATCATCATCAACAGCCTATTAATGTTCCCACTGCTGGGACCTGTGCCTCCTCTCTTTGAGAGGGAATGGGCTTTATTCTCCCACGCGGGCCCAGTGCGGATTGGTAGATGTAACATGTCTTCGAATTTTTACCCGACTGCGGCGAAGCCCAAAAGGAGGGTTATGTGTTTGGCGTGTATGTATGTCCTTTTCTTTGTTCCCTCATAACTAATAATAATAAATAATAATAATAAATCGTTTATTTGCTAAAAACATGGTATAAAAGGTGGTAATGTTAATAATGTGAACAAACATGTTTTGCTTAATAGGTATTTTTATAAGCGTTCAAATAGGTACATGCTTAACGAAACAGTGTCATTTTATGTTCCAGGAACTCCTTGACACTGTAGAAACTATTGGCAGAGAGCCATTTGTATAATTTGTTCTTGAACATTCTTGTATTTAATGTTTTTAATTCCTTTGGTATTTTATTGTATACCTGGACACACATAAATACAGCTTTTATTATATTTCGCAAGCCTTGGGAGAACATCTAACACGAGACTGTAGGGGTCACGCCTGCTGCGAGAATTCACATCGCTTGCTTTCGCATACAGGTCCCTATGCTTCCACACAAACAAATTTCAAAAATATAAAGGGACGGTAGCGGCAACAAATCAAGTTTCTTAAATATCGGCCTGCAAGATTCGCCGGGCTTAAGGCCACTTATTGCTCTTATGCATCTCTTTTGTGCAACAAATGCTCTATTTTGATCAGTGCTGTTTCTCCACATAATTAAGCCATATCGAAGCACTGATTCAACATATGCATGATTTGTTGTTATAGATGTTTTAATGTTAGTTATGTTTCTAATCTGTTTCAGTGCATATACAAACTTATTAATTCGTTTGGATACTGTATCAACATGTGCTTTCCAGTTGATGTCTTGATCTAAGGTTACTCCTAAAAATTTAGTTTGCGTTACTTCGTGAATTCTATGTATATTCATTTTAATGTTGTGTTTTGCATTATTTGATTTATTAAATTGTATGTAAACGGACTTTCTTAAATTTATGGATAAGTTATTTTCCTTTAGCCATTTTATCAATCTTTCAATCACATTATTAATTTCTGTCTCGTGGTCTTTAATTGTATTAATTTTTTTATCAGATGTCACAATAATAGAGATGTCATCAGCGAATAATATAAATTTATGATTAGATATAGTAGTTATAGAATTTATATACAATAGGAATAAAATAGGGCCTTGTTTATTGGATTTGAAAGCAGAATAGTGAGATGTCATATTGTTACTTGTATCCATTTTAGTAATAGTAACGCATTGTTGTCTATTACTTAGATATGATGATAACCATTGAAGTGTAATGCCTCTAATCCCAGTTGCCTCCAATTTCTGTAATAACAGGTCATGAGAGACTAGATCAAAGGCCTTAGATAGATCGAAGAACAGCCCTGTAGCAAGATAGTTATGGTTCATATTCGTTAATACTATTTTTATAAGACTGTATATAGCTAACGTTGTTGATTTATTTTTTTGGAAGCCAAACTGTTCTTTCCTAATAATGTTAAATTTATTACAGAATTCAATCAGTCTTTTATACATACACTTTTCGACGATTTTGGGTAGAATAGGTATCAAAGTTATTGGGCGATAGTTGTTAATGTCTGATTTTTCACCGGTTTTATAAAGTGGTTTAACAATTGACAGCTTTAGTGCTTCAGGAAAAATGCCAAGTGAGAATGATAAATTAATTAAATATGTCACAATTTCAATAAGTTCATTAGTACATGCTTTAATACTATACTATAAAAGGTACATTCAAGAAAGAATTGATAACGTCAGTTTGTGATGAACTGACAAGTACATCACAACTAAATAAATATAATTGAACAGATGGTACTCATAAACTCACCACACTACTATAACATACTCACACACCTATTTACACTCCTCAGGCACACTATACTTACACACTCATACACGCTGTACTCTTAGCAATGTAAATGTATAGCTATAAATTGTAAATCCTTAATTGGCTGTAGGATAAGTTTATATTTTTAAGATAACATTTTAAGAGCTGTGGATTTTGTGAATAATAAATAAATAAATAAATAATTATTTTCGTGTTAATTTCGTCATAACCTTCGGAGTTTGTGTTACACAGTGACATAACCTCTGCTCTAACTTCATTTTCGGACACAGGTTTAAGGAACATCGAATGGACTACTGAACAATCGTTACTGTTTACTACTAACTAACTACTGATTACTATTAACTCCTAAACGGATACGTCGTTAGATTCGTCTTGACGGCGCGAGTTACTGGCTACATTAAAACTTAATAAAAAAAAAAACAAATAAATTTGCTGATGTGGGGCCCATATCGCGTATTAAAAAAAAACCATTACCTTTGAGTAGGGTATCAAAATGAAAAGGAGATTACAAAAATATACGACACTTATATGTTTAAAATAAATTCAAAGTTAAATCATGTGCGAAGAATTTTACGCGACCAACGAAAGAACAAACACAAAAGAACTAAAAAGTTGTAAATAAAAAAACTAGTCAAAAAACTAAAAAACCCGACTGAAAAAACTGAAAAGCAAAAAAACGAGCGGTGTCCATTCTATTTTTATTTCATAATTTAATATTCAAATGAACCCCGCCTGCTTCCAAGTTTTGTTTAACTTAAAATGGGCTTGTAAAAAAAATCCGACTGAAAAAGGCGGCTCTTCAGCCATCAACAATGGCTGAGTCGCTGTTTGTAAAGCTAAAGGTCAGTTTGCGAGTGGTCTTATTAAAGGTCACAAAGTCAGTCAAAATGTCAGTGAGAGACAATGTAGGTCACAGACAGGAGCCATATTGCTCCAAAGTGCACTTACTGCCGTCAAGCCAAAGAACTACCCTATCCCGGTTAAGCTTTTTTTGACAATGTTTTAATTTCAAGCTCCATAGTTATCTGAGGGTACTTTTTAACTGTTCGGAATAGTCAAGGCAGTCGCTGCATAGGTTCAGTTGTATCTGATAAGACGGGGAGTCGACCCAAACATAGTTCTACATTAAAAAAATATAGAGAGGTGTCTTATGGATGCCCGGTTTGAATAGAGCTGCACGCCATTGCTCGCATAATTTATCACGCAAAATTGATAAGTTAAATAAACAAAGAAAGTCATTTAAGAGTTAAAGTTATAAAACATATTCTCAAAATTATAACTCAAGAACGGGCTCACCTATCCAAAGCAAATGTTGAGGCGGTTTCGGCCATTTACGAAACCGTAGTTTCGTAACTGGTTTCGATGAAGGAATAATTTGTCCTTGTACGTAACTAGTTTCGATGGAGGACATATTTGTCTTTGTACGAAACCACGGTTACGTACAAGGAATTTTTGCAAAAATATGAAATTTTACTAGTTACGAACAAGGAATAATAATTATTTTATCGAAACTAGCGATTTATGTCTTAATTGGTCCAAGATTCCATAGCCGCAAATGTCATTCTGCAAATTTCCAAAAAAAATATACAGGTTGTAAACCGACCCTTTACGAAGCATTCATCATACTGAGTACCCCTACGAAGAATTATTACTGGGATACAACATTTATTTTGGGCCAAAAATCACATTTTGAAGTAAAAAAAAAATGGAAGCATCCAGACCAATCGGAGAGGCCAATCATCTTCCCAGACACACACAAAGCGTAGCTACAAGTATGAGCAGTAAGATCATAAGTCTGTCAATTATGAACCGATTTTCATAATTCTTTTATTATTTGACAGAGTATAATCCGCGTACCTACTAGGGCCGCGCGGCTACTTGAAACGCGGTACGGTGCCCCGTGAGTATGGGACGGTTGTCGGTCTACTTCAAAGAAAGCGTTGTGGCTCTGGGTAATCGGTCAGTGCATTAGTACCAAAACATAATGTACTTAAAAAAAAACTATGAAATAATTTTTTATTTATTTTAATACAGACTTACCTATAGTATATATTTCAATAATTACAAGATGAAGGTCAGTTCAGTAGACAGCCAACACAGCACAAACACAAACAGCTCTACTGAACTACCTCAATCTCCAAAATAATTCCTCCATGGAAACAAGTTACGTACAAGGACAAATCATTCCTTCATCGAAACCTTAACAGTAAATTCTTTGTACGTAACCATTGTACATAACCGTGGTTTCGTACAAAGACAAATATATCCTCCATCGAAACTAATTACGTACAAGGACAAATCATTCCTTCATCGAAACCAGTTACGAAACTACGGTTTCGTAGACGGCCGAAACCGTTGAGGCTTTCTCAAAATTAACGACAAACTGAATCGATTTAAAGAAAATTCAGTTTCCTAGCTGATCGGAAAGAGCCTTAAACATCACTGCAAAGAGATGTAGGTTTTAGGTTTCGTTTTTCATTGTTACACATTTTCTAGTCTAGCCTCTCAGCCCGCAAACAAATCAGAATGATAACCCGCGATAAGGAACTCGGTTCCAAAAATGTACCCATGTCACAAAAGTAACATAATAAAAGCTTTTTATTGAAGGGGAAAATAACGTGTTTAATTATCGATCACTAGTTGTCACTCATTCTAAGATAAGATAATTTTGATGTGTCCAAAACATGAGTATAAACAAACATGGCCGAGATATGTCATCAAATTATATCACAGCAATATTTTGCATAAACGGTGTACAAATATTAAATGTTACAAGCAGTAATAGTCTAGTATTATGAACACGGGAGACGTACCTCTGATCAAATATGTGGGGGTCGGCTTCTAGTCTAACCGGATGCAGCTGAATACCAATATTTTACATGGAGCGACTGCCTATCTGACCTCCACAACCTAGTTAATACTAGAAAATACGATACCCTTTGGTAAGACTGGTTGTCAGACTTTCAGGTCACTGACTGCCTGTAACGACTGCCAAAGATACGACAGCCGGGACCAACAGCGTAACGTGCTTACCGAGGCACGGAGGAAACTCGGTATGTAATGGGCGGTCACTCATCCACAGACCAACCCAGAGATCGACCTAATGTGCGTACCTATTGTATAATTAAAATTTGCTTCGGTGAAGGTGAAAAATTTTGTGAGGAAATGAACATGCCTGAGAGATATTTCTCGACGACATGTAAAACTGTGTGTAAACCGTTCATGTGCTGCATATAAACTGAAGACCAGGTGAGGCACTGACCACGCGATAAGAAGGTGCCTCAAGTAATTTTAAATTCATCCGTTACACAAACAATCAATCTAAATGGTACAAAATGGTAGAAAATGCCCAAGGTATTAAGTCCGCCTTTGTACGGTTTTATTACTTGTGCATAAAGTTCTAATCACACTAATGAAAACTAGTTTATTACCTGGATTAACACATAGGATAGTTTTCATCCCGATTTTATCTTTCCGCGGGATAATTTTGGAGTTGTAGCGGGTGAAGCCGCTGGCAACAGCTAGTCTATATATATAAAAATCAATGCCACTTTTCGTTGTAATTTTATAACTCAAGAACGGGAGCACCTATCCAAACCAAATGTTCAAGCTTTGTTTGGACTATTTAGTAAATGGTTTATGTGAAGTTTGTACAAAATCGGTCGAGCGGTTCTTCATTTATCACATTTTTTGTAACAAATGACTTCAATAAATGGCGGATCATTTTGTTAGTGGGGATTTCTGGGATGGTTTAAAAACACAATTATTATTGGTAGGTGGCGCTGCTATCAGGGCCAGACGACGTCTGCCAGGTGCGCTAGTCTAATATAAATATCATTATTCTCCTGCCCTTATCCCAATTTATTTGAAGTCGGTGCAACTTGTCTTCTTCTTCCATACTTCTCTATTTCTCGCCATGTCAGCAGTCACCTCTCCCTTCTAGCCATATCATCTTTCACACAGTCCATCCATCGTTTCTTTGGTCTTCCTTTACTCTGATACCCATCCAAATTCATACTCAACATTTTCCTTTCAACATTTTCTTCATTCCTTCGCATTATGTCCATACCACGACAATCGATTACCACACAACTTTTCATTCACCAGCGCCACTTTCAGACTTCCTCATAGGTACTCATTCCTTATTTTATCCATTCGCGTCACACCACACATCCCCCTTAGCATTCTCATCTCAGCCACATGCCTTTCATTTATCCCTTTTGCGGCCCAACATTCTGATCCATACACGACGGCAGGTCTAACCATGGTCTTTTAAATCTTCCCCTTGAGTTTAAGAGGAGGCTCCCTAAATTTTATGTTAATTTGCATTAATATTCTGAAACAGTCGTACATTCAATCAAAATGGAACTTTAGTATATGATTTATTGGATCTTTTTCTTTCCATGTACAAGACAGTTACGTAATTGTAGCATATTCGCTCGATTCATTTTTTATTCGAAAATCATGTCTTTTTTAACGAAGATTGCTCCGCCTTTATGTCTAAAATAAATGTTCACTGTAAGAAAATATAGTTTACTATCCAGCCACAAGATATTTATCAATTACTACTTTAGTTATAAACGAAATAAGAATTGAGACTTACGTACTACTTTAGTTATAAACGAAATAAGAATTGAAACTTACGACATTTAGTTTCGTGCTCGAACGCGATCAAAGAGCGCACGCGGTATTCGACTTTATTACTGATGTGCTAGCGTCTAGCACATAACGCGGATTGGCGGGGTGCATGGGGCGGAGCTTGCGTGGAAATTATTTTAGAGTGCCTGGTCTTAAGGGGAATTTGGGAGTCGCATAATGTTCCCGTGACTTGACGCCATTAATTCCACCCAGTGTAAATTCTATGCTTTATAAAATGTGCAATACAAAA
The DNA here is from genome assembly GCA_932274075.1 of Diarsia rubi. Classification (NCBI taxonomy): domain Eukaryota; kingdom Metazoa; phylum Arthropoda; class Insecta; order Lepidoptera; family Noctuidae; genus Diarsia; species Diarsia rubi. Next base: position 23,753,241 of record OW026413.1, on the reverse strand, counting down.
CATGACTCTATACAAATTGTGTTCATTTCAAGAATGTCTTTTAGTCAAAGAGCTCTTCCAGACATCTCTGTCGCTTTGAGGCAACACACTCACTTTAGCTAAACGACTCGACCTCGTAGTTCAAAGGTTTAAGAAGCCACAGCTAAAGTCGTGCAGTAATCGTGTAAAAGGTTCAAATCCCAGCAACTCTTGCGAAGTGCTCGTTTGTCAGGAAATGTAAGAAGGTTGTACCTTCGGACAAGCTGTTGGATTTACAGTATACAAACTTGGAATTACTTTTAACCGGCGTTGTACCTAAGTGTGGTGTGCAGTCAATTATTTTAGGTGCAGTTACACTGAGGCTTGATACTTATTATTCCTGAATATTACACTATAGAATTAGAGTTTTTGCCCGCGGCTTCGCCCGCGTTAAATAACGATTTCCATACAAACTTTCATCCCCTATTTAACTCCCTTAGGGGTTGAATTTCGACAAATCCTTCCTAATCCTTTGTCTACATTATAAAGAAAACCTCCATGGAAAGTTTTAGATTTTTAAGTCCAAGGGTTTGGGCTGGGCGTTGATGAGTCAGTCAGTCACAGTCAGTCTTCTCTTTTTACCCGACTGCAAGTAAAGGGTTTTGTTTTTCGCGCCTATCTTTATTCCCTAATATCTTCCAAACGACTCGATGGATTTCTTTAATTAAGGTAGGTACCGTTAGATTTGTCTCATTAGTCCAAGTGTTCATAAAAAGGTTACATAAAAAAATAAAAATAAACGTTGCCCCACACTAGGAGTTTCTCCGGTATCGCGGGTGCGTTCACAAACATTTATAGTTACATACAAAAATACCCAGACCCGGAACAACTATAATAATTATTAAGGGTGAGGCTGCAGGGTGTAGCTGGGTTGGTGCAACAAGAAATGCCGGCGTAATATTGAGATCACGTTTATTGGGGAATATTACATTGATGCACATAGAACTTAAAACCAATATGGCCGCATGCGCAGGAAGAAAATAGGAAAGTGTGCGCATCGATTCGCGTTTGGTGGCAGACTAGCGGGCGGTCCACAGAGTGACGAGCATGTCAGCGTGTCCCACCCCTAATAGATAGTGATGCTAATTTCTTACTAATACTAAACTACTCTAGTTACATTTTTGTAGAATTTTATTAATGAGCGCGTCGCTAACATTCCCCACCCTAGTGCTGTTATACAGAGCACTCATCATCTAGAGTGATAGGAGCGACGCGTGCCGCGGAGCGGCGCCACGTCCGGGAGCCAACCTTCACCTCCACAATTCTGATACGACCGTCCTTACCTGGGAACACCTCAGTGATTATTCCCTTTGGCCACGAATTGCGGGGAGAGTTCGGGTCCACAACCAACACGAGCCCGCCTTCTCGTAGCGGTGGTTGCTCGGTTTTCCACTTTCGCCTAGGGAGTAGGTCAGGTAAAATTTCTCTTACCCATCTGTGCCAAAACATGTCAGCCAATCGTTGACTTGTCCGCCAATGCCTCCGTAAGTACAGGTCAGAACTGTCAAACGCTCCGACTACAGGTAAGTTTGACGACGTACCTAGCAAAAGGTGATTAGGGGTGAGGGATTCCACGCCCCCGGGTTCAACTGAAACGTGCATCAAGGGACGACTATTTACTATATTTTCAATTTCCGCTAGTAGTGTGCTCAACACTTCGTCCCTTGGTGCCCGTTCGAGCAAAACAACTTTGAGCGACGTCTTGACGCTGCGAATCAGTCGCTCCCATGCCCCACCCCAATGGGGACTGGCAGGAGGGATGAAAGTCCAGTCCATCCCATTGTTGACACCTACGTCTTTCAGTACCTCTTGATCCAAGTCCCGCATGGACTTTTGGATTTCTTTTTCAGCGCCTCTTAGATTTGTGCCATTGTCGGAATACAAGTGACGTGGCCAGCCGCGCCTCGCTGCCATCCGACGCAGTGCCATAATCAACGAGTCCGTCGTGAGAGAAGCAACTATCTCCACGTGAATGGCACGTAACGTTAAACAAGTAAAAAGGACACCGTACCTTTTTTCTCTGCGTCTGCCGACTGTTACCTCCATCGGACCAAATAAGTCCAGCCCACAGTGAGAGAAGGGTCGCTGATGATGTGCCACACGAGACTGAGGCAAGTCACCCATACGAGGAACTACCGGCTTGCACTTCTTGATGCGGCACAGTATGCATTGCGACACTACAGTCTTTACGGTAGGTCTTAGTTTCACTAACCAATATTTTTCCCTTAACAGGTTGACTACTGTTTCTTGGTTTCCATGAGCCGCCTTCACGTGGTAATGCCGAACAATCAGTCGAGCCACAGGGTGCCGGCCGTCTAGTATTACCGGCCTCTTTACCGCCATGTCGACATCTGCTGCAGCATCAATCCGACCGCCCACGCGAAGCAAGCCATGCTCGTCTAAATATGGTGACAGAGTAAGTAAGCGACTATTTTTACATAGGGCCTTACCATTGCTAATTGCAGCTAATTCTTCAGCAAACGACTCCTTTTGTGCGTGTCTTATCAGCTGCTGCTCTGCTCGCTCCATCGTCTGCACACTATAGCCACTGCCGGACAGACCTTTTAACCTATCAACAAATATAAAAACAGCGGCTGACGCCCGTAGAAGGCGCAGCCAAGAAGAAAATCTAACCGGATCTGGAACCGGTGAACAAACTAAGTGTTCCTGAACAACAGCTGTTACCGCCTCGCATGTTGTGCTTGTTTCTGGTTGGATGACGTCCTCAGGCCATGAAGCGTCATCAGAGTGCAAGAACGCTGGACCGGTCAACCACTCAGGATACAAAGTAGGATTGAAAGTTTCCCGTGTAGCTAAGTCAGCTATGTTGAGCTTCGTGGGAATGTATCTCCATTCGTCAATACGTGTCAATTCATCTATCTCCCCAAGACGGTTCGCTTCGAACGCTTTATAGGTACGCTTGTTGTTACGAATCCAATGGAGAACTGTAGTGGAGTCGCACCAAAAGAATCGACGTATTGGAGATAATCTGTGTTCCTTACCGATAGTGTCGGCTAGCCTTGCCGCTAACAATGCCGCTTGCAGCTCGTATCTAGGTACTGTCATAGGTTTCACGGGTACCACCCTGCACTTACTTGCAATAAAGGAAACACGTATTTCACCTTGCGCTTCCCAGCGCCAATATGCCACCGTACACAGCGCTTTAGTAGATGCGTCACTAAATACATGAAGATGTAAGTTACTATAACCAAACTCGTTTGTAGTCGAACTCGTAGCACTGGTGTCGGCCGCTACGCTTTCGTAGCCCGTAGCACGAGGCTGCGTAGCACTGTGAGATACGAGTTGCGCTTGTGCAGGTGCGTTCGCGGGGTATACAGACAACGCGTGGCATCTTGGAATGCGAAGTGTACTAATAACGTTAATTAGGTCAATCCATTTTACCCACCTTTCGTAGATGTTATCAGGAACATTATCGTCCCATCCAATATTCAGGCGCCAGGTATCCTGTAGAAGGATCTTACCCTGAATAGTGAAGGGGGCGAGAAATCCTAGAACATCAAAAATAGACATAATAACTCTTAGCATAATCCTTTTTGTCGGTCGTTCGTTACCCTGAGTGATATCCTTAGGGATGCGTTTTAGCGACACGTCAAACCCAAGCACATCATCTCCAGGGAACCAAATAAGTCCCAGTGTTCGCTCACCTCCGTATTGCTGACCGACTTTGAACTTTACTGCAGCAGATCCTAAGGTCTCTTTTGGAATGCTGTTTAAAACTGCGACGCTGTTGCTCGTCCAGTTTCGAATCTCGAACCCACCAGCCTTGTGAATGTCACTAATGTTACTCACCATGTCAATTGCGGTACTTTCGTCCGGCAAACTATCTATATAGTCGTCCATATAATGTGAATGGTAAATAGCATTGACTGCGGTCGGCAAGGATGACTCATAGCGGCGTGCGTTTTTGTTTTTAATGAATTGAGCTACAAATGGTGAACAATTAGCTCCGAAGATTAATGATGTCATGACATACGTTTTGATGCTTTCTGTAGGGCTGCTTCTCCACAGAAACCTTAGTGCGTGCTGATCCTCGGCGTGTATTTTTACCCTTAGAAACATGTCCCTTATATCACCCGTTACTGCGACTTTATGTTCTCTGAAGCGCAGCATTATTCCAAGCAGTGATGACAAAAGGTCGGGTCCTGTGAGCAAATAGTCATTAAGGCAGGAACCATCTACCTTACCTGCGGCGTCGAAGACCAGCCGAAGCTTGCTTTTGTTTGGATTGTCAACACCGAAATGAGGTAAGTACCACGTATTCGATGTGACGTCATTTTCCACTAGTTCACGCGCGTAATCATTCTCTAACAAATGACGAACGCGTTCCTTATACCTTTTAGCAAAACCTGTGTCTTTTCCCATTTTCTTTTCGATACCTTTTAATCTTCGTAGTGCGTTGGGGTACGAGTCCGGCATCGTGCGACTTGACGCCTTCCATGGTAAGCTTGTTAGCGAACGCTGGCATGTTATGCCAGCGTTCGCTAACAAGCACCGCTGATCGCTCCAGCTGATCGATGGCGCGCAAGTCGTCAACGTTCTGACGTGGCTTGCCGGACACACCCATGGCATCCAATACAAAGAACGTCGAACCTCCTCACGGATTTCTTAAAGTAAACTGTCATGCAATGAAATGTCACTTACCTCTTCGTTTTCTGCGATGGTCAGAGTAGCCTCAGCGCAGGTAGAGTGAGCGCCGGCGGCGCCGCTCCGCGCCACGCTCACTTTACCATGTGCACACCAACCTAGGGGGGTAAGTGTAGCGGACGGCTCATTTACACTACCTAACAATATTTTTAAAGGTGCAATTAGGTTATAATTATCTTGGCCAATCAACATATCAGGTTTTGAATCTGAGGTACACAATTTATCTTTAATATTGTTTAGATGGCAATACTTATTACAGTCTATAAGAGATAACTTTTGAATAGGCAAACTTAACTCCTTAACACAGCGCATTCTTATATTACTATATAACTTATCATCATAATGTCCAGCAATGTCCACATTCACAACCGTTGATTCGCATACCATAGCGTCATTGTTCCATGCTCCGCGCACTGATAGCGTTTCGCGACGGCCGCGCAGCCCGATGCGCTCAGCGAGGCCCGCGGTTATTAACGACACACTCGATCCGTCATCGAGTAGCGCGGTGGCATTTACGATACCTTTAGGGCCGTGTACACGAACAGGTAGCACTTTTAATAACACTTTATTGTCACATTTTCACTCGCTCTGATGTACGTTATGGTTTCCGAAGGCGCGTTAGGCTCGGCGCGTTGCGCGTCGGCCGACGTCGTAGTACTCGTGTTGTTATCAGCGCTAGTGCGCTCACGTTGTTTACTCGTAGAATAATGCAGGAGACGATGATGATCTTCCTTACAGCCGTCCTTGTCGCACACAGGAGCTGAACACGTTTTTTATCGTGTTTGGATATTAAACACTTGTAGCACAGGCCGTGTTTTTTCACATGTTGCCACCGAACCTTACGTAGTGCTTTCTTGTATTGTTTGCAGTCGCTGAGATTATGTACCGCCGCGCGGCAAAACAAACAATTAGCGTTACGTTCTTCGTCTTGAACTAGTACGGTCTGTGAGCGTGTGCATGCACTTGTTTTATTTTTCAGATGCTGGTCACTTCGAAAATTAGTGAGAATACTTGCCGTGGTAGAAATCTTTACAGCTTCTTCATATAAAAAATCAGATAAAATCACCAACCTTGGTTTCTGTCCTTCGGTGATCATTTTATAGCTGTAGTCGGACCACTTTGAGATGAGCACTGCGGGGAGTTTGGATAAAATCATTGAGACGACATTGACACCGTGTAGGTACTCCTCGCGTCCGACGGCTCGTACAGCTTCCACTACATTTTGTAATTTCACAGAAAACCCGACGATTTCTTTATGATATTCCTGTTGTAATGGCTGAAGCTTCTTTATATCTTGAAGTATTCTTGAAATAATGCAGTCGGGATTGCCAAACCGTAACTCCAATGTCGATATCACTTTGTCAGGCGACGTGGCGCTTATAAACAATGCGGCTACTGCATCTTTCGCTTGCCCTCGTAGGCATTTTCGAAGCCTCCATAAGTTTTCTTTTGGCGTGAATTTACACAGTGCCGTCGACTCGTCGTAGGCTTGTTTAAATTGGAGCCAATCCAACTGGTCACCCGAGAATTCTGGTAAATCTCTCGATGTGCTCATGCGGCTGAGCAAACTGGCTTGAGGCACGTTGCTTGCGCAATTACTAGAAATATCCTTTAAAGCACTAGCCAACATAAGAACCGCGTTGTTAAGCACAGTCACGGAGTCGCCGGGCGGTGGCGGCGGCGGGGGCGCATCGGCGGCGCCCGGCCGGCCGGCCACGTGCTCGGCGCGTGGCGACGGTACTTGTTCGTGCAACTCGCCCGTTTCAAATCCTTTCTCGGGGGCTTGTTGCTCCATTAGGGGTTCTTTGTGGTTACTTTGATGGATTACCCAATCCTCCAGGTCTCTGTGAGGAAGTTCCTTCCCATCTATTAGTGAACTGTATTCCAACTGTTCTTCCTCGTCGTTGAGTGCTGCCAATTGAGCATCTAGGTTTTGATCGATGAGCGCGATCCGAATAGCAGCTTCCAGCTGCAACAGTTTCTTTTTACTTTCCCGCGTGGATTTGCTTGATGACGCAACAGATTTTGGTTTTACCGGCGTTTTCGCGGCACGTGGCAGCGGTTCCGACTTTATGCTGCTTTCTCGCGCATCGGAAAACAATCGTTGCGGCACAATATTTTGCTTGAGCGGCTCAGATTGGGCGTTTTCTAGATTGTTCTGTTGCACACGTTGCTCCTGCAGGATTTTTGCTCGCCGTGTTTGAACGCCTGAGTGGATCATTGTAGATCTGGCTCGAAGTACCACTTTATTAAGGGTGAGGCTGCAGGGTGTAGCTGGGTTGGTGCAACAAGAAATGCCGGCGTAATATTGAGATCACGTTTATTGGGGAATATTACATTGATGCACATAGAACTTAAAACCAATATGGCCGCGTGCGCAGGAAGAAAATAGGAAAGTGTGCGCATCGATTCGCGTTTGGTGGCAGACTAGCGGGCGGTCCACAGAGTGACGAGCATGTCAGCGTGTCCCACCCCTAATAGCTAGTGATGCTAATTTCTTACTAATACTAAACTACTCTAGTTACATTTTTGTAGAATTTTATTAATGAGCGCGTCGCTAACAATAATAATAATAATTTTTATTTCACAAAAACATAGCACTTTGCACTGTATCCATTGTTTTTAAAAATGGCGTAACTATCTCTAGGCCATACAAATATTTGTTCCGTGCGGGAATCGAACTTGCGACACGAAGCGCAGCAGTCCATTGCCTAAGCCACTGCGCCAACCGTGTCGTCACATTAATAATATCCTCTCTGAACTGTACAACCCAGTTAGTACAGAATAATTATACGAAAAAGAACTGCCATCTTTATAGGTATAAAACAGAAATAAAAATGAGTCACTTACACACAATTTGGTTTAAAAAAATTGCTGTCATAAAATGGCCAGGCCATTAAAATGGTTTTAATCACGCTATGATAACGTCATGCACATAAAAAATGACAATACATAGTTTTCAAGTATTCAACAGTATTCGCAAGTAGGTATAACAGCTATGATGCTCGCTTTAAATACGAAAACCTTGTCAGTGTAAGCCAAGTGGATAGTGGAAATGTCAACCGAATATTTTGGATAGTTTTTAATATAGTTTTTTTTTAATACATATTATATATCGTGTATATAGTGTAGGTATATCACGTATGTGTACCCACGACTTGAATCACTGAAGGTCAAGGATAACTTATCCTTGACCTTAAGTGTTTTAAGTACCTACCCCATGCTACGTCTAATGGAAGAATGATAAAAGTTCGTCTATTCAAAATACACAAACTAGAAAATTCAACGACGTACGTTTACACAGTTACTATGTATTCTTATAGATATTTTTCATCCGTTGTTTTAAAGAAACCTGTTTCATACATTTTAACCATAAATTATAGTGTACCTAAGTATTGCAGATTTGTAGGATAGAGTTGTTGTTTAATAACCAACAAAAAATTCTGTGGGGGATTGTTGAAAATGATGAACTGACTACGTTGTGACCGTTTTAGCGTCGGTGTCTCTTCCAACTAGTTTTCCATATTGTTTTAGTTTTCCAATAATTTTAATAACGGACTAAATTTTTCAATGTACTACCTACGTACTGCAATAGGTAGGCAATAATAATAGACGCACCCCTACAGGGTATTTTACCAAAAAAATCTAATTAGTCCGTCTGTTAGATTATCGAAAAATATTGGATAGGTACGTGTTTTTTGTTTTATCAAATTAATAAGAATTGACGAAAATATAACGTGTCATCTTTCATGAGTGTCGTACTAACCTTGTGACGTCACACGACTTGACGCGACTATTCGAAGCACTGTATTGTACTTCATCTTTTGTTTAAGTGAAAAAAGAAAAAAATACGAGTCCATTAGTTTTTGAAAATCTATAATTCGTTTTTTTTTTTTTGTGAAATACACAATCACATGGAACTTAAACATAACTTGTTCTGGTGAATGTGTACCTGTGCCTAACCTTCCGGGAATTAAAATTGTGTTATACTGTCAAAAATAATATTATGAAATAATTATTCTTGTCTGTCAGTGTGTCCGCTTTGACTATTTAAACCCCACAACGGATATTGATGAACGATTTTGAAATATTCAAAGGTCGCTAGAAAAGGTTTAGCTTGATTTATATACAGGCCCAGTAGGTAAGCTATAAAATTTAATGCATGGTAAAGCTTTAGACCAAGGTTATTCATAGTATTTTGCATCGTAAAATAAGTCGCGCACGAACCATAAAACCTCCTTTTCCTCTCGATATCGGCACTCTATCAGCGTTACATTAGTATCGAGCTAATGGCAATACCCTCCTAATGAAATGTCTTTTATAGTACTAACTTCCTGTATAAATGTCCTATATACTACTAATGCTCTTATTTTATAACTTTGTCCTATGTAAACATCCTATAAAATATTTTGATTTAGGCGACGTAAAGCGCACAGGGTTTTATTTGTTCGAAATCCTGTGTTTACATGGTATATCGTCATTTACCTAGACTTTTCTAAGCTTTGTTTGTGCTAGCTTCCAGTCTAACTGCATCCAGTTAGACTGATGCAGCTGAAAACCGGTATATTACAGGGAGCGACAGCCTATCAGACCTCCTCAACCTACTTGGTACTTGGTAATATGATACACATTTTTTTTTTGGTGAAGGAAAACATCGTGAGGAAACCAGCATGTCTTAGAACCAAAAAATTCGAAGACATGTGACATCTACCAATCCGCTCTGGGCACGCGTGGGGGATTATAGCCCATCCCTCTCCTTGAGAGGAGGCCTGAGGCTCTGCAGTGGCAACATTATAGGCTGATGATGATGATGAACTGTATATTCCCTAATTTCCATTGACCCACTTTTCTACAACACTCACCTACGTTTATGATAATCGCATTAAAACTTTCCACGAGTCATATTAATTGCACGTGGAAACTGTTCAAGCGTCCAACAAAGTGCTGTAGAGAGATAATTAATTGGTAAACTAAACCAGGTTTAAAAGGTAGCGAGAACAGTTATACCCACTGCAATACGGATGAGTTTGAAAACTTTTAACTTACTGATTGTTTGAACTATTTTGTATTTTTACATTTATCAACTAAGTACCTAATTGCTTTAGAAAGGAACTACCATTAATACTGAAAACGGGATATTTACCATGAGAACCTTTTTTAGAGAGGCAGTTTGGAGTGAGATTTTTAACTCTTGTGAGCGTAGCATAACTTTACACTCTTAGTTATTACTAAGGGGGTAGGTAGAGAGCTCACAATAGTCTTTTAACGGTTTTATTTTATCACCCCATTGTCGCATTTGCTATGGCAGGTTATGAGATCACACAGTGTGATTGGGTTTTCCATCTGGGAATGTTCAGGGGCAGGCATTGCAGGCACTGTGCCTGGATTGGCGCCTGGATGTCAATAAGCTGGGCAGTTAGACATGGCGCTGTGTTACATGGTAGTCTAACATATATAACGAAATGTTGTAGGTCATGAAGATACACTTCGCCTATACCTTCCGGGTAAACAAGAATGTCGTGTCACAGACTTTCTCACTTATTTTCATAATAAGTTGCAAAGAGTTACACTTTCCACAACACGAAATTCTGTGATTCTCAGTAAAGTTAGGTATTTATTTGTACGTTGTTCATTAACCTACTTGGTGTATTTCTATGCCACTAACTTAGTTTATCCTGAAACTTCGAGTTGCAATAAAACATATTGAAACTAGTTCTACTTTCATCGTTAAAATATAAGTTACAACTTCTCAAAGTTGCTAGTCGGAATGAGTTATCAGTGTACCTACCTTTATTTTGTCTTAATTAGATCTAGATTTCAAAAATCTGTTCAGTTTATGGCTGTTTGACTTGACACTAAGTAGTACTATTAATGTACCATAAAAGTACAGTAGTATTTCAACCTTCAAACCAATGCCTATTGTTGATATTCCGATGAAGGTATTCTTAGGTATTGCTTATTAAACTATTAAACACTCAAAAGTGATTTTTTTAAGACTTTTTAGGTACGGTATGATAGAATGCTAGCTAGTATATCACACACAATTCATTTTCCATTGTCATTTCCAAACCTATTAGCAGACCATCCACATTGACATATAAGAAAAAATATGTATAACGAAGATACCTCATTAACAACGCAAGCAACTTGGTAACGAGGTTTGCCACTCTAATAAAATTAAATTAGCATACTCGTCTCAAAGTAAGAAAATGTATAGCAGTCAGTGTATCTGGTCGTCAAAGCTCTGTGAGCTGTGATTGTGTGAACCGATGCGCGCAGATGCGCACGCGACGGGCATCATGGCCGACAATAACACCATGGCACGGTTGACGTGGCCCCAGCACACAACACCTGCATACCAGGGACATATCTCTTCATCTTTGCTGCCATCATTGTAACGCTGAGCCTCACTGGCTTCATATACGGAGTCACTTCCTGGTCTATCATCCCCAAGTTTCGCAACTTCAGAAACTATGTGCTCCTCAACACCATGTTTGCGAACGCGCTACGTCTTGGAGTGTTCCTGTATCTAGAAGCAAACTGTTTTGATTACGACGTGTTTGTTTTACGAATTGAAATCTTTCTCTATATTTTTGAGTATTGTGCACTTTGTTTCAAACGTTGGTTGCTTGTATTGAGCTACATCTTCTACGCCGATTTTGTGAACGTTTTCAAGATGTGTATTCATAAGATATTTCTCAGGATTTTCTGTTTGCGTGGGGTGTACCTTTTATAACAGTGCTTTTATATTGTTTTGTTGCTTGTTTAATTTGTAAGTTTAAATCGAGGGATATCCATATAATGCCTGTTGTTGTGTCTCTGCAGATGGTACCTGTGGCTATAAATATGATAATTTATGCTGTGGTTGTGTATTCTCTGTTCCGAGGTAGTCAAGCGAGTATTTCTGCCAACAAATGGCGTCGCATGTACGCTGCTACGATTATATTCGTCCTCAATGATGTTGTAGTGTTATATAATAATAATAATATGCTGTCTCTGTTTCAGGTGCTTGAGCCAGCTATCAACGTATCGGCACAACGACTGTCGGATCAGGTGCGAGTCATCCAGCGTAATCGTATGTTGAATGACACCGTGCTTCATCGCTTGCGGACTGAAATGCAGAGTAGCCATGTCATTGCACAGTCTACCACAATACTTATTCACGAAAACGACGTGAGTAATGACATGGTTACCAATGTAAGTATACAGTGCAGTGAGGAGATGAGAAGTACTTTGGAAGGTGCGATCCGAGAATATCGGTTCATGACGCCCGAACTTAGACCACGTTTACCTCGTTTGCCCATGCATAACAAAAATAGGATTCGCAGTTGTCAAGCTTTTTTGATAGCTGCGAAAACCTCAAAGATGCTCATTCAATCTTGTATTGCGCGGCTGTAACGGCATGTCGTGTAGCTCATGTCAAATTTCCGGATGACAGAGCTACACGACCGAAACCAGCCGTACCGGCTTGGCAGTATAGGATTGAACGACGCTTTGCTGGGGCCAGAGCGTTCATCGGCAAACTAATCTGCTTCCGGGAGGGCAACAATCGCCCTCGAGTGTGACCGGACCGAGGTGTGACTGACACGTGCCTACCGGATGATAACGCCATGTGTTCATTTTGGCGCAACATCTGGTCGGTACCTGTCAGTCATACCGAGGGTGAGTGGACTCGGGACGTCGAGCGAGCATGCGATCCAATAACAGAAAGCGAGCAATAACGATCAGCAGGGCTATTGCGTATCTTTTAAATCACAGTGGCTATCATATTGTCTATGGATTAACTGTCAAATTGGTTATGGTTTAGTACAAAATGGAACCATTTGGCAGTATTTGAAAGGCACTATAGGTTAGCCACAAAAAACAGGGGTCCAAATTTCATAAATAATACTAACATTAATTATAAGTAAACTTTCTTAAATTTAAGCATAACCTACTAACAAACATTGTAATATATTATAGCGTAAGTGAGATTTGGAATAAATGGCTTTATTATTATTTTTATTATTATAGGTTAGCCACTGTCATTTAAAAGATACGCAATAGCCCTGCAGCCCCCAAGATGTAGGTTGTGCAGTTCGTCCGATGCCTGACTGGAAATCACCAGGGCCGGACGGACTGCACAACTTCTGGATTAAATGGTTCACAAAATCGCATGCTTGGCAGCCCTATTCCAGTCAGCCTTAGAGTCAGGGTCGCTACCAGAGTTCCTGACGACTGGAATAACTCAACTCACCTGCTCCATAAATCGGGTAGTACTGCGGAACCCAAAAAATATAGACCGATTACATGTCTTCCGACCGATTACGGTCTATAAAGTTCTTACCTCCATTTTGAGAGCTAAAATAAATAAATATATTAACGAGAATTCTGTTATGTCTGCTTCTCAAAGTGAATGTAGGAACGGGTCCCGTGGTACTAAGGAGCTACTCCTCATTGATATGGCCATTAGCCAACAGGTTCGCCGTTCCCGAAAGGATCGGTCGACATGTTGGATGCGTGATTGGACTACCTCCAAAACGAAAGTATGTAATTATAAACAAGTTCTGTTAACTAGTTGATCTTATAAATGATACAAAGAAACACTTATAAATAAACTTAAAAAAAAGTCAAATTATAAAAAAAACTGTCTGGCTCGTTGGTTTAGTGGCCGCAAGCGCGACTGTTGACCATGAGACCCTGGGTTCTATTCTCGGGTCGAACAGTGTTTTTTTTTAATTAGGATTTTGTCAGTAGCAGGCACGGAGTCAGGATTTGTGCTGTTGATGAATGACAAAAGACTCGGCCCCTTTTACATGGCAAAATGTGGGTGTACTATTCGGTACACTTCTGATTGCCCTTCGGCGATTACTGGCGTGATGAAAAATACACCACTTGGTTTATTTTCAAGTTTTGCATTATTAAACTCTTTATTTTAGCGGTTGGTTTAAGGGGACAACAGGAGCTAAACGCAAGTTTTAAAATGCGTTAAAGTATATGATTCATGTATAATACAACTAATAAATCTAAATTACACTAAAATTTAAGCTCAAAGCGTTTATTTCAATTAAGCCATTACATGCACTTTTGAATGTCAGAAGAACAATTCCAATTAAAAAAAATACACTGTAATAGGTACGTAATTTCGACAGCCATCGCGCCGAACCACACGCCGCCAAATGCCCGCAACAACGAACACTCCGAGCACGAACGCCCGCAACGACGCACACCGCAGCAACGAATGCACGAGACTCCGAATCACGGAACAACGAATGCATGCCGCAAAGCGCAACCGCCGCCGCCGCCGCGCGCCACCGCACCCACAACACTCGCCACCGATAACATCCAGCGCCACGCAACCCGCCGCAGCCACCCCCGAAACGACGCATTGCACTTGTTAGATTTATACCGATGTATTTAGTGTGTAACTACATATTTCACGTTGTAATATAAAGTAGTAAGTTAATTAATAATTAAATGTAATAAAAACATGTAGTAGTAACTTTAATAATAATTAAATGTAGTAAAAACATGTAAAATAACATTATTTTAAATTAAATAAGATGTGTTTTGATGTTGCGCAACAAATAAGTATGAGTAATACTTGTTTGTCGCCGCCTATAAAAACGAGTGTTCAGACTTATTTGGGTCACTTTTGCTTGAGTCGTTGGCCAGTGCGGAGCTCCCAGAAAATATAAAGATAAATATAAATTTGATGATAACTATTTTAATGTATTTATGTGTACCTACATAAAATAATATATAGCTGTCAAATTAAATATACATTACGTTGAATAATAAATATTTCAATGTATTAATATGTACCCACATAAAATAATATAAATTATAACTGTTTAATAAAATACTTTTATTTAAACTTGATTTTTGTTTTTACTTTTCTATAATCCTAACATCAGAAGTGGGATTTCGGCCTAAATTGCCCATAATATTTATGTGTATTTTTTATGTACAGGCTATGGAACCATCCCAACTACTCGAAGGTCTGGTGAAAGCCATCCAAGATGCAATAACCTCAAATCGGCGCTCCGATGACATCGCTTTACCTATCTTCGACCCAGAGAAAAACGATAATGGTGCTGAAGGTTGGTGTCGGAGCATAGAGAAACTTGGCGCTGAATTCAAGTGGACCAGCATCCATCAAGCTGCCAAAGCAAGTAAGGCCCTACGGGGTTCTGCATTACTATGGTTCGAGGCATGGGAACCAGATACCGAACGGTCTTGGGAAGCTTTTCGCAAGGATATAATAGATTTATATCCAGCAAAGAAAAATTTAACCGAAAAGATGTCAAAGGCCATTTTATATACATCTGAAACTGCTAATACATATTGTGAATATGCTAGGGAGAAAGTCAGGCTATTACGAAGTACAAAAGTAGCTTTTACGGAAGCACAGATGATTGAACTTATTTGCGGTGGCATTAGCGAAGTTAGCGTAAGAATGGCTAGCTTAAATAGTTCGATGGGTTCCGTACCAGATTTGATAACTTTGTTCTCTACATATGAAAAAGCCCCCAGAAAGAGATCTGCGGAGGTAGCTACAAACTCTGGACAAAACAATGCTAAACGTTTTAAACCTAACACTGAAGTCTTGCACAAAGAAGCGAAAACATGTTACTCGTGTGGTAACAGTGGTCACCTAATAGCTCGTTGTCCGAAAATTGAAGCCCACTCCAGTAACAAGGAATCAAGTACTTCCAAAACCTTGCGAACCATTAAAATTACATGTTCTTTTTGTAAAAAAGAAGGTCATTCTTTTGAGAAATGTTTTCATCGTGTAGCTTGCACGATTTGTAACAAGATGGGCCATTCTACAGACAGGTGTTTTTTTAAAACTGAGCAAAATAAGAATGTTAATACTGCCGAAACCAAATGACTATCAAGCAAATTTACTAAAATTCACTTATACGGTATCGAAATTGATTCTTTGTTAGACACTGGAGCTGACTGTAGTATAATAAGGGAATGTGTAGCAAGGCGCTTACAATGTGACTTATTGCCATGTTCATTATATTTAGACGGCATAGGTCATGGTAAACTTCATGTTTTTGCAAAATTAAACGTTCCCGTCCAATGTCAAGATTTGTGTATTGATATAGAATTCTATGTAGCTGCAGATAAAGATTTCCATTACGATTGTATAATCGGACGTAACGCTGTTAAGCACCCTAATGTAGCAATTGTATTAGATTCCGTAAGCACTAGTTAGTAAAGACGAATAATTATACCCCTCAATTGGTAATTGGATCACTTCAAACACATATAAGTTCTGGTATAGATATAAACTCTCTCACGGTTGTTCTTGCCCATTTAGACACATCCTTACAAAATAGTATAATTAATATCTTTCAAAAGTATCCTTATGTTTTGCCAACAAATAACCATATTAGTACAGTAACAACAGGTCAGCTCAAAATTCGATTAAAGACAAATAAAATTATAAACTACCGCCCGTACTGTTTGGCCCCAATTGAAAGGGAGAAGGTTAAACTAATAATTGACGAATTACTCAAAGAAAAAATTATACAAGAAAGTGAATCTGAATTCGCAAGCCCTATCCTGCTTGTAAAAAAGAAGGATGGAAGTGATAGACTTTGCATAGATTACAGAGCATTAAACCAAATTATTGAAAAAGAACGATATCCTCTCCCTCTCATAGAAGACCAAATCGATCGGCTAGGGACGGCAAAATATTACATTGCTATCGATATGAAAAACGGATTTTATCAGATTGCTATTGAACCACAGTCTAGAAAATACACTGCTTTTGTTACACCTGATGGACATTTTGAGTTTTTGAAAATGCCTTTTGGTATATGTAATGGTCCCTCGGTTTTTCAAAAGGCTATCACCAAAGCAGTTAAAGACCTCTTTATATTAATTTACATTGATGATCTGCTAATCCCGTTTAGCACAATACCACAAGGGCTGGATTATTTAGATCAAACCCTTAAGGCTTTATCTAATGCCGGATTTACTATAAATCTTAGCAAATGTAATTTTTTTCAAACTAGCATTGAATATCTAGGCCGTATTATCTCGCAGGAAGGAGTAAAGCCCAGTCACAGAAAAGTATCTGCTTTGGTAAACTCTCCCATCCCAGCCAACGTAAGACAAGTTAGACAATTTATGGGGCTTGCTAGTTATTTTAGGCGGTTTATACCAGAGTTTGCTTCCCGAACAGCTTCTATTACAAAACTTGTTAAAAATGATCAAAAATGGGAGTGGGGACCGGAACAAGAAAAGGCTCGTGATTATGTTTTGACTCGTTTGACGAGGGAACCTTTATTATCCATTTTTAACCCAGACTTACAAACAGAATTACATACAGATGCTAGTGCTATAGGGTTTGGTGCTATACTATTACAAAAAAATGATTCATTAAATCGGGTAGTTGCATATTATAGTAAAAGAACAAGTCCCTGCGAATCCCGTTACCATTCCTATGAATTAGAGACGCTTGCTGTCTATAATGCATTAAAACATTTTCGTGTTTACCTATTAGGAATTACCTTTAAGATAATTACTGACTGTAATGCTATAAAATCTACAGTAACTAAAAAAGACATTTCACCTCGAGTAGCACGATGGTGGACTTATATGCAAGACTTTACATTTGAAATCGTATATAGGAAAGGCCAATACGTTGGCCACGTTGATTACCTTAGCAGAAACCCAGAACTAAGCCGTTCTTCACAAGATATAGCTGTTTTATCCAACCCTCCCCAAAATATTTTAATTAACCCAGTAGACTTACCACGATCTTGGTTAGAGGTAGCTCAAGATGGGGATTCCGAAACTCAGGACCTTATAGAAAAGGTTCGGATGGGCAACCTAGATTCCAATCAATATATGGTGCAAAATAATTTACTGTATTACAAAAGCGACTCAATGTCTGCAGCTAAGCTGTTTGTGCCTAAAGGTAGTAGGCTCAGCATTCTTCGTTTATTCCATGATGAGAATTGCCATGTGGGTTTTGGGAAAACGTACCATAAATTATCAGAGTACTTTTGGTTTCCTGGCATGTCAAAATTTATCAAAAAGTACATAGCTCACTGCCTAGTTTGTGTCGAAAAGAAAACTCACCATGGACCAAAACAAGGAATGCTGCATCCAATAGAAAAAACCCCAGTACCTTTTCACACAGTACATTTGGATTGTACAGGCCCTTTCCCTCAGTCTAACAATGGTCATAAACATTTGCTTATCATAATTGACGGTTTTACAAAATTGTGTATATTAAAGCCCTTGAAAACAATGGGTGCTGAGGAACTAGTCGAGATTTTACGAAGTTCTCTCACGGACTATGGCACACCTTCATTGATAATAACCGATCGTGGAACAAATTTTTGTACTAGACAGTTGCGCCAGTTATTAGATGAGTGGCGAACTAGACATCACATGATAGCGACCGGTACCCCGCGGGGAAACGGCCAAGTCGAACGGTACGTTTCCACAATAACAAACATGATAAGCACTTCTTGTACTGATGTGTCAGACTGGCCGAGCGTTTTATGGAAAGTCCAACTATCCTTAAATACTACGGTACAACAATCAACCGGTTTTTCACCTATTAGGTTGCTTATTGGCAGAAACTCTAACATCCCGTGTATACAAGCTCAATTAGATGAAGTACTGCAAAATGATAATATAATTATTGACGTAACTGCAGATCGTCAGTTAGCACATCAACGTCTTAAAATTGTTGCCGAAAAATTCAAAGACCGCTTTGACCGAACACGTAGAGATAACATAGTCTATAGCGTAGGTGATACAGTGTATGTAAACCAAGACCATAGGCGACATGACAAACTAAAAGCAAAATTTAAGGGACCTTACGAAATTATGAACATTCTAGACAACGACAGATTATTTTTAAGGGGTATTGGAAATTTGAGAAATATAACAGTTGCAAAAGAAAAAATTCGCCTATGGCCTGGAGAGTGGACTGAACAAAACGCTATTTTAGAAGATTTATTATAATTAATTTTAAGACTTGATTATATTATTATGGATTATGGGTGGATTAAAACCTTAGCTGTGTTATGACATTCACTGGCTGCGGGTGATTAATCTTCACTGACTGCGGGTGTTTAGTCTGCATAGTAAGGTCTGATTAAGATGATGATAAAATTATTACTTAGCTGTAGTATGACATTCACTGGCTGCGGGTGATTAAGCTTCACTGACTGCGGGTGTTTGGTCTGCACAGTATTCGATTATGGCATGATGAATATAATAAGATTACTGAACAAAATAAACCTAATGTATGTACTTAAATATTAAGATTGTACTTCGAGAACGAAGTACTTGTCAGTATGGCCGTGTTAGATTTATACCGATGTATTTAGTGTGTAACTACATATTTCACGTTGTAATATAAAGTAGTAAGTTAATTAATAATTAAATGTAATAAAAACATGTAGTAGTAACTTTAATAATAATTAAATGTAGTAAAAACATGTAAAATAACATTATTTTAAATTAAATAAGATGTGTTTTGATGTTGCGCAACAAATAAGTATGAGTAATACTTGTTTGTCGCCGCCTATAAAAACGAGTGTTCAGACTTATTTGGGTCACTTTTGCTTGAGTCGTTGGCCAGTGCGGAGCTCCCAGAAAATATAAAGATAAGTATAAATTTGATGATAACTATTTTAATGTATTTATGTGTACCTACATAAAATAATATATAGCTGTCAAATTAAATATACATTACGTTGAATAATAAATATTTCAATGTATTAATATGTACCCACATAAAATAATATAAATTATAACTGTTAAATAAAATACTTTTATTTAAACTTGATTTTTGTTTTTACTTTTCTATAATCCTAACACACTCCTAAGCTACAGTCACAGTCACAAGGCATAATAACTTGTGAAAGTACTTTTGACTGTAATCAATTTATATCTGATTACAGACTCACTGACTTCACAATGTTTTTACCACCTAGTTCTAAGCGACGTATTGCTAACCTTTTAGCATACAATATACACAGCGACACTGGTATGTGTTTGCCAACGTTTTCTGTTAGTAGTGATACTAATACTGCTTTTGTTACTAACACTTATACAGATACTAACACTTTTATTGATACACCTTGTAGTTTAAACTGTTAGGTGCGACAACAGGTAGGCCGCATATGTTGAATGTTGTTCATCAAAATATGCAGGGATTATCTGGCAAAGAATTAGAGTTAAGTTTGTTTATGGAGAATTATGATGTTCAGGTTTTATGTCTAACTGAACATTGGTTGAAGGAACATGAAGTAGCATTTATCAATGATGATTTCTATACCGTACAGAGTGTATTTGTGAGAAAATCTGCTATTCGCGGTGGATCTTTAATTCTTGTATCAAACAAATTAAAATGTAAACAACGTTTAGACTTAGTTAATTTGTCAATTGAGCGCACTATTGAGTTGTCTTGCGTTGAACTCGAGCGATACATAGTAATTTGTGTTTATAGACCCCCTTCTGGGGACTCTACTCATTTCGAATCAGTAATGGAGGATTCACTTAATAAGTTAAAATCAAGTAATAAATCTATAATTTTATGTGGAGATTATAATGTTAATATTTTAGATGTTACTCCATTAAGTATCAGATTTCTCAATTTGTTTAGATCATTTAATTTAGTTAACCTGTTTTTTGAACCAACAAGGATCACGGCTTCTTCATCAACTTGCCTTGATAATATGTTTAGTGATTGTGTTGCCGAGGACAAATTAGTGTTAAGTGACTTATCATCTGACCACTGTGGCTTAATAGCTAGCTTCCCTATGTTATTAAAACAAAAGCCGCGCAAAATAGAATGCAGGCCTCATACAGCTAGTCGTTGCAATAAATTCAAAAATAATGTAGCACTTAAAGTAACGCCGTCAATAGTAGAGCACGAGACTCCTAATGAAATTTATGAAGCCCTTTTTGATGTTGTGCAGAATGAATACCAATCTATTTTTAAGTCTAAAACGATTAACATTAAGGGACCTTCTGTGGGCTTCAACCAATGGGCTCTTCAACCTATGGATCTTTTGCATAGCAGCGTGTCTAAATGTGGTAAAGTATTTAGTTTCGAACATGTAACGCCTCGTGACGTGGTTAACGTTTTTAATTCACTTAAGTCTAAAACACAGGTGATTACTGGGGTATTTCTATTAAACTTTTAAGTAACATAATCGACATTGTAGCCCCCTGTCTTGCCGTTACTTTCAATAAATGCGTCGATTTGGGGACTTTCCCTGACCTTATGAAGAGCAGTAAAGTCATCCCTCTATTTAAATCAGGCAGTAAAAACGATATTTGTAACTTTAGACCAATTTCTATTTTACCTGCTTTTAGCAAAATTTTTGAAAAATTAATTCTCAAACAGTTGTTAGTACATTTTAATTTAAATAATCTCCTTCATAATGATCAATATGGCTTTACAAAGGGTCGTTCGACTACGGATGCAGGTGTTGCTTTGTTGAAACACATATTTGACGCATGGGAGAACGCGCAAAATGCAATCGGTGTTTTCTGCGATCTCTCTAAAGCTTTTGATTGCGTACATCACGACACGCTTTTACGGAAACTGCGTTATTACGGTGTTCAAAATGAGGCCCTAAATGTGATAGATTCGTATTTGCAAAATAGATTCCAATGTGTAGACGTGAATGGCGCGAAATCTTCCGGGCTACCGGTTCGGCTAGGTGTACCTCAAGGTTCAATACTGGGTCCGTTTTTATTCTTGGTTTATATTAATGATCTACCATACTATTTAAAGGGTTTTTGTGACGTTGTACTATTTGCAGTTGATACCTCTCTTATCTTTAAAGTAGATAGGAATAGACACGATTTTGACGACGTAAGCAGCACGCTATCAATGGTCACGGATTGGTTCACAATAAACAACCTTGTTCTTAATGCCAAGAAAACTAAAATAGTTAAGTTCGCTTTACCCAATGTTAGAAATCTGGGTCCCAATATTATCCTCGCCAATCAGGAGCTGGAAACTGCCGACTCTGCTGTATTTCTGGGCATAACAGTAGATGCAAAATTACAATGGGGTTTACATATATCAAGCCTAGCGGGAAGGCTAAGTTCAGCCGCATACGCCGTCAGAAAAGTAAGACAATTCACTGACGTTGATACAGCACGGTTAGTCTACTTCAGTTATTTTCACAGCGTTATGTCATACGGTATTCTGCTGTGGGGCAAAGCTGCTGATATTCAAAATATATTTGTTCTGCAGAAGCGAGCGGTTCGTGCAATTTATCAGCTGGGTGCCCGAGTTTCTCTTAGAGATTTTTTTAAGGAGATTGGTATCCTCACTGTTGCTTCTCAGTTCATCTTTGCCAACATTTTATATATTAAACAAAATATCCACCTGTACACTAAAAACAGTGATATTCACAACTTTAACACTAGAAATAAGCATAAACTACGCGCTCCTTTTCACCGGCTTCACAAAGTTCATAATTCATTCGTCGGGCTTGGTATAACATTTTATAACAAACTGCCATCTTCTTTTCTAGACTTGCCATTTAATGCGTTTAAAGCCAAAGTAAAATCTAATCTTTGTTTAAAAGCGTACTATTCCATTAACGACTACTTAAATGATAAGAACAGTTGGTCGCTGAGTTGAACACAAGACAATGTTTGTTATTTATTTATGTTCTTTCCCCAAGATTAGTTTACTGATATGTTATGTCTTTTTTTATTATTATTATATACTTTTTTATACTTGCCTTACTATTGTATCGAGTCTGGTTCTTCTAACCAACCTAACAGACAGATGTGTGCTGGGGAGTTTGTTCCGCCACTTCTTCTTTCCAGCAAAAACACTAGGAAGTGTCGAAGGGGGGGCGTTTTTGGGGGACTGTCTCTTGTAAATAAGTAAAGTAAAGTAAATTTTGACGTTCGAAAAGTGCTGATTATCAGCCTAGTATGAATAAATGAGTTTTGATTTGATTTGATTTGATTTGATTTGACTGTAGTTGCCCATTCCCTAGCGTAGATCTCTATGGCGAAGAACGGGCAAGAAACTCCATGGACACTCTTTTAAATCACAATATTGTTACAAAATCTTGGTACATTACATAATTCATGTTGAGATGGTATTGTATGTCAGAACTATGTAGCAAGACGTGCAAGTTAAGAGCGTCCGGAGTAAAAAGATATAATAAACAAATCAAATAAATAAATAAACCATGGCAACTAAGAGATGACCAGTCTCCACTGACAGCGCCCGTTCACAAACATGACGTATGGATCAGCACCATTCATCTCAAACATTCTGAAGGGAACTAAATGATCCGACACACGCGCCACCATCAGCGAGACATGAGTGAGCATGACATTCTCACAGCTACCAGGGCAACGTCATTCTTTTATTAAACGAAAAAAATTAAATCACAGGAGAAATTCCTAGTGAGGGTTGCCCCTCACTAGGAATTTCTCCTGTATCGTGGGTGCGTTGACAAACATTTAAACTCACATACACAAATACCCAGACCCGAAACAACTATCTGTAGGTCATACAAATATTTGTTCCGTGCGGGGATCGAACCCGCGACACGCAACGCAGCAGTCCAATCGCTCAGCCACTGCACCAACCGTGCCGCCTGCACATAGTACTCACACATGTGCCATGCAATTATATAATATTAAGATATTGAATCTATACAATGCAAAGATATTTTTACAATCTTCTTCAGCCTCTACAATAACTTCACATGATAATCAATTAAACTACCCCTATCGCGAAGTTACCCCTAAAAATTTCTTTTAACGAGTAAATACATGTGATCGTGCTGATTTTTTGGCAAATACAAGCAACGTACTAAGGTCACAGTTTTTTATATTTTTAGTCAATTTTTTTTTTTTCTAAATCGCACATTTTTATTCCCGAATATAATTTTGTATGGTGATCAATAATCGGGCTGGACAGTCATTACTATTTGAAACGTATAGTTACCCTACGAAATTACGAGCGTGCATTGCGGGGATGCGTTTCGCGGTCTCGGGGAGTGACGTAAGGTACACCCAGTCGCTCAAGGTCGCTGGCATTTATTGTCGCTTTAAGAAGATCGTTTAGCATACCAGTCGAACTTATTTAAATTTTCTAACTTGACTGGCCCTTTTAAAGTCTCTTGGGGCCATTTTGCCTTGGAATGCTTTTAAAAATGAAGGGGTCCTTAGAAAACGTCAAACTTTTAAATGTGGATCAAGCGAAGCTAGCTTTAGTGTGAACGGAACTAATATCTGTTACTCCTCATATTTGTGCTCGATTAGGCTTGCCCCCTAGAATATGGAGGAATGTGAATTTATTAACAGGAACACCTCTGCGTAACCCTTCGGGGATTACAGGCCTCATATTATGTTATGCCTCTTACATTAGTTGCCTACTAAACATTATTTTACTGTTGGAATTGCAACTCTCTGTTTATATTAATACTTAATCAAGGTTTCGCTTGTCAAGTAGGTCCTAAAACGGGCACGAAGTCGGGATCTGTATAGAGAATTCGTGACTGCTACTGAGAGATTCAGGTTAAAGAAGCCCAATAACAATTTTCTTGATTAGTGCACACAATCTCTCCGCCTAATGACTCCTTCCGCACAGGGCAGAGCGGTAGGGAGTATCAGACTTCTACTGACTAAAAACCACCCATGTTCCTTTCTTAGCCCTTTGTGCCGAGGCCGCGGTATTTCCTTCGAACAACCTGCAGCCCCGACGGGACAACCCGCAGACGGGAGTATGCTTCACTCTGCGAAAATCGCGCAAACGAACGAATATCGCGTTCATTTCTTTCAGCCTATTTGGGACGCGTGGTTGCGCTGTCAGAGGGAGACCGAAAAATCATGTACACCACATGATTTTGACCATGAAAGTGGCGATTGTGAATTCGTGCAATCGATAGCTTTAGCTAGGACATGAGGTATAACAGTCCGGGAATCATATTGATGTTATGCTGAGTTTTGGTTAGATAAACCGACGGTTTAACAAAACATTAACCTAGATTCCACTTTTCAAAATAGAATTTACTCTCAGAGAAACCTGAGTTTTATTCGTGGTTTGAAAACGCAGTCGTAGTTATCTTTGCATTTTTATTCCATTTTCTGTATGATTATTCAAAGAGGTGTTTGCCTGCAGGGACGATTACTGGGTGGTCTTTTCCTCATAATATTTACTACTCGAATATAAAAACAAATGCATTTTTTTGTATTTACTTCATCCTCCAGTGCGGATTAGTAGATGTCACAAGTCTTCGAATGTCTGGTTCTAAGACATGATGGTTTCCTCATGATGTTTTCCTTCACCGTTTCTTAGAGCAGTGGTGATGAAATAAATTACACAAAGTAATACGCCTGCCTGGGTTTGAACCCACGACTTACTGTTCGTAAGTTGCTCTTTTTTTTACGTTCTTAAGTGTTTTTTTTTTTTTTGTGAAAGTAAAACACTTATTTAGGTAAAAACGTTAAACATATGCATTACTGCCTCGAGAAACTGTTCGTCTAGTGGTTGCTATCGTGGCTGCTAGGCATCAGGTCCCCGATTCGAGTCCCGGGTTGCAAAATTTTTTATTAGGTTTTTATATGGCAATACACTCGCCCCCTTTCAAATACTCGTCAGTGCCGGCGCTTCGCAAGTCGCGTCGCAGTGATTTGTGGCGTGTATTGTCTCCGTTACTGTCGCAAGATGTGTTGTCGTTTTACGTGTACCTCGTAACCCGGATGTAAGAAACAGTGATATTACAGAAACGCGACGATTACAATGCACTACACAAAAAGCTATTTCAAGGTCCTTTGTATTGCTTCCCTACGGAAATGACCTACAAAGGTAATATTGTATCCATTCTCCAAATTAACGGAATGATATTGCGTTTTTTGCATTTCCTTTCACGACGCATAACGTATGAAAATCCTTGATTATTTATGTCAAGTTGAATCAGTTAATAAAGGTGTGATTCGGCTGTAGGTTGACTAATTGAACTTATTCAAATCATGGGTAAAAAATAAGAATATACAATGAAAATTTAAAAAAGTAAAATTAAGTCCGACAGACGGTTAAGTGGCCGTAAATAACTAGGTATATTTAAGTTGTTTGTGTGGAATAAGCATGATAAAGCGAATGATTAGGTCTTCTCCGTTTAATCAGGAAAGTGTTAAATTGAAATCAGGGTCCGAATTCAACTGAATTTAAATTGAAAGAGATGTACAGGTTTCAAACTAATAAATACAAAAGCAAAAAGGTTTTAAAATTTATAATTAGCAAGAAAAATTGTGAAAAACAAAATCTTTAATAGGACGTTACACTGATATAGAAGAGCACAGAGGTATTTACATAAACTTTAGAATTTTACTGTATGAAAATAGGTAGACTTTCTGCATCTTTTATTTTGTTTAATGAACTGCATTCCTTTTGATCTATCGTTTGATAATGCAATTCTATTATACTTTTACTTTTCAAAACTTTATATGTCTAATATTTATTTATTAAATAAATAGATATTTGATAAATTGTTATTGCCCTTTGTTTGAGGTTACAATGCCATAATTTATTGTTCCGTGGCTTCGGTTGTGGAATATCTATTTTAAAATGTTCAGAATCTTCTACGGATGCGATATAACCGGATACAAATGCCGCATGCAAACGGGTAAATAATGGCTGGCTGAGTTTGATCCGTCTTTCTATCAAAACAAAACAGTACAGTGTTCTATCTCATATCATGGCAGGTTTTGTCCACCACTAACATTCGTGCTCCAAGACGAAAACTAGTCTGTGTTTTATTCAGCTAGAAAGAATACTTCTACTATTAAAGATCGGGATCGGGTCGGCCCCCTATTCCTAGGCAACCTAATTTCATAACAATAGGTTGAGTGGTTTTGGGCGTGAAAAATAACCGACCGACATTATTTTCGCCGGCATTATTTCAGTTAGTATGAATGTACCTCTTGTAACACACCTCTACCTACCCTTTTAGAGACTACCAGGGCAATAACACGTCATGAAACATGACCATATTTTTTCTAAGCATTCATTATTTTGTTTGAAAGAAAAAGTTTTTTGATATCGATATAAAAATAGGTACCAAAGATCTGTACTTCGGTCAAAGATTCATTTGTTTGTAATAGAATACGTGGCAGGCATATCAATCAACATACGACTGCGATACTGAATAGAAGGACTAACATTATTTTATTTCTATCTAACTGCCGCACTCAGAGAGCTTTAATGATTACTTAGGCCATCACTTAGTAATGGTTTTGACAGTTTAGTCATACAAAATTATGTCAAACCTTTACTAAGTGATGGCCTAAGTAATCATTAAAGCTCTCTGAGTGCGGCAGTAAGACATCTTTGAAACTTAACCCTTTTTTTTGGTAAACCTTGCCCCACACTAGGAATTTCTAATGTATCGTGGGTGCGTTCACAAATATTTAAACTCACATACACAAATACCGTAGAGTTTACGGGACCACTGCACCAA
The DNA here is from genome assembly GCA_932274075.1 of Diarsia rubi. Classification (NCBI taxonomy): domain Eukaryota; kingdom Metazoa; phylum Arthropoda; class Insecta; order Lepidoptera; family Noctuidae; genus Diarsia; species Diarsia rubi. Next base: position 23,726,083 of record OW026413.1, on the reverse strand, counting down.
CCGTGCCGTCAACCTACCTTTCTCCTAACTCCTTCTTACCTTTCTTTTATCTTCAACTTTCTCTTATCTTATTTATCGCGTCTCGCAGGAGAACATAATTTCCCATGGTCACCCAGTCGCTTAACGCAAGTCATTGTCACCTGAGATCGTGGTCGGGGCGTTACATTATATATACGGTTGACGCAGTGGCTGACTGATTCGACTGCTGCGCTGCTTGTCGCGGGTTCGGATAGTTGATCGGGGTCTGGATAACGCACCCACGATACAAGAGATATTCCTAGGATGGGGAAACGTTTTTTTTAAACATAGCAAACACAAAAAATAAGCTCGTTGACTATTTTTTGCGTCTACAAAATAGTCAACAAGCTTGATGATCAATTTTACTCGTTCTTTCTTTATAGGAAGTCTTTTCAACACTAATTCGATCGCAGCTAAGATCGCGGAGTCAACAACATATAAACAGCATCAAAAGGCAGCAGGACCCGCCGTGATAACATTAGCGAGGATTCTGATTGAGGGGAGAGTACGTGAGCGAAGTGACGGAGGAAAAATATCTACTGCGTGTTTTGGTGGACAGACTTCCTTAAGCGGTTGTAAGGGTGTGTTCCGTCAGCAACATGGGAGGGGCCCGAAAGGGCCGACGCCCGTCGGGGCCGCGGGTTGTACACTAGTTATCACGGTCTCGACATAGAGGGCGAAGAAGGAACATGGGTGGTTTTTAGTCAGTAGAAGTCTGACACTCCCTTTCGCTCTGCCCAAGAACGGGAGGGGTTATTTGATGATTTCCCAACCCCACCCAAAAGAAAGTGTGTGTTCTTACCGGAGTTCTGCGAGAATGTGTGGCGATAGACGTGTTTGTAACCAAACAGATTACATAGTAAGAAATTGGGAGGGACAAGTAAGAGATGAAGAACAATTAACGTAAAGTCTCACAAACTGCTGCGAGTGTAAACTCTCATAGTGACCTGAGCCCGTTCGCGCCAATGTACGAGTACCTGCTAATAGCAAATTCAAAGCCGAGTAAATTCGTAATGTTGTGCCTTTTTACATCAATATTATCGAAACTACGATAACCAAAGATTTAAAGCGTAAGATGTGACCTTACTGTACTTTTTTAGGTAAGCTCTTATTGTCCCATTCCTGGGCAAAGGTCTCTTCCCATTTTTATCACTTCACACGATGGTGTGCTTCTTCTCACCCATTGCCTATTGTATTGTGCTTAGGTCCTCGAAAAAGCTAGCGAATCACGCATCCTGCCTGAAACGATAGATATGATCTTCAGTATAACTGGGCAGAATATTATGTAATTGTAAGAAAACAGACACGTCATAATTTTAAAGCGAATCTAACGCTTGAATCTTTGACGATGACTACATGATATGGCTAGGAAGGGACAGGGAATTCAATTTCAAAAATAAACAAAACTAGTTTCATAGTGTGTGTGCTGACCTACCCTATGGCGAGCAATAGTAAGTTCAACCTGCTCGAACCTGGCAGCCCTTAACTTTATTAATAAAGTTAACTCTGTTTACTTACTAGTTACTTAGTAGTCACTTAGTTTGAGAGGTTGTTTGGAAACCGATAAGACACAAATTGAAACTATCCAAAAAACCATCTGGAGTTATGTGATGTTGATGATTGAAGTCGAAAAACCGATGAAAGTGCAGTGTTTTATACGATGCTGTTAATGAATGGACATTTTGCGCCGTGTTATAAGGGTCCTTATATCAGTTATTTATCATAACTTAACATCACGCCTGTAATCTCCAGTGGGTTAGGCAGAAATGTACTAAAGTACACTCCCATATTTGGCAACCTTTTTGAAGTGTTGTGTGATGTGATTGTCAAAAACCAGACATTACACCCCCCAAAACTTTGTTCAATCTGAAAATTGGATACAGATTATCAGTAGTAAGGCTTGCGACTACAAAACTCGACCATCGAAAGAGGAGACCTCATTCGATGGTCGAGTTTTGTAGTTTTGTAGTCGCGTATTATTCTGGAAATTGTTCGCAATTTCCAGAAAATAAATACTTAAATAGCAAGTCTGCTTTACCTACCATAGACAGTAATTACAACCATGTGTTTACTAAAGTATACAAACACTGCAATTTGCAAAGTAATTAGTTTTGATTACCGGTCACTGACGAGGTTATTTATCATGTCCATTATAAAATGGTTTAATAAAAGTTTCAAGAAAATAAAACCCCATATTTTTCTTTTTTTAATTCTAATAATACAAAATTAAGGCATAGGCGCTCTAACTCAATACGTTAGCAGTTAAAAGTAACAGCATACATATGACAGGGCCTTTTTTATTAAAACTCTAAATTGGAAACTATTAATTCCTTATTGACCATTAGTATGAGTTATGTGATCAATTACACCTTACATATCATATGAAGGGTTTGTCAAAATGATATTAATTATAATCTAGCGGTTAGATTGATGAGCCAAAGGTATCAGGTATCAAGGTGGTGTATCATAAGTTGAAAAACCTATAAACTGTGCAGTCGGTCTGGTGGTCGAAAGCGTCACTGCTAAGTAAGGTTATTTCCAACTGAAAAGGCTCAAACTGAAACTTCAAAGTCAACCTAAAAGCATAAATTTCAATTACACCATTACAGGCACATGGTTATGTTAGGTAAGGCACATGTCAGAAAAACAAATAAAACGAAGCTACAGTCACAGTCACAAGGCATATTAACTTGTGAAAGTACTGTAGTTGCCCATTCCAAAGAGAAGTCCTCCATGAAAATAATGGTCATCTGGTGAGGCATGTAAATAGCCTGCACCTTTGTGAAGGTTGTAAGAAAATTTAAAATAAGAAAATATGTCTTATGTGTAATGGCGGACCTCAAAATAAATCAATATTCCTATTGATGAATCATCGACAAACCAATACCGGAGAATTATTAGCAGCAAACATGCCCACGTACCTTGGCAATCCAGAGATCCCACTCAGACCCAGGGAGATGGGAAGATACCTCGTTTATGCGCACTTGCAGGTATGGGCTGCCGGCCGGCGAGCAAAATCTTCTTAAATCCACCGGTGGAATGGTTAAAACTCCAAAAATCAACACTGCACTATAAGTTCTCAATGAAGCACAGATGCAGGTCCATTTATGTTTACGAGTATCGTCAAGATTTCACCAAAAAAGTAATTTTCTAAGCAGAGCTCTGAGGCGCACACACCGTCTTCTTCGAACGGTCAAATAAGCTCTCCGCACTCGCTAATGCCATCTATTGGCCCTTGCGAGAAAACTCAAGAAAGTCTCGATACATGGGCGCTGCGTCAACAGATATGGTGCGAGGATTCTTCTGTTATATGGAGAAATCCTATTTTTGTATTGAAAAAGGCATTCACGCTCCACCAACATCCTTTTAAATCAAATTATTGTTACAAAATCTTATTTTTAAAGTCATTCATGTTGGCTCAGAGGCAGGCACGGCGTCTGGTTCTATTTGCCTTGACAAATTAGGAATAAATCAAAATGAAACTGTTTTAATTCCCATAGACATAGTGAGCATGGATGATGGATTGTGTGAGAATAATATGAAAGAAAACTGGCCAAGTGCAAGTCCGATTTGAACATGAAGGGTTCCGCACCATAGGGCACGCCACGATAGTGGCGGTAAGTCCCCTCTTTGAGGAGTGGCTTGAGAGGCGCCACGGCGCCCTCACCTTCCGTCTGACGCAGGTCCTCACCGGACACGGTTGTTTCGGGAGGTACCTGCACCGAATCAGGCGGGAGGAAACGCCCGGATGCCACCATTGCGAGGATCGGCCGGAGGACACGGTGGAGCACACAGTGGAGGTGTGCCCCGCTTGGGCGGAGCCCCGCCGTGTTCTCGTAGCGGCGATCGGCGGCGGCGACCTCTCGCGCCCGGCCCTGGTGCAAGCCATGGTCCGGGGCGAGGAGGAATGGGACGCCGTCGCCTCCTTCTGCGAAGCAGTGATGCTGGCGAAGGAGGTGGCGGAACGCGAGAGGGAGAGAACCTCTCGTCCCAGCCGCCGCGGGAGGCGCTCCGGGCGTCGGGGGTCCCGCGATGACCTCCGGCCACCGTAGACGCGGGCCTGTGGACGGTGAGTGATGGGCTAACTCGCCGTCCGTCCGTCTCACGACGAAAACAGGCCGTGTCGACGGCGCGTTCGTGTTCCACGCGCGCCTCAAAGAGATGTCAGCAACATGGGAGGGGCCCGAAAGGGCCGACGCCTGTCGGGGCCGCGGGTAGTCCAACGGTTATCGCGGCCTCGACATAGAGGGCGAAGAAGGAACATGGGTGGTTTTTAGTCAGTAGAAGTCTGACACTCCCTTTCGCTCTGCCCAAGAGCGGGAGGGGTTATTCGATGATTTTACACCCACCAAAAAAAAAAAAAAAAAAAAGGGTTCCGCACCATCGTAGTAGGGAAGCCTCCTTTAATTAGTATTATTTTTTGATAAAGCGGCTACAGAAAAAAGAGGTAAAAAGAGGCTGTGACATACGGATGGACAGACGGACAGACAGACATGACATATCTATAAGGGTTGAGTTTTTTGCCATTCAGCTACGGAACCCTAAAAAGGAGCAGCTGATGACCTGAAGTCTAACAGGCGAGAATTCAAAATCAAAATATTTTTATTTCACATAGGCCTACATCGGCACTTATAAAACGTCGAAAAAAAGGTGCCAACATGAAAAGAAGAGAAGAAGAATTGAAGATGAAAACACGTAGCTGCCCCAAGTAGTGCAAGAACAAAATAATAGATGATGATTATTATAGGCACATATCAATCGTTGGTGGTTCCAATGGAGACGAACCGATAAGAAACTAACTTTAAAAAATACATGTAAATATCTATTATTATTTGTAAACCTCTACTTATCCTCATTAATTTGTAATCCATGTCCTAACTAGACCTAAAAGTAAGATGTTGTTAAACTAAAACCAACAGGGCCCTCGTTATAGATGTCTCTAGCAGAAATATTGAGCGGTTATATATGTCGTACTCGTACCAGCAACCTGCCCCCGCTTTGGACTACTTTGTAGGTACCTACAACAATCTTTTTTTTTAGGGTGATGGGAAATCATCAAATGACTCCTCCCACTCTGTGTCTCTAAAAACCACCCAAGTTCCTTCAATTTGGGCCTCTTCCATGTTGCTGACATCTCTTTGAGGCGCGCGTGGAACACGAACACGCCACTTACAATAGACCTTACTTTAGAAATTGTCTACATGATGTTGGAAACTGTAACAATATCCATTGTTTAGTTTATAATAGCAACGTGATCACTTAAGGGGACGACAGGAGCTAAATGCGAGTTTTATAATGCGTTAAAGTATATGAAGTCCGGTCAATTTAGACATCCGAGGTTACATTAATTCCCACCCGGCTGAAATTAAGACACCATTATAAATAATACGTAAAAAGTCCCCACCGATTCGACACCTGAAAAAAAAAATTCGAGGTCAGAGGTCATAAAACGGGTCTTTCGCGATTTTCAGCAAAACGGTAAGTTTTAGCAAAAAAATTGCAAAGACAAAATTATAGATCAGATAATGATTTATAAAACTGGCTTATCACTTTTATTTACACACATACATATTATTACGATTACAACTCTTCCAACTAACAACTTTCAGCCGGGTGGAATTTAATGTAACCTTGCCCCTATTTTTTGGTCTAATTTGACAGGACTGTATGATTCACTGAAGTCCACAAAATCAGAAAAATATATAATATTCTTCAGGATATACGCTAGTAACATAGTGTGTTAAAAAAATTAATGTGAAAAAAATCGCGAAGATAACTCTAAAAATTTATTTTAACGAATAAAAACCATACTAAAATACATTTAAGATCGTTATGGTTTTTTGGTAAATAATTCTACAAGTTACAAACACAGGTCATAGTGTATTATTTTTTTTAGACCAATCAATAGTTTTTTTGTAAATCGCATACTTATTCTTATTCCCGAACATAATTTTGTATGGTGATAAAAAATCGGGCTGGACAGTTATTACTACCCACTAAAAACAAAACTTGTAAAAAAAGCCAAGCCGCGCAACTCCTTTCTTGTACCGTACAAAGTAGTGAGATCCATGTAATACCAAGTCAGTAAATATATTCAATCCCTGGAAGATGAAAGATTGACTTGGCCATCGCATCGCACTCGCCAATGTTAAACAGGCCATTGTAATAGCTAATAGCCATCGCATTGGCCAATGTGATGCAGTGGCCAAGTCAATCTTTTATTTAAAACATCAAAGGTTTTTAAGTAGGGATTGAATATACTTATTTACTGACTTGGTATTACATGGATCTCACTACTTTTTACGGTACAAGAATGGAGTTGCGCGGCTTGGCCCTTTTTACAAGTTTTGTTTTTAGTGGAATCTCAATTCTTTTTGTAGCGTCTCTCATTCTATCTATTTCGTTTAATGAATCAACAATACATAGGTTTATTCGAATTTGGAGCAGTCTTAATTATCGATTTGAAGTATTGCTAAATTACCTACTCGACAAGCTGAATCAAACGAGTAAAAACTCGACAAGGTCAAGTCGTTTTATAACGAGATTCCTATGGCCACCTTCAAGCTCCATCAACAGACCTTGGAGACCATCCAAAGACAAAGTACTCGTCAAAACGAATCAAACGAGTCTAAACTCGATGGGTTTTGTCGTTCTATAACGGAGTTCCTATGGCCACCTTCCAGCTCCATCATCAGATCCTGGTTACCTACTAAAGACAGAGTACTCATCAAGACAAATCAAATGAGCTCAAACTCGATGGGGTTATATGGTTTTATAATGGAATTCCTATGGCCACCTTACAGTGCCATTATCAGAACTATTAAGAACCCTGAACATCATCTAAAGACAAACTACTCGACAAGACAAATCAAACGAGTCCAAACTCGATAGGGTTATGTCGTATTATGACGGAATTCCTATGGCCACCTTCCAGCTCCATCAACAAACCCTGGACACCATCTTAAGAGAAACTATTCGACAAGACGAATCAAACGAGTACAAACTCGATGGGGTTATGATATTTTAAAATGGAGTTCCTATGGCCAACTTCCAGCTCCATCATCAGATCAGTTCCATATCATCATAATATTGCATTGATTGACGATATATATACGTTCAAAGTTTCAGATCAATCAGAAACTAGGAAGTATGTTTAATTTAATTTGTTAATTCTACTACTCAAATGTTTTAGCTGTAAGTTTTCTTAAAATAAATAAAATAAAATAATAGTAAAATTCATTAAATGAAAATGTAACTTTAACTTTGTAATCCTATACAATTATATGGGATTATATTTATGCAATTAGTGTATCTAGAATACTAGACTAAAATTGTATATTTTTTTAGTTTTTCCATAGTTTATACACTAAACACTAATTGTATTCTAAATTTAAAGCTTCTATGTCTGCTAGAAGTGCCTTAGACTTTTGATGATCGGTCAATCAGTCAGTCAGTCAGTCAGCCAGTGAGTGAGTGACAAAACTAAGGAACTTTGATTAGTTATAAATCTTAAACTACTGGTTCAAATTGAATGAAATTTTAAATATACCGTGTTTATACAATGCCTAATTGGCTACGAAGTTATAGGAGGTCGAAAATGGCCTGAACTGGTTCGAGAAAAGGATGGTATTTATTGCGCGACTTGGCGGGGGCACTGCCGTGCTCCCAGATTTGAAAAGAATAGTTACCCTAAGAAATTACTAGCGTGCATTGCGGGGATGCGTTTCGCGGTTGCGGGGAGTGCCGCAAGCACCTGCTCGCTCAAGGTCGCTGGCATTTAGTGTCGCCATAAACAGATAGGTACCACACATGACTATAACTAAATAATACTTTCGCTCCTGGAGTTAGGGTGGGTGCCAATAACTGTGACACACGAAATACTTCTTTGAAAAATAAATGATATAACTTGTAAATATTAGGTCTTTACCTATGAAATTGCCGTTCTGCAGTACTGGCCATTTCAAATCAAAATAATTTTTGTTTGGCTAAGAATTCTAATTTCAAATTAATTTTATTTTAAAAACATGGTTTTTTTTTCCAAAAGTAGTCATTTGTTTATTGATTAGTGTTACATTTTCATCGCATTTCAATCTTTTTCGTCATCATGGATACGTTAAAAATTCGAGTAATTATGAAATATGAGTACGTCGTACCAAACGGGGTGAGCATTACTGCAGATGTGTACTGTGAAGAACTGAACACAATGATGGAGAAGCTGGCACATCTCCAACCAGCATTGGTCAATCGCTCGTCTCCGCTGCTCCTGCACGACAACGCGCGACCTCATACTGCACAGCAGACGGTCTCCAAGTTGCAAGAACTGGAGGTTGGAAGCTCTCCGTCATCCGCCCTACTCACCAGACCTTGCGCCTACAGACTACTACTTTTTCCAAAATTTGGATAACTTCTTGGCGGGAAAAAAATTCAATACCCGAGAGGCAGTACAAAATGCCTTTGAAGAATTTGTTGCCTCCCGACCAGCTGATTTCTTTAAGAAGGGCATCAATAAACTGCCACTGCGTTGGCAAAGATGCATTGATTGCATGGGTGATTACTTCGATTAATACAAATAAAAAATACATGAAAAAAATTCGTTTAAATTTTTTCATACAAAACGGCAATTTCATAGTTACCTATTAGAAGAGCAGAATAATGTAAAAACATTCATAGATTGTGACAAGAAGAAGCGCGCTTATAAGATATAGGCAGTTCCTAGTTTTGTTTATATTATCAGAACCGAGATAGTAGAATAAATTTGTTCTTTAACTAAACACATAAATAAAAAGATACTTTCACCTTAAGAGGAAAGAGAGTAATAGGTAGGTACTTGTTATAACATTTCTAGAAACAGATAAATCTATCGAATTAAAATCCTGAGATCCGCCAGCGTTAAATTTTGCGAAATTAAAAGTGATATTGTCCTGTTCTTCAGGTGTTCAGTTTCAAGTAGGTACTTCGCTACCGAATTTAATCAAGATTTTCACAATTTAAGTGGCAAAAATGACCCGAATCCCTCGTCCCTTAAAATTAAGGACGTTACATTATTTAAGGTGCTTCAAACTAAAGTTAGTTTTATGATTCGTCTCAAGAGACATTAGATTATTTTTGAAATAATGTAAATTCAAGCCTATTTTTAGCTGTCTCGTGGGTCTAGTGGTCGCAAGCACGACTGGGTTTGTCCTGGGTTCAATTCCCAGGCCGCTTGTGTTATTAGGTTTTTCGATCAGTAATAATTAGGTATCAGTCTCGGAATCAGATTTTGTGGCCAGTTGATGATAATAGGAAACATAAAATAGCGAAATGTACATACTAATGAGTTCACTCTGCCTTACTCTTTAGGGATTACAGGCGTGATCTTATGTTATGTTATGATCCTATTTCTGCGCCTGTAACATAAATAAACCTATCTTCGTAACTGTAAAAGTAATCATGTTGAAATTGACATTGAAATATCAAATTTTAAAGCTTAACCTGTCATCATCATAATGAGATATAGAAAGAATAATCAGTAATAATCATCTACCTAGCCATTTTCCAAATTATGTTGCGCTTTACTAAATACAAGTATTGTACATGGTACGACTGTCTATTTGACTTTCACAACCCGTTATCTTGGCTGACTCTTTAGAGACTTTCGGGTCTTCGATTAACCGCAACAATTGTGAAAACTAGATAGGCTCTTTACAGCAGATCTTGACGAAAAATAAAGATTGTATTTTATGTTTAATTTAATGTTGATGTTACAGAACCCTCAGACTGTGAGTCTGCCTCGCACTTGACGGTTGTTGTACTTTGATGGTGGTTGTATGTGACAATTTATATGTTTGTGAACGCACCCACGATACAGGAGAAATTACTAGAGTGGGGCAACGTTTTTCTTAAAAAATTAAATTAGTAAATATTTTATCGTTTCCTTGTTTGCGCGTATAATAATAAATATTATACATCCCGCAGCCAATGAAACCAATATAATATCAAACCTGAATACATACACTTTGTTTCATTATCGGACTCATTGAAGATAAAAGAATTTCCCTCAGACGATGTTTTTCTTGTGACAACCATATAAGGAAAACTCTTTTATTTTGGCTCCCAAATAAAGAAGGCATTCTATAAAAGCATATGAAAAAAGGTCAATTATATCTTAGTGTTATCGTTTTATCTACGTAGAACTAGTCTTTGGAACTAAATGTTTTGAACGAAATTACACTTATGTCTCCTTGGCATCCAATAGATAGTCAGGAAAAGCTAGTTGAAACAAGAGCACGTCCGTTTGTATTCCGACCGACGCCGACGGTTCCTCTCGCGAGTGCAATACTGATTCCTGATTATACGCGATATTAATTAAAACGACTTTAATTACTGAGTTCCCCTCTCAGCTCGGGATGCTTCCTGAATAAAGAAAATATGATTGTATTTAGTCCGTCATAGATTATCGAAAAATATTGGATACGTATTTTTTTTTTTATCATATTAATAAAATTGACGAAGTTAAAACGCGTCAAAGATTTGGGTGGGGGTTTGTGACTTGTGTCACTCACCGTTAAAAAATGTGTATAAAATCTGTAAAATGTGTAATGTCTTAGAATATTATGGCGTCACACGAGTTTTCAAAGCACTGTATCGTCTTCATTGTTTGGTTACGTGCAAAAAGAAAAAATATGTGTCCAATATTTTTTGAAAATCAATGTGACGGACTAATTCGATTTTTTTGTCAAATACCCTTAAGATTTTGAGGAGCTTGTTTGAGGTATTTTTATTGAAGATTCGTCCGTGAATGGCAATAGGTACTTATTGTTCCTAGTAATTAAGAAACATTTTGCATTTCTTCATTTGGTTACTTTACTTTTCGAATAAAAAACTACAAAACATGATAAATCTCTCAAATTTTTCGTCTTCTTTATCGAGATAGAAATTATCTTTGTTCTCACTGACAGCGGTCAAAGATAAGATCTTAAGACTCAACTCATAATTAACTTGGGACAGATTAATTAGTAAATTATTGAAGTATGGTAAAAAATTATATGTTTCAGTTTTTTACTAAAAGTCGTTTTATACATGATGAAAAATAAAATAACCTTTAAAACAAGTAAAATGTTGGTATTGTGAAATGTTTTACTTGTGGATTTTTCCGCAGAAAACACACAGCAAAACTGTTTTTAAAGTGTTTTGTACTTTAAAAAAAAATACATAAATGTTTTTGTATATAAGTAGAAATTCGTCGGTAATCGAGCGATTTCATTAAACTTTCAGGATTGAAATTAATACGTTTTACATCACCCTTCAGCCTACCCTGTAGTTGAAGATATGCCAAAACTTAAACAGATTGACTGTAAATAAATACAAACTAAATCCACTCACCAAAAAGCAGTAGCAGCAGATCGCTCAACGCCAAACTGAACAGGTAGTAGTTTGTCGCAGTATGCATGGCAGGATGCTTCACTATCACCACGCAGACAGCCACATTGCCCACCACACCTGTCAGGAAGATCACCAGGAGAAGCACAGAAATGGGGACTATCTTCTGAAGAGGCAGGGTCCGGGGACCCATCATCAGCCAGAGCATCTCTTCTTCGGAACAGTCGAAGTACGACAAATTGGTGCATCGCTGGAAGAACTGGCTCGAGGTCTCGTTGTCGCGGAAGAAATCCGCCATCTTAGAGTTTTTGTATTGTTTTGTTTTTAGAAGATGTTGTCAGTTGTGGGCATTGTTTTGAATGAGTTTTATTGTTTATTAGTTTTGGATTCTGTTTTATTAGTCGAATACTTATTTCTTTGTTTTATTTTAAATCTGTCCACTCTTGAAGTTAATTTTTTTATATTTTTATCGACTTCTAAATTAATAAACACTATTGATTTCTTTTTCTAATTTTATAGGTAATCTACATAAATGAATCTCTAAAATTATATTCGTTTATAAGTTAGCCTAACTACTACTAACTTTTAACCACAATTTTAAATAACAGATATAAATATCGCCAATATTAAATCTATTACATTAAAATATTTTACACATATAAAAAAACTTATAACCGAAGTCCACTTCTACGAAATAACTTGTAAAGTTAGGGTCTACGCGATCGTAGCGCTACGCGGTTACGGGGCTACGGAGCTACGAGCGTAGCGCGCGGTGTCCCGAACGATACTGACGTATGAACTCGATGCAACTCTAAAAGGCAACACAATTTGTTCAGAGCTTGGTAATATTAACTTTACTTGACTTCAGTTTAGCTCTTTAAGTTAGCGTTTTTTAAGGATTCGAATATTGAAATTGAGAAGGTTACATGTTTCATAAAACTAATTAAATGAGGAAATGATGGATGATAGAAATGTATAGAAAAAAACCACGGTGTACTGACCCGAAATAAATTTTAATAAGAACAGGGAATTGATGATAATTATAGCCATGTTACCGTACTAAGTAGTAGGTATGTATTTACTAAGAAATGTTTTTTTTTATTTGTTGAAAAGATTAATTAAAACAACAAATAACTCAAAGGAAGTAAAATAAAAGAAATAAATGTTACTTCTCAAAGAAAAACCATTAAATCTCCGGTGATTGCTGCGGGTGTCCAATTAATTCATTCAATTAAGATTTTCATTGAGAATCGCTTTAAACTGTAATAAAGTCGTTCATTACAAGAATCGTGCGATTCTCACGATTTCGCAAATCTTTATTGCAAAAGGATACTTATGTTTCTTTAATAATATTAAGATCAAATCCGTTCTTCTTCTTCGTCATGTCGAGGATTGCCATTGTTATTAAATTAATTTTGACCGGATATCAGCCACATTGACGGCGCTTGTATTGGCTTCGGTTAGGTCCCTTAGATTACAGGTAGAGTTGCACAAAGAGCAGGGGATCTAAAATGCCCACTTTTTTCACTTTATCTTAGATTTTAGTAATTGCGTTAAAAAGCGTCTGGGACCATTTTACGATTTTTTACGCAATTCATATTACTATCTATTTTCCTAAATGGTCACAGACGCAGTTACTATTATGTAAGATCCATTTTATGCTTTTTAACGCAATTCACATCATGATCTGCTGAAGTGGCCATTTTAAACCCCCAGGTCAGGAGGTGGGCCATGGTTTGAGTCGCACTCAGTTTTCTCGGAGTTCGAAACTCAAACTCAAAGCATTTATTTCAATTAAGCCATTACAGGCACTTTTGAATGTCAGAAGAATAATTCATAAAACAAAACTACGAGTGCAATACGTCATTCCGAAAGCCACCACGCCGAAACACAGCCGCCGAACAGAGGGAGATGTCTGAGGACTCACAGATTTTTACGAGCTTATAACTATTTTGGTAAGATTAGCGACCTTGGTGACTGCTGAGCAAGAGCTCCTTGGTTCGATTCTCGGGAAAAGTATTTTTGGATTTTCAGTAACCACGGACACTGAATTCGTACCCGGTTGATATGCAATAGACTCGCCCCCTGTTACAAGAGACTCAAACTCAAATTCAAAGCATGTATTTCAATTAAACCATTACTGGCACTTTTGGATGTCATAAGAACAATTCATAAAACAAAACTAATACGTCATAACGTACACTACGTCGGCGAATGCAACCACCGCCAGAGCGCAAAGCTGCCACCCCGTTAAATATAATTATATTTTGTTTGACGACGATACCGATTCCAGAAAATTGTGGCTTTTTGGAGGCTGTTAAATCATCAAATGACTCCTCCCGCTCTAGGCAGAGCGGCAGGTAGTGTCAGACTAATACAGACTAAAAACCACCCATATTCCTTCTTAGCCTTTTGTGTCGAGGCCAAAACAATTTTTAACTAAATCCACATCGATTTTCGTTAAGATTGAAGAGAGGATCACTTAGTCCACATGCACATGGTCCTCAGTCAGTCAGCTTTGCATTTTATATAATTATACAGATGTATTTGTTTATCTTCTCATCACAAACGTTACAGTAATTATTTAATCTGATACAGAGGGTAAATATTTATGAGAAACTGGTGCTTGAAATAGACAGACAATACCTGCGATACGGCTCACTAAGCTTTAATTATAAGCTCAGCCCCCTTTAAGTATTCACAAATTCAGTGGTTCGAATTCGATTCGAGAAGTTATATTCTATCTTTTTTTGCATTACGAGAGCGAGTGAGATAGACTTTCCGAATCGAAATCAAATCAAACCGCTTGGGAATAAGGGGCCTGGTTTTGCAAACGCGTAACCAATATAAGCCGACCATTCTATTATTAAGTTATTTGTATAACAAAAGCTTAACCTGACATACATCGTTATAATTGAATTACAAAGGTTCTATTCACAAAAATAGTGTAACAGATTGTAAACGTATTGAACGTATTGTGTCCCATTTCTCATTTCAGATAGTTTACAGTACACTGCTCAAACTCTCCAAACTACCCACTTTACCTAATAATGTCACGCCTGAAACCCCTGCAAGGCTAGGTCGTGCAGGGTACACCATCACTGTGGCGGTAAGTCCCCTCTTTGAGAAGTCCGGTGAGGACCTGCATCGGGAGGAAGTTGAGGGCGGCGCGGCGCCTCTCAAGCCAGAGTCGCCACGGCACCCTCACCTTCCGCCTGACGCAGGTCCTCACCGGACACGGTTGTTTCGGGAGGTACCTGCTCCGAATCAGGTGGGAGGAAACGGACGATGTCACTATTGTGAGAATCGGTCGAAGGACACGGTGGAGCACACCGTGGAGGTCTGCCCTGCTTGGGCGGAGCCCCGCCGTGTTCTTGTAGCGGCGATCGGCTGCGGTGACCTCTCGCGTCCGGCCCTGGTGCAAGCCATGGTCCGGGGCGAGATGAAATGAGACGTCATCGCCTCCTTCTGCGAAGCAGTGATGCTAGCGAAGGAGGCGGCGGAACGTGAGAGGGAGAGGACCTTTCTTCAAGGGCCGACGCCCGTCGGGGCTGCGTGTTGTTTGCAAGAGATACCGCGGTATCGACATAAAGGGCTAAGAAGGAACATGGGTGGTTTTTAGTCAGTAGAAGTCTAACACTCCCTTTCTCTTTCTCGGTTATTTCATGATTTCCCAACCCCCAACAAAATAAAAAGGCTATGTCGTGCGACTGCTAGGCAAGAGCTTCAGATTTAGATTCCCGGTCTGGGAAAACTGTTGGCATATCTCAGTACTTAGCAGCCGCGGAGTCTGCATCTGTGCCGGGTTGATGGCGAAAGGCTCGCACTCTGTTACATGGAGCTTTAAGATAACTGGGTTAAATCGACCTAAGTATTTATTTATACGTACAAAAAGTAGCTGGGAAACGACTTTTTTTGGGGGTGAAAATAGGGAAGTGTCCTGAATAATAAAATATGATTCAGTTTAGTCAGCCAGTTAGATTATCGAAAACTATTACAAATACATGTTTTTTGTTTTATCAAATGAAAAAAAATATCTACGAAGATAAAACGCGTCAATTATCGTAGGGGCTTTTGACATCACTACCTACGTGGTAAAAAATGTAGAGCGATGTGACGTCACACGAGTTTTTGGAGCACTGTATCGTCTTCATTTTTGGTTTACTGCACGTAAAAAAAAATGAGAGTCCAAATTTTTTTGGAAATCTATCTAACGAACTAATTTGTTTATTTTTGTCAACCATATTATAACGATTTACGAAGGGTTAATGTAACACACACGAAATATTTTGCTAATGAATGCACTGAGTAGTACGGGGTTGTGGAGGTACCTACTTTAAGTATTTTTTTAAATAATGTATTAAAAAAAAACTTGAGAATTCAAACTTGACTCCAAATATCTCCGTAACTAGAAGGTTACAAAAAGAAACCGCAATTGAAGGGGAGAACTAGTGCCTTTCGGTGTCGCTAAGGCTCTACAGTTACACCTATTATATGATATTTTATCCCATGTAAGTTGAGCTAGCCTATTGTCGTGAAATAAGCACAAAGATCCAGACGTGGGGCTATAACTGAAAAGCCTTAATGTAAAACATGACCCTTTACAGAACTGCTATTTACAAAGACCTTCGAGATATTTCTAGACCATACCTGGGAACCCCCTAGTTACGGAGATATTAGGGGTCAAAGTTTCAAATTTGGCACAGCTGTTTTTATAAATACTAGATTTTCAGGTTATAACTTTACTTAAATTACCTCTATGACCCGTTTACTTTTCAAAGCATGCATTAGCACAATGTTTTAAGAGTGCTACATTGAGTTTTACCGTAAAATGTGATTTTTGACCCCAAAAAAAAAGTCGTTTCCTACCAAAATTTTTTGCGTAGGGGTATTTAGTTTGATGTACAGAATGCTTGGTTGACGTATGCGTGAAGGGTTAATTTACGCCATGTATATGTCAGACGTCAGATAATATGTAAGATGGACGCTGCTCTGAGCATGAATGGAGGGACAGGTATTGAAGGTGACTGACATTCGATTAGCTTGGCGGCCAAGCAAAGGATACTGGGTCAGAGGTGTCTATACAAATGAAGTTGTACTAACAGGTATGGACAGTTACGACCACAAATATGGGCACACTGGCGTTAGATAAGATAAAATCCGGACAAAAACTATCCTATGTGTTATTACAGGTTTTAAATATCAGTGTACCAAATTTTATCCAAATCCGTTCAGTAGATTTTTTTTTTGAAAGAGTAACAAACATTCATCCATCCATACTTACAAACTTTAGCGTTTATAATATTAGTAGGAAAGATTTAATTCAAAAGCGATTTCTTATCGTTAACTCTGAAAACGTGATATTTACTGTGTTTACTGTTTGTTTCAAGTTCCCGATATTTTGGCACTGTTGTAAGCACCATGATTACGGATTAACTGAAGTTATCGCGGGATGTTGATAAACAGACAAATCGGTCTACCCTCTTTCTTGTCCTTGCTTGCTTAATTAGTTTGTTTTTGCGCTCGGTCCCGTAACCACTGTCACTCACAACTCGATTCCGACACGCAAAACGTACTGTGTCGACTCGCGAACTATTTTTGGCATTTTTTGACCATGTCAGTTTGAAAACTGTCGATAAATATAAAAAATGTCGATTTCAAGTTACGGTCTATTTTAAAATAATAATATTATCATTTCGAGAATACTACGAGTATATTGAGACATCACAAAATTTCATTAACAATTTCGTAGTAAATCGCTGTCGAATGTTGCGTAAATGTAAGTTATTTATGTTCATGACTGTACTGGACCCCTTTCATTCCGTGTGTGTACATAGCCGTGTATTATACACTCGTGCAATGAAAGGGCTGCTATGCTATATTGAAATGTCTGAATTCCCAGCTTACGTTGTGGCTCGGTGAATAGGTTGAGCAGGGCTATCATAATGTCCATTGATTAACTGTCAAATTGGTTATGTTTTGGTACGAAATGGAACTATTTGACAGTTCATTGATGGACACTATGATAGCCTTTGACATTTAAAAAAAGATACGCAATAACCCTGCAGGTCACCTTTGTGAATTGTTGTCTGCATTGGTACAAAGTCATGTGATAATACTTTTTAATCCATTTCCTTTTTTGGTTACATCCGAAATTCAGTAATAACCTTTTATTATTTCTATTACAAGCGCAAAACTTTCACTAGAAAATTACAGAAAAAATGTTGATGAAATTCCACTTCACAGTAATATACACTGCAGTGGTGGCCCAGTGGTAGCGGCCTCGACTTACGAACTGTGAGTCTTGGGTTCGAATCCAGTCAGGCGCATTACTTTGTGTAATTTATTTCAACACCACTGCTCTCAAAACGGTGAAGGAAAACATCGTGAGGAAACCGGCATGTCTTAGAACCAAAAAATTCGAAGACATGTGACATCTACCAATCCGCACTGGGCACGCGTGGTGGATTATAGCCCATCCCTCTCCTAGAGAGGAGGCCTGAGTCCCTGCAGTGGGAACATTATAGGCTGATGATGAGTAATATACATCAGAATAGTATTTAATTTATAAAAATACGCGGGTGGAAACTAGAAATAAGTTTAATTTTATGATAATGCATCACATAAACACAGATTACCATCGATATCGGGTTTGTCGACTATTTAGTATGCACGAGCGACTGCACGAGCTGATGATGACGTCAGCTGACACAATTGCTACGCCGTAGTATCAGCTACGTCGTAGCCAGGCGTAGACACTTTCATCCCATTCACAGATGATAAAATTAATTCGTGAAAGCGAAAAATAAGCAAAGTGCCGTGACAAACTGCTGTACACAAGAATTACAACAAAAAGCGACGATTTGTAATAAAAAAACGGTCTATTTACAAACAGAGATAAACTGTCGGATTCGCCACAAAGTTTACAAATCTTCTCAATGTTAAATTATTCGTGTGACCTTCACGCACGTTTTATTAATCGAGATTGAGCCTATTGATTTGAGATTAGGCCTATTTCGTAATTATTTATAGCTTTTGCCCGCAGCTTCACCCGCGTGGATGTCGAATCAAATCAAATCAATCAATCAAAATCATTTATTTCAAGTTGGCCAGTTACAGGCTCTTTTGAATAGTCGAACAAATACTAAATTTTAATAAGCTAATAAACTAAGCTACAGTCCCACTCACAAGGCATAATAACTGTCAGTGTACTGTAGTTGCCGATTCCAAAGCGATGCCGATTCTCATGAGAAGAATGGCAAGAAACTTCATGGATACTCTTTTAAATCATAATATTGTTACAAAACTTTGGTTACATCATTATTGGTATATTATCATGTGAGAACGATGTAGCAAGTTGTGCACGATAAGTGTCGACAGTAAAGCCAATACGACGATTTAAAAATAATATAATAATTCAAACAAGCCGTGGCAACTAAGAGGTGACCAGTCACAACTGACAGCACCCGTTCACGAGCATGACGCATGGATCAGCCACCATTCCACTCAACCATATTAAAGGGAACGAAATGACCCGACACACCCACCACCATCAGCGAGACATTTAAGTGAGCATGACACACTCTTAATCGCCAGGGCATATCCAAGTCAAATAAAAAATAGAAAGATAAATGTAGGTTTCGAGAGAATGACAGCTTTCTAGTACATAGTACTCACACAATATGTGCTATGCGACTATATAATACTAAAGAGATTGAATTTATACATTGCAAAGAATAATCGTTAGGTAAAAACTGTCATCCCGTACCCGAACCACAATTCTCGAGAAGCAATATTCAATACTCTATACTCGATAAACAATATCTATCCATTGGTGAAAACAGCATGAAAATCGGTGCAGTTCCTAGTTTTTGAGTTTATCGCTAACAGACAGACAGACAGGCGGCGGAGGACTTTGTTTTATAATACGTAGTGATAATGACGATGTTCCAAAATACTATATTCGTGAAAACGTAAAACGTAAACGTGATACGGTAAGATTGTTTTTTTTTTTAAAGCAGTAAGCTTTTAATTGCTCTTGAAACTACGATGAGCGTACACCAAATCAAAAATCAAATCACTTGTTTTTGCAGAAAACAGTGTTACAATGATGTTATTGTATATCGATTTATTATTACGTATTTCAAGTGTACCGTTAGGCTTGCAAAATGTATATAACCACACTCACATGACACACACACACACACAAACACAACACTCGTAGAAACTATAGTTTCGAGCCGTTTGGGTTTGAAACTCTGAGGCCGTGGGGTCCGAGTGCTCTTATCCAATTTCAATTCAAGGAAATTTCAAAACTTTAATTAACGCTTCTCTTGGCCCAACTGGCTTTTACATAGAAATATAAAAAACAGTATATCTATGGGCTATCACCATGGCCAGTGGCTAAGTGTACAACGTGGCAATGCCGCCAGTATTTTGGGCACATTACCGGCTGACAGCGTTGAGGAGTAGTTTTTTGATGCCCTTTAATAGGTTCAATAATGTACTATTGTGTATAGTTAGTTTAATCTAGAATAAAATATTACTCTATAATATTTTAGTCTACAAGAAGTCACGGTTTGGCAAAAAACTATCTGCGACGTGTTCCTATTGTCGTTCGTGTATAGTTTGATTGATGAGCTGACTTTGTGCTACGAACAGACGTTTTTCGATATAAATCGTCTCCTCAAAGGAGGTCTACCGAGTAGGGCAGCCATTTTAAAATGTCTTACGAGTCTAGGAAAGACTTTAGAAATTACTTTTATAGTTTCGTGTCTTTGCGATAATTGGAATAGTTTTCATATTGTTATTAAAGTTAAAAGGAATTTTATGATACAGGTCGAATGGTTTTTTATTTATTTATTATTTATTTATGCACACACAAAATACAAAAAAAGGATAAAAATATAAAAAAGGCAAGTACAAAGGTACTGTACCTGGTTTCTTGATAAATGGAATTCTTTGTTGTGGCTCTTTTAATTTTTCATTCCCGCTTTAGCGGGCATTGGGTTAAAACAGTGGCAGGTGACCATGAACCTCTTCGGTTTGGTAAACCATACCGAAGAGGTTCATAAGCAGTGTAGTTTATATTACCAGTTATAGACAAGTATTGACCATTTCCGCGTTTTTGAAGATTTGAAAATATTTTAGAAAATGATGCCATTAGTAATATTTTTACGCGAAGCTCGTAGCTAGATAATAACAGCCGCTTGGGTTGATCTTCAAGTTAAGAAGCGCTTATAAAGGCTTTTCTGTTGATGGGTGAGCACCCACTCCCGGCTGGCCTATTTCTAGATCATTGACAATCGTTACAGGATGCCAGTGATTCGAAAGAATGATGGCCAGTCTTATTGTGAATGTGGATGGGATGTGGAGGGCGGATAGGCAGTCGCTCCATGTAAAATCCTACTGGCAATTACCTACTTCCGGTAAGACTAAAAGCTGACAACACATAGTTGGATAAAAGCAGGCAGAATAGATGCTGATGATAATAATATAATGCCAGCAGTGGATTTTTTTTTATATTCAGACCCGATTTTGCTAACAAATGTCTGGTCTTACTAGTCAGAACATTAGTGCTGTTTTTAGCACATGTACTTAAATCCAACGATTCTGGAACACCTGTGTATCATTTTGATGTTACATTTGAAGACAACTTTTTTTCTTTTAGGATTTATTACTCTTGATTCATTCATGAAAGCTGCCCAGATAACTGCTTGGATTATGTTTTATGCTATACTATATCATTTTAATATATCATATTACAATAATTGACTAGAAATGATAGCTACACTGGTTCAGTGGTTGTAAGCGTTGGGATTTTTCATCAGGAATATCTTAGAAGCAGCCACGGATTCTAGATTTGTGTCCGGTTAGTGCAATAGGCTTATCCCTATTAAATAGGAAGTCATGTTTTTTCTAACCAACCTAACAGACAGATGTGTTGCTGGGGAGTTTGTTTCGCCACTTCTTCTTTCCAGCAAAAACACTAGTTTTGGGGGACTGTCTCTTGTAAATAAGTAAAGTAAAGTAAATTTTGACGTTCGAAAAGTACTGATTATCAGCCTAGTTTGAATAAATGAGTTTTGATTTTGATTTTGTTATACATATTGTGCGTAAAAGAACAGGGGCCCAATTCTGTAACTTCGAGTTAAGCAACCCGCCATTGACACTCTATCGACACACTACAGACATTATTTTGCCACTGTTGCAAATTTGGCATTCTGCAGAAACTTCAATGGCGTTTCAGTGGTGTGTCAGTAGTGTGTCGATAGTATGTTGATTGTGTGACAGTACAATAGTTTTCAGTGTTGCTAACAAAAAGCTACCATGAGATACCAAACCTACCACTTTATGAAATCCTATTTTTATCAATTAAATCTTTATAATACAGGTTTTTATAATCATAAATAAAACGTTTTATTATCAAAAACAAAATTTCACAAAAAACAAGCGTTTATTGTAAAACAATATTTTTATCTGATGTGATAAAAATATTGTTTCTGCCTCTCTGAAAAAAAAAAACTAAAAATCCCGACTGAAAAAACTGAAAATCAAAAACAAGTACATTTTAAATTAAACAAAACTTGAAACCTTTTTTATTTCCAACTTCAGATTTCTTTTGTGTTTGTTCTTTCGTTGGTCGCGTAAAATTCTTCGCAGATGATTTATTTAACTTTGGTGTTTTGGTGTTTATAGGATTTGTGACTTTGAATTTCTATTAAACATATAAGTGTCATATATTTTTGTAATCTCCTTTTAAAACCCTTCATTTTGATACCCTACTCGATGGAAATGGTTTTATTTTTTTAAATCTGCGATTTGGCCCCCAAAATCAGAAATTTTTCTTTTTCCACATTCCACATTATTATCACAGAGTACATTTTGATATAATTATTATCTTAGAGAGTAGTTACTTGACTAACATATTATATAAAAAGACAAAGGTAAGGTAAGTGAAAAAGTCCCAATTGTTGTTGGGAAAATAATAAAAAAACGTGATGAATTTAAAGTGATTTGTGTTCGGAGTTCTAAAGTTCAATGGAAATATATTTTCACAGTAAGTTTTGAGTTATGTTATGAACTTCCACACCAACATTTCAGGATCATCAATTAGCTCCTTTGCTTGCTCCTTGCAAAGTCGAATTCACTTGCAGCCTCATTAATGCGCGAGTATTGCGGCGCTGGCGCAAAAGCAAAACGTCGACAGTCGGCACTATAAGCCAATGCTAAAATACGCCACCGCAAAGTAGGTACAGAAGGCCTCATTGTGGCGAAAAACTAAGTCCACTTTATTAATTAGTATACATTACGTAAGACGTACACACTAGGACACTTAATTTTAAATTTTAAAAGGAACAAATTTAACCAAATCAATAGGGAAAAGAGGTGTCGTTGTTCGATGGCTTCACAATGGCAGTTCGATAGCTAAACACGATAGACACAACTGTCAGATATCACTTAAAATATTTACAGACTACCGCAACTTTGGCCATCACGATGACAATGATACATTAAAATGTACCAGACTACCAATATTACAATAGTCCCATTATGGCGTTTCAATGTCACTACAGTTGCAACTGTGGCAAGTCAATGACCATAAATAAGTTGTAGAATACCAAATGTCATTGAATATTCTATTGAGACACTACTTACACACTATCGACACACTATTGACAAGTTGACTATTTTACAGAATTGCGCCCCAGCACTCGTGTTTATATTCAAGTTTTGTTTTTGTTTAAAAGGATCGTTTAGCATACCAGTCGGGCTTATTTCAATTTCCTAGCTTGAAGTCCGTCTTTGAGCTGCGGGTTATTCACAGGTTACCGCGGCCTCGACATATAGGGCTAAGAAGGAACATGGGTGGTTTTTAGTCAGTAGAAGTCTGACACTCCCTTTCGCTCTGCCTAAGAGCGGGACCGTCTATGAAGTTTCCTTTAAGTCAAATAATCCCAAATTATAAGGTTAAGGTATTGGTGCCTAAATGTAATTTGTGAAACAAAACTATGAGGGTACTTGCTATATACCTTCATTTTATGCCCGTAAACCGAAGGAGCTAGGCAGAGCTTAACGTATATTATGAATATGTTTAAGTCCTGTGCGGTGATCCCATGGTCATACAACAGGCCATCACTTATCCAGACTTCGGGTTAATAGGAAAATCCAATAAAAGTAGTGACTTGGAAATAAAACGCAAGTTCCTAGCTCGGCAATAGCACTCACGACCACTAAACCAATAATGCCTTTAAAAAATAAATGATGTTTAAATAACAAAACAAAAACTTAAGTAAAACTTCTAAATTAAAGTCTATAATGAATAAAGACCACACAAATATCCATAATGACTGTAATCAACAACTATTTAAAATTACCAACTTTCCATCGTCAAACTGAAATACTTTCTAAGTACACTTTAAGCTAAAACTTGTCTATGAAAATTATATTACTATAACTTTTAAGTCTTAACTTCTACTTTATCCAATACAGCCTCATAAACTTTGAAAGTTGCTCTTTTTTGGGACAACGCGATGAAATAACGAGTTTTAGAACAATTTCCAAAAGACTGTCCTGATTTTTTACCCGACTACGGCAAAGCCAATGGAGGGTTATGATTTTGACTGGCTATGTATGTATGTATGTGAGTATGTTCATCTGTTCCCTCATGCTTCTAATCTACTTATCGAAACTCAACATATGTCCGGTGAACATAAGCTACGTGACGTGTCACAAAAATCGATATGGCGCTCTCTATCGGACAAAATACGCGCTGTGTTTGGTATCATTTGAAAGGGGTTCACTTGTGCATTTTCAAAATATTGCTCAAATTTAAAGTGACGCCCTCTAGCGGACAAAAAGTCATGTGTTAAAAAAACATTTAACGTCATCATCATCATTATCAGCCTATAATGTTTCCAATGACGGCACGGTTGGCGCAGTGGCTGAGCGATTGGACTGCTGCGCGGGTTCGATCCCCGCACGGAACAAATATTTGTATGGCCTACAGATAGTTGTTCCGGGTCTGTGTATTTGTGTATGTGAGTTTAAATGTTTGTGAACGCACCCACGATACAGGAGACTTTCCTAGTGTGGGGCAAAGTTAAAAAAAAAAAATGCAGGGACCCAGGCCTCCTTTTCATGAGAGGGATGGGCTATAATCCACCACGCAGGCCCAGTGCAGATTGGTAGATGTTACATGTCTTCGAATTTTTTGTTATAAAATATGTCGGTTTCCTCACGATGTTTTCCTTCACCGTTTTGAGAGCAGTGGTGATAAAATAAATTACAGAAAGTAATACGACTGGGCAAAAAAAATCCGCATTAGCACGTTTATAGATATTTAAACACTTTAATAACCTGTGTCGGATTTTCTTTTTCAGCATGCTGAAAATCTTGTTTCACAATTTTTTAGCGTCGTTTCTTTTTCGTTGTCGGGTTTTAGTTTTTAACTATTTTACTTACGTAGTTGGCTGAAATAGGGAAGTTTACTGACTTCAAAAAATATGATTCTAATTAGTCCGTCTGTTATATTATCGAAAAATATTGCATACGTATTTTTTGTTTTATCAAATCAATAAAAATTGACGAAGATAAAACGCGTCATAGATTTGAGGGGTTGTTACGTCACTGACCGCTAAAGACTGTCATACTAATATCTCAGAAAATGACATCACACGAGTTTTCAAAGCACTGTATCGCCTTCATTGTTTGTGTACGTGAAAAAAGAAAAAATACGGGTTCTATATTTTTTGGAGATCTATCTGACGGCCTAATTAGATTTTTTTTTGTTAACTACCCTATTTCTCAGTGGTGGCTAGAGGGCAGGTTTTATGCCCCGTTGATGGCAATAGGCTTGCCCCGTATTATATGAGACTTAAAATAATTGTTAAAATGTGGTTGTACTAAATAATGGGCTCACCCATTATATAGTTTTTTTTTTATATTTCTATAATATGATTTTAAATTAATTAATGTTTTGTGACCACATAATAAATGAGGCAAACTAATCAAATATCCCTACGTATCAGGATCCCATTCTTCAAATTTAGTTTTTTTTTTTCGATTTACCTATCTTTTATGAAACTAGACACTTGATTAGCATTCTGTAGCCAAAGCCAAGACAAAGCTTGTTATTGTGAAATAACAGCCTTGGTCTAGCGTACTAACTACTGAGTAAGGCGCGGAGCTATTGTTCAGCTAAGCAAGTCCTAGTCTAAAAATCCTTTATCATTCAAATTAGGCCTGCTTAAATAAATGAATGCAACATGTTGCTTTGGATTTGCTACATTTGTTGCTGGGCCCAACGTTGAAAGTTCAACAACAAGTTTTTAATTAGATATCGCTTGGTGAAAACGAGCGTTTGCTATTTTTAACCGACTTTTTTCAAGTAACTATTACCTCCTAAGTAGGGTTAAATCCCTGCCGTTACGTTAATTTTATTTGGTTTATCCAGGTAGATATTCAGTGTGTGAATTTTCGAAATAGTCCCACTGAAAGTTCCGCCCTAGCACGATTTATAAGTATAGATCTACTAGACACAGTAAATACACAAGAGTGATAACCATTTTATTAAACAGTGGAGATTAAGTAAGAAAGGTCGTCTAGAATAATATTACCACCAGTAGCAGACAGACACATAATTATATTTTCTCTATTCTTGTAGTAAGAACGTTTTACACGTGCCATAGAGTCTTTGTATCTTTTGTTAATCAGCTGCTTGAGGTCGATTTAGACGGCTCATATTAAGCGACCTTAGTGGATCGAAGATAACAATCACACTAATATCACATCACACTACCACATCATCATCAATCATCATCAACAGCCTATTAATGTTCCCACTGCTGGGCCACAGGCCTCCTCTCTTTGAGAGGGAATGGGCTATAACCTACCACGCGGGCCCATTGCGGGTAGATGTCACATATCTTCGAATTTTTTGTTTCTAAGACATGCCGGTTTCCTCACGGTGTTTTCCGTCACCGTTTTGAGAGCAGCGGTGATGAAATAAATTACACAAAGTAATGTGCCTGCCTGGGTTCGAACCCACGACCTAGTGTTCGTAAGTCGGAGCCGCCACCACTGGGCCACCGCTGCTCTCTATCACACTATCACACTAATATTATAAAGGCGAAAGTTTGTGAGTGTGTGAGTGTGCATGTTTATTACTTCTTCACGCAAAAACTACTGAACGGATTTAGATAAAATTTGGTACACAGAGAGTTTATAACCTGGACTAACAAATAGGATAGGATTTTTATCCCGATTTTATCTTCCCGTGGGATAATTTTCGACTTGCAGCGGGGGAAGCCGCTGGCATCAGCTAGTATAATATAAGAATCAGTTATCATGTACCCTCTGCTAGAACACACGCCTCCACCACGCAGACCCAGTGAGGGTGCGAATGTTTGGTTCTTGTACATACTGATTTCTTCACCAGGTTTTTTATTGAGAGCAGTGGTGAAGGAATAAAACATTTTGTAAAATAACCCTCCTTTTGGGCTTCGCCGCAGTCGGGTAAAAACACTTTCAAAGCATATTTTTGATGTTTCATGATAAAAAAAAACTATGATAATAATTAGTCCGCGTCTGTTAGATTACCGAAAAATATAGACTTGTGAAAATGTGACGTCACTCTTCGGTAAAATATGTCATACTAATGTCTTAAAATATGACGTCACACGAGTTTTTAAAGCACTGTATCGTCTTCATTGTTTGTTTACGTGAAAAAATAAAAAAATTGTGTCCAATATTTTTTGAAAATCTATCTAACGGACTAATTAGATTTTGTTTGTTAGCTACCATATTGAGAACCTCCTCTTTTTTAAAGTTGGTTGACCGACGACACCCACACATAAATCGAGACCATTGACCACTGGTCAGATGTATCATAACCAGTCCTTATTTACCGGTCTAACAACAGTGTTTTCCGTAATTCTCCGATAACTCAATTAACTCCCGTGGATGACAGCGCTCCACCGTACAAATAGGGTATACCCGAACGCGTGCCTTACGCTATTTACAGGCTGTTCATTTGCATCTTTACAAGGCTGTTTGTTTTGACAAGAATTAGGCCGTCATTACTTATTCTGTCGCTGTCTTGTAAAATAATTGAGGGATTATATTCTGAGCCAAGGCTAGATAAATAACTTCAATTTGTTGTTATTTTGAGTGGTTTTAAATCAAGAATCACACATCACACTAATATTATAAAGGCGAAAGTTTGTGAGTGTGTGAGTGTATACGTTTGTTACTTCTTCACGTAAAAACTACTAAACGGATTTGGATAAAATTTAGAACTCAGATAGTTTATAACCTGGATTAACACATAGGATAGTTTTTATCCCGATTTTATCTTCCCGTGGGATAATTTTCGAGTTGTAGCGGGTGAAGCCGCTGGCAACAAGTAGTATTATATTTACAGGATATTAGAAAAAAAAACAGGAGTTAATGTATCAGTAGCAGCCATGGAGTCGACATTTGTGCCTGTCTGATGGCAATAGGGTCACCCCCTATTATATGGAACTTAAACATAACTGATAAAATGTTAAATGTGGGTGTGGGACTGTGGGTATTAATAGTTACACGATGGGTACACCTCTGCCTTCCTTCGGGGAGTATAAGCATAAAATTAAGATATGTTTTGTTTTTTACTCACTATCAATTCATCAGCCATGGTTTTATTTTCTTATGGCTTTGGTTGTCCGGCAGATAATGCTTTTTTTTAAATATTCCGTACTTATTCGTTTCATTGGAGTAGTTTCAATAATAAAATAAAAAAGGGGACCCATTCGAATATGTTCAAAATTTAAAAAAATATTCTAGTGTTATAAATATTACAAATACCAAAGTTGAACATCAAAGACCTTTATTCCCAACCAAACTAAATGTTCTCAAAGATCTTCTTGATGGAATTCAGGTAATAACTAGTGTTCCTGCCGAGTTCGGGGAACCTCACATTCCTCCTCGATGAGTGTTTCGGCTTCTCTCGGATTGTCACCTCTGACAATTCACTGTGGCGAAAGAACATTTTAGATTAGATTCTTGATAACTTCCTCTTATACTCGTACCGCACGTCAGTCGTCTAAACCACGGCACAATCGTCCAGTTACAACCCTTCTGCTGGGACACAGGTTTCTCGTGAGTTGGACCACCACGTCGGCTAAATGTGGGTTGGTAGATGTCACATGACTTTGTCGGTTTACTGACGACGATTTCCGTTATGGCAGCAGCAATAAAACTATAAAATATTTAATTACGCTTTGTGAATTCTGTATACATAATCACTAAAACCAATTAATTGTACCTACCTCATGTATTGTGTAATAATGACGAGCATTCTGTGCAAATTACCATTCTTTAATTAGATGTCGTATCTGTAGTGGAATACGAAATAAAAATAACGTTAAGGCGAAGGCTTTAATACACAAAAAAGGGCGTATCTCTATTTGTTTATTAAAGCCTTCGAGCAAAATGGCTTAACGTTAAAAGGAACCTTAAAAATACAGTAAGTCACGCTGTACAAAAAATACGAATTTTATAATATGGGCCCATTAGTCTATGATATCTTTTCATGATCCAACCAAACCCACTGCTGGACATACGCCTCTCCAAACTGCACCACAACACCCTGTCCTCTGCTTTTTACATGCATTCTGTCGGAACCACTATGCTAAGGTCGTGGGCCCGTCTCTTTAGGGGGGTTCCCACACTAGGTCTCGCTTGATCTTCAATTTCGAATACCGGAAGGGTCTTCAATACGTACCAGTGTTGCCTGCTCTTTTTAGTCCCTCTGTTGGTTTTGAATGATTTTGTTCAATTTTTTCTGCCTTGTCGTGCTTCCCATTTGATTGTCGCTGTCCTTCATTTGTTTGTGACTGTGCTCCTTTTCTTTGTGGCTGTCCTTCATTTATTCGTTCATGTCCTTCTTTTGTTTTTGACTGCGCTCTTTTTCTTTTTGGCTGTCCTTCATTTGTTTGTGACTGTGCTCTATTTATTTGTAGCTGCCCTACATTTGTTTGTGATTGTACTCTTTTTCTTTGTGGCTGTCCTTCATTTGTTTGTGACTGTGCTCTATTTATTTGTAGCTGCCCTACATTTGTTTGTGATTGTACTCCTTTTCTTTGTGGCTGTCCTTCATTTGTTTGTGACTGTGTTGTATTTATTTGTGGCTGTCCTACATTTGTTTGTGACTGTGCTCTATTTATTTGTAGCAGCCCTACATTTGTTTGTGATTGTACTCCTTTTCTTTGTGGCTGTCCTTCATTTGTTTGTGACTGTGTTCTATTTATTTGTGGCTGCCCTACATTTGTTTGTGACTGTGCTCTATTTATTTGTAGCTGCCCTACATTTGTTTGTGATTGTACTCCTTTCCTCTGTAGCTGCCCTTCATTTATTTGTGGCTGTGCTCCATTTTTTTGTGGTTGCCCTACATTTCTTTGCGGCTGTCCTTCATTTGTTCGTTCCTGTCCTTCATTTGTTTGTAGCTGTGCTCTATTTCTTTGTAACTTGCGGCTCGTGTTCTTGGCTGACACTCGGTTTTTTTTTATAATAGTGGCGGCACTCCGAATGATGTCGTTGATCTCATTGGCTACTTGCGACTCGACAATCTGCTTGGCCAACGTCTGCATATCATCCAGGTTCGCAGTAAGCAGGATGTAGGAGTTCACTGTGTGGACTGACAGCAGCACCGCTGTAAGAAAAAAGCGTTTTTACTAAATGTTCCCCGCTATGTTGACGTAGCAGACGAACCAGATTGCGAGTGAATACAAAAATTTTACATGGAGTGACTGTTTATCCGATCGCGATTTTTTTTTTTTTTTTATAAAAACGTTGCCCCACCCTAGGAATTTCTCCTGTATCGTGGGTGCGTTCACAAACATTTAAACTCACATACATAAATACCCAGACCCGGAACAACTATCTGTAGGCCATACAAATATTTGTTCCGTGCGGGGATCGAACCCGCAACACGCAGCGCAGCAGTCCATTGCCTGAGCCACTGCGTCAACCGTGTCGTCAAACCGTGTCGATTGCCTGGATACTCGATCACCGAGCTTTGGAAAGACTGCCTGTTATTTTGCCGGTCCGTATTTCATGCAGACCATTTTCTGAAACACTTATAACTTGTTTGATAGGCAGTAAGTAGGTTGAGCTCAGTTGATTTTAAAAGCCCATCCTCCAAACAAAGAAACTCAAATACTAAATCACTCAAATCGAGTCGGTCAAATCAAACAATATAAAATGGGTTGCCAGGAAGTAGATATCACACGAAGTAGCTTGTGTAAGTAAAACATACAGACAAGTATGCACGACCAATCAAGCTACATACAATACCAGTTTATGCGGATCTCTCATTGTACGAAACATATACACAAAGCGAGGCCACGTTATACTGGAGACGTTTAGCTTGTTCTGTCGCCGTATGTACTTGTAGCCTTTGACAACTTTTTTTTTTTTTTTTGGTGGGTGTAAAATCATCGAATAACCCCTCCCGCTCTTGGGCAGAGCGAAAGGGAGTGTCAGACTTCTACTGACTAAAAACCACCCATGTTCCTTCTTCGCCCTCTATGTCGAGGCCGCGATAACCGTTGGACTACCCGCGGCCCCGACAGGCAGCCTTTGACAACTTCAGGCGTAAATTGGGTCACAAACACGAAAATAAAATAATTATGGTAATATTAAGTACACGAAATTAACAAGACTTAACCAAAGAACATGCAAATTAATAAAAACATTTGCTTACGACTTTTTCTTTTGTCTCGAATTTTTTTTTAGCATCACTAATGTTGAGACTGGGATAGTAATTCATTAGCTTAACTAGTTTTTTATTTAGATTTTAGACTTTACTGCGAGTAATTAAGTACTAGACTTAATTAAGCAACAAAATGGTGTAGCAGCACCTAATTGATATGCATAAGTTAGGACAGTTTATTTTTTTCTTGGTGTTAGAAGATTCATGACGAGGCCATCATTTATTACTGGACATCAAACTAAATAACGTTGTATGCAAAACTTACACAAATACTTGCTGGAATTCAATGATTTTTATTGTCGTTGTCAAGAACTTACTGATTACGGATTACTGAACATTGTATCTCGACAAAACATTGTGATAATTGCACAAGTTAACATCTAAATGTTTTAAATATAAAAGTCTAGAAAAGTTAACTAGGCAGAAATACTGGATTGATTCCCCACCTACTAAAAATTGTGATATGGATAGAATTACAGTAGGTACATTCCTTTAGGTTCTCAACAGGACAAGACACAGAGTGATATTGAGATTAGCCTAATTTTACCGGAATTCGTCAAATATCTTATAAAAGAAATAAACCCATATCGCTCCAATTCCGCACTGTAAGTCGGCTTACTGAAGCAATTTTGGTCTCAAAACGATTACGTTCTGACTTTTCCTGGTAAGGCGGCAGACGGGTGACTGAACTCAAATCAAATAAATAACATTTGACGACACCTTTCTGAGATAAAATAGAAGGTACCACCAACCAAAACCAAGCAACCACCAACCCAACCAACCAACCAACTGAAAAAAAAAGTTCACGTAGTCCGATTGATCGAACTATGCGGTCGGACCACGTGTCCATAACCTCGGGGTCGGCTTCCAGTCTAACCGGATCAAGCTGAACACCAGTATTTTACATGGAGTAACTGGCTATCTGACCTTCACAACCCAGTTAATAAAATGTACATAACTAATGATCAATTTTACGTGCGATTAGATCTTTAACTTTAGTGAAATGCAATTTCAAGCGCCAGAAAGTAAAAAAGATGGAATTACACTTATTGCATGCAGCTATAAGTCGTGCTCCATTTCGAGGCAGGCAGCGCTAACGCTAAACGCGACAAATGTGTATCTAACCTAATATAAATTTATGTCTCATTGGTCTCATCTCTTTCTATAGCTCGGTAGGTACAGTATAAAGGATGTAAAATTACCCTTAACGAAGCGGAAAGACACTCACTTGTTCTCCGCGTCACGTCATTTTTTTGGTTTAGACAATACATGAGAATCCCTTAGTTACTTAGGGAGATATAAATACAAAGTTATAAATTTTTCACAACTATATTTTTTGAATACTAGTTTTTCAGGTTATTATTACTTTACTTGAATTATCTCTATGACCCGTTGACTATTTAAAGCATCCACTAACACAATGTTTTAAAAGTGATACATTGAGTTTTATCGTAAAATGTGATTCTTAAAACAAACAAAAAAATAGTAGTTTTCCTGCAGATTTTTTTACGAAGCAATAGAAATCGAAGAACAGATGAGAATAACACATCAGGATAAAGATGGTGTTAATTAGGTTCTTAGGTACACGACAATGGTTGATTAATTAAACGTTATTTATATGTTTGCACAGTATCGTCGGTAGGTACTAATGACCACTCGTGCTCACAGTAAATATTATGTTTGATATCAATTGATATGTAACGTTTGGGAAGATGAGTTTCAGTTGGTTTCGATATCGCGTACCTACCTACCGACCTGCCTACATTCAGATACCTAGTTACACACGGCGACATATCATAACCTGACCTCGCTTTTTATGAGCTCCCCGTTCAATGAGCGATCAGCATAGTTATTCACAAACAATCCAATCGAATTCGAATCAAAATCATAATCAAAACTCATTTATTCAAACTAGGCTGATGATCAGCACTTTTCGAACGTCAAAATTTACTTTACTCTACTTATTTACAAGAGACAGTCCCCCAAAACGCCCACCCTTCGGCACTTCCTAGTGTTTTAGCTGGAAAGAAGAAGTGACGGAACAAACTCCCCAGCAACACATTCCAGAACCAGACTCGATACAATAGTAAGGTGTAAGTTCAATTTAGATTTACTACAGACACAAATCAATAATGAAAAATTATAAAAATATAAACAATGTAAAAATAAAAAAGTACTTAACATATCAGTTAACAAATTTTTGTAATGTAGGTAAGGCACAAATGTTGATATCAGTGCTGTAACTATTCGTACCAAAGGGCGTCTGGATGATTAAAAACCGGCCAAGTGCGAGTCCTACTCGCACATGAAGGGTTCCGTACCATCGTAGTAGGGGAGTCGCTTTTTTTTTTTTTTTGTTATAGCAGCAACAGAGAGACACATTCAGTGAAAATTTCAACTTAAAAATATTTTTATTATATGATGTAACTAAAAATTTATGCTTTTCGCAATTTTTCCTTTATCTGTGTTATAAGACGTTGCTTCGTACCAAATTTCAAGATTCTGAGTTCACGGAAAGTACCCTGTAGGTTTTGATTCCCTTGCGAGTGTCGAAAATTTGCGGCATAAACGGGAGTATCTTTTGATCGCGTTGACTTAGAAGTTTGATTTTTTCACAGCTCCAAGAGACCATAGACTTGAGTATTTGATATGAATTTCAGCTTGATACCTCCACGCGTTCCTGAGAAAAAAGGTCTTGACAGACAGACAGACAGACAGACGGACAACAAAGTGATCCTATAAGGGTTCCGTTTTTACCTTTTGAGGTACGGAACCCTAAAAACCACTGTAAAAGAGAGTAAATTATATGGAAGAGAAAAAATAAAATTGAGAATAGTTAGAGACATCCACAACTTTTCGAACCGACCTTTGACACTTTTTCGAGATCAGATTTAAGGATCGAACGATTTGCAAATGCTGTTCACAGATTCGATCAACATGGTAGTGCTTAACCACTCGTGGTGAAAAATGTTTTGTAGGCACCTAGACAATAAATTATCTTTAATATGGTGTTTCTATAACGACGGGTTCCGGGCTATTTGTATTAACCGACATTTTTGAGAGTTTGACATGTGAGCCGCCGCCGTCAACGTTTTTATCGACACTATGAATAACCGTCACTCTTCAACGAACGCTCACTATCACCAAACTCATTACATACCAGTCAGCAGTCAGACAACATGGGCCAGCCAGCTAGCAAAATGACTATCGTGGCGCAAAACAGTACAGCCACTGGCAACAAGGCTTCGCTGCAAGATGAAACCCTTACCGTCACCCACAAGATGTCGCTAGCCGCAGTTATCCTAGTCAGCACAGCGGTAACCCTATGCATACTCTACGTGGGGTGGTGCTATTGCAAGCGCCGCATCGAAGCCGCCGTCGAGACAAGAAGCAACCGCGCGATCACACAACGTTCTATCGGTGCACCACCAGGGATGCCCAACCTACAAACAAATATCGCGAGTGCAAACCTCAAACAAAGTTATAGTGTAGTGTAAACAACATACGTGACGAAATACTCTCTAGTCTAAGTAAAACCATTGTCCTCACATCTCAACTTGTTTATTGTATCTATAGCTTTAAGTTAGTTCATAAGTAGATCATTTTGTTCTCTTATTTGGGTAGTAACAAGTTAAAATTTTATTGTTTAATCTAAGGGCGGAGGATTGTACCGCGTAGGCATATTAAATATATATTTAGTCTTAGGCCCTATATGACGTAGCTCGTAAGTTAATATATCTCAACTATCTATCTATAAGCTCAACTTCTGTACACAACAAGAACATCACGCGTAAGTTAACCTTAAACTGAGAACACGCTCTTTCATTTGCCGCACCTTCTGATCACACACACATCAAACCACCTTATCGGCAAATTGCCATCAATCAGGCACACATTCAGACTCCGTGGCTGTCACTGAGAAATTGTTGATGGAATAACCCAATAACACTTTGCCTGACCTGGGAAAGACGGAAAATGGCAGGCGTGATGACCACGATACAATTCTGATACCGAAGTACCCAAATGCAGGG
Organism: Diarsia rubi; assembly: GCA_932274075.1. Lineage (NCBI taxonomy): Eukaryota > Metazoa > Arthropoda > Insecta > Lepidoptera > Noctuidae > Diarsia > Diarsia rubi. The sequence goes on along the minus strand of OW026413.1, from coordinate 23,690,923 downwards.
TTTATTCACAATTGTTATAAATATTTAAATTATACCTGCAATTAATTATGTTTGTTGAATAATTACAATAATTAAATTGAACTTGTATCATCAAAAAGTAGTTGTATTGACTTCATGTGATTGGTCGAGACTTTGACAGTTATCAACGACCAATCACAAGCAAGTCAAAGGTGGGGGTAAAAAAATATGGTCGGCGCCATTTTTGGAATACGCTCGCCATGTTCGGGCATTCGTGTTTCGACATCGGTGCTAGTCACTTGCATATCGTTAAATCATACTGTATTACTGTACTGCTGTAATTATAGTAATAAAGCTGATCTTGAAAGTGTTTATAAAATAGTGTTTTTATATTCAAAAATCCTTACTTCTGAGTGTTGAACCAGTACGGTTAACATCTCAGAAGTGGGATTGCAACCTTGTGCCCACAAAAGGATTGGAGATACGCTTAAGTGTTTTACGTACGAAGAAAACGTAAGTATCCTTTGTTCATTTTAATTTAATTGTGCTGCCTACCCTCGTTAATTATATTATTGCAATTTGTGATACCAAAGTAAAGAAAGCAGGCTACAAGTTTATTCCTGTAACGTATTTTTTTTTCTTTCCTTCTTATCTACCTTCACGATTGCCTGCCTCTCTTTACCAGACTACTAAGTGAGTACATAGTTTTATTAAAAATTACTTCAGGAACTAAACTGTATTTACCGTAACGGAGACATTCCGGAGGTTTATATGGTTAGTCATGCATGTTAATCTTGCAGGGGTACTCCCTGTAGATGAACATGTATGATAGTTCAGTATGTAATTGGGGGAACTAAACTATATTTACCGTAACGGAGACATTCCGGAGGTTTATATCGTTAGTCATGCATGTTAATCTTGCAGGGGTACTCCCTGTAGATGAACATGTATGATAGTTCAGTATGTAATTGGAGGAACTGAACTGTATTTGCCGTAACGGAGTCATTCCGGAGGTTTATATGGTTAGTCATGCATGTTTATCTTGCTGGGGTACTCCCTGCAGATGAACATGTATGATAGTTTGGTATGTAATTTGAGGAACATCCCTTGGAGATGGACATGTTTGAGTTTATATTATATATGTGCAAGTCAATAGTATTGTTTACAAGTTTAGTACAGCGCGGTTTATTAACATGAGTGTTTCTTTTTGTTTTTATGTTGAGGCCGAAAGAACATGGATGAACGTAGGTCTAGTTCTCGAAGAGAACGTGATGGCCCTAGACGGAGTTCTCGTGAGACGCTGACGCCGCCAGTAAGATGTCGTGATGCAACTCGAAGCCGCAGCCGGGGTCGTGGGCATGCGCGTTCACCTGAAGAAAATTGTGGCAACCGAAACCGTTTGCCGCAGTCCAGGCGGTCGAAAGGAAGAACATCGCGACTGTCGATTAGTCGGTCTCCTTCCCGGCCACACTGTTCAAAAAGGGCAAGTCGTCGTGCTGAGCGCTCCAGGACACGGTCGCGCACTCCAGGACGGCACGAGACGTGCCACGCGGAATCCAGGCATTCACCTAGGAGCAGAGCTTCTCGCCTTCGTACACCGTTCCGTGAAGAAACACATCGTGAGTCAATTAATAATCTGTTTATTGAAAACTTTATTAATGCGCTTAAGGGTATGAATAATACAGGCGATCGCGATAGGTTTCCTGTTTTAAATAATGTAATTCCTGATTTTGACCCGTTATGTAAGGAACAAACGGTTGATACGTGGCTTCATAAGGTTGACGAATGTGCACAGATCTATGGTTGGAACGATAAACAAATAGTCCACTATGCCCTACCGAAATTAACAGGGGTAGCTAAAACCTGGTATCAGGGCCTACCCTCACTACTATTTTCTTGGCCAGAGTGGAAGTTAAAGCTGAGGGAATCTTTTCCAACTAGAGATAATTATTCGGATTTACTAACGGAAATGCTGAATAAAAAGGTACGCTATGGGGAGTCATTAGAGATATATTATTTTGCTAAAATGAACCTTCTAAATCGTTGCGAAATATCAGGAAGACGTGCAGTTGATTGTGTCATAGCAGGTATAGAAGATCGTGGTGTTAGGTTGGGAGCACAGGGAGCAGAATTTACAGAACCGGAATTGCTACTTAAATTTTTAAAGACGGTAAAAGTAGGTCAAGACAGGTCCACAAACGAGCAACAGAAGGTTAAGGATAGAGATAGGCGATCACAAAATAACGCATTTACCGGTAATAAAGTGGGTCACAGTTCCCAGAAGTCAGGATCTAGCATGGTCTGCTACAATTGCAAAGAACCCGGTCACCCATTCTTTCGATGCACAAAACCGAAGATTCAATGCTCTAAATGTAATTTATTAGGACATAAAGACACTGAGTGTCCTGGGACAAAGCAAAGTACCAACAATAAACCAAAAGCAATACTGAAAGTAGAAAACACAGGCGATTCAAGTGCCAAGTATAAAATGCCTATTAAAATAAATGGGTTGTTTTCAGAATGTCTTGTTGATTTGGGAAGCGAGGGTACTTTGGTCCGTCTCAGCGAAGCTCAGCGTTTAGGACTAGACTGGAAGGTAGGAGAAGTACCACTATTAAGAGGAATAGGTAACGTGCCATATAACCCCCTTGGCAAGGCTAAAGTCACGATCGAAGTGCAAGGTGTAGTAGAAAAACACGTGGAGGTATTGGTAGTAGGCGATTACTTAATAAATTGCCCCATACTACTAGGGCATACTTTCACTGAAAGGCCCTCGGTCAAAATAGTAAAGACAGAATCAGATGTAATTTTTCAGCGGGTTAGTGAAGAGTCAGTTTTGATTTGTCCACTTTTATGCATGGAGGAGACGCGCATAGGACGCGGCGAATTAAAGGCGATCCCAGTTAGCTCGCGTAATTCTTTCTCGGGAAAAATTTATGTAAATGGAACCGTGCGCAATATTGAAGGTCATGAACATTACTTGTTGCCTGGCGAGTATCAATTAACACAAGGTGTGGGTAGGATTCTCGTTCAGAATATCAGTGACAACTACCTGGTTATAGAGAAGGGTAGTCTTATATCTAGGAGCCACACTTTAGCTGAGAGCCTACAAATTCAAAAATTAGATTTTAGTAATCGGTCACCCATAGATGAATCACCAATCAGTTGCGGAGAAAATTTAACAAAAGATCAAAAAGAGTCGTTAAAGGTCTTGGTAGATAAATATAAATATTGTTTTTCCAGTAGTTTAAAAGATCTTGGGTTTACAACGGAGACTGAAATGGTGATTCAACTGGATGACCCCGATCCTGTCGTTTACCGCCCATACCGGTTGTCCATTAACGAACGCCAACTAGTTCAAGATATGATCAAGGAAATGTTAGAAAGTGGCATTATAAGGGAGTCTAACAGTCCGTACGCGAGCCCTATAGTGCTAGTAAACAAAAAGTCTGGGGAGAAAAGGTTATGTGTGGACTACCGTGCTCTAAATAGTAAAACAAAGAAAGAGCATTACCCTCTCCCTCGTATCGAGGATCAGTTAGACTTATTGTCAGGTAGTTCACTATTTGTTACCCTTGACTTAGCGTCTGGGTACTATCAAATTCCAATAGCTGAAGGTTCTCGAGAAAAGACTGCGTTTGTGACCCCTCAGGGTCAATACGAGTACAATAGGATGCCCTTTGGGTTAGTAAACGCACCATCAGTCTTCCAGCGTACAATGAATAAGATCATCCACAATTCACCTGCTTCATCGTATGCATTGGTCTATATGGACGATATCCTGATTCCTGCCAAGTCATTCGATGAGGGGATGGTGCGTTTGGAGGAGGTGTTGCGGTTACTGGCAAAAAGTGGTCTAACACTCAAAATGAGTAAATGTAATTTCTTTTATGACAAAATAGACTACCTAGGGTACGAAGTCGGTTCAGAAGGTGTTAGACCAGGGTCGCTCAAAACGGACGCCATATCCAAATTCCCTACACCAACAAATGTTCACGAAGTTAGAAGGTTTTTAGGCCTCGCTAGCTTCTTTAGGAGGTTTGTCGCGGGATTCGCTTTAATAGCACGTCCTCTGACTGGTCTATTAAAGAAGGACTGTTCTTGGAGTTGGGGTAGTGAAGAATTGGAATCGTTTGTGAAATTAAAACAGATTTTAGTACAAAGACCGGTCCTAGGACTTTATGATCCTAATGCACTAACCCAACTCCACACCGACGCTAGCAAGTATGGGGTAGCCGGCATTTTAATGCAACAGGACAAGTCTGGGGCGTTCAAACCTATTGCTTATTATAGCAGGCAAACCAGTCCGGATGAGCAAAAACTACACTCCTTCGAGTTAGAGACCCTCGCTATTATTGCCTCATTGAATAGGTTTAGGCATTACTTACTTGGTATTAGATTCACCATAGTTACAGACTGCAACGCTTTGCGTACCACTTTAAGTAAACGTGACTTAGTCCCAAGAATTGCTCGCTGGTGGCTACAGTTCTTTGAATACGACTGCTCAATAGAATACCGCCCTGGTGACAAAATGGCACATGTAGATGCCCTTAGTAGGGGTGCTATAGACGGTATTCCAGAAATTGATCACGTATTAGATGTGCTTTTAATAGGTACTGACGATTGGCTTGCAACGGTGCAACAGACGGACGAAGACATTAAAAATATCGCGAATATTTTAACCGATTCCAAATGTAAAGATGCCGTTGACATATTCAAAAATTACAAGCTTGTAAATGGGCGGGTATATCGTATAATTGACGAAAATACTATCCGTTGGGTCGTTCCAAGTGGCACTAGATGGCAACTGCTAAAAGCCAATCATGATGATGTGGGACACTTCGGGTTTGACAAAACTTTGGCACGCTTACAAGCTACTTATTGGTTTCCAAAGATGAGACGGTTTGTAAAAAAATATGTTTCCGCTTGCCTTCAGTGCGCACATCACAAGCTGCCAAGTGGTGCCAAGCCCGGTGAACTACACCCTATCCCTAAAGCTATCATACCATTCCATACCATACATGCGGATCATCTCGGTCCTTTTATCCGCACCAAGCGTGGAAATACATTCATCCTGGTTATCATAGACGCGTTTACAAAATTTGTTGATATTACCGCTGTGCGAAATACCAAATCGGCTACAAGCATTAGGGTATTCAGAGAGCATTTTAGCTACTTCGGCGTGCCAACCCGTTTGATTACGGACCAAGGGACAAGCTTCACTAGTAGGCAGTTTAAAACATTTATTCAATCATGTGGTATAAAGCACGTGCTCAATGCTGTCGCCACACCCCGAGCGAATGGCCAAGTGGAACGGTACAACCGCACCATTTTGGCAGCGCTCGGGGCAATGAACCACGACAAACCAAATGGTTTATGGGATGAACACTTACCAGACATACAGTTGGGTATCAATACCACTGTACACGCCACCACCAAAAAGACTCCAGCGGAGCTTCTTTTCGGGCGAAATGTAACTAACCCATCTGAAGGTTTGTTAAATGACGTAATAAACGAAGTTACATCTGAGATCGGGGAGAGTCTGGACGATGTTAGGGCTACGGCCGGTGAGCTTATTAGAACACAACAGGACAAGGACAAGAAACGGTATGATAGGTACAGGAAACTGGGAATACGTTTCAAAGAAGGTGATTTAGTTAGAGTAGTAAGAGCTGTGACAGGAATAGAGGGGCAGTCTAAGAAGCTCGAACCTAAATGTAAAGGCCCTTATAGAATTAAGAAGGTGCTCCCCAACGATAGGTTCGTGGTGGAGGACACACCTCTAACAAAGACTAGCAAGAGGTACGAGGCTGTGGTAGCGATTGACAAAATATTCCCATGGATCTGCTTTAACGAACCCGTATCAACCGATTGTGAATCCGAGCGTAATGATTGCGAATCTGAATGTGAAGAATTGTAAATAGATGTTTAGTAAATTTATTCACACTATTGAAGAAGAACATTGCACATAGAATTAAAATAAGCAGGCAATTAAGGACACTGAATTTGAATATGTATATTTCGCCGTCAATTACAATATGTATTTGTAATATGTACACTTCAAGAACTATAATTATGAAATCAATGTCCTAGTAAAAAGTAATGCTAATGTGGTTAAAAAGCTAAAGTTTCGACGATTAATGTCATGTATCGTCTAAATTACTGTAAGTACTAATGGCTGAAATATTTGCTGGTCAATGTCATGGACTAGTAAATACCGATTCATTGGTTAGGGTCACGTACTAATGAGTTGGGGGGCGGTATCGGGTAACGGATACCTCTCATTTTAGCAATTGGTACATTACATCAGTATATCTACAGGTCAAGGTCATGGACCAATACATATACTGCTGATATAAGATATAGATTAAGTTAGGAGTGTCAGGTAACCGACACCCTTCAAGGTTATAAGCATTTTGTTAATCAAGGTCATGGATTAATAAATACATTTAGGAGTAAATCTATTGTTTTGAGATTGATGATTATAGTGATCTATATAATCTGATAAGAAAGTAGGTGCTCCGAATTGGGGATATCATGTAACCGATATCCTCATGGGTTATAAACATTTTTTTTAAGGTTATTTAAATATATTGTAAAATAATTGAAATAAAGATTTTTCTAAAATATGCTACTATGATATTATAGTCGAAATGATTAACTAAGGACTAATGAGATAATAAATATGTTCAATAGGTTACATTTGTAATTTAATGATGAAATATAAATGTTTTTGTAATACATAACAACGAGGGACTCGTTGTAAGCCGGATGGCCGAGCTGTTATAAATATTTAAATTATACCTGCAATTAATTATGTTTGTTGAATAATTACAATAATTAAATTGAACTTGTATCATCAAAAAGTAGTTGTATTGACTTCATGTGATTGGTCGAGACTTTGACAGTTATCAACGACCAATCACAAGCAAGTCAAAGGTGGGGGTAAAAAAATATGGTCGGCGCCATTTTTGGAATACGCTCGCCATGTTCGGGCATTCGTGTTTCGACATCGGTGCTAGTCACTTGCATATCGTTAAATCATACTGTATTACTGTACTGCTGTAATTATAGTAATAAAGCTGATCTTGAAAGTGTTTATAAAATAGTGTTTTTATATTCAAAAATCCTTACTTCTGAGTGTTGAACCAGTACGGTTAACACAATAGGGTGGTAGTAAAAAATAAATCAAATTAGTCCGCCAGATAGATTTCCAAAAAATATTGGACACACATGTTTTTCTTTTTTCACGTAAACAAACAATGAAGACGATACAGTGCTTTGAAAACTCGTGTGACGTCATATTGTAAGAAATTAGTATGAAATTTTTTGCGCTGAGTGACGTCAAAACTCAAATCTTTGACGCGTTTTATCTTCGTAAATTTTTGGGGCTTGGCCTTTTTACCCGACTGCGGCGAAGTTGTGTTATTTCCATCAACCATCAACCATGAGACCGGATGGTCTCATGGTTGATGGTTCGGTACGTGGTTGGTGGTATGGTAGGGTACGGAAGATTATACAGTAGGTGCGAAAGTGGCAAAATGCTTTATAACTGGTTCATCAATACATACCATAAGTATATGACCGAGTTTCCCTCAAATACTTTATCTACTTAATTCAATATTCAAAACTTACTTGCCAAACAAATCTTCCTTGTAAACATGGTTTAAAATTAAAACCGTTTGAAATTATTGTATTTGGAAATGAATAATTAATATTTACATAGAACGAATTATCGAGATTTATTGTGTGTGGCTTAATTATTAATGGCAGCACTTAAATACCATAGCCAGATATTATTAATTATAGGTTGGCTAAATAAGTACCTACCAATTAAAAATATGCGCAATAATTTTACCTACTTGGTAAACCGAATGTCCTCATTCCAGCAGAGGACCAGCTGAGATACGAGCTACCCATTTAGTCTACACTTAATATGAGGTACCTAGTTATTATGTTTTTATGTAAGTTTGTATGTGTTAGGTAATCTCCAAACTAAATAGTCATGCATTAGCGGAGCCGCCAAAATGATACTTACCTACATAAATATTATTTTGAAATTATTAAACACTAGCGGACGTCACGCGGTTTCACCCGCGTAGTTCCCGTTCCCGTGGGAATACAGGGTTATAAAACCTATGTTACTCAGGGTGAATGTAGCTGCTCTTTCTAATAGTGAAAGAATTTTTGAAATCGGCGCAGTAAGTATTTTTTGAGTTTATTCATTACAAACATACAAATCTTTCCTTTTTATAATATTAGTGTAGCTGTAGATGTAGAACCTTAAAAAAAACCGACTTGTAAAACACGAAATTAGCTTCTGAAGTCGTCTTTTTTTGTTTGATTTAATTGTTTTAGCCACCGACTTCTGAAGCTGATTTTGTCTTCTTTAGGTTTATTTTTCACTTTTTTGCGATTTTATTTTTTTCACTTTTTGTGTTTTTAAGTCAGTTTTTTTTTGCAAAAAAGTTTTTTATGTTCCAGATTTAGTTGTAATAGGTACCTATCGGTTCAGGCGTCTTCGAATAATCGGTGATTATACATAAAAGCAGAGCAGCGGCGGCCCCGACTTGCGAACAGTAGGTCGTGGGTTCGAACCCAGGCAGGCACATTACTTTGTGTAATTTATTTCATCACCGCTGCTCTCAAAACGGTGAAGAAAAACATCGTGAGGAAACCGGCTTGTCTTGGAACCAAAAAAAATCGAAGACATGTGACATCTACCAATCCGCACTGGGCCTGCGTGGTAGATTATAGCCCATCCCTCTCAAAGAGAGGAGGCCTGTGTCCCAGCAGTGGAAACTTAATAGGCTGTTGATGATGATACATAAAAAAGATTCCGATGAATTGAGAACCTCCTTTTTTAAGTCTGTTAATGAGATGTACCGTCTATCATCAGGTCAACCTAATTTAATAACCTGAAAGAATACAACTATCGATCCATAGGTACCGTTGAGGAGCTTTACTTTCAATCATCAGCGCAGCTACATGAGATATGATCATCAGACGCAAATACTTGAACAGCTTTAGAAAATATATGAAAAACGTAAAGTGTGCCTTCAAAATTCAAGGATTGGCCTCGATTTTTCAGGGTTACCATCATCAGATCCTGACTTGGTGACAATGGGACCACCTCGTAAGTATACTCTTTTGACGTACAGACGAATTTAGAACCTCCTCCTTTTTGGAAGTCGGTTAATAAATCATAGGTATCCTATATTATTTTTGGTCTGACGCACTGATGGCTTCCTGCACTTTTGAGATCCCGAGAAACCAATAAAATAGCTAAAATAATCATTTAATGTGCTCAATGATTTTGAGTTGCACGATACAATAATAACTCACGCTTTTTTCTACAATAACGGTAGACAGAAACGACGAAACGCCACCTACTCCCCTTTTTTTGTATCTACTTAGTAATGAGTATCGTAGCAATGTAGCAGGGGGCGTTTTTTTACCCTACCTAAGTACACATAAATATAGTGTTGTATCTACAAATATTTGTACGACCTACAAGTATTTGTTCCGAGTCTGGGTGTTTTTCTATCTATAATATGTATGTATTTACAAAAAAAAAATGTATACAGGGTGTTTGGTGCATCGTTTGCCAAATTGAATTGGCCGAAAGAAGAGGTCATTTGCTATCGCTTCAGGCTCAAGTACTCATTTTTGGCCACACCGGTTTTTTTATTACAACTTTCTAATTTTTATTTTGAAAAAATCCAAAACTCAGCATTAAAGCTTAAATTTAAAAAAAAGTTTTAAGTGTAGTCTTCAAATTTCATTTTTATTTACATATGTACTGTTGTATGGCTCTATCAAATTTAAAATTACTTGCAAGTAACATCTAGTTTTTTTTTAATAAATCACAAAGTTTTTGGAAAAATAAAAAATGAACTTAAAACTCAACTTTAAATAGCTATAAAAAAAAAAATAAAAGCGATCAGGATCTTCGAATTATTTTAAAAAGTTCTCTAGTCTGTCCCCTTTCCAACGGTATGTAATGTGTTAAAAAACTCTTTTAATATCTTTAATAATTAGCTAAATGTGTAGTCGAGACACATCAGGCTGATATTGGATATTACGTTTAAAACACTAGTTTTCGCATAAATTACATGCTATTAGTAGATAGATACTGTTATCTCACGTCTTACGTAGTCTCTTATCTCGTTCTTACATAGGGAACTTTCCTCGAAATTGAAAAAAAAATACATTATTACAAAAATAATCATTTATTAATAAGTAATTTAATTACATACTAATCTTACAAGTCTTGTTCAAACTGTCTACCACTATTGCGTATGCACGCGCGACATCTTCGTCTTATCTCAACTGTAGTGGTGCGTAAACGCATTTCTGCTTTGATCGTCATGAAAGCCGCCTCAATGCGTTGGACTAAATCATCTCTTGTCTCAACTTCCGTGGCGTAGACGAGTTCTTTGGCCCGTCCCCAGACGTAAAAATCCAACGGAGTTAAGTCTGGAGAACGTGGAGGCCAAGGAATAGGGCCATCCCTCCCAATCCATGAGTCCGGGAATGCATCATTCAAGTACTCCCTGACGGTTATTCTCCAATGAGCGGGACAACCGTCATGTTGGAAAACAAAAGACCTGTCTTCACTGAAAATTGGCAAATCAGCTAATAATAAGGGCAACTCTGTTTGCAGAAATTCTAAGTAATTATCCCCGTTCAGGTTGTCAGGTAAGTAGTGTGGTCCAATTACATGATTTGCAATGACTCCTGCCCAAACGTTCACACTAAATCGTCTCTGGAATGACCTTTGTCGTTTTACGCGTGGGTTTTGATCTTTTGCTGTCCAGTGGTGTAAGTTATGTAAATTGAGGATTCCCTCTTTAGTAAATTTGGACTCATCCGTCCACAGAATTCTTTTTAAAAAGACCGGATTATCCACGTCTGAATGCAGTAAAAAACGACAAAACTGGACACGGTTATCAAAGTCTTGATTCTCGAGACCTACAACAAATAAAATACGCGTAAGAATGCATTACTTTCTCGCAAGATTTTTTTTTATTGTTTGTAAAAAGTACGGGCAGTACAATGTAAAAGACAATGGCCTGACCGCTGAAGGTTTATGACATCTGGCAGAGTGACGTCAAAGCCGCTACCTGCTGCTGCGTCGGGTACGCGGTAAAGCTAGAAAGGGTTCGCAATCTACGTTAGCGCCTACGGTTGTGAGTCTATTAATTTAAAAATTACGTACCTTGCACCGGAGTGTAATGGAAAGCATGTTTGTTATTTTGGCGAAGTACTCGCCATACTTTCCAGATCGAAATTCCCAGTAATGCAGCTACATTTCTTATGCTTCTAGTGGGATCTTCTTCAAACAGTGCCAGAATCTGTTCATCTACGTCAACATTATGACGCACTACAATCCCTCTTGGTTCACTAGCAGTCAAATTACCAGTCTCACGTAAGCGTCGATAAGTGTTCTGGAAAGTATGGCGGGAAGGCAATCGTCTATTGGGAAAGCGTTCCTGATAAATTCTTTGTGCTTCGCGAGCAACACCATCGGCTCTTCCATAAGCCATCAAAATATCAGCGTATTCTTCATTAGAGAATGTAGCCATATTGTAACACAAAAAAAATCACGAAAGTTAACACAAACACCCACAAAACTCAATGAAAAGATAACAGTAACAGAAATTAACAGTAACAGAAAATAACAGTAACAGAAAATAACACAACAACAACAAGGGGTTAGTTTTCAGAGACAGTCAAATAACGACTAACAAACTTAACCAATTTGCGGCCAACCCAATAACAAAAAGAGACAGATAATGAATTCTACTGTGTAGGAGGGAGATAGCAGGCTTTACCTGCTTCGTATGTATTGTTTACGCGAAAACACTTATTTATCCCGAATATGCAATAGTTTGATGGTGCGTCCCGATACACAAACTTAGCGTATTAGTGAACTTACTGAAACATTTTTTAAACACATTGCATACCGTTGGAAAGGGGATAGACTAGAGAACTTTTTAAAATAATTCGAAGATCCCGATCGCTTTTAGTTTTTTTTTTATAGCTATTTAAAGTTGAGTTTTAAGTTCATTTTTTATTTTTCCAAAAACTTTGTGATTTATTAAAAAAAAACTAGATGTAACTGGCAAGTAATTTTAAATTTGATAGAGCCATACAACAGTACATATGTAAATAAAAATGAAATTTGACGACTACACTTAAAACTTTTTTTTTAATTTAAGCTTTAATGCTGAGTTTTGGATTTTTTCAAAATAAAAATTAGAAAGTTGTAATAAAAAAACCGGTGTGGCCAAAAATGAGTACTTGAGCCTGAAGCGATAGCAAATGACCTCTTCTTTCGGCCAATTCAATTTGGCAAACGATGCACCAAACACCCTGTATAAGTAGTTTATCAGCCATCTCGTTACCATAACACAAGCATTAGGTTGCTTAGCTTGGGACTAGATGGCGTTGTGTGAAATGTCCAAGGATATTTATATTTATTTATTATTATTATCTTCTTGACGTCATCAATTAACAATCTTCAAGTTCAATCCTATTGAATTTCTGCATGAATCGTACAAACATGAGTTTCATCTTTTCATTCTGTCAATGTCAGTTGTGCTGTCAAAAACAGAAGGTGAATTTCGTGAAAAATTGATGGTTTGTTTTCTTTTCTTGCGAATCATCTTCATTATTTTGTCTCTCTAAAAATGGAGAGTACTCTCGAACATGAAGATTTATTGATAAAACTAAGAGCTAAATTGAACGAGGAAAAGGTGAAATTATGGGAAGCACCTTTTATCTCATCGGATGGAATCACTCAAAATTTCAAGGTACGTAAATGTACAAACAATTCTTCGCTGATACAATACGCTTAGACCTATCGACTTTTTAAGTATTTTGTGTTCTGTAAAAACCGAACAATTTAAAGATTGCATCATTATAATATAATAGTAGTTTTTTTCTGAATGAAGTTCATTCAAAGCTAATTAAATATTATTATTTCTTAATGATATCATAGTAGGTAAGTAGTGGTCATCCTGGTTATTATTGTAAAGTTAAGAGTTGTTTGTGAATCTAAATTTAATCATACAAATAAATAACTTGGCAGACATGATTCAGCGGTTTTCGGAAAATAGGTTTATTACAGGAATTGTTTGTGTATGTACTTATTTTTCACAAATATTTCATTCCCTAAGACGACTAGGCTTCCCCCAAGTGCCGTCACATTGAACAGTCCCATGAGTCTCGTAACAGTGGCATCAGTGGTCCAGTGGTGGCGGCCTGACTTATGAACAGTAAGTTGTGGGTTCGCATTCAGGCAGCCCCATTACTCTCTGCTCTCAAAACGGTGAAGGAAAACATCGTGAGGAAACAATTCGAAGACATTTGACATCTACCAATCCGCAATGGGCACGCGTGGTGGATTATAGTCCATTCCTCTCCTAGAGAGGAGGCCTGAGTCCCTGCAGTGCGAACAAATATGCTGATGGTGATGATTATGCGTCTTGCATCCAGGGGTTCCCCTCAACCTTCACCAGGTCATCAGCCCACATAGTAGGAGGTACTCCAGCACAACAAAAAAAAAATGTCATTTCTTTGATTACCAATGAATGACACTGTCTTTCATGTGCATTCTGCATTACCTGTAATATACCAAATGTCTGTGTAGACAAAGAAAGTTAGCATTACGGGTTTACTCAATCAAGGAATAATACTAATAATAGGAATAAAATATTAGTCCCCCAATACCAAACAGTTAAAAGAATTTCTTTCTTTCTGGCATTTCTTCAATGAATTAATAAAACAGGAATTAAAAAATACATCTGAATAAGTTTATCCAATATCAATGCTATACCAACCACTACTTTTCACCCAGGATCTCGTTGCAAAATACACACAAGAGCTGTCAGTAGACAATGATGTAATATTCCAAGCATTACGTGAACTGCAACTCCACTCCATTGAGAGGTCCAGAGACAATGCAGAGTTCAAGGAGACAGGGTTTGCAACCCTCAGGGTCAAGGCTACTATACCGGGTGAGAAGCTGAGGATGGTTAAGATGCAGAAGAAATTGGAGGACATGGGAGAGGTCCTGATCACTGCTATTGCTGATGAGATTGGGGTGGCTGGAAATAGGTTTGTAGTGCTGCTTAACTAACATTATGCTGAGTGATGACTAGTTTCATGGTTGTGACAATGTCATGCATCTTAATTCTGTTTGTCGAGATTACTAACTATTTTAAACCAAAAACTGAATAGAATAATGAAGGCAGCATGTACCAGGCCGCGGGTAGTCCAACGGTTATCGCGGCCTCGACATAGAGGGCGAAGAAGGAACATGGGTGGTTTTTAGTCAGTAGAAGTCTGACACTCCCTTTCGCTCTGCCCAAGAGCGGGAGGGGTTATTCGATGATTTTACACCCACCAAAAAAAAAAAAAAAAAAGGCAGCATGTACAGCTGGGCTGGTCTTAATATGCGTTAGTTGAAATACTTGGTAGTGTCAGACAGTTACTTGATTGTCGAGTGTGCCACCATTGGTGGATGATTCCACAAATTTATGTGTCATCTGTCATCAATGATACCACAAAGGTATAATAAAACTGAATCATCAGCAAATGAAACTGAATCAGACAAAACCACCACAAGTGGTGATAGATGTGTAAAGTGGTTGTAATTATCACTAGTGGTAGTGGGGGCAGATCTAAATAAATCTTCTTATACTTGGTCGAAAATAGTAATCTATGGTAGTGTTTGAGAAGAATCTTTCATGTAGATAAGCTATTATTTAAACTATCTTTACTTTAAGAAAAAAGTGTGTTTTGTTTTGAATAAAGATTGCATGAAATCGTCAATACAATGCAACATAATACAGATTTTATTCCTTTTAGGGTGAAGTTAATATTCAATGGCAAAGTTATAAAACCATCTCCGAGCTTGGAGGAACAGGGTTTGAAGAATGGTGCTACGCTGATGGCACTTGTAATGGCAGGTTAGTATGAAGATAGCCATTAATATGGCAACAACTCTCGCTCTATGTGGACAAACAGGCCTTTTTAATCAAAATGCAATGATGATGATACACCAGTAAAAGTGCCGAGTCAATCTACTAGGTGAAACTTTACTATTCTAGACGGCACGGTTGACGCAGTGGCTGAGCGATTAGACTGCTGTGTTGCGTGTCGCAGGTTCGATCCCCGCATGGAACAAATATTTGTATGGCCTACAGATAGATGTTTCGGGTGTGGGTGTGCTTGTTTAAGTATGTGAGTTTCAATGTTTGTAAACGCACCCACGATACAGGCGAAATTTCAAGTGTGGGGCAATGTTTTTTTAAAAAAGAAGGAAGACTTTATCTAGAGTTCCAACAGCTGCTTTGTAATTGGTGCGCTGGTATATTATGTTGGGTAGTTACACATACCTAGTGGTATGGCTATTTGAGACTAATGGCGCGTACCTAATACCATTCATTTTCAATTGAAGCTTTGACTACAAAGTCTTTACAAATATCCTCAACAGAAACTCCCGAGGAGGCTAAGAAAGAGGACACCATGTACATGGAGATGAAGACGGTCCGTGATGATGCCACACTGCTGTCTGAGTATGTGGATGAACTCGCTGATGACGATGAATATATGAAGGTAAATGATCATCATCATTTCAGCCAAAAGACGTCCACTGCTGGACATAGGCCTCTCCCAGGTGTCGTCACATTGACCGGTCCCGTGCGTCTGGCTTCCAGCGGGTCCTCGTGATTCGGAAGGCCCATATACTATGTCACTTCCTACTCCACAAGGTTAGGTAAAGTAAAATTTGTTTGCCTATGTACATCAAATAAGATGTAACAATAGAATGAATGAGCCTGGTACATGTACAACCTACCTTATATTGGCATGCAAACACTAATGAAACTGTGAAGGCTAGCTTTTTTTACAAAACTGTCTTTTATTTAATATGAGTAACATTAAAAAACTGATGTCTCTCATTGTAATTATTATTTTTGAGTGTACTGCTGTTACTGACCCCTTTAATAAACTCTCCTCAGCTTGAAGACCAATCAGGCCAGGCGGTGGAGCTGCCAGCCGCAGAGCGTCGCTCGCTCCTGGTGGGGCTGGCGCTGCACGAACGCGGCCGCGCGGCTGCCAAGCAGCACGACTACCCGCTAGCCTTGGTACTGCTACTCGAAGCCGACAGGCAGCTCAGGTGAGATACTCATCATCATCATCATAATTTTAACCAAAAGACGTCCACTGGTGGACATAGTACTCCCCCAGGACCCGTCCGGGCTGCGGGTTGTTGTAAGAGATGCCGCGGCCTCGACATAAAGGCCTAAGAAGGAACATGGGTGGTTTTTAGTCAGTAGAAGTCTGACACTCCCTTTGGCTCTGCCTAAGAGCGGGAGCTGTTATTTTATGATCCCCCCCCCCATAGGCCTTCCCCTAGGTTGAACGGCCCCGTGCGTCTGATGAGATACTCACTCAGATGTTAATACAACTCTACGTCGTCAAAAAACCAATTTGGATACATGGGATTCAATAGGACATTTCAACAAAAAAATCGAATTAGTCCGTCTGTTAGATTATCGAAAAATATTGGATACGTGTTTTTGTTTTATCAAATTAATAAAAATTTACGAAAATGAAACGTGTCAAAGATCATGAGTTGGGGCTTGTGACGCCACTTTCTGGGTAAAAACGTCATAGTCTGTGACGTCACAAGACTTGACACGACTTTTTGAAGCACTTTATCGTCTTCGTCTTTTGTTTACGTGAAAAAAGAAAAAATATGTGTCCATTATTTTTTATTTAATCTATCTGACGGACTAATTTAATATTATTTGTCAACTAAGTACCCTATTGGAACAAGGATAAATATTCATTAATCCCCAACAGGACTATTAGGTGTGTTTGTGATTGGTAAATAATGCAACGCTTGACACAGCTTCATTGTAGATGACGAATGAAGTTCCAATTGGCACGAGGCGACTATTTAGATTTTTTTAGTGATATACCCTATCCCTGTGTGTCCCTCCACAGTGAATGCAGGTCCTCAATCCTGCAGACAGTGGACAACTGGGCGGTGCTGCAGCTGGACGTGTCGTGGTGCTACCTGTGCCTGCGCAGCATGCCGCACGCCGCGGACGCCGCCAAGCGACTGCAGGCCGCCGAGGCCGCCTTCAAGAACACCTACGGCGAGGATCACCAGAGACTCATCGCGTTGAAGGGCACTGCAGGTGAGACTCGATACTCTACCGATGTATTTATTTAAACAGTTCCCTTAACTACTGTTAGAAACTCACGAAAATGTTATGTTATTTCAATTAACTAACACCGACACGGCTGGCGCAATGGCTCAAGTAATGGACTGCTACGCTGCGTGTCGCGGGTTCGATCCCCGCACGGAACAAATATTTGTATGACCTACAGATAGTTGGTCCGGGTCTGGGTATTTGTGTATGTGAGTATAAATGTTTGTGAACGCACCCACGATACAGGAGAAATTCCTAGTGTGGGGCAACGTTTTTTCAAAAAAAAAAATAAAGAAATACCGCGATGTGTGAAAAAAGTAATAAAATCGATCGAATGACAGACAAATCAGATTTTTTTGTCAACTATTATAACTTGAGACATGACATCAAGGGAATACTGCTTGCTCAGAGAAACATCATAAACCTGACAAATCCAGTATATTTATACGTAGTTATAAACTTGCTCCATATAAACCGCACTGCTTAAACTGTATCCGGTTAGAAATAGCATGTAACATGACTTACACTTTGTCTTTACATGTAGTGTGTTTAAATTTTTATCAGGGTTCAAATCAAATCAAAACTCATTTATTCAAACTAGGCTGATAATCAGCACTTTACGAACGTCAAAATTTACTTTACTTTACTTAGTTACAAGAGACAGTCCCCCAAAACGCCCTTCGGCACTTCCTAGTGTTTTAGCTGGAAAGAAGAAGTGACGGAACAAACTCCCCAGCAAAATGGTTAAATGTACAGTCAGCATCGGAAGTGGATTAAACCACTCAAACTTTCGAAACTATTTTTTTATATAAAATCTTGTTAAATATTGCTTGTTACTAACAAGTTATTGAAGAGTAAGGAATATTTTAAAGAATAATCTTCTGAAACGTCAGTACAAATTATGCGCATCTGTCTGTTCGCAATACACTCAAAAACTATTACACCGATTTTCATGCTGTTTTCACCAATGGATAGAACCACTATCCATTCGGGGACGGTTTTAGTATATAATTTGTCAAGTTCCGACTTACACGCGTGCGAAGCCGCGGGCATCAGCGAGTTAAAAATAATAGCTTGAGTTATGTACATCAAATAATTAAAATTCCGAAATGTTAAGCCACTTCTGTTGCTGACCGTACCTACCTCCTTATAAACTTTTGACAAATAGGGGATCGGACAAAAAAAAAACTAATAAGTCCGTCAGATAGATTTCCAAAAAATATTGGAGACGTATTTTTTCTTTTCTCACATCAACAAAAAATGAAGTCAAAACAGAGCTTCGAAAACTCGTGAACTCTTCGAAAACGTCATATGATAGTACATTTTTACCTACAAATGACGTCACAACCACATCTTATCTTCGTCAATTTTGATTAATTTGATAAAACAAAAAACACGTATCCAATAATATTATTCGATAATCTAACTGACGGACTAATTAGAATTATTGTTTTTTGACTCAGTCCGATCCCCTATTACGTTACTTTATACCGTTGCTGCTGATTTCTTTCGAACCTTACGACGAGAGAAATGTGACTTAAACAGACTTCTTAATATATTTTTGCAGCTAACGAACGTGTGCTTCTGATGCGTCTGTATCTGCTGCAAGGCATCGTAGCGTATCATCAGAACAAGCGCAATGAAGCCAAGGCATTGCTCGCGAAGGCTGAGACAGAACTCAACGCGCTGAGGGTATTTTACATTTCAATAATTTCGATGAATGGACTGTGTAATACTTGATATGCCAAGAAAGGAGGTGCCTGCTGAGATGACGAAAAACAGAGAAGTGTGGAAGGACAAGATATGCTGCGCCGACCCCAAATAAATAGGGATGTTTACTGATGCTCAAGATGCGAAAGAGACAAGCGTCATAATTCATAAAATTTTGGACCAAAAACTAAAGTAGTGCCAAAGAAAATTATGCATATATTCTGATAGTCAAAATCAAAATCAAAAGTCATTTATTCAAATTAGGCTGATAATCAGCACTTTTCGAACGTCAAAATTTACTTTACTCTACTTATTTACAAGAGACAGTCCCCCAAAACGCCCACCCTTCGGCACTTCCTAGTGTTTAGCTGGAAAGAAGAAGTGACGGAACAAACTACCCAGCAACACATTCTGTCTGTTATGTTGGTTAGAAGAACCAGACTCGATACAATAGTAAGGTGTACGTTCATTTTAGAGTTACTACAGACACAAATCAATAATAAAAAATTATATAATTATAAACAATAATAGTACATTACTACATAAACATTTTTTTTATTATTACGTCATTCCTCTAGGTCTGATATCCGAGTCACTACATAATGATAAAGTTAAAATGTTCAATCTTAGTGAAAAAAAAAAATAATTAAAGAATCTAAGCGTTATTATCTAACAATACATAGTATTTTAATGTTTGTAAGTAAAACACATATTACTATGTTTACATATACAGGGTGTAAATTAACCCTTCACGCATACGTCAACCAAGCATTCTGTACATCAAACTAAGTACCCCTACGCAATTTTTTTTGCTGGGAAACGACTTTTTTTGGGGTAAAAAATCACATTTTGTGGTAAAACTCAATGTAGCACTCTTAAAATATTGTGCTAGTGGATGCTTTGAATAGTAAACGGGTCATGAAAGTAATTCTAGTAAAGTTATTACCTTAAAAATGTATATAAAAAATAACTTGTGAATAATTCGGAACTTTGACCTCCAATGTCCCGTAACTAGAAGGAGTAGAAGGTTCGCAGGTATGGTCCGGAACGAAAACATGATCGCAATGACAGGGATTACGAGTGTACGTATTTCGGTTTCGTGATGGCACTTTTACACCCTTTGTATGATTTACTAGTTGATGCCCGCGGCTTCGTCCGCGTATATGTCGGTTATCGCGACCAAAAATAATCTTTTCAACCCCCCCCTCCCCTTTCAACCCTTTTTTCGCATTAAAAAGTAGCCTATGTCCTTTTTTAGGCTCTAGCTAGACTATCTGTGTACTAAGGGATCATGTTAATGGATATATGGAATCCCGTACCAAATTGCATCAACTACATTTATCATATTAACTCCTATAAAAGTTCTTTTTGTGAACTAAATCCGAGTTTCGAAGTAATTTTATAAAATCGAAAATAGAAAATAATATCAAAACCAGGCAAGTAGGTATTGCAGGGAAACCTCTACGATTTGAAGTCAGCCGAACTGTTAAAATCAACTAACAGATCTAACAGAACGACCTTTGAACTTACTGGTTGTGAGGACGCCGTGTATATTTTTATATTATACTTTAAAATATAATATTTTATTTTTAGTTTTTAAATTTCCTATTTAAAAATAAAAAAATAATGAATATAATTATTATACCATTTTGATCTTGAAACATGAGAATTCTTGGTTCATTGTCTTTTCATTGAAATCGGTTTTGTAGTTTTGGCGTAAAAGCGCGACAGACAGACACAGTCACTATCGCATTTGTAATATTAGTAAGGATTTTCTTTGGCCGGCTTCAGTTTTTTGGTCGATTTAGTCAGCTGTCGTGTGGGTTAGAATGCGTGTGTTGGAGTCAGGTGGACGAGGAGTCGGTGCTGCGGCTGATGGAGCTGGGCTGGTCGCGGGCGGCGGCGCGCTCGGGGCTGCGCGCGGCGGGCGGCGGCGCGGGCCGCGCGCACGTGCAGCTGGCGCAGCGCCGCGCCGCTAGGGACCGCGCAAGGGACCAGCACAGGGCCGACAGGTCAGCGTTCACTTCATTGTTCTTACTTACATTCAAATAGTCACAAGACTTATACAGAGTTGATATGAATGAGGGGCATTAAATTACACTACGTATACTATACGTGTTTAGTATTAATTCGATACGATACAAGAATTTAAATCACCTAAAATGAGGATTTTTTTCTTCAAATAAACTAAATAGCTTACAAATTAGAGTAAAACGCAAACACCCTTTATAAATAAATTTAACTGACCTTAGATACCTTGCGCGCCAAAGCGGTCGGTCGGCGCAACACAGTGACCTATTTCTATTTCTTTACGCGCGGGATGTTTTGCTATGATTGTCACTGTCGTAGTGAAAGTGCACGTGTGTGTATTTATTTTGTTTCCTTGTTTGCATTGCCATCTTTTAGCGAAAAGATACGTCTTGTTCAAACGGGGCAAAAACTTAAAAAATCATTTGCGACTAAACTGCTGCTCCTATTTAATTGATTTCTGGTACAGAGCTTGAAAATGGAACCTAGTTTATGCTGTTTAAAGGAAAGCCTCTCTGTCGTATCAACTTTGTATAAAAAAAATAATTAAATCATTAATTTCAAATTCATCCTAAGATTATATCCATATTTGTTAGTATATGTACAGATGAACAAAGTAATAAGTGGACAGCCAGATAACTTGCATTTAGTTTTATGATAACACAGATACATATAGAAACTAATATCATACAATACAGCGTTTCACATAAGTTGTTTTATGATTTATAAAACAAAATTGTTATCAATATAATGCGTTCCGTTCGACGTCCGAAGTCCATTATGAGAGAGTACACGCTTCCTTCCATGAACAGCTGCTAGATGTTTTAACTTCCGCCTCGCAATCGCGCCACTAGCGCCCCCAAACGTCATATCTGTGAACTACTTTAAAAAACCGCATACAATTCGCCATGATGAGGCGTGGTCCACCTGTCTAGTTCACCTAGGTGAACTGTGGGCGGGCACACACGGTTTCTACATATTATAGAAGTTGACTGGCTTGAAAAAAAAATAAAAATGCACGTTTAAGATAGATTTCGTAAAAAGTTAACGAGAACTGTCAATATTTGTTCATACAAATGAAATGTACGTTTCTTAATTCAATTTTAAAACTCGTCTTTCTTAATCTGTTCTTCAAACTAATGTCTAAACCACTGTCCGCAAAAAAATCTTTTTGCTTGGTCTTTCGCAGCCGAATTGTTTACTAACCGAGTGACGTCATGGGCCGAGACAGAATGGCGATTACCGTTTCCGCATGAAAATTCAAAATCATAAATAAAAAGTTTTTAAAAAGGTTTTGTAAAATTAAAATATAAATGGTACTGGTTCATTGCGACATTTTTTTTGGGGTTGGGAAATCATCAAATAAAAGGGAGTGTCAGACTTCTACTGACTAATAACCACTCATGTTTCTTCTTAGCCCTTTATGTCGAGACCGCGGAATCTCTTTCGAACATACCGCGGCCCCGACGGGCGTCGACCCTCGCATGTTGCTGACATCTCTTTGAGGCGCGCGTGGAACACGAACGTGCCGTGTTCATTGCGACCTCAGGATTGATTTAAAAAAGAGGGTGTAATTCCCTACTATGAGAACGATACTTAAACCCGTTTTGTATTCATGTTACGTAACATGTTATGTAACGAACAGCTTTCCCAACGAGATTTTTTTTTTGAAAGCCGTACATTTTTGAATTTTTTTTTTTAAACGTTGCCCCACTAGGAATTTCTCCTGTATCGTGGGTGCGTTCATAAATATTTAAACTCCCATACATAAATACCCGTATTTGTAAACTGAAAGGTAATTTGTATGTTCCAGGCAAAGTCGGGCTATAGGCGTGTGCATGGACGGGTCCGTGGTGAGCATGCAGCTGGTGGAGGCGCTGGCGGGCATGGGCTACCCGCGGCGCCTCGCCAAGCTGGCGCTGCGCAACTCCAACAACCACGTGGCAGAGGCCGTAAGGCTCATACAGGACCAACCCGAGCTGGTGAGCGTAGCATTCGACCTATAATGTTCCCACTGCTGGGACACAGGCCTCCTCCATATGAAAGGCAGTGGGCTATAATCCACCACGCGGACCCAGTGCGGGTGGGCGGGTTAGAGCTGGTGAGCTTACTTCATAATTACCAGTCTACAGCACTCCACTGTCATGCCCGCCAGACTATTCCCAAACCACTGTAACTCCTGAAAGCCAGAATCAACAGTGACAACTACCAAAAAAGCGCAGCGACAATGAAGCTTGACGAAGTTCTAGAGAAACAATTTAACTGTCTTCGTCAGTAACGAAATTAATCAGAAAAGAATAGCGGAGGAGTAGGAAAAACATAATTTCAATCACCAGGAGACAACAGAACAAGGCCAATAGGCACGAATGATGTATATAACTGCGATAGGCTCAGTTGCTTATAAGTAGCTGGTGAGCTTCTTCACTTCATTAACCTACAGCACTCCACTGTCAGAAAAAAGCCTCACATGTCCCTTGCTTCTAGCATGTCATCTGGCAAGGGGCCAGATACTCGGTCTAATTCTTGTTCCAGCAAACCTTGTTCCTCTATTATAGAATCAACCCCGCACTCTTTCCTCTGCTTCTCAAACCGAAACCTGCCTCGCAAAGCTTTGACTCGATTTCGATATGAGGATTCTTTTGGGTTTTCGGAAGTAAGCGAGGTAGACATACAACCTTCGAATCGAAGCGATTGTTTTTTTTTTTTTTTTTAAAAACGTTGCCCCACACTAGGAATTTCTCCTGTATCGTGGATGCGTTCACAAACATTTAACTCACATACACAAATATGTTTGTGAATACTTGGACTGAAAATGAATTAGTCCTTTCCTTAAAAAAAAAACTGATCTGTTCGAATGTGTTTTTAACCATTATTTTTCCTTATTTTTTCACAGCTAGCAGATAGCGATGAGTCGTCGGACGACGCGTCTACGATCAGCTCCGACGATTCAGCGATCATACCCGATAACAAGCTCGTCGCAGAGGTAACATCACTATAATATTACAAATCGCGGATCTGAACTTAGACACGACTTACTGCCGCACTCAGAGATCTTTAATGATTACTTAGGTAATCACTTAGTAAAGGTTTTGACAGTTTTGTCATATTAAAGTATGTCAAACCTTTACTAAATGACGGCTTAAGTAATCATTAAATATCTCCGAGTACCGCAGTTAGTCGCGTTATATTCGAAAATGAACTTCGATTTTTTGAAAACATGTCGGAATTGCTTGATAGGGTATTTTACCAAAAAAATCTAATTAGTCCGTCAGATTTCCAAAAATTAATGGACACATATTTTTTTTCTTTTCTCACGTAAACAAAAGATGAAGACTATATAGTGCTTCGAAAAGTCGTGTCAAGTCGTGTGACGTCACAAGATTAGTACTTAATTACCCAGAAATTGACGTCACAAGCCCCGATCTTTGACACGTTTTATTTTCGTCAATTTTTATTAATTTAATAAAAGAAAAAACGTGTATCCAATTTTTTCAGTAATCTAACAGACGGACTAATTAGATTTTTTTGGTGAAATCGCTTCGCGAAGAGGTCGATAAGCGTCACAAAATTGCCACAGGTTGGTCTACTGCCAAACCTGGAGTAGTCTAATGAAGTGTCCATGTGTGTAGCTGGCAGCCATGGGCTACGAGCCCGAGCAGGCCAAGCTGGCGCTGCGGCAGTCGCGGAACCACATCAGCGGCGCGCTGGACCGGCTGCTGGCGGGCGGCGGGAACGTTCCACTCGGTCAGTATACCATTCTATACACCACCGCTGCCTGGCTCATGTTTGGGGCTCAGCTTACAGTCTTACCGGATGCAGCAGAATACAAGTCATATCTAAGATATGTCTATTCATATATCAAATCTCCTAAGGAATGTCCCCTGTACTCGTTTGCTATGGGACTAGCCTTAAAACATAATAGGGGATCGGACTGAGTCAAAAAAATATGATTCTAATTAGTCCGTCTGTTAGATTACCGAAAAATATTGGATACGTGTTTTTTGTTTTATCAAATTAATTAAAATTGACGAAGAAAAGATGTGGTTGTGACGTCATTTGTAGGTAAAAATGTACTATCATATGACGTTTACGAAGAGTTCACGAGTTTTCGAAGCACTGTATTGTCTTAATTTTTTGTTTATGTTAAAAAAGAAAAAATACGTGTTCAATGTTTTTTAGAAATCTATCTGACGGACTTATTAGTTTTTTTTTGTCCGATCCCCTATTGTAAAGAACGAAGAGAACTCAATGTAGCACTCTTAAAACATTGTGCTAGTGGATGCTTTGAATAGTAAACGGGTCATGGAATTAATTTAAGTATAGTTGTAACCTGAAAAACTAGTGTTTACAAAAACAGCTGTGAAAAATTTGGAACTTTAACCCCCAATATCTCCGTAACTAGGGGGTTCCCAGGTACGGTCTAGAACAAAAAAATGTTCGCAGTGGTGGGCAGAACAAGTGCCCTTCGTTTGCGTTAAGGGTACTTTTACACCCTTTTTTTTGGCGGGTGGAAAATCATCGAATAACCCCTTCCGCTCTTGGGCAGAGCGAAAGGGAGTGTCAGACTTCTACTGACTAAAAACCACCCATGTTTCTTCTTAGCCCTCTATGTTGAGGCCGCGATAACTAGTGTACAACCCGCGGCCAACCCTTTAGGTATACGTGCGAACGACGATTTGACTAACATTACACTTAGTATGTAGTTATATAGTTTTGAGACATTCCCTACTAAAAACTTTCTGGGCGTTTATAGTTCCTCTAGTTTCTTTTTGGTAACATTTGTGCATAAACAAGGTGTTTTTTTCTTCATAACTCTAGTGTATGAATAAGACCATATCAAAGAATCAACTGGATTATGGTTATTTTGTTTTAATTTTTCATACAAACTATGTAATTGGACAAACTCACAATTATTAATGTAAAATAGTCTTTTTTTTAGCGGGTGGAAAATCATCAAAAAGGATTGTCAGACTTCTACTGACTAAAAACCACCCATGTTCCTTCTTAGCCCTATATGTCAAGGTCGCGGCATGTCTTACAACATCCCGCAGCCCCGACGGGCGTCGGCCCTTTCGGGCCCCTTCCATATTGCTGACATCTCTTAGAGGCGCGCGTGGAACACGAACGCGCCGTCGACACGGCCTGTCGTCATAAGACGGACGGACGGCGAGCTAGCCCATCACTCACCGTCCACAGGCCCGCGTCTACGGTGGCCGGAAGCCAACACGTGGCCCCCGACGTCTTGAGACGATTTGAGACGTGAGGTTCTCTCCCTCTCACGTTCCGCCACCTCCTTCGCTAGCATCACTGCTTCGCAGAAGGATACGACGGCGTCCCATTCCATCTCGCCCCGGACTATGACTTGCTTGCGGGCCGGAAGCGAGAGGTCTGCGCTGCCTCACGGCGCTACGAGAACACGGCCTAAGCGGGGCAGACCGCCACGGTATGCCACACCTTGTTCCCCGGCCGATCCTCACAGTGGAGACATCCGGGCGTTTACTCATTCCTTTTTAAGGGTATGGTCCCTGTTCTCCCTCCGCCTACTCGCTGCCCTCACGTCTGATGAGCAGACGCGAACCAGAGAGCAGCAAGTAGGGTCTCTTCCTCCGACAGGCACACCACCCGAGAACCTGAACACTGTCCACGTCTCCGGGCGGTGTGCCCCTCGCGTGTCCCTCTTTGTCTGGTCTCCCACACTTGGACCTTTCATGAGTATATCTACCGGCAGAGTTCCAAGGGTCATTGAGACACACAAGCCCCACCACGACGGCAACGTGAGGATAGTCCGTTGAGAATGTAAAACACCCTTACGTGAAATATGACGCATTTTCTTAGCTTTGAATATGAATGAAACTACCTACACATATCGAGTCTTGATGATTTCTTTAAAACTATGCATATATGAACTTTTTGTCTTATAATTACTTATCTACATATATAAAAGGCAAAGCTGACTGACTGAGGATCAACGCACAGGCCAAACCCTTAGGATTAGAAACTTAAAATTTCGCACATGTATTATATTTACACTTATGACGTAGGCATGTATGCCTACGTCATAAGTAAGTAAAATTTTATCTCCAAGGGGGTGAATTAGGAAATTAAATTTTGTATAAAAAATCGCGCCTTCTTTGTTTCCAACAAACACGCGGGCGAAGCCACAGTCATCAACTAGAAGGTACAATACAAATGGAGCAGCGGTAGCCTATTACTGGCGGCCCCGACTTACGAACAGTACGTCGTGGGTTCAAACCCAGGCAGGCGCATTACTTTGTGTAATTTATTTTATTACTCTCAAAACGGTGACATTCGAAGACATATGACATCTACCGAAAAATTCGAAGACATAATTATGACATCTACCAACCCGCACTGGGCCACCGTGGTGGATTATAAGCCCATCCCTCTCCTAGACAGGAGGCTGGTGATGGTGATGATGATGAGAATATAACCCTAAAGTTATGAGATATAAGAAACACATTGTTTATAGAGTGTGACACCCTGTAACTATTTGTTTCATGCTAGGAGCCGCCGGCCAACCGCGCGCTCGTAAGTACCACCGTAGAGGAATATAGCAATCATGGCACGTGGAGCTTCAGAAACAGCATGCAACTATGAGTGCCAGAATCGACACGCCATACTCGACGCCACAAAAAACTATATTTTTTATAAACTAAAAGTTTTTACTAAGTTACGTAGCGATAAATCAACAATAAAAACTGTTTAGTCCGTCCGCGTCAGTTAGATTATCGAAAATATTCGATACGTGTGAACAAATTAATTAAAATTGACAAATATATAACGCGTTAAAGATCGAGAGTGATGTCATTGTTAAAAAGTACTAACCTTGTGACGTCACACGACTTTTTTATTGTTTTTGCCTCGTGGAAAATCATCAAATAACCCCTCCCGCTCTTGGGCAGAGCGAAAGGGAGTGTCAGACTTCTACTGACTAAAAACCACCCATATTCCTTCTTAGCCCTATATGTCAAGGCCGCGGTATCTCTTACAACATCTCGCAGCCCCACGTCACACGGCTTTTCGAAGCACTGTATCGTCTTCATCTTTTGTTTATGTGAAATAATATGTGTCTATTATTTTTTGGAAATCTATCTGACGGATTTATTCGATTTTTTTGGTGATTTACCCTATTATTTGTTGTTGATATAGTTGTCAACGTAACTTAGTAAAAGTTCTTTGTTTACGAAAATGATAGCACTCTTGTGGCGCGGACTATACAATGCCGCTCTTTCTGAATTCACTAAAACTCATGTTGCACGAGCATAATAATATGTTCATTGTGCCATGATAGTTGATTTTTTTTATGATTTTGCATGCATTACCTGTAACAAAAAATCTATGCTGTGTTATGTTGTTTTAGCATTATTTTGTTTTATTGTGTTAACACAAACGCACATTACTGCCGGTAGTTAACACACACGCACACTACTTTATAGTGTTTAATTTGTGTATGTTTGTTCATATAATATCTATTTTTTTCTTGGTGGCTAATCATCAATTGACCCCTCCCGCTTTGGGGGGCGCGCAAAGGAATGTCAGACTTCTACTGATTAAAACCCACGCATGTTCCTTCTTAGCTCTTTTTATTCTGGGGCCGCGGTATGTCTGCAGCCTGCCTTATTGTGCGTCAGCCTAAAAACATTGTGTGACCATAGCGGTTAGTTTGAAAGTGAATTGTGTTACTAATCTGAATTCCTACTACAGGTGATGAGGATCCGGAAGATCCATCCACCAGCGCTGGGGTGGCTAACAAGAGGAAGTCTAAGAAACACAAGAAAGACAAGAGGTAGGCTTCTAGTTTTTGAAAAGTTTACTAAATAACAGATTGACTTATTTACTAGATGTGAAAAAATTTACTTGTTTACTTAATTTGGTTTTTTTATAAAACGTTACCCCATACTAGGAATTTCTCCCTGTGTCGTGGGTGCGTTCACAAACATTTAAACTCACATACACAAATACCCAGACCCGAAACAACTATCTGTAGGTCTTACAAATATTTGTTCCGTGCGGGGATCGAACCCCCGACACGCAGCCCAGCAGTCCATTGCTTGAGCCACTGCGCCCACCGTGTCGTCAAAACGTGACCGTGTCGTCGTGTATAAACTATGCATGACTTTTATAATTATAATTTAATGATTTTAAATACAATTTTGACCCAGGATAACAGTATGATACTGTTCCTATTTAATTCTTATTCGTTACTCCTTATAACATCAGCTATCTGCCTGGAAAAGTTCCATTGAAAAATCGGTTCAGCCGTTTCTTAGATTAGCCAGAACAAATAAACAAACAGAAAGTTTAATATTTTCAAATGCATTAAAAGCTGTTATATTGATGTTACAGACACACTTCTTAATTATTTATTTTTTCAATGTATATGTTATTTCCAGGCGAAAAGAGCGTGAGTTGGCTCTGAACCGGCTCAACGCGGTGATCCGCAGCGAGGAGGACGACTACCTCGACACCTCCCTCACTGAGGAGGAACAGTTCCTGGCGCAGTACAAGTCTCTGCTGTAGACACCACGCAAGATACCACACACCGGACACTCGGACACGCTATTTGTTGAACAGGCTAAAAATATTCGTTGAAATCAGTAAAGTACTTGAGTAGGTAGTTATGCAGAGGGAAAGGGACAGTCGTCTTTCAAAATCCCTTGCTAATATTGTTTAACGGTCATCATCATCGGTCATAAGACGTCGACTTCTAGACAAAGGCCTCCCCCATAGAGCGCCATACAAAACGGCAGCCTGCCGCTTGCATCCTGCACCTGGTGCGGGCAACTCGCACGAAGTCGTCGGTCCACCAGGTGGGAGGCCTACCAACGCTGCGTCTTCCGGTTCGTGGTCGACACTCGAGACTTTTCTTTCCCATCGGTTGTCAGTTCTTCGAGCGATGTGGCCTGCCCATTGCCACTTCAACTTGCATATTCTTAACGTGTACCTACTGGTTTTGAATATATTTTGGATTCTTTAAAATTACTCGGTATTGTGTTTATAAAAATAACTTTTGTAGCAGTTAATCATGATAATTGTAGACAATACAAAACTATGTTTAATTTTAGCGCAGCTTGGTGCGAGATTCCATATCATATTATCCATGATCATTGTCTTTGAACTCATTTAACTATGGGAATCATCAACACGATGAAGAAAAAGGCAGTTTCTTAGACGTTAGGGTATTTTACCAAAAAAAACTAATTAGTCCGTCTGTTAGATTATCGAAAAATATTGAATACGTGTTTTTTGTTTTATCAAATTTATAAAAAACTAAAAAAATCGAAATTAAAACGTGTCAAAGATCATGAGTGGGGGCCTATGACGTCACTTGGGTAAAAAAGTTCTAACCTTGTGTGTCACACGACTTGACACGACTTTTCGAAGCACTATATCGTATTCATCTTTTATTTACCTACGTGAAAAAAGAAAACATGTGTCCATAATTTTTTGAAAATCTATCTGAAATACCCTATTATGAGAGTGATATAAGTTTCTACTCGGTACACTCAACTTTTCAAAGTAGTAGCAAATAGCTTGTTCGACTGTACTACGTAAAGTGGCTGATGTAATCATCTCGTCAGACTTGATCTCACACACAGCTGACTTCTTGACCGCTCTCATTTAGCGCAGCTTTCGCAGAATTTATTGTGTAGTTCTGTTTGTGCTATGTCTGTGCAGATTGCGTCACAAAATGGTAATAAATTCTATGCATGTAGAAAGAGTTTCTTGCCGGTTCTTCTCCATACAAAACGACCAACAAATGCCCATGCAGGCCTATATAGACGGAGGACACGGTGGAGCACACAGTGGAGGTGTGCCCCGCTTGGGCGGAGCCCCGCCGTGTTCTCGTAGCGGCGATCGGCGGCGGCGACCTCTCGCGCCCGGCCCTGGTGCAAGCCATGGTCCGGGGCGAGGAGGAATGGGACGCCGTCGCCTCCTTCTGCGAAGCAGTGATGCTGGCGAAGGAGGTGGCGGAACGCGAGAGGGAGAGAACCTCTCGTCCCAGCCGCCGCGGGAGGCGCTCCGGGCGTCGGGGTCCCGCGATGACCTCCGGCCACCGTAGACGCGGGCCTGTGGACGGTGAGTGATGGGCTAACTCGCCGTCCGTCCGTCTTACGACGACGATAGGCCGTGTCGACGGCGCGTTCGTGTTCCACGCGCGCCTCAAAGAGATGTCAGCAACATGGGAGGGGCCCGAAAGGGCCGACGCCTGTCGGGGCCGCGGGTTGTACACTAGTTATCGCGGCCTCGGCATAGAGGGCGAAGAAGGAACATGGGTGGTTTTTTAGGCCTATACAGTGTGATTCTTTATAATGTGCACATATCGAAATGAGGGAATCTATGCTTAATTTTATCGATGGAAAAAATATTTAAAAAAATCTAAATATTTTTTATGGAATTTTCAAAAATGTTGTCCGCTGTTGTGACCCCAATGTAAACAAAACGGTGTAACTTTTAAACTAAATTATCTATCGCGATGAAACAATTTTATGTAAAATGTTATGAAAAAAAAAGTTTTTTTGATCAAAAAACGTGTTTATTTTCAATTGAGGGTAGTTTTTTTCCACAATTTTCATTTTACGAGGACGCCTAATTGCTTCCAATCATTATGGAGTTTGTTTCATCGCGATAGATAATTTAGTTTAAAAGTTACACCGTTTTGTTTACACTGGGGTCACAGTAGCAGACATTTTTAAAAATTCCATATAAAATATTAAAAAATATTTAGATTTTTTTTAATAATTTTTCCGTCGATAAAATTAAGCATAGATTCCCCCATTTCGATATGTGCACATTATAAAGAATCACACTGTATAGATTTTTTTCTTTTTTTAAGTTACGCAACCAGATTCACTAATACTTTAATAGACATAATCTCTCTTCTTTTCTCTTTATGCTCGATATACACAAGGATGTTTTCCGACTATAAAAAGTTAAAATCTGTTTAGTCCGTCTGTTAGACTGTTTATCGACAAAATCGGATACATGTTTTTTGTTTTATCAAAAATTGGGAAGAGGCTAAATAAAGAAGTTAAATCAGAGCGGTCAAGATAATTGACAACGATCTCTACTATATGTACAGTCAACAAAAAAGTTTGATGCACTTTTTTGCATACGGGTTTCAAATAAGATACACTCTGACACCTAATTTCTTGTTTTGACTTCTGAGCACATATATTGCAACAACATATAAATTTTAAAGTAGATGTTGGCACACAAACAGGGATCTGTTGGTGTTTCTATGACGTTAAAAAAGTCTAAGGGAACGTTCATGAAATGTTGTACCGATATTTGCCACGCGTCCAACGATTATTGTACTTTTATATAAGGTGTGTTGACTGCACATATGGTAATCTATAATTATATGTTTTTAAATCATGATTGTATGAAATTATTTCGATATGTATTGAAACTTATATCGAGCTTGTATCTCGTGATAAATTGACTAGTCGTAGTATCAGTGTTTAAACCCTACGCCCCGAAGTAAGCGGGCTAGGTTGGTATGATGTGAGGCCAACGTCACACTGAAAGAGTGGCGGAGCGAAGTTTTACTCGCTCGAATATTTGCATTTATTTTTAATTGTGGCTCACTCCTGAGTTCTCGCTATGTGTCTCACAAGACAACTAATGGAATGGAGCAAGCGAGGAACACCGAGGCTACTGTATACACTCTCGCACTACCCTTGCCTCGGCGAGACTGTACAGCCACCAAAAAGATCTTGCCCAACCGTGGGCATAATCATCAATCTTTATTATTTCGTCTCAATTCTCTCAAATAGTCACAATTACACTAGCATTTTGTCATAAGGTGCTTGCATAAAGCACCATGCGCTCGCACTAGGTGTCTTTATGCAGGCTCCCGTAAACTCGAAACCTTTAAAGATAATAATATATGATAATAGTCACTTTGTCGTATCAATATGAATATTCTTAAATATCTGGATGTCTATACTAAGTCAAGCCGTAACCGGCTGAACAGTTTGTAATCAAATTCCCACAAGTAGAGAAAAATGTGTTTATTCAATAGCGTGTAAGGTCGACTTTTGGTCGTAGATAACTAAGGACTTTGATGAATTTATAAATATACACCAGTCACTTATACGACTGTCAAGTAGTGCCATTTCAAAATTTTTATAATTAGGTTTTGAGGTGAAATCGTCGGGGTAGCCCGTGAATCAAATTGCTCTTTTCAATGGAAACTTCATGAAAGTTGTATTTTTTTTTTACGGAACCCTAATCCTTTTGTAATACAAAAATAATAGAAGTAGCGTAAGTTGCTCTTTAAAACATCACCTATCTGTCAGTATAGGGCCCGTCAAAATCGTTCGATACGTTTCGGAGATAAGCCGGAAGAAACAGACAGAAAAAAAAAAGTAAAAATAAAAAAATAAAAATCGCAATTTTTTTATTGTAAAGTATTCACTATCACGCTATGGCGGTCTAAAATGGCTACTAAAATGGTTAAAATTCGTAAAATAGTCACAGACGCAATTACTATTATGAATAGTCCATTTTAGACCTCCAGTCCCACTGAATATACCTATTCCCTCTCAAAGAGATGTATATTTATTTGTTCCATCATATTTTGAGCAACAAATAACTTGTTACTCAGCTACAAAATGTAAGAAATGAATTTCGCGGCCTACCCTAGCGCGCTCTCGTATAATTACTATACTCGTCGATATGATAATTATTATTAGAGACACGTCCTGGAAATGTTATTATTTCTCAAAAATATTTTGTATTCATTTATCTGTCTTGTATGTAATAAGTATAAAATACTTAGATTGTATTAAATAAAAATATGTATACATTATAATATAGTTTTATTTTAAATTACAATTTCGTTGTACAATTTAGAGAGAACTTGTTTAGTAAAATTGAGTCTTGTTTTCAAGGTGGAAGAATTTTAATTCTAATAATATAAGTTTTGCATATGTGTGTGAAAAAGCTGTCAACTGATTGGTAAAAATCATATGCCAATAAGTTTGTCTTATTTTGAAAGCAATAGCATATTATTTTGATGAAAAAAGTACTAATGTTATATCTTAGTCGCTACGAATTATTATAAAGTACATGATTCATCATTATTTTATTCTATTATTCTACATTTAATTTTACTTAAACTTAAACATAACATAAACATAGGTACATTTAAAATAGCCATGTGTTTTGTGTGAAGTTATAAAGCAGTTGGCCGATTGCATAGGAATTTAATCTCTGCCCTACCCTCTGATTACAAGCGTCGATGATATGCTAGGATCATTGGAAATAATTGGGATAAGTATCTATTTAGTAGGATGTATGAACACGAATCCGTTTTACTAATTGTTATCTTTGTCTTATCATTTATGTTATCCAATCATATCGAGTAGGACTCGAATGTCACGCACTCAAACATTGTTCTGATTTAAACTAAAGTTACTATGTCAAACAAAAGGTCTTTAAAAAAAAGGGGAACTTACCTTTTTTTTAAATTTATACCTTCGGTATCTCTGTAACTAAAAGCTGCCCATGAGGACTGGCCTGTTGGTCTAGTGGTTAGTGACCCTAACTGCTATGCCGGAGGTCGTGGGTTCGATTCCCACCCTGGACAAATGTTTGTGTGATGAGCACGATCATTTGTTCTGTGTCTGGGTGTAATTTATCTATAATATGTATGTATTTAGAAATATATAAGTATGTTTATCAGTTGTCTAGTACCCATAACACAAGCTCTGCTTAGCTTGGGACTAGATGGCGTTGTGTGATAGTTGTGGAATATTATTATTATTATTATTATAATGAAACCAGAACCAAACTGAAATTAATCAACATACATAAACTTACGCCCTTTCCCCGTTCGGGTAGGTAGAAAACACAGAACGCCACCTGCTTCAATACATATTCCTTTTGTCTCAATCAATGAAGGGTATGTACAGTCGAACAAGCTCATAAGTATACCTACAGCCAGCTAACTTGCATTTACTTTTAAGATTATACAGAAACATTTAGAGACTAATGTCAAACTATACAGCGTTTGACATCAGTCGCTTCATGCGAAACGCTTTACAAAACAAAATTGCAATAAAAAAATTCAGTTCGACAGAATAGGGCATTTCACTAAAAAATCTTATTAGTCCGTCTGTTAGATTATCGAAAAATATTGGATACGTGTTTTTTGTTTTATCAAATTAATAAAAATTGACGAAAATGAAACGTGTCAAAGATCATGAGTGCGGGCTTGTGACGTCATTTTCTGGGTAAAAAGTACTAACTTAGTGACGTCACACGACTTGACACGACTTTTCGAAGCACTGTATCGTCTTCATTTTTTGTTTCCGTGTAAAAAATATGTGTTCAATATTTAACCAAAAAAATCTTAATAGTCCGTCACATAGATTACCAAAACATATTGGAAAAGTATTTTTTCATTTTTCACGTAAACAAACAATGAAGACGATACAGTAATTTGAAAACTCGTTTAGATACTTTTAGACATTAGTATGACATTTTTAGCGGTCAGTGACGTCACCAACCCCCACTAAAATCTTTGACGCGTCTCATCTTCGTAAACTTTTATTGATTCGATAAAACAAAAAATACGTATCCAATATTTTTCGATAATCTAATAGACGTACTAATTAGAATCACAGTTTTTGAAGACAGTAAACTTCCCTATTATAAAGATTACCGCCGCGGTATACTTAACAGCTTGTTCGACTGTACCTATAGTTTCTAACAAAACTTCACTGATTAACAATAAACTCAACAAACATGACATCGTTCTTCACATACTCGAACTTGTCCAGACTGGTGTGTGGTATGAAGATGTACTGCCTCTTCAGCTGTGTCACCGACTTGTCCAGGTTCTCCGTAGACTTGCTCTTGTCTTCATCACCTTCGTCGTAGTCGTGGCGTTTGGATGATGACTTGCGCTTCAGTTGGAGGGACTTCACTATGTCCATTGCCTGCGGAATGGAGGGCTATGTCAGTGGAATATCTGGAGAGCGGAAAGGAGGGGTGTCTTAACTTTAACAGGGGTGTGTGTTTAATTAGAGGGTTTTATCGCAAATTAACATTAAGACTAAAACTAACAATTGAGTACCTAGTTGTCTGAGATTATCGAAAAATATTGACTACTTGTTTTATGTTTTAAAATATTAATAAAAAATGACGAAGATCATGAAGTGGGCTTTGTGACGTCACTTTCTGGTATAAAATTTACTGAAATGTGACTTCACACGAGTTTTAAAAGCACTGCATCCTTTATTGGTAGAGTTACTTTGTTCTTAAAAAAGTTTCGAAACAAAGAAAAGATCGTGTTCAATAGTAGGTACAAATAAATTACTGGTAATGTACTTATTGCTTGCTCATTTCATGCAACTTCGAATTGAAATAGATAAGTTCAACAAGTACCTACGTTCTCAAATATAACTTTTGTTTTTTCTTTATTAAAGAAAACTTTAAATTCCCCATTTTATAGGTGGCTAAAACGCTATCCGCGAACAGCTACAAAAAAGAAACCTCATTTGTTTCGTCTATGGCCGATCGCCATTGTTAGATGCGCGCGCATAGGAAAACTGATTTATTTTTCTCGCAATTATAACTATTGAAATAGTATTTTTTTTTGTATTCAATTCTTCACAATTGCGTTGAAAAACGTATGATACACGTGTGTATTGATGATTACCATCCTCGGCTCTCTTAAGACCCTCACCTACCGGCTCGGGTTTCAATGGCGCCTCAGCGGTAATAACCAACATTACACACTTGTACCATAATGTATTAGGTATTTTGATTGCGTATTTTTTTTTGTTATCCCACACTAGAAATTTGTCCTGTATCGTGGCTGCGTTTACAAACATATAAACTCACATCCATAAACATACCCAGACCCGAAACAACAACAATTTGTAGGCCATACAAATATTGGTTCCGTGCGGGAATCGAACCCGCGACAGTCCAATCTCTCAGCTACTGCGCCAACTGAGCCCTCATTATGATTTTATTATTTGTGGTATTGGGCCTGCTCTTGACTTCGACCACGACTGATGGGAAGGGATGGATGAGGTCTATAATGAAAAGACAGAGCCCAGAAAACAAATAATGATAATACTATTTCCACTATTGTGATAAGTACTAACTGATGTCCGCAACTTCGCCTGCGTGGATGTCGGTTAATTATATACTACCTCAAGTACCACTCTATCCTTTGGTGAAAACAGCATGAAAATCGGTGCTGCAGTATTAGAGTCTATCGTGAACATACAGACAGACGCGGCGGAGGACTTCCTACTAATCCTACTAATATTATAAATGTGAAAGTTTGTGAGAATGGATGTGTGGATGTTTGTTACTCTTTCACGCATAAACGGCTGGACCGATTTGGTTGAAATTTGGTATATAGATAGGTTATACCCTGGATTAACACATAGGACAGTTTTTATCCCAATTTTATGATCCGTGGGATAATTTTCGAGTTGTAGCGGGTGAAGCCGCTGGCAACAGCTAGTATTATAAATGCGAAAGTTTGTGAGGATGTTTGTTACTCTTTCATGCTAAAACCACTGAACGGATTTGGATAAAATTTGGTACACAAATAGTTTATAACCTGGATTAGCACATGAATAGTTTTTATCCCGATTTTATCTTCCTGTGGGATAATTTTCGAATTTTAGCGGGCGAAGCCGTTGGCAACACCTAGTTGTTTTATAATATGTAGTCATTGTGGCTCACCTGAGACCTATTGTTAGGTTGGTCCTTGAGCACGATGTTGACGTTGAGGTCGCACGGCCACTCCAGCAACGCGTCATAGGCGCCCGCCACCAACCGCACTGTGGACGTCATGTGACGTCCCTTCCACTTGCCGATACCGTTCAGGTTTAGTTCCGCCTCGAAACAAAATTATAATAATAATTATTTGCTTATTTACTGCCGCACTCAGAGAGCTTTAATGATTACTTAGGCCATCGCTTAGTAATGGATTTGACAGTTTTCTAATACAAACATAAATTATGTCAAACCTTTACTAAGTGACGGCTTAAGAAATCATTAAATATCTCTGAGTTCGGTTCGTACTTTTATATGACAGAACTGTCCTAAACTGGCCTAAGTACACATTTAAGATCTCTGAGTGCGGCAGTTAGACAAGTAAGATCTATTGGGTTAGTAACAATATTCTTAACCTATGTTAGTACTTAACTAAAAACAAAGACAGTATCTATAACAGGTGACCAATGACCTCACCAACGGGCTAAAAAGAGTGTATTTGACCTGTATGTGTGACCGTTCATTTGGCTTTCTTCTAACAAGTAAACGGATAAACCGATTTCGATAAAATAAACGTCGTTATTAGTGGCACGAGTGTCACTGGTTACATTGTAATGATAAAACAATAACATGGCGGTTTGGAGAACCATTTTGTGGGGTTTAAATTTATTTTTCTCAAAACAGTGAAGGAAAACATCGTGAGGAAACCAGCATGTTAAGAACCAAAAATTCGAAGACATGTGACATCTACCAAATCGCACTGGGCCCGCGTGGTGAATTATAGCCCATTCCCTCTCAAAGAGAGAGGAGGCCTGTGTCCCAGCAGTGGGCATTATTAGGCTGTTGATGATTGATAAAATTTATTTTTCCTTCTTGCAAATAGAGTGAGGTATAAATATGAAAGGTTTTTAAATGTGATTACAATAATTTGTATAACTTATTATCTGTCTGCCTTTACATGGAGCGACTGCCTATCTGACCTCTACAACTCAGTTAGTACTGCGTAATAGGATGATATTCCTCGGTAAGACTGGTTGTCAGACTTTGACCACCAGACAGTAACCACCTGTCTACAAGAGGCAGGTGGGACCCGAAGCAATTTTATTTGGGGGGGGGGGGGATCTTAAAATGGCGCCTCCCGCTTTCGGGCAGAGCGGTAGGGAGTGTTAGACTTGATGATGATGATGATAGGACTCCATTTTCCGCACGTAGACTCTCATTCGGTCCGTTGTGCGTGGGGGTCCTGGCTAACGTAGCCAGCCTAGCTCCGTCCAGAAGCACAGAAGTTTCCTGGGGACTTCCCAGGCTTCGCGGAGCGACCTCACTGTTCCGAGGATTTGGTCACGTTGGGAAGCCACCGCGTCACAATCCAGGATGACGTGGGCTACTGTTTCCTCGGCGCTAAAGCAGCCTCTGCAAAGAGGGCTATCTGTGGCGCCTGTGTTAAAAAGATGTTTGTTTAGGGGGCAATGGCCCGTTATTGTCCCTATCATTATTCTGAGGTTGTTTCTACTGAGGCTGAGAAGTCGTTTGGTAAGTCGCGGGTGGACCTTGGGGATGGCCATTTTTTGTTTTGCAGTTCTGTAGATCTTTGGCGGATCCACGAACGGAACAGAGAGAAAGGTAAGGGGAGGAATGCAGGATACGGGCCTAACACTACCATCTCAGAACCTCTCCTTGCAAGTTCGTCCGCGGCGTCGTTACGAGTGTTAGTTCTACTGACTAAAAGCCACCTATTTTCCTTCCTAGCCCTTTACGGTATCTCTTTCGATCAACCACAGCCCCGACGGGAAGCTTACCTTCAAAGTGTATCCATACTTGCTGGTCCTGAACATCGGACTGCTCAGTACTGTGTCGTTTTCTTTGGCATCCTTCATCCGCGCCAGGAAGTGGTCTATCCTCCATATGAAGTGACCTGGAACATTTACAAATCAAAATTAAAGAACTTATGATAGGGTCCAATTTTGCTAAAAAAGGTTAGCAAATGCGCTTTGGTAAATATCTATATGTTCCAAAATCAAATCGAACTGTTAAAAGTTCATCAAACATAGGTACATATCTAACCCCTGTAATCTCCGAAGAGTTAGACAGAGGTGTAGGTTATACCTTATAATACCTACACCCAAAGTTTGCCAGTTAAGTTTATGTCCCATGTAATAGTGAGCGAGCCTAATGACATCAACTGGGTTCAAATCCAGACTCCATGACTGGTACTGAGAAATTCTTGATAGAAAAACCCAATAACACTTTGCCCTATCTGCGAATCGTACCCAGGACCTCATGCTCAGCAGTCGCACTTGCAATCACTACACCAACAAAGCAGTCAAACTAGATAATATTTTGTTCTTGTTTTTTTTTTCAAAACGCACGATACTGGAGAAATTCTTAGTGTGGGGCAACCCACACTAAGAATTTCTCCTGTATCGTGGGTGCGTTCACAAACATTTAAACTCACATACACAGACACACCCAGACTCGAAACAACTATCTGTAGGCCATACAAATATTTGTTCCGTGCGGGGATCGAACCCGCGACACGCAACGCAGCAGTCTAATTTCTCAGCCACTGCGCCAACCGTACCATGCATAATATTAATAATTATCATCTGAGACATAGGAATACATTTTCTCAAGTGTATTAATAGTACCTTTAGAAGGTAATTTTTTAATAAAAAGTACTTGGGTACGTAGGCTTTTCCCGCTACAACTTGAAAATAAATTATCCTACGGTAAGATAAAATCGGGTTAAAAACTATCATACGTGTTAATCCAAGTTATAATCTATATGTGCACCCAATTTTATCCAAATCCGTTCTGTAGTTTATGCGTGAAAGAGTAACAAACATATACACTTACAAACTTAAGCCTTTATATTATAGGTCTAAATTCAGAGTTAAAAGCATTTTTGAAATGTTTATAAAATGTAAATACATTATAATATGAGTATGTAACACTAAGTTTCGCTATTGTTTTCAACTAACTAGGTACATATTTGTATGGAATGCCGTTCGGCGTATTCATCATTATCATTCTCCTGCCCTTATCCCAATTTATTTGGGGTCGGCGCAACATGTCTTTTTCTTCCATACTTCTCTATTTCTCGTCATGTCAGTAGTCACCTCCTTCCTAGCCATATCATCCTTCACACAGTCATCCATCGTTTCTTTGGTCTTCCTCTACTCTTATACCCATCTACATTCATACTCAACATTTTCCTCACAACACTATCTTCATTCCTTCGCATCACATGACCATACCACGCTAATCGATTACCACACAACTTTTCATTCAACGGCGCCACTTTCAGACTTCCTCTTATGTACTCATTCCTTATTTTATCCATTCGCGTCACACCACACTTTCCCCTTAGCATTCTCATCTCAGCCACATGCAATTGCCTTTCATTTATCCCTTTTGTGGCCCAACATTCTGATCCATACACGACAGCAGGCTGGTCTAACCATGGTTTTATAAATCTTCCCCTTGAGTTTAAGGGGAATGCGGGAGTCGCATATTGTTCCCGTGACCTGCCGCCATTTCATCCATCCAGTGCTAATTCTAAGCTTAACACTACGATCTATTTCGCCATCGCTTTGCACAAGTGAACCGAGATACCGAAAGTCGGAGCAAACTGGAAGAAGCACGCCATCTAGCGCAATGGCTCCAGAACTGGAGAGACCGCCGAAATCACAAAACATGTATTCAGTTTTGCTTCTGCTGATTTTCAGGCCAACATTCTCCAGCTTCTGTTGCCACTTTTCCAATCTGCTCTGGATCTCAGGTCCATCTTCACCGACAAGAACAATGTCGTCGGCAAACAGCATGCACCAGGGTGCCTCTTCTTGTATGTCCGACGTCAAAGCATCCATAATCAACAAGAAGAGGTAAAGGCGTTCGGCGTATCAACGCTCTTAAATATGTCTGCTTGAGTACCGACATGTCTACTCACCATCATCGGTGCCCATCTCGCTCCTATCAAAGGTGGCCCTCGCTTGGAAGTCAGCGAGTTCGTTCCGCAGCTTGTGGTAGGACTTGGCGAGCGCGCGCAGGTCGCGCAGCGCGGCGCCCACCCGCGCGGACTGCTCCGCTAGCTCGGCTCTGCTGTCCGCTGTGGCTACCTCCAGGACTGCTACGCGGTCTAGCGTCTGGTTTTGAGGAGGGTATTTGAAATAGGCATGTTTACTGACTTAAAAAAATGTGATTCTAATTAATCCGTCCGTCAGATTATCGAAAAATATTGGATACGTATTTTTTGTTTTATCAAATCAATAAAAATTGTCGAAGATAAAACGCGTCAAAGATTTGAGTGGGGGTTGGTGACGTCACTGACCGCTAAAAAATGTCATACTAATGTCTTAGAGTATGACGTCACACGAGTTTTCAAAGCACTGTATCGTCTTTCGAACAACCCGCAGCCCCGACGCGGCGACGCGGGACAGATACCATCTCTGCCTTTGTTTAAACCCTTTGCTGGCCTGGAAATTGAACCAAGGGCCCCATGTTAATAGCCGAACTTTTTTTTAATGGGACAAGCCCGCCACACTATTCCCAAACCACTGTAACTTCTGTAAGCCAGAATCAACAGTGACGACCACAAGTCCCAGAGAAACGATCTAACTGTCTTGGATCCCGCAACGAAATAAATCAGAAAAGAATAGCGGAGGAGTAGGAAAAACATAATTTCCACTTCCCTCCATATCAGCAGGAGACAGAACAGAACAAGGCCAACAGGC
The DNA here is from genome assembly GCA_932274075.1 of Diarsia rubi. Classification (NCBI taxonomy): domain Eukaryota; kingdom Metazoa; phylum Arthropoda; class Insecta; order Lepidoptera; family Noctuidae; genus Diarsia; species Diarsia rubi. The sequence continues at coordinate 23,648,487 of OW026413.1, read as the reverse complement.
ACGGAGACAACTGGGATAAGCCCAGTTGAATGCCTAATAACCGAACTTGTAACCAACAGGCACTGGTAGCTAGTCGAAATTTCATTAAAGTGTAGTTGGTTACCATCACATCTCTATAAGAATTATTATTAGGCCTCGTTTAAGATCTTGGCTGCCCTCTGCAGCAACACGTGAAAGTGGCCTTTTTTTAAGGATGGGAAATCATGAAATGTGTCCTCCCGCTCTGGGCCCATTCGAGATCCTTCTAATGCCCTTTGGGCCGCAGCAACTTCCTGCTCTGGGCGGAGCGGAAGGGAGTGTCAGATTTCTACTGACTAAAAACCACCCATGTTCCTTCTTAGCCCTTGTGCCGAGACTGGAAAGAAATTCGACAACCCTGGCAGACGTTAGAGTGCTCTACGTCATACATACCGGTCTCTCGCTAGACGTGGCCTGCAGCTGGACCCTCAAGGCGGACAGGTTCGCGAGTTGCTCTGAAGACCTCCTGGCTTCCATGAGCTCCGCCTCAAACGCCGCGCGGTTCTCTGCGTTTCTCTCGCGTTCTTCCTCCACGGTTTGTTTTATGTAGCCTATGACGTCCTCTGGAAAATTATTTTAATATTTTGTTTACTCTAATCGTAAATAATACTAGCTTTTGCCCGCGGCTTCGCCAACGTGCATGTGTAAAAATATCCCAACAAATTTTCATCCCCTATTAAACTCCCTTAAGGATTGAATATCGAAAAAAAATATATACTAAAACCTTCCTCGAGAACCACTCTATTCGTTGGTGATAACAGCATGATAATAGGTGCAGTAGTTTTTGAGTTTATCGCGTGCGTAGCGGCGGAGGACTTTCTTTTATAATATGAAGTTTTTTTTTTTTAATAAACCTAGGAACCTCTCCTGTATCGTGTTCGTTCACTGACATTTAAACTCACAAACACAAACACCCAGACCTGAAACAACTATCTGCAGGCCATACAAATATTTGTTCCGTGCGGGGATCTAACCCGCGACACGTAGCGCAGCAGTCAACTTCTTGAGCCACTACGCCAACCGTGAGTCCGTGACGTAGAAATGTAGTAATAGTGATGTAGTAATAACATAACATCACGCCTGTAATCGCGGAAAGGACAGGCAGAGGTGTTCTTAATAGTACACCACCTTTCGCCAAGGGTACAAATAAAATTCCTGTTAGAAAAAACTAATAACACTTTGCTCGACCCTTGAATTGAATCTGGAGGACCTCATGGTAAGCACATATTCTCTTACCCAACTTATTGACGGCCCTGATCCTGTAATCATGCTGAGTCAGCGCCTGTTCCAGCAGTTCTCTCTCATGCTGCTCGTGCACCAGACTGCTGACAGCGCTCTCCAGACGCATCACTGTTGTCAGCTGCTGGCTTTGAAGTTCCTGGAGAAGAATGTAGAATTGAAGGTGAGAATTACCGTAGCAAGGGATCCAAGACTTCTTCATGAAAAGGTAGATTCGTTTCTCTTTTTTTTTGCCAGGTGGAAAACCATTAAATAGCCCCGCATCCCGCTCTTGGGCAGAGCAAAAGTGAGTGTCTGACTTCTACTGACTAAAAACCACCCATGTTCCTTCTTAGCCCTTTATGTCAAGGCCGCGTGGGTTCACCTGCGAACAACCCGCAGCCCCGTAGGGAGATTCGTTTCCCTAAAACCAAATTTTTAGCCTGTCTGTTATATGGTCTCGTGGAGGGTTCCTTACGTTACTTCGAAACACTTCTTTTTTTTTTACACTATTTTGCGAAAATTAAACCTTCGAAGGCTTCATATACTGCGACGTTATGTTTGGATTACGCCTTTTTTGTTTGATGTCTCTTTACATCGAAAACCTTACATCGATGTATAGTTTTCGGTAAAATAATTTTCGCAGAGTAGTGTTTCGAAGTAACGAAAGGAACCCCTCGTGGATGTTTTCTGATTCCTACTCATGGTTTTGTACAGAAATTAGTACATTTATAAAACCATACCTATTGATTATGCAAACTGTGCACGACACTCATTCGTATTCTTTTTTCATTCGTATTACTCGCCCTTTTGTGTTTGACCTGTTACTATATTTCTGATTAGCCGATTCATGAATTTCCAAATCTCAGTAAATCAATCAGAACTTGTTATTATAATTAAATTAAAGTCAATTTATTTGCCAGGTCTCAAATAAATTGACTTTAATTTAATTAGCACTAGATTCATGTCGAACTAGCGTGATGTCGACCTTCAGTTTTGTCGCATAAGCGTGAATTCGAATAACAGCGAGTCGCAGTTTCTATACTTATGCCCCACAAGCGTTACCCATGCTTCCGTAATAGGTGCTGTTTCTTAAAGCTGTACGCAGCTGTTTATCTTCAGACGAGGATCATCAAAATCGAAATATTTTATTTCACATAGGCCTACATGGGCACTTGTAAAACGTCGATAAAAAGGTGCACGGTTCGGTGCATTGGTCGATTCTTTACGAGAAGAACCGGCAAAAGGTTATAACTCTTTTAATCTTTTGAAATGGCTTGGTTTAACAATATTTTAATTTCTAGCATAAGTATTTTGGGGACAACATAGGCCTGCCACAGAAAGAAAAAAAATAAGATAAAAATTAACAAGTGTCAAGGAATCTACAAGGCCTACAATGTTCACACATTCACAAAACAATCGGTAAAAAGAATCTATACAAAGGTAAGAGAATAATATTATAACAAGTTTAAATTTAACATTAGGCACAAATATTGTTATCAGTGCTGTAACTTTTTGTACCAAAAGTCTTATGGATGAAGAAAAACCACTGTAAAAGAGCGTTATTAAGGTGAATGCGTCAAGGTAGCCCGCAAAATTCGAATTTTCTTACGTTTTTTGCAATTTACCGGTCTATTTACTGAGTGATAATGATTAAAATCACCAATACAACCCTTTTTTTTTTTTTTTTTTGGTGGGTGTAAAATCATCGAATAACCCCTCCCGCTCTTGGGCAGAGCGAAAGGGAGTGTCAGACTTCTACTGACTAAAAACCACCCATGTTCCTTCTTCGCCCTCTATGTCGAGGCCGCGATAACCGTTGGACTACCCGCGGCCCACCAATACAACCCTCTCAGTTCATTTAAGTCTTAAAAAAGCTTTTTTCATCAAATTACTATTTGACTTATTGCTATTATTACTCAGTAAATAGACATTTTGTCATTGCCGCGAATCCCATTTTATTTAACATACGACTTGACACGAAATTCGAATTACGCGGGCTACCTTGTCGCATCAACCTAAAAGGAAGAGATCATTCATCATCATCATTTTTCTGCCCTTATCCCATTTGGCGTCAGCGCACCATGTTCACTTCTTCCATTCTTCCCTGTTAGACGTCACGGTGGCATTTATTGCTTTCTCATTCATATCATTCCTCACACAATCCATCCATCTTTTCTTTGGCCTTCCACTCCCTCTCCATCCGTCAACATTTATATCTATCACAGTTTTAGTCACAGCCGTTTCGTACCTCGTCATAACACTAGATCAGGATCACAGGGAGCATCAACATTTTCACAAAATACCTGCAAAGCCAACTGCACATTGGCGAGGTCATGTTTAAACTGCGCGGCCCAGTTGGCAGACCTCTCCGCCTCGTCGTCCACTGCCGCCCTCAAGGAGACCAGGGTCGAGAGGAAGTGCTGGCTACGTTCCTCCACCAGGACCAACTTGGAGCGAATGGTTTCTATCTCTGTTGATTGGACGTCGCGGTGGCCGGACCCTTCGGTGAGGGCTAGTCTGGAAAAGTTTAACAAGTAGCAACGCCTGTAATCCCCGGAGAGTTAGACAGAGGTGTAGCTAACTAAACTCCCATGTTAATGGGGGGGGGGGCAAGATTGATGACTATGCTGTGTAATGTAGGATGAGCCTATTGCCATCAATCCGGATTCCGTGGCAGCTACTGGCAAACTCCTCTTACAAAAAACTAACCACAGTTTTCCCAATGCGGGAATCGGACCCAGGACCTCGTGCACAGCAGTCCACTAAACCAGGCAGACTAAAGCAGTGACAAACGTAAAGTTATCAATAATACTAGCTTTTGCCCGCGGTTTCGCGGTTTTTTTTTTAATCCGTCATTATTGAATGCCTACTTCATAAGAGGAATACGTGTGTAATATTATAAGTTTGTAGCCCTAAGGATTTGGCCTGTGCGTTGCTCCTCATTCCTCAGTCTTTCTGTAGGGGTCTGCCCGGTTTTAGCCTAAGGTTAGGGACACAATGCGTTTAGGTTCTGTGGAAATTAAGCAATCAGAGGTATTCTAGAGCATAAATTAACAATCCATCTTTCTGTTGAACCTGTTGGTGAAGTATAACAGGTAAGAAAGAAAGAAAGAAAGAAAGAAAGAAAATTTATTTATTTGTCGCAGAAACATACCGCCCGACTGAGGTACTCAGGTGTTATCCTCTCTAGAAAGTTAAAATGGGATTAGCACTAATAAATATATCTCACTTGATAGAAGCGACTTCCTTCTCTAAATAGGATACGCAGTCGTCCATGGAAGCTCGTTGTGGTGACCAGGTGTGGTTGGAGACCGGCACGTGCGGAGGGGGTGGGTCGGGGGCCGGGACGCTGACGTGACTTGATGATGTGCGGGTCTGGGAGAAACATCATTAGGAAATCAAATCAATTGGTCGTTTTCCATGAAGAAGAACCGGCAAAAAACTCCACGGCTACTGTTTTATACAGCATAAGTAGGTACTTAGGTATGGGGCGACAACGTAGGCCTGACAATAACTAAAATAAAAAAATGTAAAAAAGTTAACAAGCATCTATGAAACTTCAAGTTGCAGATGTTAAAGAATAAAGAGCAAATATGAGAGTTCTATATCCACGGTCGGCTTTCATTTTTTACGTACGAGTTTGATCTTTTCGTCCTATGAGGGAACACCGATATATGACTTATTTACCTGATATTCGTGTAATTTCAGCTCAGTTGCAAGTCTATGCGGCTTTAGACGTAGATCCTGAGCAGAAGCTTTTTAAGGCGAAAATACTTGTACTAGTACGACTAGTACTAGTACAAGTATTTTAGGTAGTAAAGGTCAATACTTATTATATACAAATTGAAGTGGCAATGGGCAGGCCACATCGCTCAAAGAACCGACAATCGATGGGGAAAGTTCTCAACTCTCGACCACGAACCGTAAGACGCAGCGTTGGTAGGCCTCCCACCAGGTGGACCGACGACATCGTGGGAGTCGCCCGAAACCGGTGAATGCAAACGGCAGGCTTCCGTTCTTTATGACGTTCAATGCGGGGAGGCCTTTGTCCAGCAGTGGAAGTCTTATGGCTGATAATGATAATAAGGATGAAACTCCTACCTTCTCCATCTTAGGGCACTCCTTGACATGTTTCTCCTTGTGCTTCCTCTGGATCCAGGCGCCGCAGCGAAGTGGACACTGCTCCAATATACTGCCGCAGATCTTCAGGTGGGCCTGGTAGAAAAACAATTTTTTTTCTCATTTTTTTTTGGGATTTTGAGCTAATGTGTGCGTAATCACAAGATTAATTCCCTCGTAGTCTTAGTGTGTGTTGCCAGTAATTATATTACTGGATCGAAACATGCTCGGTCAAAATGCGGCTCATCAGAAAGCTTAAAGTCACCCAAAGGGCAATGCTTGTAGTTTCCGTGTGTGATCAATCAGAAATTAAGAGAACTAAGGCAACCCATTAAAATCGGCTGAAATCATGATAATGATAATCCTAGCAATAAATACCATAATTTTATTCCTACAGAGTATTTAAAAGTCTTGTCACCGATTGGAAGTCCTCTGGTTTCCCCAGGTTTTTGCCGTGACTTTGAGGGCATCCTTGGCCCAACAAGCTTTTGGTGATTTTTGCCTAACTATTTGGTGTTAGGTTTAGTCGGTTTACCGTATAAGTTGAGTTGTGATGTCTACAGCACCCACGACAAATGAACAATGTAACAGAATCGACGGGGAAAATTAATGCAATCAGACTTTAAACTAGGTACATATATCGATCATGCATGCAGCATCAAAAACACTGATATTAAAATGATCTCATTACTATAAATAGCTATGTACCTATAAATCACTACAATTTAACAGGGCCGCTACCGGTTTTCCAATATTGACAAATATTGGAAAACCGGGAGCGGCTCTAATCATCAACAACTATGTGACGATAACAAACACCTCGCAGAGATCTTATCTCTAGAATGTACGACAGAAATGCAATCTGAACTGAACTAACAAAACAAACATCAAGTGTGTACCTATTTATACCGAAACTGACCGATCGCATTTGTTCACCGCTGTTAAAGATAAGCCATACTATGTATATTATTACGCGTAAAATCACGCCTGTAATCCCTGAAAGGTTAGGTAGACATGTACCTAATAGTCCCATAGTCCCGTCAACGGGACATAAATCCAGATTCTGTAGCTGCTACTAAGAAATTTCTAATGGATAAAACCAATTCGACCTGAAAAACCAATTCAGCGTAATTGAGCCGACCTGAAAATTGAACTCAAAACCTCATGCTCAGCAGTCGACCAATACACCAACGTGGCAGTCATACCTTATTAAATTAAAGATAAATGGCATAATTTATAGTTCCACTAAAATGGTTTAATAGATCTAGATCGGTAATGATAATTAACAAACAGAAGGCAAAGTATCTATCTACTCTGATCTGAGGACTTATATTGCCGAGTATACAATAATGCTTCGACTATTTAGGCTTCAAGATTTCCACGGAACCCGTCGGGGCTGCGGGTTGTTCGAAAGAGATACCGCAGCACGGCCCCGATACAACGGACTAAGAAGGAACATGGTTTTTAGTCAGTAGAAGTCTGACACTCCGGGAGGAGTCATTTTGTGATTTCCCACCCCCCAAAAAAAAACGTTTTCTCTGAAATTCTTCGTCTATTGAAACCTTACACCTATTTGAATTAAACAGCCATAGAAACATAGACGTAGGTATTACTGTGTATACTTGTATTTACCTGCAGCTGCCCCATCTCAAACATGTCATTGCAGAAGTAACAGGGGCTGTCCTTAGGCTTCACCATCAGCCCGTCCACGTTCTGGCTGAACCTGTTCAGACTCATCTTGATATTTATCTGAATCTGCCTTTAGTTTTAAATCTAAATGTTGCGTGTCATGGTGATTGCTCCATATTGCTATGTCTGAAATTAAAAATAATAATAAATTAAGGGTTTGGGTTTAGCCTCAGTCTTACCAAAGGGTTTGGAATTACTCAGTAGGTACTAACTGGGTTTTCAATACTGCTTATTTTAGAAGGCTTGAGCGCTATCGTGTTTAGATAACTATTTAAACCCGTGTCCCACGGTATCTAATGTATATTATTAATGATTTCGTCAAGTGGTATGGTAGACTCGATCGAAACCTCGCCAGAATGATAAACATAAAAAAATAAAGATTTCTAGTCGACAATATAAATATATTATCCGCAAAATTCGGATGTTGCTGGCAGACAAATCGCAGTCGCCTTATTGACCACTCTAGCTAGCGTAACGACACTGAACAAGAGTGTGTGATTTGAGAGACGGATGTCCCCTACAAAAAGATGAAAAATGTCGATTGTAATCTTTATATTGCAATTCTGTTATTAAAATTCACAATCACTATTACATGACTAGAACAAACTATTATTACTTGTTTTCAAAAACACTAAGCAACATCGAAATGATCAATGCCTAAATATTACTGCAGTTCTGGAGTTTCAGCTCTCAGCGCTGAGCCGAGAATTAAAAATTAAATACTTTTTAGAAAATATAAAATGCAGCCTTAGTTTTTGTGGAAATAGGTACGTCGTCAAAGAAAAAATTACTAATGGGGATACACCACGTAAGTGCTTAAAGTTTGGCGTTTTTGACATTTTGATGCTGTATGCGTATCGGAAAGCACATTGTTCAAGTCAGTCGGAAACAAGAAACTACTCTATCTAATTTGAAGTGAACACTAATCAAAAAATGGTTTTGCATTGTTCATCACCCAGCCGACTTGACCCAAATGCTGGGTATAGGCCTCTCTTTGGTGAGAAGCCCGTTGTTCGCCTTCCTTCAAGCTTGTTGCGTCGCCTTTTTGTCAATGTTCTACATCTGACTACGAATTTGAACAATCTGCACATCACATTTTATGGGAGTGTAGTCTTTGGCAGAATGAACGTAATATTGTGATATTTTTTTCTTGTCTTTCTTTTCTTGTGGTCGCCACTGTTGATTCTGGCTTACAGAAGTTACAGTGGTTTGGGAATAGTGAGGCGGGCTTGTCTTGCCCATGTCGCTGCAGGACAACGAACACTTATTAATTTATCTATTCCTACCTTGCTTTAATTATGCATTTTTTCACTGTAAAGTTGCTAGTTTCAACTTAAACGTGGTGTTACAACTTAAGCGACACGATTAGCGATTACTATACTATCACACACACACCACTAATCTGAATAAATATTCAATTTATTTCTCAGTATAAAAAAAAAAATAAGCATTTTTACCCTTTTTTTTTTTTTTTTTTTTGGTGGGTGTAAAATCATCGAATAACCCCTCCCGCTCTTGGGCAGAGCGCCGCTGCTGATGTCGTGGCCGCGATAACCGGTGGACTACCCGCGGCCCTTCATTTTTACCCTTGAACCCATTTCGTGCGTAAGCTGAATGGTCAAATCTTTCATATTATTCAAGAAATAACGTCACAGTTATTAAACGCAAATACATATTGTATGCGTAATGTTACTTATTTTCCCAACCCCCAAAAAAAAGGGTTATAAGATGATATGAGAGAGATACAGTGGTCTCGACACAAAGGGCTAGGAAGGAACATAAGTGCTGTTTAGTCAGTAGAAGTCTGACACTCCCAACCGCTGCTCTGCCCAGAGCGGAAGGCGTCATTTGACGTTTTACCACTGTCTAAAAAAAAAAAAAGGTTTAGCGAAATAATATCACACACGAAAAGTTTGCAGGCATCAGTTAGTTTATAATGAAGGAATGCACTAAAATTTCTGCTTAGACCATTAATTTACGTCAATGTTACAATGATGCAATAACGACTGCAATGAAACAGTGTTATATAAAAGAGCACTATAATTAACTTCAGTACCAAATCTATTTTATTCTGAAGCATGCCATGCAATACAATAATAATAACGCTAGACTTCTGCTTGCTCCTCTCAATAAAACAGCTTTAATGTGAATAACAAACCGTCTCCGAATAATCTACATTAAAATAATCCCACTGAAACTCGATAGATGGCGCTGCACGTAAAGTTATTTACCGTTTTGCTACGAAAAATCGAAAATACATGAATTTTCACGGATCAATTAAAACATTACGAAGAGCATGAACATCTCTCAGGCTTGTTGCACCTTCCAGACTTGCTCTACAAAAATTAGTATTTACATTGAAATGTATGTAATTGTAATGTATGTTCGAAGAAGGAACGGGAATCCGCACCTCTTATCTTTTCTGATGTAACGTAACCATAGCGAGATCTAATTCGACGTCAACGCCATCTATCGAGCCAAGGGGAACTAATTTACGTAAAATGTTTAGGAAGAATAATATCTTAGGAAATAATTCCGTTGGAAGAACAATTAATCTATCCATATTTACGTAAAAAATATTTTTCCCTAATATTTGGTGTTTTTTTAGTTTTACATCGTTTGATTTCAGAGAATTCGTTTATATTTGTGGTTACTAAGATTTTTCTTGTTTTTAATAATAAAGTGATCTTTAGAAGGTTAGACGTGAAAGTCGGTCGCTTGATAAGCAACCAAGAACTTAATTATACCGCATTGTTTTAATCCGGGTGACATCACATAACATCACACCTGTAAACCGATTATGAACGATCCACGAGCTCCCGATTATTTAAAAAGTTATTTCAAAGTGTTGGGCAGTTGTCATAGTCGTAATCTTCGAGCTTCCAAAAATCTTATTCTCCAAATTCCTTCACACCGCACCTGTTTTTTGTCAAATTCTTACACTATCTCATCTATTAAACTCTGGAACACGCTACCCCTGGGAATTAAAAAAGCTGAAAGCAAATTCACTTTTAAAAGGAAAGTACATTCCCACTATTTAAATCAGACCAAATAGCTATTTTACAAGTTAGTCATGGTAATTACCAGTTATGTTTTATTTTGGTATTTGTTGCAATATTTATTAGTTTATGTTATTTTGATATGTGTATTATTATTAATATAAGTATAAATTGATATTGTTTTTTTTTTCTAGTTAGTTTGTAGCCTACCACAATATTGTCTTGTTTGACCCTAAGGTTGACTGGTAGAGAATGCCTTGTGGCATTAAGTCCGCCTATGTATCACTATTGTGCATAAAGTTTAAATAAATAAACCTCGACGGGTTAGGTGCAGGTGTACTTAGTGTATTTGGCAAAGCCTCATGTAATTGGAGGTAAGCCTATTTATTGCCATTGACCAAACAATTTTAGACTCAAGGGCCGCTACTGAATAATTTCTAATTGAAAAACCCTATAGCACTTTGGTCGACCCGGGAACCGAACCGTGGACCTCATGCTGAGCAGCCGCGCTTGCGATGATCACTGACTAACGAGGCAGTGACATCATTAACGTTATAAATAAATCTCCAATAAAATAGCGTGTCAGACAATCTAAATTGAGTAAACCCGACGAGTTTGGCACCCACAGTAGCGTCTATCAGCTTCTGTGATGAACAGAATACGCAGAGCGCGATGTTGACCAACACCACATTTATACTCCAGACATCTATCAATCTCCAGCTGGCCGCCAGCAGCCGGAATCTATTTAAAGACTTTTAGAAGTTTATGCCTGGACACTTGGTTTTTCACCAAATAGCACAAATCAAGTCGGTCGGTAAATAGGTGGCCATTACTTCCAGAGTCCCCGTTATGCCTCGGAAAACAGTCAAACAATAACAACACACTCATTTGTAGATTTTTGCCGTCACGAGTAGTCAGAAACCCGAAACTCTACCAAACAGTCTTACTAAGGTATCGTATTACACAGTTACTGGGTTTTGGAAGTCAGCTGCATCCAATTGGCCTGGAAATCGACCTAAACATGCTTAGTGTGGAAAAGGCTAGGCAAATGATGATGTCATCATAAACGTTATTAAGTAAGAATGAGATGGTAACTACTTATATTATCATAGTGTCAGCGTACTTAGTATATCTAGGTTATCAAGCAAAGAGCATAGTGAGAACAATGTAATTGCCTGCATCAATAGATCTAATCATTTTTGGTCAAGGTCATCATGCTATATTGGGCTTTTTTTTGGAAGTTCGGATATCATCAAAGGACTCCTCCCGCTCTGGGCAGAGCGGTAGGGAGTGTTAGAGTTGTACTGATTAAAACCCACCCATGTTCCTTCTTAGCCCTTTGTGTCGAGGCCGTGGTATCTCTTTCGAACAACCCGCAGCCCCATGCAATCTAGGCCTTAAATGTCATCATCATCATCAACCATAAGACGTCCACTGTTGAACAAAGGCCTCCCCCATAGAACGCCATAACGAACGGCAACCTACCGTTTGCATCCACCGGTTGCCCGCGACTCTCAACTTAAATGTAGGTAACTGCATCAATTTACAACGAGTTTTAACTTCAGCGTCAAGTTTAATTCCAGATTCTAGGTCGTAGTCTAGCTCTCTGTCTATAGAGTCCAGCGTGAGGGAGTAACATCATCATCAAAAGAACACAAAAACTGATCCTAATAATTATCGCCCAATAGCTCTATTACCCTCAGCGTCCAAGATTTTTGAGAAAGCCATGTGTGATCGAATTTATACCTTTTGCGAAAAATTTAACATATTGAGCGATTGTCAAAACGGTTTCCGAAAAAACCGTTCCACCACATTAGCTGTTTATAAATACATCCAAGAAGCCCTAAATATTATAAATAACAAGAAATACGCCGTAGGGATTTTACTGGACATGACCAAAGCATACGATAAAGTACAATTTAAAATACTCCTAAATAAACTGTATGGAATAGGAATCCGCGGAAAAGCCCATGAATGGCTTACGTCATATTTAAAAAATAGAGAACAAGTAGTTGAAATTGAATACTTTAATCACAATAGTAGAGAAATAGAAAAAATCCGATCTCAAAGCAAGATAACTAACGCTTCCATTCCCCAGGGAAGTGTTATAGGTGGCCTATTATTTCTTGATCAATGCCTAAATATTACTGCAGTTCTGGAGTTTCAGCTCTCAGCGCTGAGCCGAGAATTAAAAATTAAATACTTTTTAGAAAATATAAAATGCAGCCTTAGTTTTTGTGGAAATAGGTACGTCGTCAAAGAAAAATTTACTAATGGGGATACACCACGTAAGTGCTTAAAGTTTGGCGTTTTTGACATTTTGATGCTGTATGCGTATCGGAAAGCACATTGTTCAAGTCAGTCGGAAACAAGAAACTACTCTATCTAATTTGAAGTGAACACTAATCAAAAAATGGTTTTGCATTGTTCATCACCCAGCCGACTTGACCCAAATGCTGGGTATAGGCCTCTCTTTGGTGAGAAGCCCCACGTTGTTCGCCTTCCTTCAAGCTTGTTGCGTCGCCTTTTTGTCAATGTTCTACATCTGACTACGAATTTGAACAATCTGCACATCACATTTTATGGGAGTGTAGTCTTTGGCAGAATGAACGTAATATTGTGATATTTTTTTCTTGTCTTTCTTTTCTTGTGGTCGCCACTGTTGATTCTGGCTTACAGAAGTTACAGTGGTTTGGGAATAGTGAGGCGGGCTTGTCTTGCCCATGTCGCTGCAGGACAACGAACACTTATTAATTTATCTATTCCTACCTTGCTTTAATTATGCATTTTTTCACTGTAAAGTTGCTAGTTTCAACTTAAACGTGGTGTTACAACTTAAGCGACACGATTAGCGATTACTATACTATCACACACACACCACTAATCTGAATAAATATTCAATTTATTTCTCAGTATAAAAAAAAAAATAAGCATTTTTACCCTTTTTTTTTTTTTTTTTTTGGTGGGTGTAAAATCATCGAATAACCCCTCCCGCTCTTGGGCAGAGCGCCGCTGCTGATGTCGTGGCCGCGATAACCGGTGGACTACCCGCGGCCCTTCATTTTTACCCTTGAACCCATTTCGTGCGTAAGCTGAATGGTCAAATCTTTCATATTATTCAAGAAATAACGTCACAGTTATTAAACGCAAATACATATTGTATGCGTAATGTTACTTATTTTCCCAACCCCCAAAAAAAAGGGTTATAAGATGATATGAGAGAGATACAGTGGTCTCGACACAAAGGGCTAGGAAGGAACATAAGTGCTGTTTAGTCAGTAGAAGTCTGACACTCCCAACCGCTGCTCTGCCCAGAGCGGAAGGCGTCATTTGACGTTTTACCACTGTCTAAAAAAAAAAAAAGGTTTAGCGAAATAATATCACACACGAAAAGTTTGCAGGCATCAGTTAGTTTATAATGAAGGAATGCACTAAAATTTCTGCTTAGACCATTAATTTACGTCAATGTTACAATGATGCAATAACGACTGCAATGAAACAGTGTTATATAAAAGAGCACTATAATTAACTTCAGTACCAAATCTATTTTATTCTGAAGCATGCCATGCAATACAATAATAATAACGCTAGACTTCTGCTTGCTCCTCTCAATAAAACAGCTTTAATGTGAATAACAAACCGTCTCCGAATAATCTACATTAAAATAATCCCACTGAAACTCGATAGATGGCGCTGCACGTAAAGTTATTTACCGTTTTGCTACGAAAAATCGAAAATACATGAATTTTCACGGATCAATTAAAACATTACGAAGAGCATGAACATCTCTCAGGCTTGTTGCACCTTCCAGACTTGCTCTACAAAAATTAGTATTTACATTGAAATGTATGTAATTGTAATGTATGTTCGAAGAAGGAACGGGAATCCGCACCTCTTATCTTTTCTGATGTAACGTAACCATAGCGAGATCTAATTCGACGTCAACGCCATCTATCGAGCCAAGGGGAACTAATTTACGTAAAATGTTTAGGAAGAATAATATCTTAGGAAATAATTCCGTTGGAAGAACAATTAATCTATCCATATTTACGTAAAAAATATTTTTCCCTAATATTTGGTGTTTTTTTAGTTTTACATCGTTTGATTTCAGAGAATTCGTTTATATTTGTGGTTACTAAGATTTTTCTTGTTTTTAATAATAAAGTGATCTTTAGAAGGTTAGACGTGAAAGTCGGTCGCTTGATAAGCAACCAAGAACTTAATTATACCGCATTGTTTTAATCCGGGTGACATCACATAACATCACACCTGTAAACCGATTATGAACGATCCACGAGCTCCCGATTATTTAAAAAGTTATTTCAAAGTGTTGGGCAGTTGTCATAGTCGTAATCTTCGAGCTTCCAAAAATCTTATTCTCCAAATTCCTTCACACCGCACCTGTTTTTTGTCAAATTCTTACACTATCTCATCTATTAAACTCTGGAACACGCTACCCCTGGGAATTAAAAAAGCTGAAAGCAAATTCACTTTTAAAAGGAAAGTACATTCCCACTATTTAAATCAGACCAAATAGCTATTTTACAAGTTAGTCATGGTAATTACCAGTTATGTTTTATTTTGGTATTTGTTGCAATATTTATTAGTTTATGTTATTTTGATATGTGTATTAGTATTAATATAAGTATAAATTGATATTGTTTTTTTTTTCTAGTTAGTTTGTAGCCTACCACAATATTGTCTTGTTTGACCCTAAGGTTGACTGGTAGAGAATGCCTTGTGGCATTAAGTCCGCCTATGTATCACTATTGTGCATAAAGTTTAAATAAATAAACCTCGACGGGTTAGGTGCAGGTGTACTTAGTGTATTTGGCAAAGCCTCATGTAATTGGAGGTAAGCCTATTTATTGCCATTGACCAAACAATTTTAGACTCAAGGGCCGCTACTGAATAATTTCTAATTGAAAAACCCTATAGCACTTTGGTCGACCCGGGAACCGAACCGTGGACCTCATGCTGAGCAGCCGCGCTTGCGATGATCACTGACTAACGAGGCAGTGACATCATTAACGTTATAAATAAATCTCCAATAAAATAGCGTGTCAGACAATCTAAATTGAGTAAACCCGACGAGTTTGGCACCCACAGTAGCGTCTATCAGCTTCTGTGATGAACAGAATACGCAGAGCGCGATGTTGACCAACACCACATTTATACTCCAGACATCTATCAATCTCCAGCTGGCCGCCAGCAGCCGGAATCTATTTAAAGACTTTTAGAAGTTTATGCCTGGACACTTGGTTTTTCACCAAATAGCACAAATCAAGTCGGTCGGTAAATAGGTGGCCATTACTTCCAGAGTCCCCGTTATGCCTCGGAAAACAGTCAAACAATAACAACACACTCATTTGTAGATTTTTGCCGTCACGAGTAGTCAGAAACCCGAAACTCTACCAAACAGTCTTACTAAGGTATCGTATTACACAGTTACTGGGTTTTGGAAGTCAGCTGCATCCAATTGGCCTGGAAATCGACCTAAACATGCTTAGTGTGGAAAAGGCTAGGCAAATGATGATGTCATCATAAACGTTATTAAGTAAGAATGAGATGGTAACTACTTATATTATCATAGTGTCAGCGTACTTAGTATATCTAGGTTATCAAGCAAAGAGCATAGTGAGAACAATGTAATTGCCTGCATCAATAGATCTAATCATTTTTGGTCAAGGTCATCATGCTATATTGGGCTTTTTTTTGGAAGTTCGGATATCATCAAAGGACTCCTCCCGCTCTGGGCAGAGCGGTAGGGAGTGTTAGAGTTGTACTGATTAAAACCCACCCATGTTCCTTCTTAGCCCTTTGTGTCGAGGCCGTGGTATCTCTTTCGAACAACCCGCAGCCCCATGCAATCTAGGCCTTAAATGTCATCATCATCATCAACCATAAGACGTCCACTGTTGAACAAAGGCCTCCCCCATAGAACGCCATAACGAACGGCAACCTACCGTTTGCATCCACCGGTTGCCCGCGACTCTCAACTTAAATGTAGGTAACTGCATCAATTTACAACGAGTTTTAACTTCAGCGTCAAGTTTAATTCCAGATTCTAGGTCGTAGTCTAGCTCTCTGTCTATAGAGTCCAGCGTGAGGGAGTAACATCATCATCAAAAGAACACAAAAACTGATCCTAATAATTATCGCCCAATAGCTCTATTACCCTCAGCGTCCAAGATTTTTGAGAAAGCCATGTGTGATCGAATTTATACCTTTTGCGAAAAATTTAACATATTGAGCGATTGTCAAAACGGTTTCCGAAAAAACCGTTCCACCACATTAGCTGTTTATAAATACATCCAAGAAGCCCTAAATATTATAAATAACAAGAAATACGCCGTAGGGATTTTACTGGACATGACCAAAGCATACGATAAAGTACAATTTAAAATACTCCTAAATAAACTGTATGGAATAGGAATCCGCGGAAAAGCCCATGAATGGCTTACGTCATATTTAAAAAATAGAGAACAAGTAGTTGAAATTGAATACTTTAATCACAATAGTAGAGAAATAGAAAAAATCCGATCTCAAAGCAAGATAACTAACGCTTCCATTCCCCAGGGAAGTGTTATAGGTGGCCTATTATTTCTTGATCAATGCCTAAATATTACTGCAGTTCTGGAGTTTCAGCTCTCAGCGCTGAGCCGAGAATTAAAAATTAAATACTTTTTAGAAAATATAAAATGCAGCCTTAGTTTTTGTGGAAATAGGTACGTCGTCAAAGAAAAATTTACTAATGGGGATACACCACGTAAGTGCTTAAAGTTTGGCGTTTTTGACATTTTGATGCTGTATGCGTATCGGAAAGCACATTGTTCAAGTCAGTCGGAAACAAGAAACTACTCTATCTAATTTGAAGTGAACACTAATCAAAAAATGGTTTTGCATTGTTCATCACCCAGCCGACTTGACCCAAATGCTGGGTATAGGCCTCTCTTTGGTGAGAAGCCCCACGTTGTTCGCCTTCCTTCAAGCTTGTTGCGTCGCCTTTTTGTCAATGTTCTACATCTGACTACGAATTTGAACAATCTGCACATCACATTTTATGGGAGTGTAGTCTTTGGCAGAATGAACGTAATATTGTGATATTTTTTTCTTGTCTTTCTTTTCTTGTGGTCGCCACTGTTGATTCTGGCTTACAGAAGTTACAGTGGTTTGGGAATAGTGAGGCGGGCTTGTCTTGCCCATGTCGCTGCAGGACAACGAACACTTATTAATTTATCTATTCCTACCTTGCTTTAATTATGCATTTTTTCACTGTAAAGTTGCTAGTTTCAACTTAAACGTGGTGTTACAACTTAAGCGACACGATTAGCGATTACTATACTATCACACACACACCACTAATCTGAATAAATATTCAATTTATTTCTCAGTATAAAAAAAAAAATAAGCATTTTTACCCTTTTTTTTTTTTTTTTTTTGGTGGGTGTAAAATCATCGAATAACCCCTCCCGCTCTTGGGCAGAGCGCCGCTGCTGATGTCGTGGCCGCGATAACCGGTGGACTACCCGCGGCCCTTCATTTTTACCCTTGAACCCATTTCGTGCGTAAGCTGAATGGTCAAATCTTTCATATTATTCAAGAAATAACGTCACAGTTATTAAACGCAAATACATATTGTATGCGTAATGTTACTTATTTTCCCAACCCCCAAAAAAAAGGGTTATAAGATGATATGAGAGAGATACAGTGGTCTCGACACAAAGGGCTAGGAAGGAACATAAGTGCTGTTTAGTCAGTAGAAGTCTGACACTCCCAACCGCTGCTCTGCCCAGAGCGGAAGGCGTCATTTGACGTTTTACCACTGTCTAAAAAAAAAAAAAGGTTTAGCGAAATAATATCACACACGAAAAGTTTGCAGGCATCAGTTAGTTTATAATGAAGGAATGCACTAAAATTTCTGCTTAGACCATTAATTTACGTCAATGTTACAATGATGCAATAACGACTGCAATGAAACAGTGTTATATAAAAGAGCACTATAATTAACTTCAGTACCAAATCTATTTTATTCTGAAGCATGCCATGCAATACAATAATAATAACGCTAGACTTCTGCTTGCTCCTCTCAATAAAACAGCTTTAATGTGAATAACAAACCGTCTCCGAATAATCTACATTAAAATAATCCCACTGAAACTCGATAGATGGCGCTGCACGTAAAGTTATTTACCGTTTTGCTACGAAAAATCGAAAATACATGAATTTTCACGGATCAATTAAAACATTACGAAGAGCATGAACATCTCTCAGGCTTGTTGCACCTTCCAGACTTGCTCTACAAAAATTAGTATTTACATTGAAATGTATGTAATTGTAATGTATGTTCGAAGAAGGAACGGGAATCCGCACCTCTTATCTTTTCTGATGTAACGTAACCATAGCGAGATCTAATTCGACGTCAACGCCATCTATCGAGCCAAGGGGAACTAATTTACGTAAAATGTTTAGGAAGAATAATATCTTAGGAAATAATTCCGTTGGAAGAACAATTAATCTATCCATATTTACGTAAAAAATATTTTTCCCTAATATTTGGTGTTTTTTTAGTTTTACATCGTTTGATTTCAGAGAATTCGTTTATATTTGTGGTTACTAAGATTTTTCTTGTTTTTAATAATAAAGTGATCTTTAGAAGGTTAGACGTGAAAGTCGGTCGCTTGATAAGCAACCAAGAACTTAATTATACCGCATTGTTTTAATCCGGGTGACATCACATAACATCACACCTGTAAACCGATTATGAACGATCCACGAGCTCCCGATTATTTAAAAAGTTATTTCAAAGTGTTGGGCAGTTGTCATAGTCGTAATCTTCGAGCTTCCAAAAATCTTATTCTCCAAATTCCTTCACACCGCACCTGTTTTTTGTCAAATTCTTACACTATCTCATCTATTAAACTCTGGAACACGCTACCCCTGGGAATTAAAAAAGCTGAAAGCAAATTCACTTTTAAAAGGAAAGTACATTCCCACTATTTAAATCAGACCAAATAGCTATTTTACAAGTTAGTCATGGTAATTACCAGTTATGTTTTATTTTGGTATTTGTTGCAATATTTATTAGTTTATGTTATTTTGATATGTGTATTAGTATTAATATAAGTATAAATTGATATTGTTTTTTTTTTCTAGTTAGTTTGTAGCCTACCACAATATTGTCTTGTTTGACCCTAAGGTTGACTGGTAGAGAATGCCTTGTGGCATTAAGTCCGCCTATGTATCACTATTGTGCATAAAGTTTAAATAAATAAACCTCGACGGGTTAGGTGCAGGTGTACTTAGTGTATTTGGCAAAGCCTCATGTAATTGGAGGTAAGCCTATTTATTGCCATTGACCAAACAATTTTAGACTCAAGGGCCGCTACTGAATAATTTCTAATTGAAAAACCCTATAGCACTTTGGTCGACCCGGGAACCGAACCGTGGACCTCATGCTGAGCAGCCGCGCTTGCGATGATCACTGACTAACGAGGCAGTGACATCATTAACGTTATAAATAAATCTCCAATAAAATAGCGTGTCAGACAATCTAAATTGAGTAAACCCGACGAGTTTGGCACCCACAGTAGCGTCTATCAGCTTCTGTGATGAACAGAATACGCAGGGCGCGATGTTGACCAACACCACATTTATACTCCAGACATCTATCAATCTCCAGCTGGCCGCCAGCAGCCGGAATCTATTTAAAGACTTTTAGAAGTTTATGCCTGGACACTTGGTTTTTCACCAAATAGCACAAATCAAGTCGGTCGGTAAATAGGTGGCCATTACTTCCAGAGTCCCCGTTATGCCTCGGAAAACAGTCAAACAATAACAACACACTCATTTGTAGATTTTTGCCGTCACGAGTAGTCAGAAACCCGAAACTCTACCAAACAGTCTTACTAAGGTATCGTATTACACAGTTACTGGGTTTTGGAAGTCAGATGCATCCAATTGGCCTGGAAATCGACCTAAACATGCTTAGTGTGGAAAAGGCTAGGCAAATGATGATGTCATCATAAACGTTATTAAGTAAGAATGAGATGGTACTTATATTATCATAGTGTCAGCGTAGGTACTTACTATATCTAGGTTAACAAGCAAAGAGCATAGTGAGAACAATGTAATTTCCTGCATCAATAGATCTAATCATTTTTGGTCAAGGTCATCATGCTATATTGGGCTTTTTTTTGGAAGTTCGGATATCATCAAAGGACTCCTCCCGCTCTGGGCAGAGCGGTAGGGAGTGTTAGAGTTGTACTGATTAAAACCCACCCATGTTCCTTCTTAGCCCTTTGTGTCGAGGCCGTGGTATCTCTTTCGAACAACCCGCAGCCCCATGCAATCTAGGCCTTAAATGTCATCATCATCATCAACCATAAGACGTCCACTGTTGAACAAAGGCCTCCCCCATAAAACGCCATAACGAACGGCAACCTACCGTTTGCATCCACCGGTTGCCCGCGACTCTCAACTTAAATGTAGGTAACTGCATCAATTTACAACGAGTTTTAACTTCAGCGTCAAGTTTAATTCCAAATTCTAGGTCGTAGTCTAGCTCTCTGTCTATAGAGTCCAGCGTGAGGGAGTAACATCATCATCATCATCATCTGCCTAGCCTTTTCCCAACTATGTTGGGGTCGGCTTCCAGCCTAACGGGATGCAGCTGAGTGCCAGTATTTTACATGGAGCGACTGTCTATATGGCTTCCACAGCCCAATTTGTACTGGGTAATACGAACCCCATGGTTAAACCGGTTTCGAGCCACTGTGCCTGTAGCGACTGTCAAAGATCTATAATGGCAACCGGCTTAACGACTGAAGGATAACAAACACATATTTTTAATAGTGTGATACTGATATAAGAGATGCTTCATCCTAAAACCCTTTTTAATGATTCTTTAGCCTGTTTTATCCAACACTAGGCAGCATCTAATGATCTAATCTATGTGGACGCCTAGATTAGAGTGCACTGCAAACATTCAATAATATGCTCAGCGCTAAGAGGAATCTGAGAGTTTAAATTGCAGTAGGTAGTGTGATATTTTTCAGGCATTATAGTTAATGAGACCAGCACCGGTTCAATTCAAATTTAATATTAGAAAATTCTTACCTTCTTACCAATGCTCCAACCAAGGTTCAGTCCTCAATTCCCAGTAAAGGACCACTAAACTATGCTCAGGATTTTCTAGTAACACCAATTATATTCACACACACTTTATTTACCGAATACTTAACCAAGCAGAAAGATTAACGCTGCTGATAAAACAATTTCCTGATTATTCGATTAATCAATCACCATAATTATTTTAACGTAAATCAAGATCAAGAAAAAACCGCGTAAAACTCGGTTCAAATATCGAACAAAACTTTTTGTCACACAATTTCCTTTTCTTTTTTTTTTCTTTAGTGCTCTATATACCAAAAAGGATTTAACAAAACAGTTTCCAAGTATTGTGGTGCTGTTAGTCTCTTTGTCACTGAAGTGAATCATGATATCTTTGTTATCACTGATACCTGATACGGGGCGTTGTTTGCTGATAAGCGCTCGCAAATACTATGTGATGTGATCATTTAATATTGTTTTGTAGGTCAAGGTGCATCGATCCGTGTCAATATGTATTGGGAAAATATTTTTTGGATTATTGAGAAAATAGGTTTTGGAATTTCAAGGACAAGTTTGACTGACTGCGCTAGTTTCGATTATTTTCACAATCAACTTAGTAAGTATTTAGTAGGAATTTCTGTTATGACTTCTTACGAGTTTTACTTCGTGTCTTTTATTTAATCACTACACTGCTCTCAAAATAGTGAAGGTAAACGTCGTTAGGAAACCGTCAGGTCCTGAAACCAAAACTTAAAAGACGTGACATCTCTACACACCCACTCCGGGTCCGTGTGATGGGTGATGGGGATTTACACCCGACAGAACGCTGGTCGGCCCAGCTACGGTCACGTCATTATTTTTTAAAGGACATCAAAATTTGGTCAAGT
The DNA here is from genome assembly GCA_932274075.1 of Diarsia rubi. Classification (NCBI taxonomy): domain Eukaryota; kingdom Metazoa; phylum Arthropoda; class Insecta; order Lepidoptera; family Noctuidae; genus Diarsia; species Diarsia rubi. The sequence goes on along the minus strand of OW026413.1, from coordinate 23,626,442 downwards.
ACATGTGAAAAGAATCAAAAACATTAAATAATACAAAAAAAAATGATAAAATCTAAATAAATAAACATTAGGCAATTCAATTATTTGCCTACATACTTAACATAAAATAAAATTAATACATGTATTTTTTATCTTAAAACCAGTATTTTTACAATGTCATCATTATAATGACCAAAATTACTCATTGTAGCTGTGGGTACATTTTTATCGGCGCTTGGGCCTAAGTTAATTAAATAATTTGTATGAAAATTTAGTTTTTACAGTCTATGAGAATTATTATAAAAATACTTCCCGGATCTATTTCCCGCTGACCCTGAATTTAAATACAAAGATTTTTGTTGTATTTTTAGTGACATTTATTTAAAAAAAAATAGGTACTCTATTTTTATCCCACGATAAATTCGTAATACTTTATTTCGCATAACGTTCAAGGGCAATTACGCAACGTCAAAGCAAAGGTGCACGGTTCGGATTGGTCGTGTCCTATGGCGAAGAATTGGCCCGAGCTAATGGAAGAGATATTGTCCTACTGCAAGGTAAAATCCTAATTTGTCAAACATTCTGATTTTTCAAGATAACCTTATACAATTAAGAAAGTAGATAAAGATGAACCGAAACCACTTTGGTACTTGCCAGGATTTGAATCCATAGCCTCGTGCGTTGTATAGTTTTGTCTAAATTAAACCATACCATATAGGGGATGCAAATTAGTTTCTGAAATCGGTGACTTTTGTTTGTTTGTTTTTTTTGCCACCTTTTTGTCTTCAGAAACAAATTTTTCTTTTTTCACTTTTTTGTGTGGTTTTATTTTTTGTTAAAAAGTTTTGTTTTTCACTTTTTTGTGATTCACATGTGCTTACGCCTTCACAACGTACCGGCGTGATGTTATATTATGAACTGGTGTAAACAATAGACAGACATGGGATTTCAACAATCCCAATCCATTTTCTATCATTTAGACATCATTACAACCTCGCAAAGTTTTGTATTTATTAGTATCTAGAATAACAAAACATCACGCCTGTAATCCCCGACGTTTGCGAAGTCGTATTGATTTCGGTTACATAAGAACCAAAATTCTACCATCAGATCAGCTTGTTAGAGAGAAAATATCAAAATTGCTGTACATTTTTCTGAGTTCTCTCGATTTCGCCAAGATTCCATCATCTGATCCCGATCTGGTGACTATGAGACCAATAGGAAAGCATAGGCTTTCGAATAAAAGATTTTTTTTCCAAATCGGTTCGTAAACGACGGAGACGAAAAGATCGTGTAGTTTTTAGTTTGAGTTTTGTTGATTTTTCAAAAACCGCTTATCCGATTTCGATAAAAAAAATATGGGACTATTTGGGACAAAAACCCTTTCCAACAAAAAAATAATTTTTCAAATCGGTTAGCAAGCGACGGAATTATGCCCAAACAACATATAAAAAAAAATACATCCGAATTGAGAACCTCCTTCTTTTTTTTATAAGTCGGTTAAAAATACAATACCTTTGAGTAAGACTGGTGGTTGTCAGACTTTCAAGCCACTGACTAATTGTAACGACTATCAATGATATATATTTGGCAGCTGTCACCAACGGCTTAACGTGCTGTCCGTTACACGGAGGAAACTCAGTCACCGGTCACCCATCCATGGACCGACCTTAGCACGGCTTAACGTAAAGATCGACCCAAGTGGCAGTTATAATTAAGCCACGAGTTCCTTGTGAGTTTATGTATGAATGTATGCCTAAAGAAGGTGTCGCCAAGGACCCAGATTTGTACAGCCGTTGTCAAATGATTGCGCCATTATCACACAAATACAGCTATTTAATGGAGATTTAATGTACCTATGTTGAAAATGCGCTAACATCGACCTTACTGCTAGAAAACAAGGCAAATATTAGCATATTGTTGAGGTGCCTCATCAGGTACTGAGGGTCGTGATTCAGTTGACGTGGATTTTTTACATCTGTTGTTAGTGTGGCGACAGCGACACCTATCACAACCCATGCCAACTAATTTGGCAAATCCTATCAAAGTTATCAGCAACATTAGCCTATTCAGAAAATCCCGATTAAATATGTTGGGCAGTAAGCCCACTAGACACAACACCCGTCTGGTTGGAGGATCCTACCTTTTCCATGAGGGATGAGGAACTTTACACCATGTTCCTCATCCCCCCCAAATTAGACTATGTTACAAAAGAATAACTTCCTAAAAAACAAAAATTTTAGTAAGTACCTAGTCTAAAATAACGTTACCTTCGGAAGTTTGAGTTTGTTTGTTTCATTGACAGTTTTGCCACTGACTTCCGAAAGCAATGATATTTTAGTCCCTTTTAGCGTTTATTGGAGGTTGGTTTTTTTTTGCAAAAAGTTTTACGATATTTTACCTTTTTTAGTACTAAGTAGGTCATTCTATTTTCGTAATTTGAGATTCAAATGGACCCCGCCTGCTTCCAAGTTTTGTTTAATTTAAAATGTGCTTGTTTTTGCTTTCCAATTTTTTCAATAGGGTTTTTTAGTTTTTTAACTAGATCATTTTGTATTTGTAAGAGCACTGCGATCCTTCGGTTTTATTTCATTCCAATTCACCTGAATCCTTCAAAACACAAATAATTTCAGTATTACAACTGTTCAACAAGGCAGAAGGATTTACTTACATTTTATTTTGGTAGGTGCCACACAGTACTAGTGATTGCTAAGATAAGGAAGGAAATTATGTACTTATACCATTGCTTCATAGGTTGGCAAAATTCGTCAGCTCAATGTATGCAAATAACGCAATGAATGTTATCAAAAAGTCGTTGGCAACTCGGCATAAAAACTGTTCCTCAACGCTGTCAGCTGGTAATGTGCCCAAGAGACTATATTTTTATAGTCAGTAAAATAACTAACACTAGATGGCGTTACTTGTCTGAACTTTAAAAACAAGATCATTTAATTAATTTGTAATACTATACATCCCCGGGGAATTCCCGGCCCTAGACACAGTTCATAAGTTATGTAGGAAAATTGTAGATATAAATAAACACTCCTCACAAAGATCTGTCACTATCGGGCCCAAAACACCGCAACAGCCAAATCTATTAACATTTTACAACCTACCAAACAACACTTTTTGCATATTGACCAGCGATTACACAACTTCATTGATATAAGCGGTTTTTCTGTAAGCTTTGGCCCTAACACCCATAGCTTAGCCGTGAAAGTATGCGGCCATCGGCCCATGGTCGGCCGGTTCGATTCCGAGCAATATTACATAACTGCCAAAACGCGTATTCTTCTGCCAACTCCCTTACGTAACAGCGTTATGATATGTAGCGATTCGATATGATTGTTATTTTTAGACAGATGTGCAGACACCGGAAGTGATCAAAGTTGTTTCATTTCCTTTAGTAAACGTCATAATTATACAAATACTTGATTCGTGGTCGAGCAATTAAACTTGCGGGCTGGATTTCTTGTTATGATATAAAAAATCTGCAAAATGGTTTAAAAACAACATTAACTCGTGAAAAATGTTTTGAATCGATATCGTCATCATCATTTCAGCCCAGAATCACGCACTGTTGGGCATAGGCCTCCTTTCTGAGCCACTCTTTGCTGTTCTGAAATGGCATAACAAGTTACCGGTTGTAAATTTTATTATTGTAATTTGTAGAAATACCAACTAGTATTTTGTTATAGTTATAGCTACGCTTCACGACTCAGGAGAGAGAAGAGATGCCTTATATCTCTGCTTGCCAAACATTCAACAGCGCACAGTGGAGACGAGAAGAGACTCTCACTCTGGTGTAGGATGTAACATGTGTCGACGACCGCCATTAAATCTTGTTAGCACAAACTATGCTATGCTGGGGCAGATACTACCGGTGCTGCCTCAAACGGCGCAAATATAATGGGGTAGTTGACAAAAAAATCTAATTAGTCCGTTACATAGATTTGGACACATATTTTTTCGTTTTTCACGTAAACAAAAAATGACGTCGATCACATCGCACTGCATTTTTTACCACGTAGTGACGTAAAAAGCCCCCACTCAGGATCTTTGACGCGTTTTATCTTATTATTTTTTTATTAATTTGATAAATCAAAAAACACGTAACCAATATTTTTCGATAATCTAACTGACGGACTAAACAGAATCATATTTTGTTTAGACAGAAAACATCCCTATTAGCGCATCGCAGTTGTGGGTTGAAACACTAAAATAATGTAGTCTGAGTGCCCACCTTGTTTTTCGGGACATCGCCGGTTGGTCAACCCTTCCCGTGACCACAGGGCTGGCATATTTTTTGGTTAGCGACTTGAGAGTCGCTAACCAAAAGGAAGGGCATTGCCCTTCAACGTGGCAATACTGCCCACCTTCTGAGTACGATGGCTGTGGAGGTTTTTTATAATAAATCAAACAAACACGTCAGTAGTAAATAAATAAACATCGTGCCGCTGGTGGCCGAAAGTTCAAAGGTTCATTATTAAATGATGGCACGATTCAAGAGCACGTATGACATCATAATTGGAAGGTTTAAAGACCTCACGGCAGTTCGTAAACGCAACGCATTCGTTCATTGGTGCAAAAGCTCACTCACTCTTTCCTGAGCGGCTGGGAAATCATCCAATGCCTTCTCGCATGAAATGACACTTTCTGGCAGAGCGGTATGGAGCATCAGACTTCTACTGACTTAAAACCACCCATGTTCCATCTTTGCCCTTTGTGTCGAGGCCGCGGTATCTCTTTTGAACAACCCGCAGCCACAGAATGGCACCTGCTTTCATCTTTACTTAGGTACACTTCAGAAAGTTCAGGTCCGTATAGTACTCGAAACCGGCGTGTGTACAGATGTGTGAACGTGGAAACAAAAGTAGATAGTAAAAGTGTAAGAGTAGATACTTACTTAGCAAAACGTTGCACCGTCGTGAGAAAAAACTGCTTTGGGATACTCTTTGCCCTTAGCACCCGTATTTATTCCTAGTTTTTGATCAAATGCGACACAGTTATGGTACACAGTCAGTTCCCACAGTCGTCACACATCCTTCGCCTGTTCCATACTCCTCCACAAGAGAACCAGAAAGTAATAAGCCTTTCAACGCTTGAAATACGCGACCTTCGTTTCCTGGATTCATTCTTCTTGAATTTCCTCGAAAAAGCTTGCCAGCTGCTCTTATCCGACCGTCTTCTACTTTGCTTGCGTTCGCAGTCAGAAAAAGTATAAGATAAAATCAACACTGCTGTGGAGACGTAAGGTTACGCAGATGATTGATGTTTGCATACATCTGCCTAGCCTTTTTACAGCTATGTTGCGGTCTGACTTCCTTAGGTCATACGATACCCCTTGGTAAGACTAGTCACTGACTACCCTGTAACGACGGTAAAAATCTAGAATTAACAGCTGGGCCTAACACGAATTAATTAAAGGCGGTAGCACTGGTAGGTCACCTATCCACCGTCCTAAAACGTGATGATTTATATTTGTACAGATACCTTAATGCTATGTTTATGCAATACGGTATACATATATGTTAAAACACAAGTGGGTCGACATGGGTAGTCCAACCACAGGTACTTCACCGGTCGGAGGTCACCGCGCCGCGCCGGTTGCAGTCTCATTGAAGATGTCATAATATTTGCTTGAGCTCGCACTGTGCACTGTGCTCGAACCGAAAGGTGAAAATTAAGGTGAAGGCGTTATTACTACAGCTTACTTAGGAATGCTTTGTCTTCAAAGCTACAAAGAATCACATAAATCGGCTCAGTAATCACGGAGTAATCTGTGTACAACCATGAAAAATGGTGGAATACATACTTCGTTTTCTTTCTCTTCTTATCCCGAGGGCAGTAAGGTCTAACAATCCTTCGCACCTTAGTCTCAGAGTTTTTAAGCCGCCTCTAAGGACTTCTTTTTTTTGGGCGGGGTGGGAAATAACCCCTCCCGCTCTTGGGCCGAGCGAAAGGAAGAGTCAGACTAAAAACCACCTATGTTCCTTCTTAGCCCTTGTGCCGAGGCCGCGGTATCTCTTTCGAACAACCCGCAGCCCCCACGGGCGTCGGCCCTTGCGGGCCTCTCCTATGTTGCTGACATCTCTTTGAGGCGCGCGTGGAACACGAACGAACCATCGACACGGCCTGTCGTCATCATAAGACGGATGGACGGCGAGCTAGCCCATTACTCACCGTTCACAGGCCCGCGTCTACGGTGGCCGGAAGCCATCACGCGTCTCCCGCGGCGACGGGGGAGAGGTTCTCTCCCTCCTGGGACGAGAAGTTCTCTCCCTCTCGCGTTCCGCCACCTCCTTCGCTAGCATCACTGCTTCGCAGAAGGTGGCGATGGCGTCCCATTCCATCTCGCCCCGGACCATGGCTTGCATCAGGGCCGGACGCGAAAGGTCGCCGCTGCCGCGGCCGATCCCCACTACAAGAACACGTCGGGGCTCCGCCCAAGCGGGGCAGACCT